>CM064864.1:858316-1506649 GCA_032719365.1 Prinsepia uniflora | reverse complement strand
AAGATATAAAGTGCTACAAGAGTAAGGTGTTGTGTTAATACTACGTACGGTTTTGGAAGTGAGATATATAATTAGTAAACGACTTTACTCTTTATAAATATCGAACCCGAGACCTCCAAATCTTAGATGTGAGACGGCCATTTCCAAATTACTATTAGTGTGGGGTTTTTAGGATCCTAAGTGATCAATAAAGAAACATGCATTTAAGACAAACCGAGATATATATATCCAACAGTTGAAATGCGAATAAAACGATAAGGAGAAAAGAATTATTTCTCCAAATAGTTTTACATTTTGAAATATTTGATTAGATCCTACTGAAACTGCGACAATTTTTTGAAGCACAACGTACGTAGCACTGAAGTTTGTTTGAAGGTACATACCTATAACGATGACTTTGGTCTGGTTATTTTTGCTCTTTGGCGGGAAGCATCCATGACCACCAATAGAATTCACACATATATTGGGTGCAGTACACCGCGGGTTGGGCAGCTCACACTCGTTGATGTCTGAAAAAACATGTGTAATGGCATATTTAAAAAAAAAATACTCAAAACATTCTTATTGCTTTTATATAAGAAGTCGCATAGCCAGAATTTAACATTAAAACGTCATAATCATTTTTTTCTTACTATAAATATTCTTAGTTGATAATATTTTTATTAATTAGTGAATTTCACATTTTCATAAATTTTGTACGGAATTTCTGGAAGGTCTCTAAAAAACTTAAAAGTTGTTTCATGATTTTTTGTTTTCTATTTTTTTTTTAAATTTATGTACACTCTGAAAGTTATATATATGATTTGAATAAAATAATAACTTAAGAAAATTTGTAACCACTACTGTCGCAATAAATATTCAGAAATAAAAAAAGTAGGTAGGAAAATAAAAATTAAAAACATAATCCTTTGGAAACATAGGGTAAATACATTTTAGAAATATTTGTAGTAAGAAACGAAAAGAAAGAAATTAACAAAATAGTTAAATACGGCAAAGAACAATTAAAAATTTAGAAATTTTAAATGTATATGAAAAATCAGTGTAGTATAAATCATATATAAAAATATTTTTTAAATACATAAAAAATTTAGTGCAAATTTATAAGAGGAAGTAAGAAGATTATGCCTTGTAAATAAAAAGATTCCAATATATTTATTATTTCATGGTAAATATCTAAAATATAACTGAATTATTATATATTTATATGTCATATATAGAAATAAAGGAAATTAAAAAAGTATTGGAGTGAGGGCCCAAGATCCTCTTCGTCCCTTAACAACTCCATCTCTGTATATAATTGCTAGAAATCGTTCCGAAAGAAGAATGACAGACAGACTCCTATTTTCTTTTTATGCACATTATTTTTGAAGTTGTAAGATAGAAATAAATTACAACAAAACTAATGGATAGAAGCAAACTAACTAGTACAAGGAAAAAAGTAGAATGCGAAAAGAAATGTTCCATCTCCATGGTTAATTATACCAAATGTTCCATATCAAAATATGGTGATCCGAACGTCGGAACCACTGATTTGTTAAAACGTACATCATATCATTATAAGGATAATATTTGCATTCCATATGTTGGGTATCTCTTTGTACCACCTCTTCGATTTATCAAATAACTTTTATAAATATATCATAATCGTAAACATCCAACAATTAAGTTGTCATTTCAAGATCATTCTTCATAAGAAATCAACAATAGTCATTAATATGTATAAAACAAATGAACAATATTAGTGACAATTAAGATCCTCAAGGTGAATAATACGTACATATCAATTAATGGCTAAATGATCTCTAATTTGGTTGATTTTTTGTACAAATGATTATGAAATGATAAGTTAGGAATTTAGTCATTTTGATAATAATATATGTATAAAAATTGTTCGATTTAAGTTAGGAATTTAGCCATTTTTAGAAAAATATATGTATAAAGATTGTTCCATAAATCGAAAAGTTAGGACGAGAACTAGGAGTATCCCCAAGGTGAGATGCAAAGTACTATCATAATTATGTAAATATCTCTACAAAAAATATCAAATAATTGAGAATGTTATGTACGTTCATATATATATATATATATGGATTAATTAAATTGTTAATTTACTATATGAATCATAACTATTATCTAAATTGTCGATTGTTTTGACACATATACACACTACCACTAAACTGTCGATTGTTTTGACACATATGCACTGCGAAACAATTTCTAATTAAAGTTGGTTGAGTTTTTGCAGAGTTAATCTTTGCCATATGTTTTAAGAATATAAGGTTTTTGATTATCACACTTGCTTTCTGAAAATTCAGGCATGGGGAACGAAACGATAATGAACAATGCAAGTATTGGTAGTAGAGCTTGCTAACTTACCTTGACATCCATCGAGAACATAGGGATTCCCTTCCATGCCTCCTCCACACGAGCATTCAAGCCTTGGTGCAGAGCTGTCATTGTACCTTTCGCAACGAGGCTCGAATGGCGAAGAAGTAGAACCACTTGAAGCATTCACTTCCAAATTGATTCCATACACGTCAAAAGTTGAATGATATAAGTGCCACTCAAGCACCACCGGAACACTCTCCATTTCACCAATGGAAGAAGTGTTTGTCCGGTTCCCGCTGCCAATAATCCCCTGATTCCGAACCCAGTCCCGATCCGCCAAGAACCCGAAATTGCACGAACTCCCCGTATGGTTTTCATCAACCTGGAAACTAGTTTCGAAGCCGGAGAGCACGGACGGCAGGGCAGTCTGGCAAACATTACTCATATTCGCCGAAGCTCCACATTCGGATCGGCATCCACTGGAAATAGTATAGCCATTTGAATCGGACGTGATCATGGCCATAACGCCACAACCCATTGCAGAGAATATGTTCTTCTGGGAGTACTCGAAAGGGCTTCCCGCCAAGTTGGTTGCTTGGCGGTTAATTGTTTTGTTGCTGCAATTATTGAATGTTATGGGACTCATCACCTGTAACGTGCCTTCTTCAACCGAAATTGCAACCACCTCCAATTTGGTCCGGTTCAAGACCGGCCTAGGAGGTCCGGTAGAGTTGTCGCATATTACTTGGAACCAGCCGTCGTTGATGTAACAGCCTGGTCCGATTCCGAAAGGGTATGGGATGTCAACGTCGCCGCATTTCGATTGACAATTAGGCCTCGCTATGGGTGCTTGTTGTGCTTGCGCTTGTGTAGGATAACTTGTGTACCACAAAAAGAGAGCAAACAGAGCAATACGAGGAAGCGACTCCATAGCCGTTGTGCTTGGTCTTGCTCTCGTCTTCCCCTATTTTACTTGGTTGATTTAATTAGAATCAGAGTTTTTCTGCAGAATAAATAAAGAAGATGGATTTCTAGCTACAACATAGGAACCCGGCACCGGTAGTCCGAGTTTGTATTTTAAAATGTGGAAGTTCTGTTCATCCTTGGACAAGTCTTCGATTATTTTAAAATGTGAAAATTCTGTGGCATTTCTAGATCTTCGATTTGAAGGGACGTTTTCTGATAAAAACCGTGTTAATTAGAAATAGCTCAATCAAACATGGAAGAGGTCGTATTAATTGAAGAGGAAGACTGAGACATTCTTATTAATTATTTAGGGTAGCAGCAGCCATACTTGACTACTCAAAAGTAAGCGGACTTGATTGTGAAAGACTGAGACCAGGCTCGTAGTTAAGATTTAATATCAAATGGGGTCTTATTATTTATTCTTATTATAAATATTTATTTTTAATTAATGACATTTTATTTATTAATTATTGCATATTTTTAAGTATGTTATATAAAATTTTATATTTTAATAAATTATCAAGTACTATTTTTTGTGATTTCTCAAAAAAAAAAAAGTGTTACGACTTTATTTTTGATCTATTTATTTTTTGTATAAACACTATTGTTCATATATTCATACTCTTAAATATAATAAAACAATAACTTTTAAAAGTTCATAACTCCACTATCATTGTAATTAACATTGATAAATGAAAAAAAAAATTAGAAAGAAATAAAAATTAAGAACTGAATTCTCTGGAAATATGAAATAAATAAATTTTAGAAACATTGTAATTAAGAAAGAAAAAAAGAAAATTAAAAAATACGCATTTAAGATAAAAAACGGTTAAAATTTAGAAATTTTATATGCATAGTAAATTGGTATATTATTATGATAGATAAACATCATACATAAATATTTAGTACAAAATTACAAAAGAAAGTAAAAAAAAAAAATATGCAGCAGATAAACAATCAAAATATATTTTAGATTTAATATTTTATGTAGGAAATAAAAAAAAATAACTGGGACCCACACTGCCCCTCCGCCCTTGAGTCTGAGACATTCTTATATGTGTCACCATGGTCAAAATTCAAATCAAGAAAAATGAGTCAAAAGAATAAATTTTGTATACTTGAGAACTTGACGGCCGGAGAGCTTTCTACAGAACACGTACAAGTCTTGACTACAAATATTAACTACAAATATTTTGTCTATTTTGTTAACTACAAATATTAACTACAAATTTTTAATTGGTTTTTACCTTATTTGTCTATTTTGTTAATTTTCTTCATTTATTTATTAACTACAAATATTTCTAAAATGTATTATCCCATATTTTTAAAAGGATAAAAGGTTCAGTTTTTAATTTCTATTTTCCTACTTATTTTTTAATTTATGAATGTTTACAATGATAGTGGATCTTATGATTTTTCTTTTTTAAATTATCGTTTTATTAGATTTAAAAGTGTGAATATATGACACATTGTGCTTATATAAATAAATAGAACAAAAACAAAGTCGTGAAACATTTTTTTTAGAAACCAAGCCACCAAAAATGGCCCTTGATATTTATTAAAGTGTGAAATTTTGTATATCATGCTTATAAATTTGTGATAACTAATAAACGAAAAATATCATAAATTAAGAATATTTATATAAATAAATGATTAAGCCCCCTTTGATATTGAATCTTGGCTACGCCACTAAAAAAACAAATAGAAAAGTGTGGAAAGACTTAGAAGAGTCAACAAGCTAGAGCTAGAAAGAGGGATTTTACTTGCAACAACATCCTCAACTACAAATAACATTTGCAATACTAGTGTTAAAACACGCTCCAATTAATGGTTTTCTTTACAGCAAAGAAATTTTTTTGAAAATCTTTGATTTTACTTTCCGAGGTCACAAGTTTAGAGTTACTGTTTGGTTCAAATAAATGGAATAGATTTGGGGATCTTAAGTCCAAAAGGGTTAACTACTAAGCCCATTAGGAAGCCTAAAATTTAGTCAAGTTGGTTTAGGCTCACTAAGCCCACTTCACTAGTTAACTATTACACTCATCTCCCTCATCCTCTCCATACGAATAGTCTTGATCACTTCGATTGAACTTCTACCAAACACAGATAAGCATTAGACAGTTCTGACTTCATTTTGAACTCGTCGTGTTGAGAACTTCATTTTAATCCAATTGCATGTGAGTTTTGGTGTAGGATTGATGTTGGTGCGACATGGCCGAAAACTATAGATTTTAGAGTCCATTGTGGGTTCCTTGATGATTTCGAGGATTTAGACTTAGATTCAAGCATCATGATGTAGTTTTGTGAATTCTAGGACAAATTTCGAGTCAATTAGTGGTCTTAGGGTTGAAATCGAAGTCTAGGTTGTTTTTTCTGACGAATTTTTCCAAAATCCAGTTGATGTGGGAGGCGGCGACGGTTGCGGTCCGAATGTTGCCTTCAGCGATTGGACCAACCGTTAAATTTGACCGATGCCTTCAATCCTTGACAAAATATGATAATGCAAAGTTAGCATTTAGTAAAGTTGGCATATTCCATTAAATGCTAACGACATCATGACTAACCAAACACTGTTAAGCTTAATGGAATATTTTGCCTAGATGACGGAAAAATCCTTCGGGAATATTTCGGCTCGTGAGACCCGGTTAAGTAACCTTTTGGATAGCCTGAGCGAGGTATCTTATAGTTTTGCTTGGAATTCATTAAGTAACCTTTTGATCGGATTCGTTTAGGATTGTGACAAGCTTGTAGCTTACATGGCTTGACATGTTAGGTGATTTTGACTCCCCGACTAGTTTGTGAATGGATCTTTTTTCTCAAACTCGGTTTTCATATCAACTTTTACCTGATTCTAGTAAGTTAATTCCTGAATATGACTTAATTGTATTGTTTGTTTTGAATGCAATCTATTGGTGTTTGTTTATAACTTTAGTTATATTGATACCATAACTTGGAGATAGTTATCCGGAGATATAAATTTTAAGTTGAGTAAGTAATTGTATACCCACCTAGAAGTCATTAGTATTTCAAGTACGAGTCCGATGGCCATAGACTAGCCTCCAGGTGATCGATTATCTGGGCTTATTCGAATATTAATTAAATAGTATCAGTTTGTCCCTGAACTCTAGGGGACATAAGGTGATGGTGCATAGCTCCCACCATTCATGTGGTTGAGGTACATGAACAAACTATAGATACCCAATCTGTCATGAGCGTATAACTTGATCAACTATAGAGTATAATTAGTGGGTTATTCGGACTTTCAGCCATCTGAAAATGGTAGAGCCATTGTTTGAGTCCGATGAGGTGATCAAGGCCATAGCTCCACAACCCACCGTCATGAACATGTTCTTATGGGAGAACATAAAGGGGCTTCCCTCGAAGTTGGGGGCTTGGCGAAATGGCTTTGGATTACAATTCAAAGAGAAGGTGATCGGATTTGCGACCTGTAGTGTGCCTTGTACCGAAATTTTGAGCTGTTCGACATTGATGGCAATCAAGAAAGGCTTGGTTTAGTTGAGACATGTAATTTGAAACCAATTGTCGATGTAACAATTTTCTCCGATTCCGGAAGGGCACGGATTTGAATGTCTTCGTAATACGATTGACAATTAGGCTTAGTTGAGGAGGGCAATGGTTGTGATGGTGCTACTTGCATTGTAGTACTCATCTTAGAAAACAAGAAGAGAGTAATCTCAAGTACAAACTTCACTTTGTCCATGCTTCTTCTTCTTCGTTTTTCGTCAAATAGGAAGTGAGGCGTTTGATAACTGTATTATGTTTTCAATTTTCATATTTTATTGTTTATATACCTTGAGAGTTGTAATTGATATTAGTCATGGAGTGAAAGGATCCATGGTATTAAGGATTTGAGAGAAAATAGGGCAAGTCAAAGGGAGAATTTGAGAGAGATTGATCAAAACAATGTTTAGAAATTTACTGAATGATTCTCATTAATCATCACACAGCTTACTGCACGTTTTTATACACACTCACATAGCTTACTACACGTTTTTATACACACTCACATAGCTTAACAACTAACTGATTCCCTTAGCTGTCAAAACTGCACTACCAGACTACAACTGTGCTAACAGACTAGCTGCTGACTAGGCTAACTAACTAACTAATTGCAGTACGTCTCTTATCACCTCTCTTCAAGCTGATGCTCGAGGAACGACGCAGAAGTTTGTTCTTGTAAAACTCAAAACGTGGGGTATGAAGTCCATGAGTCATAACATCTGCTAGTTGATCCGTTGTAGAGACATGAGTTAAACAGAGACACTTGTCGTGAACCCGTTCCCGGATGAAATGGACATCAATTTCCACATGTGTTAGTTCAGCCATGAAATACTGGATTATGGGCCAATTCAATGGCAGACACACTATCGCACCAGATCAAAGAAGCTTGAGGAAGAGTGTAACGAAGGTCACACAAAAGATAAGAAATCCATAGTAGTTCACACGCTGTATTGGCAAGAGATCTATACTCCGCCTCGGCTGATAAACGAGAGACTGTTGGTTGCTTCTCAACACCTCATGAGATGGGGTTAGAACTGAGGAAAGCAATATGACCTGAAGTGGAAAGACATGTGTTTGGATCTCCACCCCAATCCTCATCAGAGAAAGCCTGAAGAGTATGAGGTCCAAAGACATAATGAAGACCACAGTCGATCGAACCTGCAATGTAGCGAAGAATGCGTTTGACAACAGTCATGTGAACATCTGAGGCCGTATGCATGAACTGACATACTGTGTTGACAACGAACACAATATCAGGATGTGTGAAAGTCAAATATTGAAGAGCACCAACCATGCTCCTGTACAAGGTGGGATTGGACAGAGGGATTCCATCATGAGGGTGCAGCTTCGTGTCAGGAACAAGAGGGGTAGCAACTAAGCTACAAGTGGACATACCAGCTTTAGCTAAAAGATCAGTGCCATATTTGCCTTAATGAATGAAGATCCATGTATCAAAATCAGACACTTGAGGTATATACAATGTTTCAAATGGTACTAGGCGCTCCTAGGACGGCGGGTCGGGGCCTAGGCAGTTTTTTTTAAGGAAAAATTAATAAATTAGGTACTACATAATTACATAAACATATAGTACATAATTCATTTCAAATACCAATCTATATCAATATTCAACCACAATATCACAAATTCACAATATGATGATGACAATATCAAGTTGAAAAGTAATTACTTAATTATAGATGTATCATTTAGAGTTAGCATAGTAATGAAATTGAATTTAAGTGGATATGTGATCCATCACAAATTCACAATATGATAGAGAAGAGACAATGAGATTGGCCCATTCACCATCCATTTTTTTATTTTGTTAATTAAATGAATTGTTTTTGTGATATTGTGTTATGTTTTTTACTCGAGTAACTGGAAGACAAAAACTAATGGGAGAGAGACTTATTCACGCGACCGAGGTGGATTTTGTTAGAGAAAAATATCAATAAATCTTGTTTGACAATGAAATTTCTAATTTTTAATTTGAATTGTTAAATAACAAGTGGAGCCGTCTAGGTTTACCTAAATCCGCCGAGCCCGCCTAGAATCCGAGTAATAGTGCAACCGCCTTTCTCTACTGCCGAAGCCAAAGTCAGGGCGTCACACTCCCACCT
This sequence comes from Prinsepia uniflora, assembly GCA_032719365.1. Taxonomy (NCBI): domain Eukaryota; kingdom Viridiplantae; phylum Streptophyta; class Magnoliopsida; order Rosales; family Rosaceae; genus Prinsepia; species Prinsepia uniflora. The sequence goes on along the minus strand of CM064864.1, from coordinate 1,497,713 downwards.
AACCCGCCGTTTTGAACATTGGGTATATATATGCATGCATGACAACCATAATTGACAAGAACTATTGTTTTTTTGGTTATCAAGGGAGTCTGACCTGGCAAGTTATTGAGGGGCATTTTTGCTACCCCACAAAAAAAAGGGAAGTGATTTTCATTCTCTTTTTCTTTTATATGAAGTGTTTTTTAGAGTTCAAATTATAAGTTAGTTCACTACAATAAATAGAAACTGTAAATAAAAAATAACTTTTTTTTTATTGTTGGTGAAAATGCAACATTAGTTTTAGTTCCTTAATTTTTAAAGAATTTCAAGCATTTCATTACATATCATTTAGTTTGATTTTATTTTACGTAATTTACCTATAGGAATTTTAATTGAATAATAAAGGTATATTATACGCAATATACCTAGCTCTCTCAAATAAAATAGAAAAATAAGAAATACATAGATAATTATTAATTTACCTACGAAAGAATAAAACAAGCAGATAATTAATAATTTACATACAAAGAAATAAAACCAAAAAACTTTATAAAATAAATAAAGTACTGGTGGATTACAATGATTTCCATTCCTAAAACAAATTAAAAAATGTGAAATTTGGTTATAATTATCTTATAAAATAATTTAAAAAATAAATATAAAATATTAATATCTAAATTTTGAAAGTTACTCATCCATATCTGAATAGGATATAAACAATATTAGAAATTTTTTAAAAATAATATAATAAAAAATACACAGTAAAATCTTAATAATACAGTAAATGGACTATTGTATATGTTAAGTGAACTATTTTATATGTTATACTTGAAAATTAGACTAATTTATAATTATTTTTTCTCCCTTATTACGTACTCGATTTTGTACTGTCAAATTGAATAAATCAAAGCAAAATCAATGGACAAAAGGAAACAAGAAGTACGTGCAGAAGAACTCGGAAGAATGAACAAGCGAGAACGAGATTGATGTTGTTTTTGTTGTACGATTAATTTATAAAAGCCATGGAGCAGATTACAATATGGGGTTTATATATTGTGCCATATATATATAAAGAAGAACGTACTTGTCTCGTCTCTGCATTCAAGATCCAGTTAAATATAGAAGCATTTCTGGCTTTTTATTTGTTGTAATTCTTCAACGTGACGAAATGCTTCTGACTTGAAGTATAATAATATTAATTTTTGTGTGTACATTCATCTAAAATAAATACTGATCGATCGACTTGAGCCTCAAAGTATTCTCTTGCAGGAAACCCTTTCTCTCTCATTGATGACAAGCGAAGATGGTGTTCAATTTGTCAACACGAATTAAATAAAAACGTGTTAGAGGATCAGAAATTTTCTATTCCAACAGTAGAGAGATAGAGAAAAGAAAAATCAAAGGATACTTTTCAACTTTGTTTCTGGAAATTCCCTAACATTTCTTTCTTTATAATTGAGACAAATATTATAGCCACAATATATTAATACCACGTACAACCACAACATGCATTTCATTTTGTGACTCAAGTCAAGTAGCTAGTCAACTGCATTATCTTTTGAGTCAAATTTAAACTCTTTTTTTTTGGGTGGCTAGAAAGAAAAGCATCTTACAATTTCCACACAAAATTACAAAACCATAGGAGAAAAGCAAGCCCCATATAGTCCACAGGTATCCTAGCTAGCAAGCTTCTTTTTATAGCCAACAACTTTGAACCAGCTAGTGGAAGAAACATAAAATCAATGCATGAAAAATATGCAAAATTATTACTTGCTCCTTCAAATGGGAGTTTCCATTCTCATTCTCTTGTTATGGCAAATAAAGGTGTCAGCGTCACCGGCACCAGAAGCGCCGATGAGTAAGTCCGGTTGTGAAAAACATTGCGGAGATGTTATCATACCATACCCTTTCGGAATTGGACCAAATTGTTTCTTCGACGAATGGTTTGAGATAAGTTGCAACAAGAGTTCCGAGTCCAAAACCAAAAGGGCATTCCTGATCAAAACCAACCTTGAGGTGCTCAACATTTCTCTTGATGATGATGGCACGCTTCATGTCAACAACCCGATTACGTTCTTCTGCGGGGATCAGGATGATCGTCGCCAACCCCCGGATTTGACAGGAAGCCCTTTCGTGTACTCGGAGAAGCACACCAGATTCACCGCCGTGAGTTGCAAGACGTTTGCCTTCGTGAGCTCAGATGGGCACCTTGTTGGTGGGTGCTCGTCCATTTGTGAAGGTAGTGAGTTAAGTTATGACTGCGAGATTGGAACTAATTGTTGCCAAACTAACATCCAACCTTATCTTAGTAAAATTACTACTTACATAGACATAGACGTAGACCAGAACCGTACATATAATAGAGATTATTGCAAAAATAATACTAATTATGGTTTCCTTGTTGACAAAGAATGGTTACTTAAGAGCACAACAGCTTCCAATTTTAGTACCATTGCGGACATGGGGAATGTTCCTGTGGTACTTCAATGGAGCTTGATCTACGGCAATGTCTCAATCCCATTATTTAAAAAATTCGTTGTTGAGAAAAATAAACCCATGGCTATTGATGATCCAAAGCCTCGTTGCAACATTCTGAATGCAACTCCTGCTTACAATCGATCAAGGATTTCGTGTTCTTGCCCGCCCGGATTCGAAGGAAATCCTTATCTTGGCCACCCTTGTCATGGTAAGCACCATCCAGTTTAGTTAATATACACCTGGGATTTGGGGTCAACATCAAACTAGACCACCAGGTTTCAATTCCATTATTTTACTTTATATAGTTTTAAGATTATATTAATTTACTCCATCTATCTATTTCACTAGTAAATCATCAATTAGATTAAGGTTATTCTTGATATTCATTACAAATTTTTACCCATTTTTTTTTCAATTTAGTGACTAATCATTTTGAAATGATTTAGCTATTTTTTTTCTTCAAATTAATGCATATAACAATCTATAAGGCATTACATTTACATTTACATTAGTTTAGTTAATTATGCTCTTATATCTTGCTTAAATAGAGTAACTAAATCAAAATAATTAGCGACTCAATGAAAAATAAGATGAGTAAAGAATTTTTAATTAATACTAAGAATTCTCTTAACTTAATTGATGATTTAACGGTTGAAATATACATATGGAGCAAATTTATGTGATCTCAAAGTTAAATGGAGTAAAATGATAAAATTGAAACCTAATGGTGCATTCTGATGTTGATTTTCAAATCTTAAGAGTTCTAAAATTATGTTTGCTTATATTTAATTATAAATTAGTCCAATTTTTAAATTTAACTTATAAATTAGTCCACTTAACATATAAAATAGTCCATTTACCCTTTTTTATACATATTTTCACTGTGTAATTTTTATGGTTTTTATTTTTTTTAAGTTTTTAAATACCCTTTATACCAATTTTTTCAGATATGGATCAGAAATTTTCAAATTTTAAATATTATTATTTTATATTTATTTTTTAAAATTAATTAAATATTATTATTTATTTTTTACTATCTCTATTTATCATAATAAATTAATTTATAAGTTAAATTCAAAAATTGGACCTATTTATAATTATTTCTTCTTTTAATTATCTTTCACCGCGATTTTCATTTTTGTTTGTCCCTGCATTGCAGACATTGATGAGTGCGCAGATAAGAGAAGATGTGGAGTGGGAGACTCCTATTGTGTGAATTATCCTGGGACTTATAAATGCAACATCGTGGCTGAAAATTCAAAGGTCACACTCATCTTACTTACAGGTAATATATCAGTCTCCTAGTTAATAATAGCTTATACCAATTTTTCATAACAAGACAAATAATTTTTTTTTTCTTTTGCAATGTAAGAGAAACTGATAACTCGAAAGTATGATTTTATTTGTTTGACCTTAAGAAAATTAAGGGTGTTATTGGCCAAGTCCAAATTTAATTATTTAAAACAGTGATTTTTATTCATTTTTTTATATTGAAATCAAGGGTATATATATTGTAACTGAATTAACAGTAGCATAGGGGTGGTAGTGAAAGACTTTACAGTTTAACATTTAGGGCCAGTATGAGCTGTGCTTTTTTCGAAAATTGTTTCAGATGTGCTTTTTTGAAAAATGATTTCTGCTTTATTTTCATAATAAATAACAATACATTAAAATATTTTTTGTAAAAGCAGCTTTCAACATACGGACTATTTTAAAAAATTGTTGTCAAAAGTTCATTCAATTTTTTTATTTTTTATGTCATGGTATGCAGGTATTTGCGGGGGTGTGGGGTCGTTGCTCCTACTTATTGGGGCATGGTGGGTACGCAAAACCCTAAAGAAAAGGAAGAAAAAGAAACGAAAGGAAATGTTTTTCAAACGAAATGGAGGTTTATTGTTGCAGCAACAATTATCATCCGGTGAAGTTAATGTTGATAAAATCAAGTTGTTTAAATCAAAGGAGTTAGAGAAGTCCACGGACAATTTCAGCACTGATAGAATTTTAGGCCATGGAGGCCAAGGCACTGTGTACAAAGGAATGCTGGCTGATGGAAGAATAGTTGCTGTAAAAAGGTCAAAAAAAGTGGATGAAAGCCGACTTTCAGATTTCATCAATGAGGTTGTGATTCTTTCACAAATCAACCATAGAAATGTGGTCCAACTTTTCGGGTGCTGTTTGGAGACCGAAGTGCCAATTCTCGTTTATGAATTCATACCTAATGGAACCCTAGCTCAATTTATCCATGAGAATCAAGAGTTTCCACTAACATGGGAAATTCGGTTACGAATCGCCACCGAGGTCGCCGGAGCTCTGTCGTATCTACATTATGCAGCTTCCTTCCCCATTTTTCATAGAGATATTAAGTCTACGAATATTCTATTGGATACAAAATATAGAGCCAAAGTTGCTGACTTTGGAACTTCAAGATCAGTTGGCATTGACCAAACTCACTTGACAACTACCCTTGTGCAGGGCACATATGGTTATCTTGATCCCGAGTATTCTCAATCGAGCCAATTTACAGATAAGAGCGATGTGTATAGCTTTGGAGTTGTTCTCGTTGAGCTTCTGACCGGGCAAAAACCGATTTCTGTTTTCCGATCACAAATAGAAGGTAAAAGTCTTGCAACATACTTCCTGATTTCAATGAGTTCGGACCGTCTTTTTGAAATTCTTGATGCTCGAGTTATCAATGGAGGGTCAAGAGAAGATATCATAAGTGTTGCTAATGTTGCTAGAAGGTGTTTGAGTTTGAGTGGAAAGGAGCGCCCTTCGATGAGAGAGGTGACTGCGGAGCTGGAGAGGGTTCAAAGGAGAGGGAAAACTTCGAATGCCGGCGGTGAACAGAAATTGGAGGAGGTTGAATATAATAGGACTGAATCAATTGAGCCTTGGGATGATCTTGTTTCGAGTTCAACTGTAACCGAACCAGTTTTCAACGGTGCTTCTCCATTGGTACATGAAATTCCATTATTGCCTTTCAGGTCAAGGTGAATATATGATGTTAGGTTCCATATATTTTCTGATTTAAATAATTTTAAAAGCACTTACAATCACGTTTTTTTTAGTAGGATTGGGTATTTTAGATAATTCAAAAGTATTTTGAATGTGAGACTTATATGTTTTCCTGAAGCAACTCACAATGGATCCAAATGATTTTCACGCTCATCCCCTCTTCTCTTTATGAACTCCTCTTGTTTTTAACCTTTGAATTGAATAAATCAAAGAATAATCAATAAACAGAAGCAAACAGGAGAGTATAAAAGGAATGTGAAGATATCATTCCCTAATCAAAGTTCGAATTGTGAAGAGAGGAACCAAAAAATCCTCTCCACACCCTCGCCGCCAGCCTTGGCTTTGGCTGGGGCCGGTGGCAGCCTCTTCGATTTCTCCCCTTCTCTTTCCCCCCTTCTCTTTCTCCTTCTCATCTCCTCATTCTTCTCTCCTCTCCTCCTCCTTCTCTTCTTCTCCTTTTTTCCTCTTTCCCCACCAACCTACCTATTGACTTTTTCTCCTAGCACAACCATGGTTTAGGCTTGCTGCTCTTCCCTTTGTGGCTTCTATCTCGGCTCCTCCTTTATGGAAATTTTTCCTTCACCACTTCTGGTGATCATATTGTTTCTCCAGATATGTACTCCCACCCTTACCTCAATTTTCATCTACATAATCTCAAGTCTCTCTCCTCCTTCCTCACCAGTTGCTCTCTGCTAAGACTCACCTTGCATTCCCCGCCATCGGATTCCGCCCCTCAACCCACCGGCTCACTCTGCCTTCAATTTTTTTCGGGTGACTGTAATTGTGAGTCACTTTTAAATGGGATTGTATGCGGATGGCCTCCTCGAGTTTTTTCACTTTCAAATGGTAGTCATGGGATTCTATTAGGCTTTTTTCATTCTTTTAATTTTGGGCTTACTATATGCTGATGGCCTCTTCGAGTTTTTTCATTTGCATTAATTAATCTACTTAGGTTTTTTCTTTAATTGGGTCTTCATACTATGTTATTGTTTGCTCAATTTATCGAAAATGCTTAATTGTCTAATTAAAAAAATCAAAATTCAAATCACCTTGAGCAAGCTATAACTACATGAATCATGAATGTTGTATTTGTTTTACAAGTAATCAATTTATAAAACAAACTACAAAAAATTATACTTTATTAGTACATTAGGGTTTATACCAAATTGCAAACAGAGTTATATTAGATTTTTCAAATATTACATTTAAGTACCATGAACTCTTTAAAATATGACAACTCGACTCTATCGTTAATTATTCTATTAAAAATATATTAAATGATTATGTGTCATCTGAAAGATTAACTTTTTAAAGTTTATTTTCCTATATAGATAATAAAAATTGCCCAAAACTAAAAGAAGCTGTGGCACCTCACCATTACTTCTTTTCTCTTCTTTTTCTTCTCATGCGTCTTCCCTGTTAGTGTATAAGCTGCAACTGCAGCAGGACTGATCATGGTGCATAGCACCTGATCTAAAGCCTCATTTAAATTGGTGACATCTGTCCTAGGCACTAGTGTGTGTGTGAGTGCCAGCATGGCAGGCTGTTCTAACTGTTTTCAAGTGAGGTGTGTGTGTGTTTCCTTGTGAGCAAGAAAAGAGAGAAAATCGTGTGGATGATGCCATGTGGCCTCCCTGATTCAGTGAGTAAAAAGTAAAAGGATCTGTGTGTGTTGTAATCAATCAAGAAAATCAATGCATACATTTTGTGACTCTATCTAGAAGGTTAGAGCACTAAGATCACTCAGAAAATCTGATTGATGCATTTCTACGAACACTTTGTGTGCATTGAGAAAAAGCAATAGAACAGTGTCATCACTGTGATCATATTCTTCCCTCTTCAATTCAATTCAATACAAAAGTAAACACAACCTAAAACTAACCTAAAACCAGTTGATTTCAGCTAAGGAGTAAGAGATCAAGAAGTATACCTCACCTGAGAACACCATTGCAGGTTCTCTGCACCAAGCTTCCGGGTTCCTTTCCCTGCGATTCTCTGAGGTACCTGAAACCAACATGGTATCAGAGCATTCAGGGTTATGATCTGAGTGCTGGGACGTGATCGGAGACTGTGTGATAAAGCTTAGTTGCTGCTGAAACTGAAATGGCTGGAGCTGGAACAAATGAGCTAAGGGCTCCTATCTTTGATGGAAACAATTATGAGTTTTGGAGCATCAAAATGAGGACTCTGCTACGAGCACAAGATCTGTGGGAGTTAGTCAATAGAGGTATAAACACGGATCCAGAGGGTGCTAAGGGAGCAGTGGTGGTGCCTACAAGGGCTGATCTGATCAGAGATGCCAGGGCACTGGGATTCATCCAAAACTCAGTTGTGGATTCTATTTTTTCGAGAATTGCAAATGAAGAAAGTTCCAAGGCTGCTTGGGATCTACTTAAGAGGGAATTTCGTGGAGATCAAAAGGTTAGATCAGTTAAACTTCAAGGTTTAAGAAGGGATTTTGAATATATGAGAATGAAGGATGATGAATCACTAAGTACATACCTATCTAGATTGTATATGATAGTGGATCAGATGAGAACCTATGGAGAAGATATAAAAGAAGCTAGAATGGGACAGAAAATTCTCATTAGCTTAACTAAACCTTATGATCCAATAGTGTCGATTCTGGAAGAAACTAAAGACTTAGATGAGGTTAATGTACAGGAGCTAATTGCTTCTATAAAAGCCTATGATCAGAGGTTAGAATTGCATTCTGAAAATACTGTGGAAAAGGCTTTCTCTAGCATGCATCTAGGAGCTTCCTCCAGTTCAAACAAGCCTAAGTTCTTTTCTAAAAGTGGCACTAAACCTTGGGTCAAGAAGTCTGATCAACAGGCCAGAAGTGGTTTCTGTGGCCAGCCTAGAGAAGAGAACAGAAATGGGGGTGACTCTAAACCCTTGTGTAGTGTGTGCAACAGAAAGCATTATGGAAACTGCTGGTTTAAAACCAGGAAATGTTTCAAGTGCAATAAGATGGGACACTATGCCAAGGATTGCAGGAGCAAGGAGAAGGCAAATCTTGCACAACATGCAGAGGAAGATGGAACACTGTTCTATGCTTGTCATTCGGTTACAACCACAAAGAATGCAGATACTTGGTACCTTGACAGTGGCTGCAGTAACCATATGACTTCTGATGAGTCTGTTTTGATAAACCTAGATAGAACCCTGAAGTGCAAAGTGAAGATGGGCACTGGTGAGTTGGTAGAGGCCAAAGGGAAGGGTACATTGGTTATCAAGACTCAGAATGGTGACAAACTGATCAGGGAAGTGATGTTGGTACCAGGGTTAGATGAAAACTTGTTAAGTGTGGGACAGATGGTTGAACACGGTTATAATCTGGTGTTTGAAGGAAGGAAGGTCACTATATATGATAAGGGTCAAGAAATAGCATGTGTTGCTATGACAGGGAACAGATGTTTTCCACTGTCCTTCCAGCAAATCATACCAGTGGCAAAATTTGTTGTTGAAGAGGGTGACACCTGGTTATGGAACAGAAGATTTGGGCATTTAAACCATGCAAGTTTGAGCACTTTGGTTAAAGATGAGATGGTGATTGGATTGCCTAATCTATCTAAGAAGGAGGATTGCTGTGAAGGGTGTGTTTTTGGGAAACAGCATGTTGAGAGTTTTGACAAGAGTGGAGCCTGGAGATCAACCAGGCTACTGGAACTTGTTCACACTAACGTCTGTGGTCCTATGCAGACTGAGACTCAGAGTGGTAACAAGTACTTTCTAACATTCATAGACGATTACTCAAGAATGTGCTGGGTCTACTTTCTTAGGCATAAATCTGGGGTGTTCAATGTTTTTAAGAAGTTCAAATCCATGGTTGAACTTCAGACTGATTGCAAGATTAAAAGGATAAGGAGTGATAGAGGAGGTGAATACATGTCTCAGGAGTTTCTGGATTTCTGTGAGGAGCTGGGAATACAAAGACAGTTCACTGTTTCCTACAGTCCACAACAAAATGGTGTGGCTGAAAGGAAAAATAGGACGATTGTTGAAATGTCCAAAGCAATGCTCCATGACAAAAAGGTGCCCTATGAATTTTGGACAGAAGCTGTGAACACAGCTGTTTATTTACTGAACAGATGTCCTACTAAAGCTATCAAGAAGAAGACACCATTTGAAGTATATAGTGGAAGGAAACCTGGGGTGAATCATCTAAGGGTTTTTGGAGCAGTGTGCTATTTTCACATCCCTAATCAGCTTAGGCAGAAGCTGGATTCCTCAGCCTCAAAAGGAATTTTCATGGGATATGGCAGTTGTGAGAAGGGTTACAGGGTTTACTGCCTAGAAACAAAGAAAATTGTGGTTTCTAGGACTGTGACTTTCAAAGAAAAAGCCATCTGGGATTGGAAAACAAATTCAGAGTTCAGTGTGACACTTCACTCTGAAGAAACTGATGCAGTTCCTACTGTTACAGATCAAGCAGATGTTGATCAGGTGCAAGACACTCAAGAAGACCAGGAAGATGAAAGTGATGCAGAGGCTAGTGATACTCCTATCAAGATGAGAAGTCTGAATGAAATTTATGCACGGTGTCATGTAGCCATAATTGAACCAGAAGGTTACCAAGATGCAGTGAAGGATCTAGCATGGCAGAAGGCAATGCAAGAAGAAATAGAGATGATTGAGAAGAATGACACCTGGAAACTGGTTGACAGGCCAACAGGAAAACCTGTGATTGGTGTTAAATGGGTTTATAAAACCAAGCTGAATCTGGATGGCTCAATTCAAAGACTCAAGGCTAGGTTGGTTGCAAAGGGGTATGCTCAGAAACCAGGGATTGATTTCAATGAGACCTTTGCTCCTGTTGCAAGGTTAGACACAATCAGAACCTTGATTGCTCTTGCTGCACAAAAGGAGTGGAAGCTGTTTCAGCTTGATGTAAAATCAGCCTTCCTAAATGGGGTGCTTGAGGAAGAAGTTTATGTTGACCAGCCTGAGGGATTTGAAAAGCAAGGACAGGAAGACAAAGTCTACAAGTTGGAAAAAGCACTATATGGTTTGAAACAGGCACCAAGGGCCTGGTATGGTGAGATCAATTCCTATTTGCTGTCTTGTGGATTTCAAAGGAGTGCAAGTGAGGCAACTTTGTACCTAAAGGTCAAGCAGGATGAAGGAATTTTGATAGTATCCATCTATGTAGATGACATAATCTATACAGGTGACAGTGAGTCTATGATGCAGAATTTCAAGGAGGAAATGATGGAAAGATATGAGATGACAGATCTGGGTTTGTTGCACCATTTCTTAGGGATGGGAATTCTGCAGACTGAATCAGGAATTTACATTCATCAGAGGAAATATGCCTCTACACTACTGGAGAAATTTGGTTTGAAAGGTTGTAAGTCTGTAAGTGTTCCCCTAGCAGCTAATGAGAGGTTGCAGAAAGAGGATGGCAGTGAACCTGCTGATGAACAGGTCTACAGGCAGTTGGTAGGCAGTCTGTTGTATTTAACTGCAACAAGACCTGACATTATGTATGCATCTAGCCTATTATCTAGATTCATGCATAATCCTACCAAGAAACATCTTGGGACAGCTAAGAGAGTACTAAGGTACATACAGGGAACACTGGATTATGGGCTGGAATACAGGAAAGGGCAGGCTGCAACTCTAATTGGCTATTGTGATAGTGACTGGGGAGGTTCAGAAGATGACAGCAGGAGTACATCAGGATATGCATTAACCTTTGGCAGTGGCATTTTCTCCTGGGCCTCTGTTAAGCAGAGTAGTGTTGCCCTATCCACTGCAGAAGCAGAATATGTGTCTGCAGCAGAAGCCACAACTCAGGCCATCTGGCTGAGATTTGTTCTAAAGGATTTCGGGGAAGAGCAGCTAAGTCCTACAGCCCTAATGTGTGACAATATGTCAGCAATTGCAATGGCTAAGAATCCTGTGTTTCATCAAAGGACAAAACACATTAACAGAAAGTATCACTACATTAGGGAAGCAATTCAAAATGGTGACATCCTGCTGAACTACTGCAGGTCTGAGGAGCAGCTAGCTGATATCTTCACCAAACCACTTCCTAAAGTCAGATTTAACTATCTAAGAACCTTACTTGGGGTTAAGACAGTTAGCAGCTTAGGAGGGAGTGTTAGTGTATAAGCTGCAACTGCAGCAGGACTGATCATGGTGCATAACACCTGATCTAAAGCCTCATTTAAATTGGTGACATCTGTCCTAGGCACTAGTGTGTGTGTGAGTGCCAGCATGGCAGGCTGTTCTAACTGTTTTCAAGTGAGGTGTGTGTGTGTTTCCTTGTGAGCAAGAAAAGAGAGAAAATCGTGTGGATGATGCCATGTGGCCTCCCTGATTCAGTGAGTAAAAAGTAAAAGGATCTGTGTGTGTTGTAATCAATCAAGAAAATCAATGCATACATTTTGTGACTCTCTCTAGAAGGTTAGAGCACTAAGATCACTCAGAAAATCTGATTGATGCATTTCTACGAACACTTTGTGTGCATTGAGAAAAAGCAATAGAACAGTGTCATCACTGTGATCATATTCTTCCCTCTTCAATTCAATTCAATACAAAAGTAAACACAACCTAAAACTAACCTAAAACCAGTTGATTTCAGCTAAGGAGTAAGAGATCAAGAAGTGTACCTCACCTGAGAACACCATTGCAGGTTCTCTGCACCAAGCTTCCGGGTTCCTTTCCCTGCGATTCTCTGAGGTACCTGAAACCAACATTCCCTTCATCTCTCCTTGAAAAAGTTTGAATGCCTACGCAATTTTCGTCATTAATTTTAGTGGTGAGTTCCATAACGAGCATTGCCGAAAACAGAAGTTTTTGTGATGACATACTCTTCGATCACCAATGGTATTCTTAACTTCTGGTGACAAACAATGCATATATATTCAAAATTTGAAATTCCAAATTATTTTTACTCTTTCGTTTAATTTTAATCAACTATTATTATACTTGTGGCCTCGTGAATTATATGTGGGTTGGCGAATTTCTAGTAGAATAAGAAGAAGAAAGAGTAGTGGTGGCTAAGTGAGGTTGAGTTATGGATGAATCGATCACGTAGCAGAAGCAATGGTTCCATAGCAATATTGTAAGCAAATCAAAATGGGTTTAGGGAAGAAAAGAGCAGTACGTGGAGATTTGGAACTAGCAAGAAAATAAAAATTAGAACAACTGTTGAGAAGGTTATTTGGAAATTTGAATGAGATTGCAAGAAATTAGAAATTTAGAATAACTGAGATTGAATGAAATTGAGATTGTATTGGTACTAACCACTAACCTTGGAAAAACGCTGAAACAGTGAAAGTATGAAACAGTATGGAAGAAGCATAAGTTTTATTGGTCAAATTTTTATTTTTATTGTTTTATTTGATTTTTTATTAGTTATTTTATCAACATGGCAAAAAAAAATTTAAAAGGTAAGTTTTACAAATGACAACTTAGCACCTCACATATTTGTTAACGGAATATTTAACGGTGGAGCTAAGTTTTTATATTCTACAAAATTCAGTGTACTTAAATACAACGTTTACAAAACTTAAATTTAATTCTATAATTTAATATAAATTATAAATTATAAAATAATTAAGTATAATTTGCTCTATAAACTGTGGAAGTGAGTCACACTATAAGTTTATTATGCCATATATCAGTATATCACCAAGAGAAGCTAGGAAAATGGATTACACTTGTAACAGCATCCTCTACAAACAACATTTTCAAGACTGAGTTTTGCAAAAAAAATTGTGATTGTACACGTGTCACTGCATTCAAGATCCAGTTAAGTGCAAAAGCAGTAAACATCCCCTGCCTCATCTCTATTTTTCTCCTTCATGCTCCTATAACTAGTATAACTACCCGATATAATTTTTGCTATTATTTTTAATTCTTCAACGTGACGAAATATTTCCGAAATGAAGTTAATTTGAACACTTTCATGGGATTCTCTGCAGATCATCTAAGTCGGAGTCGCCTTCGTTCGCCGATCTCTCTAATCGGTCGGCCGCCTTTTCAACCTACAAACACAACACGATTACTTACGTACGTACATAACATCTTCTGCTGACACATCGTGACCATATATATGCAATTCTTTCGTACTAGACATTATATTATTTCGTCGAAATCAAATCACCTCGGCTTTCCAATTCGTTCTGGCAGTCAGTACAATTAGAATTACTGTTTGTAGAACAACTCCGATGAGCATCCCCCACCAAATTCCCTGAACATGTCACCAAAAGAAAAAAAAAAATAGCATCATTTTCTGTCACCGAGAAGGCAATAAGAGAGGGGAGAGATTGAGAAGTACTTACCGCAACTCCCATACTCGTTTTGAAGCCAAGAACACATCCAACTGGGAAACCAATTAAATAGTAACAAATGAGGTTGACATAAGCCACAACAGCTTGCCATCCACTCCCAATTGCCACACCTGAAAGTTCCGCTCTCCAAATTTCATAAATTTCGTCGAAAACGAAAAACGAAATTGGTTTCTGCATAATTTCATATCAACTGCTCAATTCTATCTACATTATGTGTGTGTGTGTATATATATATATATATTGGTAGTTATTACCTGAGAGTATAGGTTGAATGCCATTCAAGAAAACAGAGGTCACTAACAATGGAGTCAAATCGAGCACGGCCGCGACAACCTCGGCATCACTGGTGAATAGCTTGCTCAATCCAACTCTGAAAATCAATATGATTGCGCTGAAGATTATGCTGATCAGAATGCTTGTGCCGTTCACTACAAACACCGAAAATTTGGCCACCCGCGGATGACCTGCCCCTAGCTCATTACTCACTCGAACGCTGCATTAATTAATTAATTACCCAAATTATGTGATTGTAATTGAAATACTTATATCAATTCATGTATTAGGAAGCTTTGTGATTCTCACAAACCTGGCTGCTGCACTTAGGCCTAGCATAAATTGCAAGCTGAAGTTCCAGTAGTTCATGCTGCAATTATGCATCACATATCGATAAAAACACATGCAAATTAAGTCAACAATTAGTTAAAATATCTCAATGGGTTAATTTATATAAGACAATACTTATATCTAATCGTAGTGATATCTTCTCATGATGGTACATCCTACTAGTCTATTTGTTTATATATCATAATCATAACTTTTTATTTTTTAAATTATCATTCAAGATCATCTATGTAAAAAATAAAAAAGATTAGAAATCATTTAATTATTCATATATATAAACTAAATAGACGGTTTGTCATATATCTTAAGTCTTAACTATTTGCAATTTTGTTGATTTTTTATAGGGATGATCTTGACATGATGATTAAGAAAATGAATGATTATGATTATAATATATGTATAAAATGTATATACATAAATCAAAAGGGTAGTACGTGAAGGTAGGGTGATGCAAATATTGTCCTAATTTATAATTTATATATGCTTTGATCAGTACTCAAAAGCCTTACTTACCAAATAGAAATTGAGTCGAGAGAGATTGTAGGGTTGGGGAGGAGCCCTGATATTAGAGTTAGTCCTTGGTTGTACCATATCTCCAAACTACATATTCACATACGACAAGAAAACGGAAAAAAAGTCAACGAAACACACTAGTTATTTAGACGTCATTAAACAAATGATTTGTCTTAATCGACAAAGAATCCTTTGCATAATTAAGTTAGTTAATTAATAAATGATAAATGTAGAACAAAGTGGGTTCCTTCATAATACCAAAGTCCACACCTACCATAGCATGATTGCAGAGGCGACGGTCAACTTAAAATAAGGCCACATCCCCTTAAAAGCTTTCCAAGAGAAGCCAGT
Organism: Prinsepia uniflora; assembly: GCA_032719365.1. Lineage (NCBI taxonomy): Eukaryota > Viridiplantae > Streptophyta > Magnoliopsida > Rosales > Rosaceae > Prinsepia > Prinsepia uniflora. The sequence goes on along the minus strand of CM064864.1, from coordinate 1,482,450 downwards.
CCAAGTTTGCTTGCACTTGGGGCTAAGAAGAATATAGAGACCATAGACAAGCACAAGCAACCACCAAGAGAAACTCAGTGTAAGAGCCGCCCCCAGCAGCCCATACCCCACCACATTAACCACCAGCCAAGAGAGGAGAATGTGGAGGAGGAACACCGTGACCGACATGTATGCCAGCGGGTTGACGATGTTCTGAGCTTGGAGGAACCTTTGTTGGGGACAATTTATGGCAAATGCATAGAGTTGTGGGATGATTCCTCTTGCAAAGATTTGGCCTTGCTCTGCTATTTCTTCCGTCTGCCCGATGGCGACGAGGATCGGACCGGACCACCAGTACACAAATGAAAGTAGAATTGCTGCTCCAAGGTGCAAGATGATTGCTCTTTGGCATATGATTCCCATTGCCGGCAGCTGTCTGGCTCCGTAGGCTTGCCCACATACAGTTTGCACTGCGCTCGCCATGCCTAGCTTTAAATTGAAGGAAAAAAAAAATGAAGAAACTTACGGGTTTACAGTCTGACAACATAATTAGTAAAGTGATCATTGCTTACAATTTGTGCTTCGCTACCCATGCGTAGCTTTAAATTCAAAGGAAGATTAAAAGAAACGGAGAGATGAAATTTGTGTTATAAACAGAGAATATTTTTTGGTACATTTGGATATATGCTTACCATGATACCATAAGCAAGACCTTGAATTCCAACACTAGCAATGGAGGCACCAGCAAGCTCCAAGGCACTCAAATGCCCACAAAATATGAGGGTGACAAAGCTAAGCATGTAGTTGAATACGGACACAATGATAGATGAGCCAGATAGAATCCAGAGGAGCCTTGACTCCCAAGCCACCAGCCTAGCCCACCACCGTACCGGCATGGGCCGCTGGTCGAGAAACTCTTCGATGGCGGAGGATGACAAGTCGGCAATCCTGGATTGCATGCCATCGTTGGATCCGGGGAGCAGCGGCCGCCGGTGGCCTTCCTCCGATCCCATAATTAATTAGTACTAGTTGAGGAGTTCTAAGAAGCAGAGTGGACATATTTGTATGGCGTTCTGCTACATTAGGACATTTTAAGGTCTAACTACCATTCAAATGAATTGTTAACTTTTTGACGAAAATTAGAAAGTTTGTCAGGTAAAGACCTATCAACATATTTTGCTTTAAGCGCTACCTTGCAAGAGAGTCAAAACAAATTTGGTATTTTTGGCTTCCAAATTTCACTAATCCATAGTTGATTCTCTCTCTCTCTCTCTCTCTCTCTCTCTCTCTCTCTCTCTCTCTCTCTCTCTCTCTCTCTCTCTCTCTCTCTCTCTCTCTCTCTCCACTACATAGTTGATGATTCGATATGCATGCAGAGAGGTGTTTTGTTTTTACCATAAATAAGTACTATATGTAGTGATGAATATACCTTAAGATCGTTGTGTTAAATATTACATTTAATTTATACATCTTAGACTAATAATGTTGGAGAATACCACTTCTGATTATATATGAAAAATGTGTAAGAAAAATTTGTTAAATGAAATATTAAAGAGTGAAATGAGAAAAGTCTCCAAAGGTGGAACACAAGTAGGTATGTGTGTGTATATATATTTTACTCCATTTAAAAAGAAATTTAGGGGTTGTTCGCTCTTGAACAAAATTATTAGGACAACGGCTTCGATAGCGCTTTTTCAATGAGATATATCATATCACGGTAAAATGCCTATTTGTATTTTATACTTTAATAGCGGGATATATCCACTCTATCATTAATTTATTTAGCATATAAATTAGTAATATTAATTAAATGATCAATGTTTTCAAGTGACCTACAAATTTCTCCTCATTTTTACTCAATTCTAGTCGAGTAGTGAGACCAAAAATACAGCAAATTAACCTGGGGAATTTACGAACCATCGCATATTTGACCATTAATTCGCCCTGTGTCTTCTGTTTTTGGAGGGGTCGATACAGATACGTACCTCGAAGAAGGTTCTAATTCTCTGCAACAGAAAATTAAGGTAGCAGTTTATGCTTTCCCCACCAAAGTAAATATCCGTGTGTAGCTGAAGGTCAAGATCATTTTATTATTCTCTGTTTGGTAAGTCAGAATGTTGGTTATCAAATCAAATTAAGATTGTCATCTGTGTCCCCATATTCATTTAGCATATATATATATATATGGTGATCGATTAGGACTTAAACAAAGGGCCTATATATATAGTGTTCGGGGAACAATATTAATATTTTACGTTTAATCCTTTCTTGTTGGTGAAGGGTAGGGAGCATTATGGCTACTTTAGTTGTTAGTTGTCTTTTTATTTTTTATTTATTTATTTTTTTTTTATTTTAAGGATAGAAGGATATATCAAATGATGTGTTTTCAATAAAAAAAAATGAAAAATGTGGAAAATTTAAAATTTTAAATACAACAAAAAGAAAACTATTGCCAACTCCTAACCCTATCACAGCCCCATTAAATCTGCCTAATTTGTAACTTGGGATTGACATGACCATAATTTCACAGTCCTCCGTACGTTTAACCTAATTTCCTATCCTTCACCCCCTGTTTAACAACAATTTTTAAAAGAAATTTACATGCTACTTTTAAAAAAGTTACTTTTATAAAAATTATTTTAGTATATACATTTATTTATAAAAAAACAAAAAAAGTTAAAAAAATACAGCATATGCAACTTTTCTAAAAATAAAAAAAATACAACAGCATCAAACCGGCCCTTAATGTTGAATTTGTTATTACTTCATAAATGAAAGGTCCGTATAACGAGAGGCAGCTAGGTTCGGTACATCTTATTTTTCGTGTTTTTATTTATAATTTTTCTCATATTTAGTTTTTTTTTTTCTTCAGATATATGAATCCGCCCTTATATTTTTCAAATAAATGGTAAAATAGTCAAAGTTAACTAAGAAGGAGCAACCAGATCAACCTTTTGTTCTAATTGAATATACTTTTAGAAGGGCAGATGGGCACGCCTCGATGAACTACTTAAAACTCATGAGTTTTTTTTTTTTTTTTAACCCTTAAGTTTCACCTAACAAAGAATTAATTAAGTAGCTCTTATCGGTTCCTTTAGCTTTCTAAAGTAGGGAAAATGGGCCCTTTATTAGTACTTGCCTAAGCTTAGTACGAATTAATTAAAAGTTGACATAATATAATTGGTGCTCGAGATTAAGTGTAATTACTCTACTGTCCTGTAAACTTGTTCAATAATTTAGCTAGGTATGATTCATGTATCTATAAGTACAAGTACAAACATAGCCATTCCTTAATTGAGCAATACAAAATTGTTAGCTAGGTTTCTTGACAATGAAAGGCTTAATAATGTGCCATCCACAGTGCACGATGGTTATAAGGTAGGGGCATGGCCACGTACATTGTATTAATAGTAGTCCACAAAATCCAAGTCAGGGTTACAAACTTATTAATTATGTGAAGACCGGCTTATTAAAATTTTTGGGCTTGGGCCGCGCCGAGCTGGGCTTATTAAATAATTTTTAAAATTTCGGGCCGGGTCGGACGGACTTAGTTATATATATAAGAGCCCAAACTCTTTATTGGGCCGGATTTTTATCAGCGTTTTCGGGTCGGGGCCTAATAAGCCCATTCGGGCCGGGCTCGAGTGAGTTTTTAGAAATAAACTATTTTTTAAATTTTAAAGTTGCAAATAAATATATGAATATGAAAGAAAAATATTAGGCTATGGAAGGAAATGTTAGTAGAGGGTGAAATGAGTGTTTAGTAAATGGTAAAATAAGTGTTCAAATTCTTGAAATGCTGCATAAGTAACAACTTCATGGGTAAAAAGTGAAAGGTAAAAAGTTCCCTTTTTCATGAGTTGAGATTTGAGAGAGATCAAAAATGGAGTCTATGCTTAGCGGCGGGTGAGAGTGAGAGTAAGACTGAGAGCGAGAGAGTCGGAGAGGTGTGTGAGCGGCGAGGAGGGTTAGTTTGTGTTTGTGATAGGGTTGTATTGTATAATTTGTATATGTAGGTTAGAGTTTCTACCATCTTTGGGCCGAGAGGGTTGTATTGGGTTGAGGTTGGGGTTGTATAGGTAGGTTAGGATTTCTACTCTTCACTCAAGCCTACATCGACGTATTCCCAGAGATCTTGTGCTCTAAGGATCGTCCTCATTTTGATGCTCTAGAACTCCTATTTGCTGACATCGAAGACATGAGCTCGCAACTCAGCTCCAGCAGCTCCCGTACCAACCATGTTAACTGTTCTTCGTAGTTCATGCCCCAGAAACAAGATCAAAGATCGCACTGCTCTGATACCATACATATTGGTGATCATCGATGGAGTTTTCTTCCGCTCTAAGGTGCACTTCTACTTCTTCACACAACACACACTAGCTTAATCGGCTGGTTTAGCATGATTTGTAGTATATATTAGAATATTGATCTTGTTTGTTTAGGAATTTATGGATTGAATTTTCTGGTAGATGGGTTTGCAATGATTCAAGAATTTCATGCACTCTAAAGTGTTTGATGAAATGTCAATGAGCAAACTTGAGGGAGCATGTTGTAATTCTTCTTCTCACCAATCCATTACTTCATTTTCATTCATTGATTTTGTGTACATAGGTAGATTACATTCTGCTAGGATAGTTTGTTAGAATCTCCACAAACATCCAATTACATTAGGTGACACGACCCATCCCAATCCCCCCGGGATTACCATGGAATGTATCATGCTCCCGTCTGACAAGAGGCGTCAGACAAGGGATAACCGATTGCCATTGTCCAGACGGGCTTCCAGGGTGCGTAAGGATCGATGGAGGAGGTGTGCGATGCTCAAGTCTCTGCTGCAGTCGTATCCGGAATCAACCTGAAGGGCATTAAAAACAAAAGCTGTGAGTGGACGAAAATAAACAAGTCTGTTTAAAACATTTATAAGACATTTATGCCCCTCAGTAAAACCATATGCATGCGCCAAAAACCAATGATCACACATTTATTTAGAAATAACCATTAGGGCCTTAGCCCGGAAACCAAAGCATAGTTTCAATTTCCAAAAGTCAATCCAAGAGTTATTTCATTAATCCAGTAATATTCATTTATTATTTTTCCATCTCCGGCATCCCCGATGCCTAGCGTCCTAGACGCTTGACGTTCCAGACGTCATATCTCACGGTATTAAGCAACGCGTGCTGCCCGGGGTCTCACCGGGTCCATATCTCTGACATCACCGATGTCTGACGTCCATGACGTCTAGCAATCCTGCTCCTGGATCACTATACGGTCCGGTAGCTCCGTACAATGAGCCCTCGCAGGCAATGCACCGTGACTTCTCCAGTGTCCCCGACACTTGGAGGAGACCAGGATATAAATATCCTCATATCGAGATGGTTTTATGGAACACATTTTATTATTCATTTCCAAAATATCACAAGGGCCCTGCCCCGAATTTCCATAAAACTGTCATAAGTCCAAATAGTTGAATTCAATCCGAAATAGTTTATTCAATTCCATTTTAGGGTCCCCGACCCGAAATCACATATATAAGTCAACTGGGCCCCTGACCCGATTTCATAAGTCAATTGGGCCCCTGGCCCGATTCGTAAGTTAACTGGGCCCCTGGCCCGATTCGTAAGTTAACTGGGCCCCTGGCCCGATTCATTTTAACAAATCCGTAACCGTTTCATGAAATCATATCCAACCACATTTATGGAAATCGGTGCAATTCCAGAAAACCTCGATTTTCGTGCAAATACGTAAATCACCTCGAAATGCGTGAAATCATTTAAATTCACCGATATCCAAAATAAATCATTTAATCACAATTATAACAATCATGAAACAGTTATGCATGCATCGAATTTATAAAACCAATGTCCACTCACAGACCGTTTAACCGAGCGCCTCGATACGCGTGCCATAGGCCTTCCCGGGCCACACCACTATCACCGGGACTCCCAATCCTGTCCAAATCACATTAGAGGATTACTAACCTCATCATTAACATCCTATTCAAGTCTCGTAATTTTCCCGAATTTTTAAGTATTTTTAAATTGGATTTAAAACCTTCGGACATCCCGAACAATATTAAAACGGGATCCGATCGACACGAAACCAACGCTAAAATGTTCGTTACATTGTATAGGATAAAAGTCATGTTGACCTCACCTCGAGATTCGTGCCCACGCGCCGTCACGCGCCACCGTGAGTGGCTGCGCGTGAAAGCCACGCGCCTGCTACAGTGACTGCTACAGTCACCATCTTCACCCGTTTGTCTGGTAAACGGGTCTGATTACCCGCGATAGGATCCGGTTCAATCACACCCAATTCGACATCAATTCAATCCGTTCTTGATCCTAAAACAATCATTAGCATATGAATTTCAGTTATGTGACATCGATCAACATCAACCATTCCTTAATCAAGCCATCAACCCGTGATCACCCAAAACGGGTCAATCACCAAAACTCCATCAATCCTCAACCATTGTCAAATTAACTTCATATGAAGCATATAAGGACTAACACGAACCAATTAGCATGATTAATTGAACACGACATTACCTCAATCACCACAACTCAAGCTTGAGTTTTCCGGCCGTCCACCTCGTCCGTCCACGGCCCTAGGAGCCCCAAAGCTTGCCCCATTTGATCTGGTTCGACACGTTGAAGTTCCAAAAAGCTCAATCCATCATCAATTAGGCTTGGGCTGGCCTAAAACTGGAAGTTCGAATTTGAATTTCCCAGAACCCAGTTTCGGGGTTTTCAGAGAATTCCAGCATCAATTACACTCATTCCTTTCATTCTCAATCACAGAGTGACCCTCTCGACTCACTCTCAATTCTAACAATCCAACTCAGTCCTTAAAAGCACTCAAAACCGTCCTCAATCCACTTTGTACAGATCCCCTGCACTGACCCGAAAACACAATAAAATGGTGCCCACGTTCTTGTGATCGATTGCCAGCACCATCACATGTGCAATTCCACCTCAACTGACCCAATTAACTCAATTAATTGATAAACAAATCGTGGGATCGATCGCACAAAGCATCCACCTTCACGGCTGTTCAATGAAACAGTACCCCCGTGTGAAATTACAATTCTGCCCTTGTGCAGAAAATTACCAAAATGCCCCTCACGCATCCTGACCCGTAACTCGGTCATACAGACTCCGATTGATGCGTGCCGCCTGTCTACGAACTCAGGGCATCGAGACCTTCCTAACGGTCCTCGGTCCTCGGCCATCGGACCTCCCGATCAAAAAGTCAACATTTCCCCCTTATTACGTTTAAATTACGAAAACGCCCATGAACTTCCGTACATCATAACTTTCACCACGAACGTCGGAATCGAACGTGCCACCTGTCTATGAACTCGTGACGTCCCGAACTACGTCACGGTCATCGGTCAAAGTCCATTTGACCATCCGAATTAAAAGTCAACGTTTTGCCCACGCCCAGGGGCAAAACGGTCATTTTGCACAATTCGTCCGAAATCGCCCAACTAATCCCAGATTAGTAAATCACAATTAAATATTATTAAATCCCGATATTCGGGACGGGTCGTTACATTAGGACACCTCACATAGTCTCGAAGCTTATAACAAACTATTACTACTTGCCTTTCAAATAATCCACCTCACACTCAATTTGTTAGATCCTAACTGCTTCGTACAGCTCACGGATCCGCACTCCCTTCACTACAATAATACACCTCATTATTATACTTAGTGCACTCAAACGGTGCATAGCTTAGGATCCAACACAAATGTTATAATCATTCATCTAGTTATCTTTATATTTTAAAGAAATTATAGCTAGTCATCTAGTTATATTAATATCAAGTACATGTGGCTACTTGTTATTTAATTAAGCTAATTTACACGCTAACCATGAATCTGACTCAGTTCATTTACTTGGTCAGGTCTGGCTGCTTCGCTAATTTAGAATTAGTAATATATAGTACTAATTAATGTGCCGGTATCCCAAATGTTTTTGTATAAACTCATTCTTGTCAAAGTTTGCCTTGGCCGGCAGATTAGTTTCTTATTATTAGGTTTGATGTCATATTAATTACATCGTAGATGTGAGAAAAATCTCTCCTCTTTTTAAAGTAAATTTAGAGTAGAATACCGTTATGCCAAAATAAATATCTAAGAAAACAAATCTACACCAAAATTAGAATATTTATTGAAATTTAATAAAATAATATATGAAGAAAGAAAAAACGAAAATTACGTTAAGCTTGGATGATCTGAGAATTGTGGAATGTATGTACGAGCATGCATGGAGCTGCATGGAGATGCGAAGCATCAAGGAACGTCTGTTGAAGTCTGTTGCAGGAATCTAACAGGAAGAAGCAAGTAAAAGAATATGGGCAGTAAGGTCGAGATGCTACTTCATATGGCTCTCATGTTGTGTGCGTATAATATGGCTTGTGTTGCATCAAAAGCACCATTGTCAAAGCACAATTATTGCTCATCTCATTGCGGCAACCTCAATGAAATCCCATATCCTTTTGGAATTGAAGCAGGTTGTTACTATGGCGAGTGGTTCCAAATCATCTGTGACAACTCAACCACCCCTCCAAAAGCTTTCCTGAACTTCACCGGTCTTGAGGTCCTTGAAATTTCTTTAGAAGGCACACTGAAGGTGACAACTCCCATTACCTTCTCAAATTGCACTAACATGACATCCGACCGGCAGCCACCCAACTTGGATGGAAGCCCTTTTGTGTTCTCCCAGAAAAACCGATTCACCTCCATGAGTTGTGGAGGACTCGCGTTGATGATAGACTTATATGATGGCTCCACAATCGGCGGGTGCTTGTCGATATGTGATGATTTGTCCACTAGCGTGACAATGAATAATAGTTGCAGTGGCGTGAATTGCTGCCAGGCCACCATTCCAGCGACCCTTACTTCTTACAAGACAAGTTTTGGAGACATTTTGGATGCTGATGATCGACCTTAGTCGACAAACATGCAAACGGGCATTCCTTGTAGACCTAGATTGGTTTATATCAACCAAACATTCAGCCATCTGGAGAAGGCATAACGTTCCCACAGTTTTGGAATGGAATGGATGGAATTCGAGTTTCTTAGATATTGGCGAACAAAATTCCAGAGATGATAACAGAAGCACATATTGCAACCAAGGTTTTCTGTGTTTCTGCGAAAAGGGCTTCCAAGGAAACCCATATCTCCACCACGGATGTCTAGGTAAACCTCTAGCAACCATATCGTCCCAATAATTTTTTGTTTTGTTTTGTACATATGCATGCTTCATGTGAGGATGAAAATATCGTTTTTTTTACAAAAATATAGACATTTAAATTTATAGAAATATCGACTTCCATTTGTTGGAGTGTAAAGTGTACACTAAGATGACTTGGCAGTGTGTTTGCTGCTAACTCGAAGAGGACAGGTGCCAAAAGCAAGGAAAAGATGAGTGACGTGTTTGTGTGATACATAAGTCAAGGAAATGTCACTATCATTCATAACTGTCATGCTGAGAGTGTGTGCAAGTGAGTGAGTGAGTGTGTGAGTAAATTTATGCATTGTAATCGTTCATTTTGATTAATGAGAATGAGAAGAGAGATACAGTGAGACCAGAGAGAGATTCTGGACACTGTGATACCAAGAACAATCCATTCACATTCAACTTGCATTTTATCAAACACATAGAGTGCATTCTGCAATTCGGTGAATCTCTACAGAATTGCTTGATCAATTCAATCCAGAATTGAGATAGAGAGAGAGAGAGAGAGAGAGAGAGAGAGAGAGAGAGTGATCTACCCTAAATCCATACGAGCTAATCTCGTTTTCATTTCAGCTAGAGTTTGAGTTGAGAAGTTTACCTAGAAAACAATGGAACAGTGCATCCTAAGCACTCGATAGACTTCTCTGCTTCTCTGAGATCCAATACCATTCTATATCGATATTGTTCACGTTCAACAAAAAAAAAAAGGGTTAGAAATTTAGTTCAAAATTTGAATGAAATTTTGGAAAAAACTTAAGTACTCGATCAATAATATTTATATAAGACTAATATACCTATATATATCATGGAAATTGAAGGGAGATTTTTCTTCTCTTCCTATTTTTATATCAAGATCCTTAAATACGGGTATATTCCCCTTATTTTAATGTCGATAGCCAAAAATATAGATACATCGACGGAAATTTAATTTACGAATATTGTGGATATCTTCATCCATGGGTTCACTGATACTTCCATTCTGTTTATAGGTATGGACTGCTGTCTCTGAATCAACTAATTAAGTTGGAAGTATGAGTCATATCTCTTGTTGACCAAGCTAGTTTGTGTCCTATCTTGTTTTATTGTGCTACTTTTCAGTTCCCAGCGGTGTCCTTGGGTTTTTTTTTTCTTTCTATTCTGTGGCGCATGGTGGTTGGGCAAAGGGATAAAGAGATGGAAAACCATCAAACGAAAAGAGAAGTTCTTTAAACAGAATGGTGGTGTATTGTTGGAGAAGCAATTATGTTCCGGTGAAGTGAATGTTGAGAAAATTAAGCTGTTCGGTTCCAAGGAGTTAAAGAAAGCCACCGACTATTTCCATGTCGACAGAATTCTGGGTCGGGGGGCAAGGCACCGTGTTCAAAGGGATGCTAAGAGATGGAAGAATCGTGGCTGTGAAGAAGTTAAAAATTGTTGATGGAGATAAACGTGGAGTTGAACAATTCATAAATGAGATTGTCATTCTTTCGCAAATTTCTCATAGGCATGTTGTCAAACTATTGGGATGTTGTTTAGAGACTGAGGCTCCTCTTTTGGTGTATGAATTCATTCTCAATGGGACAGTCTCTCAGTACGTTCATCACCAAAATGAGGAGTGCGCTTTCACATGGGAGATGAGGGCACGAGTCTCGGCCGAAATTGCCAGTGCTCTTTCCTACATGCATTCTGCAATTTCGTTTCCTGTTTTCCATCGCGACATCAAGTCTTCCAACATACTTTTGGATGAAAAGTACCGCGCAAAAGTCGCCGACTTTGGGACATCAAGATCAGTTACAACTGGCCAAACACATCTTACCACATTAGTTCGAGGCACATTTGGTTATTTTGATCCCGAGTACTTTCAGTCTAGCCGATTTACAGAAAAGAGCGATGTTTATAGCTTCGGGGTGGTCCTTGCTAAGCTTTTGACAGGACAACCCACTTTTGTAATGTGGAGTATGTGTGGCCATTCTTTGGCCAAATATATGGGACAACCCACTTTTGTAAAATGAGAGAGTAACCCAAATAATTAAAAGAAATTAAAAATTAATTTGGGACAAAACTAAATGGTACTCTTTGATTATTTAAATAAATGGTTATTAACCATAACTATTAAGACGAAATAATTTTTGTATTCAACTTTCTTATTTTGATTTTTTAAAAGATTAAAATTATTAAAATTATTATGTAACAAAAAATAAAAGACGAAAATTAGAGACATTAAGTAAAATTATAAGGAATATATAGTCATCACGTAGAGCTCAATGAATAAAATTATTACTACGTGGGTCGATAACTTTAGCGACGATGAAAAGTTAATAGAAATAGAAAAGGAAGGTGCAGTGATAATTCCTTCTTGCTACCTTCCTGCTGCTGTTGACCAAGATTTTTCTTAAACTCAAGTCCGCTCGATACGACATATTATTAAAGTACATAAAATCAAAATTCTTCCACCTATGGCCTGTGGGGCTTGCTTATCTACTATGTTTTTGTAATTTTGTGCGAAAAATTGTAAGGTGTTTTTCTTCCTAGCCACCCAAAAAATAAAAAGTTGAATGAAGAGATAAGATGACTTGCTTGACTTAAGTCACTGACAAAATGAAATGCATGTTGTGGGTATTATTCACGCTACAATATTAGTCTAAATTACAAAAGAAAAATAAATTGTTAGGGAATTGACCAAAACAAAATTGAAAAGTATTCTTTGATTTTTCGTTTTATTTTTATTTTTCATATACTATCTATCGCTTTCCAGTACCATTGGAGTCGAAAATTTTGGAATGTCTAATTACTAGGTTTTCCTTAATTCGTATGGAAAAGAACCGAACCGAAATGGTTCAATCGGTTTTGGGTTCAAAACATCGTTGGTGTAAGATAATTAAGGTCTCATGAGTCAGCTGAGTTAGTTAAACAATTGGTTAGTCTGTTTGAGACTTGTAATATATACATACTTACTTGTAAGGAGTTCAAGTAATGAAATGTGAAATCAATCTGATATCTTCCTGATCTCTCTCACCCTCTCTAGCTCTCTTCCTCTCATGTCAAAATCCTTTCAACTCTTCTTCATCCCTAATCTCCCTTTCTTACTTCTTGATAAAATCCAAGATGGTATCAGAGCAGCCATGCTTGCTGCTACTGTTCGTGGTTATGATCGTGTTCATATGCGCGACTCTTGATGTGTGTTGATACTTGTGATCGTGATTGTGTACAATGTCTAACCTCAACGTTGTTTCTGTCCCTTGATCCCCTTCTTCGCCTGCTTCTGATTCTCTATCTAGACGCTTTCTTGCCATCAAACTCTCAGTTGACAGCCGTTCCTTGAGCAATTTGGAAGTCCCTCCTTTCTTTTGAATTCTCTCAAGCTCCACCGCAACTTCTTTCATTGTAGGTCGTGTCTTTCCATTCAAATTTAAGCATCTTTTTGCAAGGTTAGCAACTCCCACAATCTCATCTTTTCCACCTTCCATTACAACACGTGCATCAATTATGTCAAACAGACGATTTTCCACCATTCTATTTGAAAAACTTCTCTTTTTGTTTGATGGTTCATATTTGTTTGATGATAATTGTTTCTCCAACAGAGTCCAAGAACACTGCTGCTGGGAACTGAAAAACCACATATATTGGGGCTTTCTGAATCTTTACATTCTTTGATGTCTAAAAATTAATCACATACGGAGGCTATAAGTTTCAGTGGATATTGGATGCAATAAAAACAAGAAAATACAACTTTTCATAATCAAAATCCTTCATATCTAGATTTGAATTATCAATTCAAGATATTTATAAAAAAAAAATTATACAAAAAATGAACCACAACTTATATATCATTTAGTTATTCATATGTATCAAAATTCAAACAAATCGATAACAATTATGATCTTTACGTTCAGTGAGTAATCCATTTAATTGATGCAAATATATAAATGACATACTAAAAGATCTCTAATTTGATTGATTTTTTTTTTGTATATATAAATGATTTTAAAATGCTGATTTAGGTGGTTACTCCGTTTCCATCACTAGAATAAAGTACGTATGTGGGAGAATTGAATGTCACGTATCGGCTCAAAACTTGTATTGAAGGCTCTCAGAAACCAATATTATGCATGCATAGTTTTATAAAACATATGGCAAAATCGGTATTTTCTACCGTTTGTCGGATGGAAGTAGGACCGGAATACAGATATCAAAGTGATTTAATAGCATATTTGTAATTCTTTAAAACATAACGGACTAAAAATAATGATGTATTTTAACCAATAATAAAAAAAATTATTTCTTATTTACTATCTTTATTTATTATAATAAATTAACTTATAATTTAAACTCTAAAATATGACCTATTTCTAATTACTCCTAATAAAAATGATAGACCTTTTAAAATAGTATTACAGACCACATAAACATGATCCACTCATCAGTCATCATTACTCATCTTCCACACCCTTCTCCTTGGCAATATATATTTCTAACCAAATAAAACTATTTGCAGCGCCTGAACTGATGACTACAAAACCAGAGCTCGTCTTCATCCCGACACCGGCCGTCAGCCACCTTGTATCCACAATAGAGTTTTCGAAACGATTATTAGAACGTTGTGATCGGTTCTCAATCACAATCCTTGTCATGAAATCTCCATTCGAATTCCCAACATCATCATCAAATTCTCAATCACTTGCACCCTCCAATGCCAACATAAAAATCATAGACCTTCCAGCTCTAGACCCCCCTCTCCACCTTTTACAACAATCCGGCGAAAAATTCGTCACAGTTTACATAGACAGCCACAAAAATCACGTGAGAGAAGGCATAGCCACACATGTCAAGCCCAATTCCTCTGTTTTTGCTCTGGTGGTCGACATGTTTTGTACCAGTATGATTGACATAGCCCATGAGCAAAAGATCCCATCTTTTTTGTTTTTCACTTCAGGGGCTGGCTTTCTTGGGTTCCTCCTTCACCTCCCGGGCCGGTTCAATCGGATCGGCACAGAGTTTTCGAAATCAGACCCTGACTCAGTCATACCGAGTTACGTGAACCCGGTTTCGGCAAGTTCACTTCCTGCATTTGCTTTCAATAAAGATGGTGGGTACGGGTCATTTGCAAACCACGCAAGGAGGTTTAAGGAAACTAAGGGTATAATCGTCAATACGGTCTTGGAGCTGGAATCCCATGCTTTGAGCTCAGTTGAAAATGGTGAACCTGAATTTCCTCGTGTTTACACAGTGGGGCCTTTGATTGGAAACCATCACTTGCAGCAGGATGATCGGGCCAAATTTCAGAAGATCATGACGTGGCTTGATGATCAACCATCAAAATCGGTTGTGTTCCTCTGCTTCGGGAGCTTCGGGAGCTTCAGTGAGGCCCAGTTGAGAGAGATTGCGATTGGCTTAGAGCAGAGTGGTCAACGGTTTTTGTGGTCCGTACGCAAAGACCTTCCAAAGGACAAGTCTATAACCCCAGGTGAGTACACAAATTATGAAGACTTCTTGCCACATGGATTCTTGGAGAGGACCAATGGAGTGGGTGTTTTATGTGGGTGGACCCCACAACTGGAGATCCTAGCCCACAGAGCGATCGGAGGGTTCGTGTCGCACTGTGGGTGGAACTCTATAATAGAGAGCCTGTGGAATGGGGTGCCTATTGTGACTTGGCCTCTGTATGCAGAGCAGCAGATTAATGCCTTCCAGTTTGTGAGGGATTTGGGGTTGGCCGTGGAGCTGAGGTTGGACTACAGAAAGGAACTTGGAGATCATTTTGTGGGGGCCGATGAGATTGAGAAAGCTGTGAGATGTGTGATGGATGGTGATGGTGAGGTGAGGAGGAAGGTCGAGGAGATGAGTGAGAAGTGTAGGATTGCTGTTGGTGATGGTGGGTCTTCTTCCACTGCATTGGAAAGCTTGATTGAGGTCATGTTAGAAAACCTTAACTAAATAAATGCGCATGATGTCTGGTCTGGTTTGAAACATAGATTCTCATTTTGAAGAAATTGAGTTGCAGATGGTCTTATTAAATAAAATTTGTGTGTGAGCTTGAGACATCGCTACATCAACTTTGTCATATGTTATATGATGGGTAGCAATTATAAATGATAAAGCTCGACTCATGATATCAAGATATGATTGTCTTTGTTTATTTTTTCTACTTTATTTACAAAAAAAAAAACAATAAATGCAAATATCATTGTTTATAACATTTGAATAACAAAATATCTGAATATGTTATAGACACACTCTTGATAATATAAACAGAACATGTTCATTTTTTTATTACCTTTGTTTTTACCTCCACCATTAGATATGCTCTTAATGCCCATTGTTTTCGCTTCTTCCATCTTGCTCCACTCGATCTCTTTTCACTTATACCTTAATTAATAGTGCTCTAGCTAGCAACCATAAAAAATTAAAGGAAATAGAGAAGTAAGGTGCAAGATATAGTTCCTTTTATTATTGAAATTAGCAATTAGGACACATACTGTTATAAATTAACACGCCAAGGAAAATAATAGCTAAGATCATTTTTAGCAATAGACTAGATTTGGGCTAAAAAGCAAAATTTTGGAATTTTTGGTCAAAAATTATCTCCAGAAAATATCATAAATCTAGACTAACGGGCAAAAAATTGATTAATGAGCTAAATAGCTAGCTATATTTAGCTGGCGCTTTAGGAATGACTAAATGCTATTTGAAAAAAATGTGGGTTTTGGTTACCAGCCCTTTTGTGAAAAAAGTTGCTGTTTTTTTTCATAAGACTATTCCCTTGGCTTATTCAGTAAAGCTAATTTAATATTTTTCCCTAAATTTAGAAGATGTTGCTATTGCAAATTCCTACGAAAAGATTAAACTTGAGCAAAGTAAGATTTACTTTACCAAACTAATTTTATGAATTAAGAAGTTTCAGCAAATCATTAAGTACATTAACATAAAAACTTTTTTATTCATACAAATTTTCATATATTTACCACTAGTACAAATATTCATATATATATATATATATATATATTTATCATTCATACAAATTATCATAATGTTTATAAATGATAAAAGAAAATTAATTTTACGAACTGATACATTACAAAAAATAATCTCATGCGAAATATTTTTATTTATTCACATATCCAAAAATGAGTTAAAAAATAATTCTAGTGTATATGTATTTATTAATTAATTAAAATAATAAAATATTGTTGATACCATATCGACCAACCAGGCCTTACACAAGAAAGAGCCCCCCGGACGGCAGAGCAAGTCCAGTCAGCAAGCTAAGGGCAGTCGGCAAACAGTACCAAAGTCCAATCGGCTAGTACGAAATCATATCCACTCGGCAGGCGCAACCCACTGAGTCGCCCACCTGGGTAGGTCGGCACCCCTCGATTTGACCGATCCTGCTGTCAGTACCAACTACTTGGCATACCAACCCCCATGACACCAGGAGGTTGGTTACCACCTGGTGCTTTCCCCGGATCCATAGGGAACGTGGCTGCATTCCCAGCCACAACCTAGAACCTGCTCCCAAATAGTGTTTAACCACCACATTCATGACTACTATAAATATCCCCAGACCCTTTCACAAAGATAACCCTCTCTCATCACTTCTCTCTCTAGTGTTTTCCTCTCTGTCTTGTAGGTCGCTCACCGAGCAGAAGCAAGAAGTCAATCAGCACCCTCAGCAGGTCTGAACACCCCCTAGCGGGGCCTAAATCCCCCAAGAGGTCTCATCACATTAGGTCCATTTTGGGATGAAACAAATATTAAATAAAATATAACTTAATCTTTAATTAAAATGATAAAATATAACTCAATATTATTTATTAAAAAAATTATTTTAGAATTTTAAATTTTGATTTAAATAACCTTTTAAGACGACATGGTCAGAGTTGCCGGACCTAAGGCCTAACCTATGCATAAGATGGCCCACAATAAAGTGGACAGTAAATGAAAAGTTAATGCTATTGACTAGCTACTGACAAAATAAAAATAAACATTAAAGTGCGTAGGTGAGAATTTAAGTGCTATGTTGCCTTCTTGCCAACTACCGATAAAAATGGGACAAAAATACTGCTTTCTTCCACATGTGGTTAAAAAAGGTTGAACCGTAATAAGATTGATTCCATTACTCGGGATGATGGAAATGTGGCTTACGATCTCAATGAGGTTAAGTATGAGCCAGTTTCTTTCTATCAACGGTTATTTGGTAGGGAGGTAATGATGGAGGATATGCAAGTTAATGATGTTATGGTCAACACTATTTCTAATGAGCAAGCGTCTAGAATGGTTGAGGAGGTTTTTGATGTGGAAATTAAGTGTGCTTATTTTAAACTTAAGGCCAGCAAGGCCTCCGGACCTGATGCTTTAATGCTCTATTTTTAGCGGCTTTGCCAATTATGGGGCCTCATGTGATTGCAGTTGTGAAGGAGGTCTTTACTTCCTCGACTTTATTGGGTGGGACAAATTCTACGATCATTACTTTGGTCCCGAAAGTCCCTAATCCGACTATGATGGGGGACTTCAGACCAATTTCTTGCTGTAATACCATCTATAAGGTGGTTACGAAGATTATTGTGAATCAAATCAAACATGTGTTGTCTTCAATCATTTCTCCTAATCAATCGGCTTTTGTGAGTAGGAGACGTATTGGTGACAATATCCTTTTGGTTCAAGAAATCTTTAAGGGTTACCACCTTAATTCTGGAGTGCCTAGATGTGTAGTCAAGGTTGCATTCAAAAGGCGTATAACTCGTTGTCCTGGGACTTCATTTTTTCTGCTTTTGAGGCCTTCTGGTTTCCTTTTGTGTTTATTTCTTGGATTAGAACATGTATTTCTAGCGCTCGATTCTCAGTTGCTATTAACGGGGAGCTTGCAGGTTTCTTTCTGGGGTAGCGCGGTATTCGTCAAGGTGATTCTATGTCCCCTTATATATTCAAATTTTTTTATGGAGATTTTCTCCCTTATTTTGAAGAAGGGTATATGTTGCAATCCCGCTTTCAGGTACCATTGGAGATGTGGGGAGGTAATGCTCTCACATTTATCTTTTGCTGATGACGTCATGGTTTTCTCCCATGGTGATACTCTCTTTCTCTGTGTTATTAAGCCTGCTCTTGATAGGTTCTCTGGTATGTCTGAGCTTTATCCTAATTGGAGAAATGCCATTTATTTGGGGTCGGGTGGATGATTGTGTGAAGAGTAAGTTGTTGAGTTACTTTGGGGTTCGGGAGGTTGTTTGCATGTTCGTTACCTTGGTGTTCCCAATGTCACTTCCAAGCTTAGTTTCATGAATTGTGCTCCATTGATTGAACAGATTCGTAATCGCGTAATGGCTTGGGAGTATCGTGCTCTCTCTTTCAATGGGAGGGTGGTATTAATCCAATCTGAACTATGTAGCATTATGGTGTTTTGGGCTTCCCATCTTTTCTTACCTAAGAAGATTATTAGGGATATTGAGCAGATTCTTTGTCAGTTTCTATGGTCGGGAAGAGTGATGGTTCATATCACTCCAAGATTGCATGGGAGAGGGTCTGTAAGCCTCGTGAAGAGGGGGGCTTGGCCTTCATAATCTACACCTCTGGAATATTTTGATGATGGCTAGGTACATTTGGTATATGTTTGACAGTGGCTCTTCTAATTTGTGGGTTAGTTGGGTTAAGGCAGTGCATATTCGTGACTGTTGCATATATATTATAAAAATTATGTCATCCTGTTCTTGGAATTGGAGGAAATTATTGAAGATCCTAGTTATTGTTAGGCCTTTCATAGTTAGTAAGGTCGGTAATGGGGATGGCACCTTTCTGCGGCATGATCCTTGGTGTTCTCTTGGTAATCTGCTTGGAAAGTTTGGGCATGGATTGGTGGGGGAGGTGGGAAGCCACATCAATGCCAAGGTTAGTTTTGTTATTTCTTCTGGTCATTGGAATTGGCCTTTCTCTCTTAGTCCTGCTATGGCTATGATAAGGCAGGCTGCTACAATTCTTCGTGTGATCAGACTCATCTTGATGGGTCCTCTTGGTCTCTTAGTGCTAATGACTTATTCTCTTCTAAAACTTTGCGTTCTATGCTGATTGGTAGGGGAGTTAAGATGTTGTGGTTGCACATTGTGTGGTCACGGGCAACTGTTCCTAGAGTTATCTTTATTCTTTGGATTGCACTCAATTGTCGGCTTGCTATGTTTGATCATATTGTGAGATTCTCCATGAGATCGAATAACACGTGTGTCCTTTGTGATGGTGAGACTGAGAGTCATGAACACTTGTTTTTTCAGTGCCCGTTTAGTCTTTATATCTGGAGTAAGGTACTATTGAAATGTGACTCTCAATGAAGTAATTTGCTGTGGCCTGTTTCTGTGGACGTGGTCGCTGTGTTATGGAGGGGCTAGTCTTTGGATTTTACCATCAAGAAGCTTACTTTGGCAGTCACTGTCTATTGTATTTGGAGGAGCGAAATAGTCGTGTATTCTCTAATTGTCGTTGTTCTTCTTCAGTTGTCTTTCAGAAAGTTATTGATATGATTCGGTTAAGACTGAGTAGTTATAACTTTAAAGTTAATGTAGCTAATCTTAATTGTGCCAAGGCTTGGGGTATACCTTAAGTCTAGCTAGTTTTGTTGGCTTCCCCTCTTTGTTGGTGGTCATCTGTTGTAATCCTTTTGAAATCTTTTGTTGTTCCCTATTTCTAGTTGGTTGAAGCTTTGCCTTTCATATGTTTTTAACTTATAAAAAAAAACTACCGATAAAATAAAAATAAAATGAAAAGATAATGTTATAGGGTTGAATGAAAAGATAATGATGTTTTAGTATTGACTTGTAGTTAATTGGTTCCAAATTCAAATTCCGATGACATATATTTAGAAATTTTTAAAATTTTCCTCTTTCTTATAATAAAAAAAAAGATAATACTAATCAGCTTGCGAATTTTGGGGCTGCCCCTGAGTCGTTAGGGGTTGGTCTCCCCAGAGTCGTTATTGTTTCTTAGTTTATTTTGCCTTTCTTTTATCTTACCAAAAAAAAAAAAATGCAATTGAGTTTATATAATTTGTGGATGGCACTGTAAATGGCAAGATTGGTTTTGTCAAGTTATATAATATATAAACCACTTTTCTAGATTTCTCTGTAAACCGGCCTCATATATATGAGAAATTCAAAAATCAATTCGGCTTGAAATCAAAAATCAATTTGGCTTAAATAATTATTGATGTTTAGGTTTGAAGTTGATCAGATAAAACTAAAATGTTTTGAAGATTCATTATTTGGTAATGGCGTGTTAGGATAAAGGAAGTAAAACAACATATTTAGCTAAAAATTCAAAATTTGAAATTATGCATCTTTTTATAGTAAGTTTCATGTAGAATTGGATGACGAATTAGCGAAAATTTCCAAAGAAAAAATTTGCGAACAAAAATAGATTTTGGAATAATATTATATCGGAGTTTTAAAGTTAATTTTTTTATATTGTAATTCTGAATTTGAATTTTAAAATTATAGAATTCATATAAATTTAATGAATTATGACTTTTAATAATTTTAATATGATTTTACGATGGTGAGAAAGATGTTTAGTAAGGAACTCCTCACGCACTAGCAATTAGGACACATACTGATATAAATTAACCGAAGGAAAATAATAGCTAAGCTGCCAGACCTGAACAGTCCTGATCTATGCACAAGATGACCCACAGTAAAGTGGGAATCGAGTGTTTTACAACCGGCAAAATGTACAAGATCTTCCTGAAAGCAACCGACAAAATTATAAGAAAAATTAAATCAAAAGCTAATGCTGTTGACTAGCTAACAAATCTCTTAAGTCAAGCTCAAAATGAAATGCAATGGAGTTTATCTTTTCTCTTCTTTTGCTTTCCATCAAAAGCTAATCCTGAAAACCAAGTGCATTCACTCCCAAACCTCGTGTCTCGGCCATTCTCCTCACACCATTTTTTTTTTAATTTCATTACAATTGAATATTTGATGCGTCTCTGCCATTCTCCTCCCCCTCCTTTTTTTTCTATTTGATTACATTTGGTGGTAAGAATTCATCTCACACAGTAACACCCACCACCCCACTCTCCTTTCTCTCCCCCCTCTCTATTGCTTAACCCCTCCACTTCATAACAAAGAAAAACAAACGAATTTGGGAAATGAAGAAAAATAAACGAATTTGGGAAATGAAGAAGCTTAAAAGAGAGAGAAGAAGAAAATTGGAGAGAGAACAAAGAAAGGAAAGAATAAGATGGGAGCAATAAGTCACTAATGAGAATATTAATGTGAAGCGAATTTTCTGGATTTTTTTTTATGTATTGAAATATCTGAAATTGCTCTCACGTATTAAAGTTCTGAAAAAACTACGAGTTTGTTTGAATATTTTTTTGTTAAAGGTTAGAACATATTTGGCAGCCATAAATTCATATGAATAGTGTAGGATAGATAACCAAAAACCCAAGCTTAGCAAGCTTAATTATTCACTTTCACCCGCATGCATCAAATCCCAGCCCCCACCACTCACGTCAGCTGTAACTATAGCTCCACGTCTAGGTCCTGTCAGTCTCCAGAGACCAGAGTGATGTTGGAAGCACATGGGGAGCTAAAGATTCATCAAAATAGCAGAGGACACCGGTGACCCGTGACCCAGCGGTCCAAATCAATTTCATTTTAGTTTTCTTAAATTTTACTCTAATAAAAATGATAGACCTTTTAAAATAGTATTACAGACCACATAAACATGATCCACTCATCAGTCATCATAGCTCATCTTCCACACCCTTCCCCTTGGCAATAGATATTTCTAACCAAATAAAACTATTTGCAGCGCCTGAACTGATGACAACAAAACCAGAGCTCGTCTTCATCCCGACACCGGTCGTCGGCCACCTTGTATCCACAATAGAGTTTTCGAAACGATTATTAGACCGTTGTGATCGGTTCTCAATCACAATCCTTGTCATGAAATCTCCATTCGAATTCCCATCATCGTCATCAAATTTTCAATCACTTGCACCCTCCAATGCCAACATAAAAATCATAGACCTTCCAGCTATAGACCCCCCTCTCCACCTTTTTCAACAATCCGTCGAAAAATTCCTCACAGTTTACATAGAAAGCCACAAAAATCATGTGAGAGAAGGCATAGCCACACATGTCAAGCCCAATTCCTCTGTTTTTGCTCTAGTGGTCGACATGTTTTGTACCAGCATGATTGACATAGCCCATGAGCAAAAGATCCCATCTTTTTTGTTTTTCACTTCAGGGGCCGGCTTTCTTGGGTTCCTCCTCCACCTCCCGGGCCGGTTCGATCGGGTCGGCACAGAGTTTTCGAAATCGGACCCTGACTCAATCATACCGAGTTACGTGAACCCGGTTCCGACAAGTTCAATTCCTGCATTTGCTTTCAATAAAGATGGTGGGTACGAGTCATTTGCAAACCACGCAAGGAGGTTTAAGGAAACTAAGGGTATAATCGTCAATACGGTCTTGGAGCTGGAATCCCATGCTGTGAGCTCAGTTGAAAATGGTGAACCTGAATTTCCTCGTGTTTACACAGTGGGGCCTTTGATTGGAAACCATCACTTGCAGCAGGTGATCAGGCCAAATTTCAGAAGATCATGATGTGGCTTGATGATCAGCCATCAAAATCGGTCGTGTTCCTTTGCTTCGGGAGCTTCGGGAGCTTTGGTGAGGCCAGTTGAGAGAGATTGCGATTGGCTTAGAGCAGAGTGGTCAACGGTTTTTGTGTCCGTACGCAAAAACCCTCCAAAGGACAAGTCTGTAACGCCGGGTGAGTACACAAATTATGAGGACTTCTTACCACAGGGATTCTTGGAGAGGACCAATGGAGTAGGTGTTTTGTGTGGGTGGACCCACAACTGGAGATCCTAGCCCACAGAGCGATCGGAGGGTTCGTGTCGCACTGTGGGTGGAACTCCATAACAGAGAGCCTGTGGAATGGGGTGCCTATTGTGACTTGGCCTCTGTATGCAGAGCAGCAAATTAATGCCTTCCAGTTTGTGAGGGATTTGGGTTGGCCGTGGAGCTGAGGTTGGACTATAGACAGGAAAGTGGAGATCATTTTGTGGGGGCCGATGAGATTGAGAAAGCTGTGAGATGTGTGATGGACGGTGATGGTGAGGTGAGGAGGAGGGTCCGAGGAGATGAGTGAGAAGTGTAGGATTGCTGTTGGTGATGGTGGTCTTCTTCCACTGCATTGGAAAGCTTGATTGAGGTCATGTTAGAAAACCTTAACTAAATAAATGCGCATGATGTCTAGTCTAGTTTGAAACATAGATTCTCATTTTGAAAAAATTGAGTTGCATATGGTCTTATTAAATAAAATTTGGTGTGAGCTTGAGACATCGCTACATCAACTTTGTCATATGTTATATGATGGGTAGCAATTATAAATGATAAAGCTCGACTCATGATATCAAGATATGATTGTCTTTGTTTATTTTTTCTACTTTATTTACAAATAAATAAATAATGCAAATATCATCGTTTATAACATTTGAATAACAAAATATATGAATATGTTATGGACACACTCTTGATAATATAAATAGAACATGTTCATTTTTTATTACCTTTGTTTTTACCTCTACCATTAGATATGCTCTTAATGCCATTGTTTTTGCTTCTTCCATCTTGCATCACTCGATCTCTTTTTACTTATACCTAAATTAATAGTGCTCTAGCTAGCAACCATCAAAAATTAAAGGAAATAGAGAAGTAAGGTGCAAGATATAGTTCCTTCTATTATTGAAATTACCAATTAGGACACATACTGTTATAAATTAACACGTCAAGGAAAATAATAGCTAAGATCATTTTTAGCAATAGACTAGATTTGGGCTAAAAAGCAAAATTTTGGAATTTTTGGTCAAAAATTATCTCCAGAAACAGAAAATATCATAAATCTAGACTAACGGCCAAAAATTGATTAATGAGCTAAATGGCTAGCTATATTTAGCTGGCCCTTTAGGAATGACTAAATCATATTTGAAAAAATGTGAGTCTTGGCTACCAGCCTTTTTGTGAAAAAAGTAGTTGTTCTTTTTCATAAGACTATTCCCTCGACTTATTCAGTAAAGCTAATTTAATATTTTCCCCTAAATTTAGAAGATGTTGCTATTGCAAATTCCTACTAAAAGATTAAACTTGAGCAAAGTAAGATTTACTTTACCAAACTAATTTTATGAATTAAGAAGTTTCAGCAAATCATTAAGTATATTAACATAAAAAACTTTTTTATTCATACAAATTTTCATATATTTACCACTAGTACAAATATTCATATATATATATATATATATCATTCATACAAATTATCATATTGTTTATAAATTATAAAAGAAAATTAATTTTACGAACTGATACATTACACAAAATAATCTCATGCAAAATATTTTTATTTATTCACATATCCAAAAATGAGTTAAAAAATAGTTCTCGTGTATATGTATTTATTAATTAATTTAAATAAAAAATATATTAAAAATAATAAAATATTATTGATACCATATCGACCAACCAGACACCACACAAGCAAGACCCCCCCTGGACGGCAGAGCAAGTCCAGTCGGCAAACTGAGGGCAGTCGACAAACAGTACCAAAGTCCAATCGGCAAGTACGAAATCATATCCACTCGGCATCCGCAACTCACTGAGTCGCCCACTTGGGTAGGTCGGCAGAGTCGCCCACTTGGGTAGGTCGGCACCCCTCGATCTGACCGATCCTGCTGTCAGTACAAAATAATCTCATGCGAAATATTTTTATTTATTCACATATCCAAAAATGAGTTAAAAAATAGTTCTCGTGTATATGTATTTATTAATTAATTTAAATAAAAAATATATTAAAAATAATAAAATATTATTGATACCATATCGACCAACCAGACACCACACAAGCAAGACCCCCCCTGGACGGCAGAGCAAGTCCAGTCGGCAAACTGAGGGCAGTCGGAAAACAGTACCAAAGTCCAATCGGCAAGTACGAAATCATATCCACTCGGCATCCGCAACTCACTGAGTCGTCCACTTGGGTAGGTCGGCAGAGTCGCCCACTTGGGTAGGTCGGCACCCCTCGATCTGACCGATCCTGCTGTCAGTACCAACCACCACCCCCCCCCCCCCCCCCCCACCCCAACACCAGGAGGTTGGTTACCACCTGGTGCTTTCCCCGGATCCACAAGGAACGTGGCTGCATTCCCAGCCACAACCTGGAACCTGCTCCCAAACAGTGTTTAACCACCACATTCATGACTACTATAAATATCCCCAGACCCTTTCACAAAGGTAACCCTCTCTCATCGCTTCTCTCTCTAGTGTTTTCCTCTCTGTCTTGTAAGTCGCTCACCGAGCAGAAGCGAAGTCAATCAGCACCCTTAGCAGGTCCGAACATCCACTAGCGGGGCCTAAATCCCCCAAGAGGTCTCATCACGTTAGGGTCCATTTTGGGATGAAACAAATATTAAATAAAATATAACATAATCTTTAATTAAAATGATAAAATATAACTCAATACTATTTATTAAAAAAATTATTTTAGAATTTTAAATTTTAATTTAAATAACCTTTTAAGATGGCATGGTCAAAGTTGACGGACCTAAGGCCTAACCTATGCATAAGATGGCCCACAATAATCTGGACAGTAAATGAAAAGTTAATGCTATTGACTAGCTACTGACAAAATAAAAATAAAAATTAAAGTGCGAAGGTGAGAATTTAAGTGCTCTGTTGTCTTCTTGCCAACTACTGATAAAAATGGGACAGAAATACTGCTTTCTTCCACAAGGTGGTTAAAAAAAGGTTGAACCGTAATAAGATTGATTCCATTACTCGGGATGATGGAACTGTGACTTACGATCTCAATGAGGTTAAGTATGAACCAGTTTCTTTCTATCAACGGTTATTTGGTAGGGAGGTAATGGTGGAGGATATGCAAGTTAATGATGTTATGGTCAACACTATTTCTAATGAGCAAGCGTCTAGAATGGTTGAGGAGGTTTCTGATGTGGAAATTAAGTGTGCTTGTTTTAAGCTTAAGGCCAGCAAGGCCCCCGGACCTGATGGCTTTAATGCTCTATTTTTTAGCCGGCTTTGCCAATTATGGGGCCTCATGTGATTGCAGCTGTGAAAGAGGTCTTTACTTCCGCGACTTTATTGGGTGGGACAAATTCTACGATCATTACTTTGGTCCCGAAAGTCCCTAATCCGACTATGATGGGGGACTTCAGACCAATTTCTTGTTGTAATACCATCTATAAGGTGGTTACGAAGATTATTGTGAATCAAATCAAACATGTGTTGTCTTCAATCATTTCTCCTAATCAATCGGCTTTTGTGAGTGGGAGACGTATTGGTGACAATATCCTTTTGGTTCAAGAAATCTTTAAGGGTTACCACCTTAATTCTGGAGTGCCTAGATGTGTAGTCAAGGTTGACAATCAAAAGGCGTATAACTCATTGTCCTGGGACTTCATTTTTTCAGCTTTGAGGCCTTCTGGTTTCCTTCTGTGTTTATTTCTTGGATTAGAACATGTATTTCTAGCTCTCGATTCTCAATTGCTATTAACGGGGAGCTTGCAGGTTTCTTTCCGGGGTAGCGCCGTATTCGTCAAGGTGATCCTATGTCCCCTTATATATTCAAATTTTTCTATGTAGATTTTCTCCCTTATTTTGAAGAAAGGTATATATTGCAATCCTTCTTTCAGGTACCATTGGAGATGTGGGGAGGTAATGCTCTCACATTTATCTTTTGCTGATGACGTCATGGTTTTCTCCCGTGGTGATACTCTCTTACTCTCTTTCTCTGTGTTATTAAGCCTGCTCTTGATAGGTTCTCTGGTATGTCTGAGCTTTATCCTAATTTGGAGAAATGTCATTTATTTGCGGTCGAGGTGGATGATTGTGTGAAGAGTTAGTTGTTGAGTTACTTTGGGGTTCAGGAGGTTGTTTGCCTTTACCTTGGTGTTCCCATTGTCACTTCCATGCTTAATTTCGTGAATTGTGCTCCATTGATTGAACAGATTCGTAATCGCGTAATGGCTTGGGAGCATCGTGCTCTCTCTTTCAATGGGAGGGTGGTATTAATCCAAGCTTAGCAAAAAACAAAAAAGTGAATAGTGTACGGTAGATAACCTAAAAACAAAGCTTAGCAAGCTTAATTATTCACTTTCACCCGCATGCATCAAATCCCAGCTCCCACCACTCACGTCCGCTGTAACTATAGCTCCACGTTTAGGTCCTGTCCAGTCTCCAGAGACCAGAGTGATGTTGGAAGCACATGGGGAGCTAAAGATTCATCAAAATAGCAGAGGACACCCGTGACCCAGCGGTCCAAATCAATTTCATTTTATTTTTCTTGAATTTTACATTGTTTCACTTAACTTCTTTTATAATTGGGTAGGTACATTGTCCCAGCAATTTTGGGCAGTGGAAAAGTGAGAATGTTTCATTTTAAGAAGGAAATATTAACTTTAATTAGTGAGCTTGTTTTTTTCTTAAGGTGTGACATTGCATGTGTTTTCACATCCATGAAATCATATTTTGAATGTTTGATTGGAAGAATGGGAGAGGAAGAGGATGGGAAGAACGAAAGAAGAATGGGAGAAGGAGAGAGCAATTAAGGATTTTGATTGTTTGGATTATGTTCAAACAAGGGTAATACATCAGCAATTAGTATGTGGGCATGGAGGTTTTCGGTAGTTGGAGAAGAAATCTTAACTTAGTATTAGTATTTGTTTCATGCAAATTCTTTGGTTATTTTAAAGTCATTGGTTGTTTTAATTGTATGGGAACTTATGCAATTTGTATGAAACTTGGTTGTCTTCGCTGTTTCCTTTTTACTCTAGTTGGATTGGTCTCATGAGTTTCCTGTCAAATTTAGTCTTCACAACTTTGGTGGTTTTGTGAAGGTGCTAATAGCAGGATATCAATATGAT
This sequence comes from Prinsepia uniflora, assembly GCA_032719365.1. Taxonomy (NCBI): domain Eukaryota; kingdom Viridiplantae; phylum Streptophyta; class Magnoliopsida; order Rosales; family Rosaceae; genus Prinsepia; species Prinsepia uniflora. Next base: position 1,454,324 of record CM064864.1, on the reverse strand, counting down.
GACCTCTAATTGGAACTAAAATCATTCATAGTTATATATCATCATTGACAGGACCCGTCTTAAAAGTACTTTGATAACTGTGTCTGATTCTGTTCATGTTTAACAAGTCAACTACATTTTCGAAAATCCCCGACCTCAGCACTTGTTAGACAAGAGATGACCGTACTGATTTCCATTCATGTCTTCGCCTCTATAGCAGTCCCGGTCCATCTAAAATAAGATCTATGCCTTCTTTGAATTTGGATTATAACAAGAGCAAGAGAAACATACATAGAAGGTGAAGGGTGGTGGAGGATGACAGTGAGGCAATTGAATACAAGTTGCAATTGAATACAAGTCGTTTTACAGCTTGATATAGCTGTATTACAGCTTGTCCTTATCAATTGTACTCAACAAAAGTGGCTTTACTACCACAAGTTGGAACACTCCCACAAGTAGTACATAACAAGTAAAAATGTGTTTGATAGGGGTTTTTGACCACCGGTATTTTCTACTTTGAGGTAATCCATCCAACTAGATGCTAGTCTCACACTCTCACCCATGATACAAGAACCTCACAAATCTCAAACATATAAAACGTAATTTTAAATGAATATTATAAGACATATTTATTCTTAATTGGTCTCACAAATCTCGGACATAAAATCTTTAAAATGAATATTACAACATACTTGTTCATGGTCTCACAAATTAATTTCATACATGAAGATCTTTCAAATTAATGAGCATTACAAGACATATTTGTTCATGATGAGTTGAAAGACAAGAGTGGTTGTACATCGAATGACGATCCAGTACCTGTACCCGTATCCATACGCGAACTTGTTGATGTAGAAACAACATCCCAATTAGGCTCCGTCATTATCTCATCACTTTGAACATATTCAAAATTCACACCATTTTGTTGCACATCACAACGTTTCACTGAGGATTGAATTCTCTCAAGCTCCGCCACTACTTCTTTCGTTGTAGGTCGTGTCTTCCCATTCAAACTTAAGCATCTTTTTGCAAGGTTAGCAACTCCCACAATCTCATCTCTTCCACCCTCCATTACAACACGAGCATCGAGTATGTCAAACAGACGATTTTCCTCCATGGAAACAAGGAAATATGTTGCTAGGCTTCTGCTTTCTTGCGACCTAAACACCGAGACCGGTTTCTGCCCCGTCAAGAGCTCAGCAAGAACGACCCCAAAGCTATACACATCGCTCTTGTCTGTAAACTGGCTAGACTGGAAATACTCGGGATCAAGATAACCAAATGTGCCCTGTACTACTGTTGTGAGGTGTGTTTGTTCAATGGAAACTGATCTTGATGTCCCAAAGTCAGCTACTTTTGCGCGGTACTTTTCATCCAAAAGAATGTTGGAAGACTTGATGTCGCGATGGAAAATAGGAAACGAAGCTGCGGAATGCAAGTAGGAAAGAGCAGAGGCGACTTCAATGGAGACTCGTACTCTCATTTCCCATGTGAGAGGGAACTCATCCTCATTTTGGTGATGAATGTAGTGAGAGAGTGTCCCATTGGGAATGAATTCATACACCAAAAGAGGAACCTCAGTCTCCAAGCAACATCCTAGAATTTTGACGACATTCCTATGAGAAATTTGTGAAAGAATGACGATTTCATTTATGAACTGTCCGACTTCACCTCCATCAACAATTTTCGATTTCTTGACAGCCACGATTCTTCCATCCGTTAGCATTCCTTTGTACACGGTGCCCTGGCCTCCCTGACCAAGAATTCTGTCGACATTGAAATGGTCTGTGGCTTTCTCTAACTCTTTAGAATTGAACAGCTTAATCTTCTCAACATTCACTTCGCCAGACGATAATTGTTTCTCCAACAATAACCCACCATTCTGTTTGAAAAACTTCTCCTTCCGTTTGATGGTTTTTCTTCTCTTTGTTGCTTTGCGCAACCACCATGCGCCCACAAGCAGAAGCAAGAATCCAAGAACACTACTGGGAACTGAAAAGCACCAAATTAACAAGGGACACGATTTAGCTAGGTCTAGAGAACGGTTTATATTTTGAATTCAATTATTAATTGTTGAAAGTAACGCACATTTGTATAGAAAATACTACATATTTCTAGAGAATTTTAGAGGAATCAAGAAAAATTAAGATGATACAACAAATCAAGATATTAGACTGGATGTTCAAGATATTAATAAGCCACAATTAGTGGCTAGATTAACTGTCCAAGTCGGTGGACACATATGCAAGCAAGAATGCATGTTAAATGCATTGATAGACAATAGAATTGTCTAGACTCTAGACCACCGCCACAACATGTGGCAAGGAGGAAAAGACTTAGACAATGCCGACATTGCCATGTCTATATACAGAGGAGAAGGCTCCATGTAGTGATGAAAGAAAGAGAGATAAGAGCGTAGTGCCCATCAAGAAAGCTCAAAGTCTAATCTTTGTATTCGTCACTCATAAATCCAACCTTCCAAAACCCATCATTAATTAGTTGATTCAGAGACGGCAGGGACAATACCTATAATGGCTAGCCTCGTTCTCAAAGTATATGGTTCTGGATCCGGTTGTATGCACCAAAACCCCCCAGGAAAATTGACACATTGGGCTAAAGAACCACATATGGGGCGTTCTGGATCTTCACATTCATCGATGTCTGAAAATTAATCACACGGAGACTATAAGTTTCAGTAGATATTGGATGCAATAAAAACAAGAAATTACAACTTTTCATAATCAAAATCGTCCATATCTAAATTTGAATCATTATTTTAAATATTTACATAAAATAATAAATCGAGCATTTAGTTATTCAGATATATCAAATAAATGGATAATAATTATCATCTTCACGTTGAATGAATAATACATTTAATTGATGTATATATATATATAAGAATGACATATTAAAAGATTTCAAATTTGATTGAATATCACCTAACATATCAGACATGTCAAACCAAGTATTTTTCGGATAATACATAGTGCGTAGGGTAGGTAGGTAGAGATTTACCTAGACATCCATGGTGAAGATAAGGGTTTCCTTCGAAGCCCTTTGAGCAGGCACATTGGTCGTCACCTTCGTTCATGTATTCCGGAAAAATCAGAGATTTCTTGCAATATGTGCTTCTGTTATCATCTCTCCAATTTTGTATGCCAACATCTGTGAAATTGGAACTCCATCCAGTCCATTCAAGCAGTATGGGGACATGGTCCCTTTCACGAATGATTGAAATATTTGTTGATTCAAACCAATGTTGGTCTACAAGGAATGCGTACTTGCATGCCGTTTGATTGCCGTCAATCGCTAATGGCGCAAAACTTATATTGAAGGAGCGCATAAACCGAGGAAGGGTAGCCTGGCAGCAATTCGTGCCACTGCAACTATTATTTCTTGTCACCATAGTATCGTCATCATCACATATAGACAAGCACCCGCCCATCGTGTAGCCAAATATAGATTTCATATACGCAATTCCTCCACAACTCATGGAGGTGAATCGGTTTTCCTGGGAGAAGAAAAATGGGCTTGTACCCGATAGGTCAAGTGGGTGCCGGCCGGATGTCTTGTTTGTGCAATTTGAGAAGGTAATGGGGCTTGTCACCCTCAGTGTGCCTTCTAAAGAAATTTCAAGGACCTCAAGAACACTGGTATGGTTCAAAAAAGCTTTTGGAGGGGTGGTTGAGTGGTCACAGAATATTTGAAACCACACGTTGTCGTAACAACCTGCTCCAATCCCAAAAGGAAATGGGATTTCAGCGAGGTTGCCGCAATGAGATGGACACCCAGGCAATGACAAGGGTGCTTTTGATGCAACACAAGCCATATTATACGCAAACAACAAGAGAGCAATATGAAGTAGCATCTGCACATTATTATTAATGCCCATTGTTTTTGCTTCTTCCATCTTGCTCCGCTCGATCTCTCTTTACTTACACCTTAATTAATGGTGCTCTCTAGCTACCAACCATCAAAAATGAAAAGAATCAGAGAAGTAAGGTGCAGAGATAGTTCCTTCTATTACCTTCCTTCTGCGCGCTGCACATTGAGCTAGGCTTTTCTTAAAGTCAAGCCCACTCAATCCTACACAATCATTGAGTATTTTTAATATTTTGAGTATTTTTAATATTTTGAGTATTTTTAAGCCAACAGTTATATTTGTAATAATTTATTAATTTGTTCAATAAATATGTTAACTACGAATTCACTAATACTATCAATTTATCTATCAATATACCTTCGGTTTTATAAATTTATGAATTCATAATATATTATTAGTATTTGATAATAAATATTAATTTTTATCATATTTTACGTAATATAGTTTAATACAATATAACCTCGACACAACCCAATCTATTATTGAAACTGACACTTAGGATACATACTGTTATAAATTAACTTGTCAAGGAAAATAATGGCTAAGATCATCTCTAACAGTAGACTAGATTTGGACTGAAAAACAAAATTTTAAAATTTTGGGTCAAAAATCATCTCCGGAAAGTGGCATAAATCGATCTATACTTATCTGGCCTTTAGGAATGACTAAATACAATTTGAAAAAATGTGGGTTTTATGCTACTAGCCCTTTTGTGACGAAAATTGCTGTTTTAAATTTTTTTTTTTGGTGAGACTATATATTCCCTCGGCTGGCTTATGTAGCAAAATCAATTTATTATTTTTTCCCTAAATTTAGAAGGTGTTGCTATTGAAAATTCCTATTGAAAGATTAAACTTGAGTAAAGTAAGATTTTACCAAACTAAATTTATGAATTGAGAAGTTTCAGCAAATCATTAAATAATATTTTAGTGTATTTATTAATTAATTAAAATAATAAAATATTAAATAAAATATAGCATAATTCTTTAATTGAAGATAATAAAATATTATAACTTAATATTATTTACTAAAAACTTTATTTTTAGAATTCTAAATTTGGATTTAAATAACTTTTTAGTAGCTTATTGTTATACATGGTCAAAGCCGCCGGACAAAATAAAGTGGAAAGTAATGGAAAAGATAATGCTATTGACTAGCTACCGACAAAATAAAAATAAAAATAAAAATTAAATTAAAAGATAACACTGGCCACCGACAAAATAAAAATAAAAATTAAATGAAAAGATAATGCTATTGACTAGCTCAGTTTCTTAAGTCAAGCTCAAAATGAATTGCAATGGAGTTTATATAATTTGTGGATGGCATTGAAAACGGCAAGATTGGTTTTGTGAAGTTATATAATATATACGACATTTTTTTTTCTAGTTTTCTCTGTAAATCGGCCTCATATATATGAGAAATTCAAGATCTAAGTAAACCAAATACTAGATGTGGGCCTACATATGTTGAAATAAAAAAAATTAAAAAAAAAACTCATTTGGTTTAAATAATTATTTATTTTTCAGTTTAAATTTGATAAGAAAAAACTAAAATATTTTGAAGATTCATTATTTAATTGGTAATGGTGTGTTAGGGTAAAGGAAGTAAAGCATCATTTATAGCTAAAATTCAAAATTTTGAAATTATATATGCATTTTTCTATAGTAAGTTTCATGTAGGATTGGAAGAGGAATTGTCGAAAATTACCAATGAAAAAATTCGCTAACAAAAATTGATCTTGGAACAATATTATATCGGAGTTTTAAAGTTTTAAATTTTTTTTTTCATTGTAATTTAAAGTTTGGATTTTGAAATTATAAAATTCACATAAATTCTAATGAATTGTGACTTTTAACCGTTTTAATTTGGTTTTACATAGTAAGGTAGATGTTAATTACGACAAATAAAAAGGTCGGAATTTTGAAGATCAATTTTTTTTCTTCAAAAAGTTGAGTTTGAATCTTTGAATTATGAGTATATGAACTCTAGGGTTTGATATTATGCATTGAATAATGAACTTTGAATTGTTTTCCATTTTAGTTTGATTTTTCTATATAGTAAGATGCTTTTTTTACTTCAACTGCCGTTGAATTTGTCAAAGAATCTCATAATCCCCTTGAAGATTACAGGGTCGAGTAGCGGGCCTTGGTGCTGGTTTGCGGTGTATGAACTCCAACTAAGCATGCAATGTGGTCTCTGGTGGTGATTAGCTTTCCAAGCTGGGCTGTCATAGTTTTTTTGCTTTGCTTGGTTAATAAGCTTTTTTGAGCTGGGTTCTTTTCATGTTTCGTCGTGTTCATAATTCATATAGCTAAGTGTTAGTGTTCTTTTTTCTTTTTTCTTTGATTGGATTTTACCGAACAACAGGTTTTATGGTAAAACTTTAATAGTGCCCTCATGGATCGGCAGAATTTTTCCTTTTCATCAATATAATGATTCAAAAATAAAAAACTTGCGACATCAACCGAGGCATTCATGAAATTTGGACACATACTGATACTGCTATAAATTATCTTGTCCAGCCAATGTAAGATGACCCACAATAAAGTAGAAACTTGTCGAAGTGGGTACTGTTTCTGCAGTTTGTGTATAAAGTAGCAGAGAATTTAAGTGCTTCGTTGTCTTCCTAGCTACCCACAAAATTAGAATAAAAATAGATGAAATGATTCTTAAGTCAAGCCCAAATGAAAGGCAATTGAGTTGATATATGAACGACATTGTAAATGGCAATGTTGGTTTTTTCAAGTTATATACATCACGGTTTTATTTTTTCCGAATTCAAACTAGAAAATACATGGAACCTTTTCTAGAATATAACAAGGAACTAATGGAGATTTTTGGAGATGACAAAAGTGAACACTTTTGGATAGAAAACTCGTCACTCTAAAAAATTCACCTTAGAGATAAGAGTTGAACAACTCGTCACTCAATTGAATTCACCAAAGAGATAAGAGAAAATAGTTAAGAACAACATTCTTCACTGACAAATTGTTTATTGAATCATTCTCAGATAATTCTTTCTCCAAATGAGAGGAGTATTTATAGGTAGGTTAGACTCTTTAATAAATAAGGTACACGAATGACTCATGGAAAACATACACATTGTTAGGATGTTGTGGTATGGGGCACACAATTACAACTGAAGTAGAAATAAGAAAAATCACTAGAAGATTGTAGAAGGATTTCACTATTGCAAAAGAATTACAACAATTTCTCCCTAAAATAAGGAGAGCACAATTGACAATACATTTCTCTTATAATAGGAGAAAACACACTCTCTCTAATAAAAACTAAGACAATATTTAGGAGAAACCTCACTTTATTTTTCTCTCTAAAATCCCTCTCTTTTCCACCCAAAATAGGATCTATGCTTTCTTGAATTTGGGATGGATTTGATGAAGCCAAAACCATCTATATATAGAGATGGAAAGCAAGTGGAGTGTATGACTTCAAGTTGTACAAGTAAGTGGAGTATGACTTCAAGTTGTACAAGTAACTGGAGTATGACTTCAAATTGTACAAGTAACTAGAGTATGAATTCAAGTTGTACACTACTTGATATGAGTAACTTGTTAAACATAAATTCTCCACCTTTCTTCTTATCCTTGAGTTGCTTATCAAACGACAATTCTCCACCTTACTTCTTATCCATTTGGTCTATAAAAGTGGCTTTACCGTCACACACATGACTCATTGAAAACCCACAATACATAATTATCCTTTGAACTTGAAGACACTTAATTCTAGGTCATAATAAATAAGATGAATGCGTCAAGAAATTAAGGATGGATAAATTACCCATGTGCTTTGAAGGATTAATTGTCCACTCCAAAATCTGTATCAGAATATTAAAATTAAGAAAAATTTGTTCATCGTGACTTGAAAGGCAATAGTGGAAATTCAGGCAGACGAGCACGGTCGAGAACTGGTTCACTTACAACTGAACTCGAAACAAGATCATAACAAGGCTCGCTAGATTCAGTCCTAACATATTCAACCTCCTCTGATCTTTGCTCACCGTCGGAGTTCAAAGCTCTTCCTCTTATTTGAACCCCCTCCAGTTCTGCAGCCACCTCTCTCATCGTAGGGCGGTTCCTTCCACTCAAACTTAAACACCTTCTCGCAACATTAGCAACTGTTATGATATCTTCTCTTGACCCTTTATTGATAACTTGAGCATCAAGAATTTCGAAAAGGCGGCCCAAATTCATCGAAAGCAGGAAGTATGCTGCAAGACTTCTTCCTTCTTCTTGTGATTGGATAAAAGAAATCGGTTTTTGCCCGGTCAAGAGCTCAACAAGAACAACTCCAAAGCTATACACGTCACTCTTATCTGTAAACTTGCTTAAGCGATAATATTCGGGATCAAGATAACCAAATGTGCCATGCACAAGAGTTGTCAAGTGAGTTTGGTCAATGGCGACTGATCTTGAAGTTCCGAAGTCCGCAACTTTTGCTCTATAATTTCCATCCAAGAGAATATTTGCAGACTTAATATCTCTGTGAAAAATGGGGAAAGAAGATGCGCAATGAAGATACGAAAGAGCTCCGGCGACTTCAATGGCGATTCGTAACCGAGTTTTCCATGTAAGTGGAAACTGTTGATTCTCATGAATAAACTGAGCCAGGGATCCATTAGGTATGAATTCATAAACGAGAATCGGCACTTCGGTCTCTAAACAGCATCCGAAAAGTTGTACCACATTTCTGTGGTTGATTTGAGAAAGAATCACAACCTCATTGATGAAATCTGAAACTTGGCTTTCATCTACCATTTTTGACCTTTTTACAGCAACTATTCTTCCTTCACTCAGCATGCCTTTGTAGACCGTGCCTTGGCCTCCATGGCCTAAAATTCTATCAGTGTTGAAATTGTCTGTACACTTCTCTAACTCCTTTGATTTGAACAACCTGATTTTCTCAACGTTAACTTCACCTGATGATAATTGTTTCTCCAACAATAAACCCCCATTTCGTTTGAAACATATATCGTTTTTTCTCGTTTTCTTTATGGTTTTGCGTACCCACCTTGCCCCGATGATGAGTAGGAACAACAGTCCCAAACCCGCTCCAAGACCTGCACAGCATGGCATGTAATAAGTCTCTAATAACTAATAAGTCCCTTTTTTTTTCTTTTTTTCTTTTTCTAACGCACAAGGACACAATCAGAGACATCTAACCTCAACATTTGACAATCGAAGACAAAATAGATCAAACTTGAAATCCAATAATGACAAGAAGCCAAAAATATTACCCCATTAATCACTTATATATGTCTTGGGTGTTCTCTCAAGTTTTGGGATGAACTTTGAAAATCTGAGGACTAAACACTAAGAAATAAGCTTTGTCACTACGATTCCTATCATGAAGCAGAATCATGACGTGCAACGTGAAGACAGCATCACAAAGACAGTTCCGAGAAAATGAAATGAGGTGCGTTGTAGCAAGCTCAAAGAATCACAAATTTGCATTAAGGAGGATTACGTGGTGGAATCGATGCCCATTTACGTAAAAGATTTTGTACTATTCTTAAGAGCTCTTGAGCAAACAAGAGAACTCAAGATGATACAACAATGTCCTAAAGGCCAACCAAAAATATAGAGAATTCTAGAATGATAAATTGGCAAGAGGAACTCTGTAGATAGAGGTTTTGGTCTCTTGAATTGTAACATGAAAAAGAAAGAAGAGTTATGTAGGTTTGTGAAGAAGAAAGTAAGAGGGTGAAGAGAAAACTGTATTATGTCAATTCATTCTTAAATCCCTTCACTCATAAACCCAACAGAAAAGCATACAATTAATCCAAAATATCAATATTATCAGAGCTTTTCCAAAACACTAACATTATTTCTAGCTTAATTATAATTCAGTTGATTCAGAGACGGCGGGGGCATATAATAATATACCTATAATGGCTGGCCTTAAGGGTGAATCCGGATCCCTGCACATAAACCTCCCAGGCGGATCATTGACACAAATTCCTGCAACCCCACATATAGGGGGGCGGTTTGGATCCTCGCATTCATTGATGTCTGAAAATTAAATGGGAGACATTAAGCTTCAATGGATATGGGATGCAACAAAAACCAGGAAATATAACTTTCATATGCATATATCATAATCAAAATCGTTTATATATGGATCTGAATCATCATTTCAAGTTCACTCATGAATGAATCATAAGAGATATCATTTAGTCATTCGTATGTATGTTAAATAGTCAATAACCATTATGATCTAGCTTCATGTACAGAGCCATCTATTTAGTTGAAGTGTGTATATATATAGCATAACCAGACATTCATCTATGTGGGAGCATTTTCTAAATAGTTTAAAAATAATTAAATTTAATTCAACTCATCATAATATATGTCAAATTAACCAAATTATAAAAAAAATAAAAAAATCATATCATGTTCCTAATTCATTACGGTCATGTATAGTTGACTTAGACGAATACTCATCTGAAATCGTTGCATACTTAAAATAGATTATGATTGAAATATTAAAACAAAGACGTACGTAAAATTTTGAAAATTGAAAAGAAAAAAAAACTATATATAATACCAAGTATATACTTTTACCTAGACACCCAGGGTGAAAATACGGGTTTCCTTCGAAGCCCTCTGAGCAGACACATCGGTCTGGGTCGCCGCCCAAATTATTAGAGTTCATGCAATATGTGCTTGTGTTGTCATTTCTCCAATTTTGTAAGCCAACACCTAAGAAATCCAAATTCCATCCACTCCATTCCAGCAGTATGGGGACGTGGTCGCTTCCGCGAATGATAGAAATGTTTGTTGATGCAAACCAATGTTGGTCTACTAGGAATGCATACTTGCATGCTGTTTGACTGTCGGCATTCAATATTTCGACAAAACTTGTATTGAAGGGCGCTCAGAAACTGAGGAATCGTAGCCTGGCAACAATTCGAGCCACCGCAACTAGCAGTAGACGAATACTGATCACATATCGACAAACACCCGCCAATTATGGAGCCACCATTTAAGGATGTCATGAAGGCAAGTTCTCCACAACTCACCGCAGTAAATCGGTTCTCCTGGGAGAACATAAAAGGGCTTCCATTCAAGTTAGGTGGCTGCTGACCGGATGTCTTGTTGGTGCAATTTGAGAAGGTAATGGGACTTGTTACCTTTATTGTGCCTTGTAGGGAAATTTCAAGGACCTCAATAACACTGGTATTGTTCAAGTTCAAGAAAGCTTTTGGAGGGGTGGTTGAGTGGTTACAGATTATTCGGAAATGCTCGTCGAAGTAACAACCTTCTCCAATCCCAAAAGGATATGGAATTTCAGTGAGGTTGCCGCAATGAGATGGACACCCAGGCTTTGACAAGGGTGCTTTTGATGCAACACAAGCCAGATTATACGCACACAATAAGAGAGCAATATAAAGTAGCATCTGGACATTACTAATGCCCATTGTTTTATTTGTTTCTTCCTTCTTGCTCCACTCGATCACTCTTTACTTACCTTAAGCGGTGCTGTCTCTTGCTAGCAGCCCTCAAAAATTAGAAGAAATAGTAAAAGTAAGGTGCAGAGATAGTTCCTTCTTGCTACCTTCCTTCCGCTGTACGCTGAGCAAGACTAAGTCAAGCCCACTCAATACTCCACCCTATTGAAGTTCAAAAAATTATCTAGAATGACATTGAATGGAAAAGTGAGGGAGAGTAGAGTCTCCATTTCCAACACGATTCGGAATCAGTACGAATTTCTCTAGATTAATTCACAAGATTGATATTTTTAGTTATTTTCAGATCACTTATTAAGTACTTATGTAATGACTTATCAATCCGTTTAATAAATATATTAATAACTAATTCTTATATAGATCTATTATTTACCTACCTATATACATATATACTACAATCTTTATAATTTTAAAATTACATAATGGTTTCTTTTGATACGATGCAAACTTGATACAACCCAACAAACTAGTGAAATTAGCAAGTAAGACACATATATATTGCTATGAATTAACTTGTGGATGAAAATATATGTGTAATAGCTAAGCCGCCAGACTTGACCTATGATGTATAAGATGACCCAGAATAAAGTGGAAACTAATCGAAGGGTGTTGAAGAGAATATAGGGCCATCTCTAACAATAAACTAAATCTGGCCTAAAAGCCAAAATTTAAAAAAATTGGGTCAAAAACTATATATTGGTATAAGGTTTGTACAAATTGGATACCATTTGGTATGTTTCTAAATTTTCGATAAGTATATACTATGTTTTAAATTCAAGATTAAATATGGAAAATTAAGAAACTAGACTATACTATTATTCTGGATATTAAGAGACGTTTTATGAAAAATTAGGATGAGTAAAAGTATTTGTGGAAGTGTGGAAGATGGTGCTTGGTTAAAGATTTGAATATGGATGGACTATTAACTTATTAAGTCAAAAATATTATATTGATTACTATATGATCATAGTCTTATCTTGCTTACAAAAGTTACTAATATAAAGAATGTGTGAGCAGGTATGCACTGTACATTTTGTTATGTTATTAAAAGGTGTATGTGGTGAAGTGGAAATGGATAACTAGAAGGATTGTGATACCTTAACTATTATATTGTGTAATACAAAATTTGGTATAAAGAGAATATATGATTAATTATGTACTGATAGGGTTATAATAACTTTAGTAAATAATTGATGTTGCAAGATGTGACTAACATAATAATGAAAGTAAAATCGTTTATGGCTAAACTAGTAATGTCAGAATTTGTCGGGATTAGTGGATTGGTTCTGAGCAGTAATTTTGTAATAGTAGATATAATTTGGTTAATTTAATAAGATATGAACATGAATAATATTGATGATATACCTTATTTGTTAAGAATTATCAGACAGAAATAAGACGTTGTGATTTTCAAGGAAATTAAGGTTGACATTGGTATTGACCCGACGAAGTTTCGTCATTTGGTTTTTGGCCCTACCTCAATAACACGTATTGCTCAAGAAAGCTTTAGGACGGCTGGTTGACTAGTCACAGATTATTTTGAACCACTCGTTTTAGTAACAGCCTGCTCCAATTCCAAAAAGATATGGGATTTCATTGAGGTCGCCGCAATGAGATGAACACTCAGGCTTTGACAAGGGTGCTTTTGATGCAACACAACTCAAGCCATATTATACGCACACAACAAGAGAGCAATATGAAGCAGCATCTTGACATTATTGCCCATTGTTTTTTGCTTCTGCAATTTTGCTCCACTCGATCTCTCTTACCTTAATTAATGGTGCTCTTTAGCTACCAGAGAAATAGAAAAGCAAGGTGTAGAGATAGTTCCTTCTTGCGACCTTCCCCTGTTACTGTTAAGCAAGAGTTTTCTTAGCGAATTAAACGACTTGTGAAATTGAATGGAAAGGTATACAATTCTAAACTTCTGAAATTGAATGGAAAGGTACGTATACAATTCTAAAAACTTGTGAAATTGAATGGAAAGGTATACAATGGGAGAGTAGGGTCGCAATTTTCGACAAAATTCGAAATCTGCACGAAACCATTCAGGTCAATTTGCATAATTTATATTTCGAATCATTTAGGCCAGTTGTAAACTTATGTAATTACTTGTTAATTAACCTGTTTAATATGTTGACAGAATGATCATCGTGTGTGGCATATGTGCTGCTTCACCACTGCACTCCATCAACATACATAGTCTGCACTTCACCTAAGCAATGCTATTGCCCTAAACATGTGTTTGTGATCATGACACTTGTCACAATCTCCTTAAATGTAGGAGTTTGTGTCAGGACCCACCCCGGTTCCACCCAGAAAACCGAGGGTAAATCCTGCTTCCGTCTGACATCCCGACACGCAACTAAAGTAAACTCACGAAAAACCACCAAAATACATGCCAAACGCAGGAGAAAATTTAAACATCCCGAAGTCAAACGTATGTACAGAGCATAGTATCAAATATAAAGGGAAGAAAACTGATAAATAAGGTACACGCACAACGGAAAATATAAAGCACTCCGGGGTCACTCTCGAGTATGCTATGCCTCTGACGCTGTCTCGACGTCAAAACCTCGCGCTAGCTCCACGACCTGGAGGGCAGTTAAAACCAGAAGGTGTGAGTGGACCATAAGGAATAAAAGTTTCCAAAACCATTTTATAAGAAAACCAGAAATTTGGCCCTCCGTTTTGAAAACACACATGCATAACCCATTTATTGAAATCAGTTAGAAGTCACATAAAGATCGTCATAACAACAGAATTGAAAGCAGTTACGGAAATCACGTCATAAACACCATAAAACCATATCATAAAACATAAGTCTCAAACAATCATTATCCGATCAAACCTGCTGGACCTATCCGAGCCTTTACACTCAATCCAGGCCTCAATAATATCCGAGTCTTTAAACTCAACAGGCCTACGGGGGAAATATCAATATATCCGAGTCTTTAAACTCTCGAGTCTTTAAACTCAATCCGGGTCTTTAAACCCAATTCGGGTCCGTCCCCCGTCAAACATAATATCCGGGTCTTTAAACCCAATAACTAGATCCAACAAATCCAAACCATACGAAAACCATTTCTAAATTCGTATCCAAACCCGAATCCGAAATCACCGGTCTGATGCCCTTCCGGCGTCCAGAACCGTCATTCCGAACCCAAATCCGGAATTCCACTTTTCAACTTTAAAACCAAATTCCGCTTTCCGAAATCCGATTCTAAAAACGAAAGCCTGGATCATCGAAATCACGTTCCAAAATCTCTTGATAATCATTGAAAATCAGTTATCATTTGAAATCTCAAAACTATAGCATCAAAATCAGAAATCAAGCTTCCTCGAAAAACGTGCTGAAAACCGTACTTCCTCGAAAAACGTGCAATTATGTAAAATCAACACCATATATTCATCAATCATGAAATCATATGTAAAACCATAAAACAATTAATTAAAAGCAGTTATGCATGCTCAGTTATAGAAAAAGGGTCCACTCACAGATACCGGCACGTCACTCGCGCCCTGTACGTCCCGTACGTTCCTCAACTTCCTCGGGAAGTCCCGATCCTGTCACAAGTCACCAAAGAACGTCACTAACACGTCTACCAAGACTCTCCTAACTTGCCCTAAAATCCCCCGGGTCCTAAGCGTAACGAACCGAGACCCTAAACCTTTAATCTCGCGGAACTAACCTCAAACGACGTCCGATTAATCTGAAACCTATTCCAATGGATTCGTTATGACATTTAGAACAAAAAATCAGTTGGACTCTTCACCGAAACCGCCGCACGCGCCCCTACGTGCCGCCCAAAGTGGCTGCGCATGGGTCTCACGCACTTGCACATAGTCACTGTTCATCGTCGGCTTCAACGGGTGAACCGGTTTGAATCGGCGTACCCGGTTCTCCACCGTTCCTTCACCGTTTCGACTCCTCTCTTCACCAGTCTTTTCGTCCAGTCCTAATCAACCTATTCCCCCTACTCCAAACACTTCGACACAGCCTTCTACCCGTCGTCTCAAACTCGAACCCAAACTGCCCGAACTCCCTTGTTTCACAATCCAGCCAACCAGCTACTCCCCCGTCACGGCAACCAGCTTAGATGACTCCTAGAAACCTCCTGAGTCTCACACCACTCACCAAATCCCTCGACTCAGCCCGTAAGTCCACGACTATTGGTTTGAACCTAAACGGCAAAATAGAGCAAGCAAAGGAAAACAGAGAAATTACATGTACGCTGACCACCACCGTGAGCTCTGCTGGATCTGTTCGACTCTCCTCCGTCCTCCCAACACCACCACGGGTCCAAGTTGAGGATTTGGGCAACACACG
The DNA here is from genome assembly GCA_032719365.1 of Prinsepia uniflora. Classification (NCBI taxonomy): domain Eukaryota; kingdom Viridiplantae; phylum Streptophyta; class Magnoliopsida; order Rosales; family Rosaceae; genus Prinsepia; species Prinsepia uniflora. The sequence continues at coordinate 1,438,643 of CM064864.1, read as the reverse complement.
GCTGCACCACCACCAAACTTCTTCTCTGTTTCTCCCTAAGAACTCACACCGTACACACTCAAATTCCTCACGACACTCTTACTCAAAATCACTCCTCAACTCCCTCTAAAACTCTTCTCTCACTTAGAAATTCACCACTACTCACATCACTCTTCACCTGATCGATTTTTCCTTCTCCACCTCACTCTGTTTCTCACTTGTTTTGAACACACACGAGCACACACGACACAAACCGTTTAATTGAACCATGAAAAATCCTAGAAACCTCTAGCCAAACCCCACGTGTCACAGCCCTGTGGTCCCAAACCAAAATATCCCCATCTCCACTGTACACTTGTCCTGATCCCATTTGCACAAATCCCAATGTGCAAATGACCAAAATACCCCTCTTTGTGCGTCAAAATTACAATTATGCCTTTACCGTTCTAGACCCGTAACTTACCCGTCCTAAGTCCAATGAACACGTACCTCCTGTCGTTGAACTCAGGACAACGAGACCTACCTAACGGTCCTAGGTCAACATGTCAAAACCCGATCGTACGAAAAGTCAACTTTTCCCCCCATATTTTAGCCAAATTACAGCAATGCCCTCAACCTTCCGAACATCATAACTTCCTCCTTGGATGTCAGAATCGGGCGTGCCACCTGTCTACGGATTCGTGACGTCCCGAATTACGTCACGATCACTGGTCAATACCCAACTGACCACCCGAACTAAAAGTCAACATTTTACCCAAACCAGGGGCAAAATCGTCATTCTACACTAACGGACCTATCGTAACCAACTAACCACCGATTAAGCTCACTAATCCTTGACTAATCACTTTGCTAATCCCGGCTTCCGGGACGGGTCCTTACAGTTTGTTAGAATCTAGCGGCTACAACTGATCTTGTTAGATTGTGTAGTAGCTTAGGCTCTAAGTAATCGTTCTAGCTCTATATAAACAACAATTGTTAGTCATTGAGTAATGTTGTGAAATATCAATACACAAAGCCTTTATCTCAAGTTTTCCATTCTTTTTTTTTTCGGTTTATTCATCCCTTTCAACGTGGTATTAGAGCCGTGAAAGGCATGGACCTGTTCTACCACAATTCTTCTGCTGTTTACGTTTTTCGTTCTTCCCTCTTCTTTTATGTTCTTTGATATTTGATTCAAGCTCAAGAAGCTAAGAAGCTCATAAGAAGTTTAAGAAGTTCAAGAAGTTCAAGAAGCTTGAAAGAATTCATAAAGAAACGCAAGAAGTTCAGAAGACAAGAAAAGCTTGTTTAGTGTATGATAAAATTACTCAGTGAAAAGATTCAAAAATGGTGAATGTCTCACAACTGTAGATTCTGCAATCCTCCATTGCAGGTCTTACTACCACTGTGGGGAACTCTGTCCAAGTAAAGCTTGATGACCACAACTACATGACATGGAACTTTCAGATGAAATTGTTGCTCAGTGTTCATGACTTGATAGGATTTGTTGATGGATCAAATCCTTGCCCATAATCAACAGATGAAATCAATGCTCAGAGTACTCAAGTATGGAAACTGCGCGATAGGACTCTTATGCAACTCATCATTAACACCTTGTCTACATCAGCAATGTCTTGTGTTCTTAGATGCAAGAGTTCTCAGAAAATGTGGACAAGCCCCAAAGACAGGTTTTCATCGATTACTAAATTCTCTATCTTTCAAATGAAAACTGACCTTCAAAGTATAAAGAAATGATCAGAAAATATGCTACAGTACCTGCAGAGAATTAAAGACTCTAGGAACATGTTGGAATCTTGTGGAGTTCATTTTGAAAATGATGATATTGTTTTGTTAATAAATTAAAAAAAAAATTGGAGCTCAATAAATGGCAAGTCAAAATCTTTCAAAAGGTTTTGTAATTGTTTTGTTAATGTGCACTTAAACTATTTTTGGGAATCTCAATAGTCACATTTTTTTTTCTCAACCGATGTTAGCTATAAGCTTATAACTAACAAATTTTAGTTGGTTTTTGAAATTTTTTTTTTTTTTTAAAACTACAACATAAAAACATTTTTCTACCTTCCATTATCATCTTACTGGCAAAGGTCACAAAAGACATTGCTTTTATTATTCGAGTCAAAGTCACTTTCGAACTCCACTAGTAAATTTCATTGAGTTTAATATTATTTGGTTAAGGAAGCTTTAAAAAAATGAATTATTGAGCTCAATAAATTAATGATAGAAGGTACAAGTCTCAAATGACTAGTTTAATTGATTTTCAATGAATTATTTTATGTTTTTTTCTTCCAAAAACAATGAGCTACTCTAAATTTTAAGTCAGTTTTTTAAATTTCAACAAAAATCTCAAAAAGTTTATTCCACTCCATTCTCATCTCATTGTGAGCTTTATAAAATTCCATGCATTATATTTTTTGCAATTATAAAGTTTATATGAACTCTAACTTTTGAAATTACATATTAAAGAAAGAATTTTGAAGGTTTTCCATTTTGAGTTTGGTTTTTCTACGCTAAGGTTGATGTGAACTCTCGCAATATGAGTTTAAGGATTTGAAGTTTAATTTTTTTTTTTTTTGAAATTTCGAGGTATAATTTTGGAATTATAAGTTTCATATGTACTTTGTGTTTGATATTAATATAAGGGTCGGACAAATAATTTTGAATTTGTCGCTTTTGAGTTTGATTTTTCTATATTAAAGTTGATGTGAACTCTCACAATATGTGAGATTGGCGTCTCAAAGTTCATTTTTCTTCTTTCGAAATTTCGAGTTTTTTATTTTTGAATTCTAAGGTTCATATGAACAGCTTAACTTTTGATATTATGGATTCGATAAAGAATTTTGAACTTTTTCCATTTTGAGTTTGGTTTTTCTATGGTAAGATTGATATGAATTCTCATAATATGAGATTGAAGTTTCGAAGTTCAATTTTTTAATTTAAAATTTTGAGATTGAATTTTTGAGTTATAATGTTCATGTGAACTCTGGCTTAGGATTGGAGAAAGAATTTTGAACCTTTTCCATTTTGAGTTTGGTTTTGCAATGGTAAGGTTGATCGATATAAGCTTTTACAATATGAGAATAAGATTCGGAAGTTCAATTTATTTTTTCAAAATTTGAGGTTTGATTTTGAAAATATAAGGTTCATATGAACATCTAGGGTTTGATATTACATGTTAGAGAAATAATTTTTAATTTCACCCTTTTTAGTTTCGTTTTCTACATTAAGATTTATATGAACTCTCACAAAATATGCAATTACGGTTTCAAAGTTCATTTTTTTTTCAAAATTTCGAGTTTGGATTTTGAAGTTATATATAAGGTTCATATGTATGAACTATTGCATTCGGTATTACTATATGGTAAGGTTTGAATTTTTTCTGTTTTGAGTTTGGTCTTTTATGATAAGGTTTATGTAAACTCTAGTAATATGATATTTAAGGTTTCAAAAGTTTAAATTTTTTTTCCCCAAAATTTTCTTTTTGAATTTTTGAATCAATGAGACGTATATATGATCATTATAATGTTTGATATGCATTGTAGATTGAAGAATGAATTTTGAAATGTCAATATTAGAGAAAATAATAATTTTACTTCAAAACACAAATCACATTGTTAAGCTCATATAAACTTTGCTATAGGAGAATTGATAACGCTCAATCTACACATTAAATTAAACACGTAATTCGAGTATTATGCAATTTAAACTTTTTTTTGTGAAATTGTAGTATTAATAAATAGGAATCGTTCTTAAACGGAAAAATTAGGGAACATTAATAATTTGTTAGTGAGAAAGAATAATTAATAAAAGAATAAATTAATAAAAGAATAATTAATAAATTAATAAAAGAATAATAGTTGAATTAATGAATTAATAAATAAATTAATAAAAAAAATTAATGAATAAATAATTAAAGAATAAAAGAATGAAATGGGGGGGTTTTAGGAATATTATAATCTAAACTACATTTTTAACCAAACTAAGAATTAAAATGCTCATGCTAATTGGAACTTATAAACCATAGAGTGATTTCATACACAAAACCGACATTTTTACGTAAGTAATTTCAAATTAACAATCACACTATTTAAACTACTCCTAAAATAAACTTCCTTCAAATACAAATTTTATCAACACTCTAACATTTTGCTCATAACAAACCAATTACGAAATCTTGCCTTCATCATCTCAAATATTTGCATATATCTTTCAATATTATAAATGCATCAACCATTAATATGTGTCAAACATCAATATGTTTCAAACATTTACAATATGATTCACCTTAAGTTCATAATTAAATGCGCCGACAGCGATCAACATTTAATCTCTTCAATCATAGTCTAAATTCACCGAACAGCGGATAAAACATATAGCATCAAATTGAAGTTTAAGCACTAAGATATATGAAGTAAAAGAAATGCAGAAAGTAATGAAAACCTTTGAAGACTCTTCAGAGAGATTAAAGCAATGGAAAAAGAGAGAGAAGGAGACAGTTCAATTTCTTTACAATTGATTGTATTTGGTGTCACGAAAAAGTGTGTAGAAAGAGAGCAAAAAGCAGCTAATATACTCTTAGCTGTGCTAAACTAGCTAACCCTATGAAATGGAGCCACGTGGCTATGGACTACAGCTCATAAACAGTCAGTTCTAACTAACTAACTAACTCCTCTAATTGCTTCTTACTGCTTGAAACCGATTGCAGGGCAGCTTGATCACCAAAACTATCACCAAACTCGTTCTTAGCTACTTGATCACCCAAACACCCGCCCTCAGCTTGATGGGGGGAACACAACATCAAGCTGTGACAAAAGAAGTTGTGCTGAGGTGAGCATAGAGCCTTTGTGAACAAATCTGCTAGTTGAAGCTTAGAGGCAACAAAACGCAGAGTGATGGAGCCATCTTTCACTTTTTCCCTCGTGAAATGAACATCTGCCTCTATGTGTTTTAGTTTGGAGTGATGCACGGGATTGGTTGCAAGGGCAAGGGCAGAGATATTGTCACAGTGGAGTGAAGGAACTTCAGCAAGAGTAAGTTGTAAGTCTTTGAATACGTGCTTGAGCCATTGAAGTTCAGAGGTGGTGTCAGCCATACTCCTGTATTCAGCTTCTGTGGATGATCGACTAACACAGTGCTATTTTTTACTGCACCAGGAAATAGGAGACTGATTGAGAAGAATGACAAAACCTGTGGTGGATCTCCTGTTGTTTGGATCTCCTGCCCAATCAGCATCAACAAAAGCTTGAAGGTGAAGTCCTGTGTTTGTTGGTGAAGCAGCCTGCAAAACAATGCCATGATCAATTGTTCATTGGATGTACCTCAGAATCCTCTTAGCAGCAATCAGGTGTTGATGAGTGGGCTGTTGAAGAAACTGACAAACCGTGTTGACACTATTGGCAATGTCGGGTCGAGTAAAAGTGAGATACTGCAAGTGACACGACCCATCCCAATCCCCCCGGGATTACCATGGAATGCGACGTGCTCCCGTCTGACAAGAGGCGCCAGACAAGGGATAACCGATTGCCATTGCCCAAACGGGCTTCCAGAGTGCGTAAGGATCGATGGAGGAGGTGTGCGATGCTCAAGTCTCTGCTGCAGTCGTATCCGGAATCAACCTGAAGGGCATTAAAAACAAAAGCTGTGAGTGGACGAAAATAAACAAGTCTGTTTAAAACATTTATAAAACATTTATGCCCCTCAGTAAAATCATATGCATGCACCAAAACCAATAATCCCATATTTATTTAGAAATAACCATTAGGGCCTTAGCCCGGAAACCAAAGCATAGTTTCAATTTCCAAAAGTAAATCCAAGAGTTATTTCATAAATCCAGTAATATGAACCATAAGGCATATAATATAAACCATAACCATTATTTTAGCCACTGCACTATACACTCCAATCCGACATCCCTGATGTCTGACGTCCCTGACGTCAATAAGGTCACAATCACAAGGCTACGCGTGCCACTCGGGTCTCAATTTTCCGAGTTAAATCCCCGAACCCCGTTCGGGTACAGCATCACCTGATGCAGTATCACCTGATGCTTAGCGTCATAGACGCTGGACGTACTAGACGCCCGTGACCTCTCCGGGGTACCTCGCCGGAGGAGACAATATAATATGGAAGGATCTATACAGTGCAGTACTAAATACATTTTATTGATATCCACATGCAAAACATATAGGTATACATAGGTAAAATCCGAACTGATCGTTACGTTTCATCAAACGAGTCTCATGCCCAAAACCGTGAAACGTGCCACGACCGAAACATCATCAAAACCATTTATAGATTCCAGCATGTGAACATATATAAAATGTAAACCAGGAAACATTTATTCAATTCCATTTAGGGTCCCCGACCCGCAATCACAGGTAGAAATCAACTGGGCCCCTGGCCCGATTTAACAAGTTAACTGGGCCCCTGGCCCGATTTCATAGTTCAACTGGGCCCCTGGCCCGATTTTACATTATTCAAGTTCGTAACCGTTTCATGAAATCATATCCAACCACATTTATGGAAATCGGTGCAAATCCAGAAAACCTCGGTTTTCGTGCAAATACGTAATTTACCTCGAAATACGTGAAATCATTTAAAATTCACCGATATCCAAAGTAAATCATTTAATCATAATTATAACAATCATAAAACAGTTATGCATGCATCGAATTTATGAAACCAATGTCCACTCACAGACCGTTTAACCGAGCGCCTCGGATCCCGTAATTTTCCCGAATTTTTAAGTATTTTTAAACTGGATTTAAAACCTTCGGACATCCCGAACAATAACGAAACGGGATCCGATCGACACGAAACCAACGCTAAAATGTTCGTTACAATATATAGGATAAAAGTCATGTTGACCTCACCTCGAGATTCGTGCCCACGCGCCGTCACGCGCCGCCGTGAGTGGCTGCGCGTGAAAGCCACGCGCCTGCTACAGTGCTCATTCCTCACCCGAATGACTGGTAAACGGGTCTGATTACCAGCGATAGGATCCGGTTCAATCACCCTCAATTCGATATCAATTCAATCCGTTCTTGATCCTACAACAATCATCAATCCACTAATTTCAGTTCTGTGTCCATGATTAGCATCAACCATCGATCAATCGTGTCAACAACCCGTGATCACCCAAAACGGGTCAACCACCAAAACTCCTTCAATCCTCAACCATTATCAAATTAACTTCACAGGAAGTTAATAAGGACTAATACGAACTAATTAGCATGTTTAATTGAACTCGACAATACCTCAATCGTCACAACTCAAGCTCGAGTTTTCCGGCCGTCCACCATGTCCGTTCACGGCCCTAGGAGCTCCCAAGCTTGCCCCAAATGATCTGGATCGACTGGAAATGATCCCAGAGAGCTAAATGAGTCATCAAATTGCCCTGGGCTGGCCCAGAACCTCAAATTGGATTTTTGAATTTGTTAAACACAGTTTCGGGTTTCAGGACAAACCTCCACCATTTTCACTCTATTCCTTTCATTCTCAATCTCAGAGTAAACCTCTCAACTCACTCTCCATTCTAACAATCCAAAACAGCCATTAAAAGCATCCAAAAGTGCCACACCGGCCACTGCGCAATGTCCCCTGCACTGACCCGAAAACAATAGAAAAACCAGGATCCATGTTGTGCAATCGATGCCAACTCAATCCCCATGTGCAATTCCACCTCAAACCGTCCCAATCCAGCCATTTATTTGATAAACAATCAAGGGATCGATCGCACAAAGCATCCACTTACACGGCCAGTTCAATGGAACAGTGTCCCGTGAAGAAAATTACAATTCTGCCCTTGTGCAGAAAATTACCAAAATGCCCCTCACGCATCCTGACCCGTAACTCGGTCATACGGACTCCGATTGATGCGTGCCGCCTGTCTACGAACTCAGGGCATTGAGACCTTCCTAACGGTCCTCGGTCCTCGGCCATCGGACCTCCCGATCAAAAAGTCAACATTTTCCTTTATTTCGTACAAATTACGAAAACGCCCCTGGACTTCCGTACATCATAACTTTCACCACGAACATCGGAATCGAACGTGCCACCTGTCTATGAACTCGTGACGTCCCGAACTACGTCACGGTCATCGGTCAAAGTCCATTTGACCATCCGAATTAAAAGTCAATGTTTTGCCCACGCCCAGGGGCAAAACGGTCATTTTGCACAATTCGTCCGAAATCGCCCAACTAATCCCAGATTAGTAAATCACAATTAAATATTATTAAATCCCGATATTCGGGACGGGTCGTTACAACCTTCCCTCCTTAAATAATTTCATCCTCGAAATTACCAACAATCTTATTCCACAACCACCTTGTGGAAAACAATTCGACCACACATCTGTGTACACTTGTACACCCACATACTGGGACAACACCAGCCTCGTTTGTACCCAGACATACCATCTCAGTCATACGTCACAATAGCAACAACACTCGACCACCGCGAGTGGAAATGATCACCTGATCCGCGATAAAATCGCATAACCATTTAGATGACTCCTTCAGCTAAACGGTTCCCTTCCATTGCTAATATATCCTTACGTTTGCTCCCATTGGGAGTCACCAAATCTCATTTGTCAGTCCATGCTGACACCATCAGTCAACAGTCATCACAAAACTTACCACCCTGGTAAGGCTCCAACCATCTGTCCGTCAGTGACAACACCACGTACTACATCACTCTCGATGTTGACAGGACCCGTCCCAACTGGACGTCAAAAACCGTGCCCGGTCCTGCTCCCGTCTGACAAGTCAACAGAAAGTCCGAAACTACCCTTCAATACCTGCCAGACAAGGGAATTTTTGCGCCTGTGCCCGCATATACCTCCACCTCTAGAATAGCCTCGATCAACGCGCCACGACCTGAAGGGTTAACAAAACAGAAAAGGTGTGAGTGGACAAAAATGACTTCTTATAAAAACATTTACCAAAATACATTCTTACCCTCCAGTTTTCACAAACTTGCATGCATATCGTAAAACATGAGTAATAGTATGAAATCATTCAAGTATGAACAGTGGACCGATAAAATCAAAACATATTTTCCCATGGTCCACAAAAACTCATGTTCACCAAATCAGTTTAACATCTCAAAAGTTCACAATTTCTTTAAATCATTTTAACCGCTAAACCACGGTTTCCTCAAAATCATTTTCCATAAACCACGGGACTTATTTCCATATCCTGTTGCTTAGAGTCACGTTTATCCCTGCAACGCGTGCATATCAATAGGCTCAAGGACCGCTCAAAATCCGAGCATCCGCTGCTGTGAACACATCATCAGTCAGCAATCCGTCGCTGGGAAAAACCTCACCAGCCGACGATCCGGATCTCGTGAACACATCACTTACCGATCCATGTAATCCAGCACATCTGATCTGAGTCAAGCCTCCCCTGGGCTGCAAGACAAAGATCGTGCTACGTGACCTCTTCGGGGTAAACACTTCCATCCCGAAGGCGAGCGTTATCTCCAGGGTGCACTCCGGGGAAAAACATATTTTCTCCCGAAAGCCCTAAATATCCGCAACATATCACCATCACAAAAACCAGTGAAAAACAGTTGCATTAAAAACCAAATCATATATCAACACAGGGTCTCAGCCCCAAGTCCCGATTTACTTTATAAATCCGAAAATCATCAATATCATCATGTCATCACATGGAAATACAAATCCAATCAAAATCACAATTCCATTGGGTCTCAAGCCCAAAATATCAATATTACGTAAATCCGTGCAACCGTAAACCCGAGTTGCCACGATCACGTAAATCCATGAAATCAATCACTGACTCATAATCCGAGTCCAAATATCATTTTCAACTTCCTGACTCAAAACCCGAGTCAAAACATCATTTTCAATCCGGGCTTAGCCCAAAACATCATTTGCACGTTCCTCGTAAAACGTGTCCGAAAGACTGATTAAAATAATCACAAAATCACGAGGATACCAAAAATCATCAAATTCACATGTAACTCCAAATCCGAGTCAAAATCATTATTTCCTTGGGTTCTCACGCCCACAATATCATTTTTAACCAATTTCATGATTTCTCGAAAAGCGTGCCAGAATATAATAATATAATAATCACAAAAATGAGAAATCACCGAATTGAAATACCAATCATGCCAAAGCATATCAAATCATATAATAAAGCATTTTAAATCATATATGCATGCATCACAGTTAGAAAACCAAAAGTCCACTCACACACACCGTTCAAAACGGTTCGTTTCCGAGCTGCACGTTTTTCCGTAGAATCTGGAAATCACAACTCCTGCCCAAAATCATTATAGAGGGTTACTAACATCTCAAAATACATCATATAATTTTCCCCAATTTTTCCGGAATTTAAATACGTATTTAACTCGTAAAACAAAACTTCGGATACGCGGAACATTATCGAAACAATATCCGATTTCACCGAAATCAACGTCAAAATGTTCGTTACACTGAGAGGATCAAAAGTCATGTTGACCTCACCTTGAGACTAGGCCGGACGCGCCCTCACGCGCCGCCGTGAGTGGCTGCGCGTGAAACCCACGCGCCAGCTACAGTGTCGTCGTTCAAGCCCGTTTGTCTAGTAAACGGGTCGTTCAACCCGCGATCAGACCCGGCTGGTTTTCAGTCAATTCCACACTGTTTTCATCAATTGAGCATCCAGTTAGTTTCGTTATAAGTTCAATTAGGGTTCTGTAACCTTAATTACTTGAAACATTACCTCAATCCTCACGATCAAGGATGAACAATCGAAGAACCTCCGGCCACTGTTCATCAGTCGAATTACCTCAATTCCACAAGATTTCCCCAAATTGATTCATCAGGAAGCTTCATTGATCACAGGTAAACCTTTCCCCCAACTCAATTGGATCAAATCATTGCTCAATCCTCACGACTCAAACTCGAACATCCGAACAGTGTGCAACCATGGAGTTTCCACCTTGGCCACTGATTCCTCCCAATTGACGAACCCAGAAGCATCAATGGACCATGAGGAATTGTTTCCCCACCTCAATTTCGTCGTTTGATCACGCATTGATCACGACTCAAGCTCGATATCTCCCACTGTTACCAAACCCGTTCAGAGCCAATTGGGCATGAATTCCTCTCGTTTTTGATTTGAAACAATTCGTCTCAACCTCAGGAAGCTATTTCCAAAGTCCAATTCGATCATCACAGCTCAATTCGACCAATTTGATTTTTCCTCCAAATTTTCTAAAACCCGAAATCCCAGTCCTCAGCTCTCAATTAATCCCTCGTTTTTCCCAGTTCAATTCACTCTCAAATGCTCACACTTTGGTTCAGAAATGGAAGAGAATTGGAGGTTGGGAGAAAACTGATTTGTGGGTTGTACACGGTTGAAGAAAATATGGGAGGTTAATGGAAATTAGGATTAATTAATTAATTTAATATAATAAAACATAATAATTAGGTCTCCCCCAAAATCATGGATCCATGTTTTGTGCCTGATTTTAAGGGATGAGTGACACTTGTCACTCATCCAAGTGTGCTCAGTCACCGAGTACTGTTCATTATTAAAATATTATTTTATTCCCGGTTCGTTCGGTTAATCGAGCCCGATTCCGTGACCATAACTTCGTCGTCGAATCTCCGATTTCGGCATGCCGCCTGTCGTTGGATTCGTATCGACGAGACCTACGTAACGGTCCTTGGCCCTCGTCCGTTGGACTTCCCGGCCAAAAAGTCAACATTTGGCCCCTACTATGCCAAATTACCAATATACCCCTCAACTTCCGAACATCATAACTTTCTCTACGAATGTCGGAATTGAACGTGCCACCTGTCTATGAACTCGTGACGTCCCGAACTACGTCACAGTCATCGATCAAAGTCCATTTGACCGCCCGAACTAAAAGTCAACATTTTGCCCACGCCAGGGGCAAAACGGTCATTTTTCACGTTTCGTCCGATTTCACTCAACGAATCCCCGATAGTCATTCTAATTCGTAATTAATTAATATTCAATCCCGATATTCGGGACGGGTCATTACAACCTTCCCTCCTTAAAGAATTTCGTCCCCGAAATTCCAACTATTCGTATTCCACAACTACCTCGTGGAGAACAAATGGCCACACAACACGTATACACCTGTACACCCACTAGCCAACACAGAACTCGTCTGCACTCAGACGTCACATCACAGATGCACGTCGTACTGACTACACTCGACTACCTCGAATGAAATTGATTACCAGAAATTGGCAATGTCACTGTTAAGCTGACTCCTTCAGCTTGACAGCCCCACATACTCACTAATGTACCCTGATCTTCGCTCTCATAGAGAGTCACCAAATTCACTAGTCAGTCCAAGCCGACACCACAAGCCAAACTGTCACTACCAAGCTTTACCACCCTAGTAAAGCGCCAATCAGTACTAAATCAGTGACAACACATCATACTACAACGTCCGTCAATGTAGCATATGATCATCAACATGATCTCCCCTCGCAGGGCAAACTCAATCTTGCGACAAATACCTACAGTAGTTACCACAATTGTCACCCCCTCAGCGATCCCAGATGCTGGTAAGGTCACGACAAGGTAACATCTCGCCGCAAAGCAACTTGCGGTCACACCAACCACCAACTCACTCATCCTGAGTATACGCATACCGTCATCACACTCAATCAGACGGTGCATCTGGAACACGTTGAACACAAGCCTAGCAGTAATCACACCACTCAACACTAGAGTTATACTAGCCAACCTTGGCTAAGAGCTCCTGCTCAAACAATCACTGTAATCATCAGAATCATTCTGCCCAGTGCATCGTGTTCAATGTCCAGTTCACGTTTACAACCAAAACCAATGGTATTGGAACTAAGCCAAACACCAACACGTTTATCGACACAACACTGGTACATCCCATGTACCGTCACTAGGTATCAAGTACCCTCGTCCAAACGATACCGTACATCGTACACCAAGCATGATCCTACAGCTGGACCCCAGTACTCGACCCATAGACCTATATGGTCGATCCCAAACCAGGTAAGGCAAAAGTAAAAAGCCTGAGGGTTTTTGCTAACATCGACAATCCTTGTCCTATGCTACCCAACACACCTCGCCAAATGACAACACTCAAAATGACACATCAACGTGTCCACAGGGAAAAACACCGAGTTCTCCCGGGATTCATATCAACCCCGGCCACCACAAGTCTGCAAAATACCGTACCCCAAACCACGTACAAGGTACGTACATCTATCCCTTGACCAGACTACAACCACCTAGGTCATAGCCAAACACGTTCCAATAACGGAGTCCATTTGCCCAAACCAGCAAGAGACAAATCGAAACTCCACCAATCAGCTAGTTTCAATACCAAATCCGAATCCGCAATTTCGTAAGAAATCCCGAATCCAAATCCATACATCACAGTTTTTAATTCATGTCCAAATCCGAATCCGAAATCATTATTCCGTAAGCTAGCGTTTGGAATAATCATTCCGCACCCAAATCCGGTATTCCACTTTCAAGTTCCTGAATCGAATCCTGAATCGTCACCCAGAAATTCGATTCCAAAACCCGAAATCTGGTTCACGTCCACTCGGACACACCAAAACCGAACCTATCGGTTACCAGTTCAAGAGAGTAACACATTACATCTGATGGACTTCATAAGGAAGCCAATCCCATCCGTCACAACTCTAAGGCTGAACAAATTCAACCCCGTCTGAACCCTACTCGCTCGAGTAACATACCATAAGGGGCTCCACTTCGAAAAGAAGTTTCAGTCCCGTCATTTATGACTCACATACCGACGTAAGAGTGATAAACTCTCACCCAATCTGGACCATCGAAATCACGACCCAGATCCATTTCGACGTTAGCCAACCGTGAACATCACGATCCTAGATCGTCACAATGCCCAACGTCCACGACATCACAAACCCGATCCACCTAGGATCCACACAGTCAACAACTAGGAACCACAGGGTCTTACACCCTTACTGATTACCTCGTATCTATCCTTGCCATCCCACCTAGGGAAAACCAAGGATGATCCAAAACAATGACACCAATATTCATCCTACGTGGATGCAAACAAAACTCACTGCACTCCCCATGCCAGGTAACCCAACATTGTCTGCCACCCAGCAGAAAATAAGAAATCACCCCTGATGACTTCAGAATACCTAATCCCCATGCGGAAAACCTGCAATCCTCTTCAAACACACCCTCTCATGATTCCGTAGGTCCAACCATGTTGGAACCATCGGACTCGGACACCAACCACGTGTCCCCTTTGGACTGGTTACGGACACATACCCAACTCGACGAAGTCACAACCCGACTCGTGACCCATCGTCAGCACCACACCGGCACCCACACCAGTACACAGACAACAGTATCAGTATGAGCACACCGGGTGCAAAACTGACAACCCTGGATCTCCGCTCATAACAAGCGACGACCCCGTACCTCTGCTCGAATAGGAGAAACTCTGCCTCCTTCGCACCTAACAACTCTGGGTACAGTCACCCTGACAACTCATGTGAGAAAAAGAAACGTCCCCTGACGTCCCCCCCGATTCTCAACAACCACTCTCGGTATGAGTGCCTGCCACAGACTTGTGCAGACCCAACCATCAGACATCACTATCGAGACTCCACATCCAATGGAATCAAGTACTCGTACGACTACCCTGTATCCCCACTCTGGGATTCCTTCGACAAGTACCAACCCCGACTGTGGATTGCAGTTCCACCACTAAAGCTGACATGACTAGACCTGACACAATCGTCACTCGGTCTTGACTTCGAAAAGTCATTAAGAGTCAAACCACCCGCCAGCACACATTTCCGAACCAAACATTCCACCTTAGGTTCCGCGATTACTACCTAGGGTCCCTCAAAACCCGACAGCTCCTGAGACTTAAGATATTACCATGACTCATCTCGAGTCCTAACTGAATTCTTGCCCCAATCATCCACGCCATCCCTGGCATACCCGGTCACCAAGCAAATTACCGCTGGTGAACCACATCAATACCACATTCCAAACCTAGGATTACCCCTAACACACTCTAGACGTTGGGAACTCACATTTCGCACAAGGAATTACTGAGAATAATCTCATCCTGGGCCCAACCTACCCAATTGTGCTACCTTCCAAGCCTCTGGATCCAGCAAATCCTAGGACCCACAAGAATACCGATTCGACAATTAGTAAGCCGTAGCTACACAAATTAATATCTGACCCACAAACCAAGGTCAATTACATTCCGAGATTCATCACAAGGTCTCAAATACCCTACTATACCCATCTCACTACCAGGTCGCGCACGAGGCTCACATTCCGGAGGTATGGCATGGCAACAGCATCAGCAACCTAGTGCTCTGATACCAATTTGACAGGACCCGTCCCAACTGGACGTCAAAAACCGTGCCCGGTCCTGCTCCCGTCTGACAAGTCAACAGAAAGTCCGAAACTACCCTTCAATACCTGCCAGACAAGGGAATTTTTGCGCCTGTGCCCGCATATACCTCCACCTCTAGAATAGCCTCGATCAACGCGCCACGACCTGAAGGGTTAACAAAACAGAAAAGGTGTGAGTGGACAAAAATGACTTCTTATAAAAACATTTACCAAAATACATTCTTACCCTCCAGTTTTCACAAACTTGCATGCATATCGTAAAACATGAGTAATAGTATGAAATCATTCAAGTATGAACAGTGGACCGATAAAATCAAAACATATTTTCCCATGGTCCACAAAAACTCATGTTCACCAAATCAGTTTAACATCTCAAAAGTTCACAATTTCTTTAAATCATTTTAACCGCTAAACCACGGTTTCCTCAAAATCATTTTCCATAAACCACGGGACTTATTTCCATATCCTGTTGCTTAGAGTCACGTTTATCCCTGCAACGCGTGCATATCAATAGGCTCAAGGACCGCTCAAAATCCGAGCATCCGCTGCTGTGAACACATCATCAGTCAGCAATCCGTCGCTGGGAAAAACCTCACCAGCCGACGATCCGGATCTCGTGAACACATCACTTACCGATCCATGTAATCCAGCACATCTGATCTGAGTCAAGCCTCCCCTGGGCTGCAAGACAAAGATCGTGCTACGTGACCTCTTCGGGGTAAACACTTCCATCCCGAAGGCGAGCGTTATCTCCAGGGTGCACTCCGGGGAAAAACATATTTTCTCCCGAAAGCCCTAAATATCCGCAACATATCACCATCACAAAAACCAGTGAAAAACAGTTGCATTAAAAACCAAATCATATATCAACACAGGGTCTCAGCCCCAAGTCCCGATTTACTTTATAAATCCGAAAATCATCAATATCATCATGTCATCACATGGAAATACAAATCCAATCAAAATCACAATTCCATTGGGTCTCAAGCCCAAAATATCAATATTACGTAAATCCGTGCAACCGTAAACCCGAGTTGCCACGATCACGTAAATCCATGAAATCAATCACTGACTCATAATCCGAGTCCAAATATCATTTTCAACTTCCTGACTCAAAACCCGAGTCAAAACATCATTTTCAATCCGGGCTTAGCCCAAAACATCATTTGCACGTTCCTCGTAAAACGTGTCCGAAAGACTGATTAAAATAATCACAAAATCACGAGGATACCAAAAATCATCAAATTCACATGTAACTCCAAATCCGAGTCAAAATCATTATTTCCTTGGGTTCTCACGCCCACAATATCATTTTTAACCAATTTCATGATTTCTCGAAAAGCGTGCCAGAATATAATAATATAATAATCACAAAAATGAGAAATCACCGAATTGAAATACCAATCATGCCAAAGCATATCAAATCATATAATAAAGCATTTTAAATCATATATGCATGCATCACAGTTAGAAAACCAAAAGTCCACTCACACACACCGTTCAAAACGGTTCGTTTCCGAGCTGCACGTTTTTCCGTAGAATCTGGAAATCACAACTCCTGCCCAAAATCATTATAGAGGGTTACTAACATCTCAAAATACATCATATAATTTTCCCCAATTTTTCCGGAATTTAAATACGTATTTAACTCGTAAAACAAAACTTCGGATACGCGGAACATTATCGAAACAATATCCGATTTCACCGAAATCAACGTCAAAATGTTCGTTACACTGAGAGGATCAAAAGTCATGTTGACCTCACCTTGAGACTAGGCCGGACGCGCCCTCACGCGCCGCCGTGAGTGGCTGCGCGTGAAACCCACGCGCCAGCTACAGTGTCGTCGTTCAAGCCCGTTTGTCTGGTAAACGGGTCGTTCAACCCGCGATCAGACCCGGCTGGTTTTCAGTCAATTCCACACTGTTTTCATCAATTGAGCATCCAGTTAGTTTCGTTATAAGTTCAATTAGGGTTCTGTAACCTTAATTACTTGAAACATTACCTCAATCCTCACGATCAAGGATGAACAATCGAAGAACCTCCGGCCACTGTTCATCAGTCGAATTACCTCAATTCCACAAGATTTCCCCAAATTGATTCATCAGGAAGCTTCATTGATCACAGGTAAACCTTTCCCCCAACTCAATTGGATCAAATCATTGCTCAATCCTCACGACTCAAACTCGAACATCCGAACAGTGTGCAACCATGGAGTTTCCACCTTGGCCACTGATTCCTCCCAATTGACGAACCCAGAAGCATCAATGGACCATGAGGAATTGTTTCCCCACCTCAATTTCGTCGTTTGATCACGCATTGATCACGACTCAAGCTCGATATCTCCCACTGTTACCAAACCCGTTCAGAGCCAATTGGGCATGAATTCCTCTCGTTTTTGATTTGAAACAATTCGTCTCAACCTCAGGAAGCTATTTCCAAAGTCCAATTCGATCATCACAGCTCAATTCGACCAATTTGATTTTTCCTCCAAATTTTCTAAAACCCGAAATCCCAGTCCTCAGCTCTCAATTAATCCCTCGTTTTTCCCAGTTCAATTCACTCTCAAATGCTCACACTTTGGTTCAGAAATGGAAGAGAATTGGAGGTTGGGAGAAAACTGATTTGTGGGTTGTACACGGTTGAAGAAAATATGGGAGGTTAATGGAAATTAGGATTAATTAATTAATTTAATATAATAAAACATAATAATTAGGTCTCCCCCAAAATCATGGATCCATGTTTTGTGCCTGATTTTAAGGGATGAGTGACACTTGTCACTCATCCAAGTGTGCTCAGTCACCGAGTACTGTTCATTATTAAAATATTATTTTATTCCCGGTTCGTTCGGTTAATCGAGCCCGATTCCGTGACCATAACTTCGTCGTCGAATCTCCGATTTCGGCATGCCGCCTGTCGTTGGATTCGTATCGACGAGACCTACGTAACGGTCCTTGGCCCTCGTCCGTTGGACTTCCCGGCCAAAAAGTCAACATTTGGCCCCTACTATGCCAAATTACCAATATACCCCTCAACTTCCGAACATCATAACTTTCTCTACGAATGTCGGAATTGAACGTGCCACCTGTCTATGAACTCGTGACGTCCCGAACTACGTCACAGTCATCGATCAAAGTCCATTTGACCGCCCGAACTAAAAGTCAACATTTTGCCCACGCCAGGGGCAAAACGGTCATTTTTCACGTTTCGTCCGATTTCACTCAACGAATCCCCGATAGTCATTCTAATTCGTAATTAATTAATATTCAATCCCGATATTCGGGACGGGTCATTACAGATGTAGCACAAGATCAACCACATGATCACAATTCGCAGGGCAAACCCATTCCTGCGACACAAAATACTCTCAATGTCCATAATTGTCGACTCCCTCAGCGAACCAAAACGCTGGGAAATCACGGTGTGATCAAGTCACACAAGGCCACTCGTGGTTACTCAGACCACCAATTCACTCATCCTGAGTGTACGTATACCGTCAACTTACTCCATTAAGTGGTGTAACTGGAACACATTGAATACCAGCCCAGCAGTGAACACACATCACAATACTAGGGTTCCACAAGCCAACCATGGCTAAGAGCACCTGCTCATAAAATCACTGAACCCGACAAGATCAATCTGCCCAGCGCACAGTATCCAATGTCCAGTCCACAATACAGCCAAACAAATGCTATCAGAACCAAGCCGATTACCAACACATTAGTTACACACCACTGGTACATCCCATGTACCGCCATTAGGCACCACTCAGCCCAACCAGTATCAATCCTCGTACAACGTACCCTGTACGCACCTGAATCCATCAATCTACCTATAACCACCCAGGTCATAGCCAAACACGTTCCAATAATGAAGTACCTTTGCCCCAAACCAACCTGAGACAAAACAAACTCCACCCGTCATCTAGTTCCAATTCCGAATCCGAATCCGCAATTTCGTAAGAAATCCCGAATCCGAACCCAACATCATATTTTTATTCCATGTCCAAATCCGAATCCGAAATCATTATTCCGTAAGCTAGCATTGGAATAAACATTCCGCACCCAAATTCAGTAATCCATTTTCGAGCTTCGCAATCGAATCCTGAATCGTCACCTAGAAATTCGATTCCAAAACCCAAAATCTCGTTTACGTCCATCAAGACGTAACATAACCGAATCTATCGGTTGCCTGTCCAAACACTCGATTGACTTCATAGGGAAGCCAATCCCAATATTCACACGTCAAAGGTTGACAAAATCCGACCACTTCGGAAACCTACTCAACCAAGTCACAACCCATATGGACTCACTCCGAAAAGAAGTTCAGTCCCGTCAATTACGACTCACATATCAAGGTAAGAGTGATAAACTCTCCACCCATCTGGATCATCAAGATCACAATCCATATCCATCGCTACGTCACCCGACATGTAACATCACGATCCTAGATCGTCACATCGACCAAAGTCGACAACATCACAAATCAGATCCACCTAGGATCCACACATGCTCACATAGCTAACAATCCAACTGAAAGCTGATCGTAGGGTCTTACACCCTCAATTGAATCCTTCGCCAAATTTCCCTTGGTGGAAAGATGACCACGCATATCACCACCGAATCCAAAATCATACAAAATTTCTTGTGTCCAATGAACCCAAGTCAACATGGGTCCATCCACCAATACACGCTCAACGTACTAGTAGCAACAATCATCATCTGCCACGGCAGGAAATATGAAGTCAACCCTAATGACTTCGGAATACCAATCATCGATGCGGAAACGAGCACTCCTCTCGTCTCCCAATCACAACTCTCCCCGAAACGGGAGTTCCAACCATGCTGGAAACAGACATGCTCCCAAATGAGATGTCAAGTCCAACCACTGGACTGCCCACGTCCATACCTCACTTGGACCACCACGTGTCCAAAATCAATTCATTACTCGGACCTCACGTCCGCCAATAATCATGTATGCACACACCCCGATTCCGAACGGAAATTTCCTCAACTCTGCCGGGATGTGCATACCATACTGCTTCCGTCTCACATCTCAACCTTAACAGGTTCAATCCTCAGGTTCCAAGTGATTCGTAATCACACAATCCCACATCAATACCACGAATGGTTTCCCCGACTTTTCCCATTTCAATAATTTCCTTGTACTTCCTGGGGATATAAGAAGTAAACAATCCTACCAATCTCGGAGTTGACCACAACTCCCCAAGTCCACCAATACACATGACCTAGGGGACAGCATCCCAAGATTCCCCCAAATTTCCAATCATACCTTTGATCCATTCATCACTTGTCATCATATATCTGTTAGGACTTATCCCAACACGACACAACCTCCACTGGATCCCATCCAGTCCAAGACTCAACCACCACTGAGTCGCAGATACCAATCATCTGTTCATCATGACAGAGTCACACCCCAACTGGTGGCTCATCGTCATCACAATTACTGTCACCAGCACCAACGCACCATCATCAACACTAGTATCAGCACACAGGCATCCATACTAGTATTGGCATGAAGGCACCCACATACCAACATCCATACATAGCACACGAACATCCATGCTAGCACACTGTGTGCTAAGTTGTTACCCTGGATCTCCGTTCATTACGAACGACGATCCCGTAACAGCACTCGTACCCCACGACTATGGGTACCTCCAATTTGACCACTGGCACATCAGGATAATGGACATTCCCTGAACATCCCCTGATCCTCAAGTGTCAAAACCACACTAAATACCCTCGATAACAAGTTATCTCGACACAACTGTCGACCAACAGTCATCGTTGTCAAGATCCGTATCCACACATCATACTAACATTCGATCCAGGACAGGATTCCATAATTCCTCATAACCGTATCCGTAGATCGAAACCCATAAGACTCACTAGAGTCATCCACATGGTCATCCATGACCTCAGCCGCACGTCGCAGTACCAGTTCTCACTTAAGTTTCACCTTTTGGTCCATCGATTAGGGTTCCAAGATCACACCCTAGGGTTCCACCGAACCCAACTGCCTTCTGCAACAAAATCCACAACCTGACCGACCCCGCGGTCCTGACATCATATAGACGTCCAATCCAATCCAATCGTCAATTCAACGTGGGTTCCACCACGAAGGTCATCGGCTAACTCCGATGCACCAACACCCCGTACACTAGCCAACACTACTAGGGTCCAAAACTTAGAC
Source organism: Prinsepia uniflora (assembly GCA_032719365.1). Classification (NCBI taxonomy): domain Eukaryota; kingdom Viridiplantae; phylum Streptophyta; class Magnoliopsida; order Rosales; family Rosaceae; genus Prinsepia; species Prinsepia uniflora. The sequence goes on along the minus strand of CM064864.1, from coordinate 1,417,035 downwards.
CAATACTCAACTGAGTTTCGTTTTTCCATAACATTATTCAAATTGGGGTTCCCTGAACTCGGCTGTGCCCAGTGGCACTACAACCCATAATCACATGACCGAACCGACGGTCCCACATTACCAGTTAATCGTATACAACCCCACTTGGGTTGAATCGCATCAATGCACGGCGTATCGGGCCAAACACACCCAATTCACCATACAAACCCAAAACTATCTATCAGGTTGACAACGAAACTGCAGCCCAAAGAGACATCACACCCTCGTCCTTCGAGCACCAAAGATCAAAACCTGCTCTGATACCACTTGACACGACCCATCCCAATCCCCCCGGGATTACCATGGAATGCGACGTGCTCCCGTCTGACAAGAGGCGCCAGACAAGGGATAACCGATTGCCATTGCCCAAACGGGCTTCCAGAGTGCGTAAGGATCGATGGAGGAGGTGTGCGATGCTCAAGTCTCTGCTGCAGTCGTATCCGGAATCAACCTGAAGGGCATTAAAAACAAAAGCTGTGAGTGGACGAAAATAAACAAGTCTGTTTAAAACATTTATAAAACATTTATGCCCCTCAGTAAAATCATATGCATGCACCAAAACCAATAATCCCATATTTATTTAGAAATAACCATTAGGGCCTTAGCCCGGAAACCAAAGCATAGTTTCAATTTCCAAAAGTAAATCCAAGAGTTATTTCATAAATCCAGTAATATGAACCATAAGGCATATAATATAAACCATAACCATTATTTTAGCCACTGCACTATACACTCCAATCCGACATCCCTGATGTCTGACGTCCCTGACGTCAATAAGGTCACAATCACAAGGCTACGCGTGCCACTCGGGTCTCAATTTTCCGAGTTAAATCCCCGAACCCCGTTCGGGTACAGCATCACCTGATGCAGCATCACCTGATGCTTAGCGTCATAGACGCTGGACGTACTAGATGCCCGTGACCTCTCCGGGGTACCTCGCCGGAGGAGACAATATAATATGGAAGGATCTATACAGTGCAGTACTAAATACATTTTATTGATATCCACATGCAAAACATATAGGTATACATAGGTAAAATCCGAACTGATCGTTACGTTTCATCAAACGGGTCTCATGCCCAAAACCGTGAAACGTGCCACGACCGAAACATCATCAAAACCATTTATAGATTCCAGCATGTGAACATATATAAAATGTAAACCATGAAACATTTATTCAATTCCATTTAGGGTCCCCGACCCGCAATCACAGGTAGAAATCAACTGGGCCCCTGGCCCGATTTCACAAGTTAACTGGGCCCCTGGCCCGATTTCATAGTTTAACTGGGCCCCTGGCCCGATTTTACATTATTCAAGTTCGTAACCGTTTCATGAAATCATATCCAACCACATTTATGGAAATCGGTGCAAATCCAGAAAACCTCAGTTTTCGTGCAAATACGTAATTTACCTCGAAATACGTGAAATCATTTAAAATTCACCGATATCCAAAGTAAATAATTTAATCATAATTATAACAATCATAAAACAGTTATGCATGCATCGAATTTATGAAACCAATGTCCACTCACAGACCGTTTAACCGAGCGCCTCGATACACGTGCCATAGGCCTTCCCGGGCCACATCACTATCACCGGGACTCCCATTCCTGTTCAAATCAATTTAGAGGATCACTAACCTCATCATTAACATCCTATTCAAGTCCCGTAATTTTCCCGAATTTTTAAGTATTTTTAAACTGGATTTAAAACCTTCGGACATCCCGAACAATAACGAAACGGGATCCGATCGACACGAAACCAACGCTAAAATGTTCGTTACAATATATAGGATAAAAGTCATGTTGACCTCACCTCGAGATTCGTGCCCATGCGCCGTCACGCGCCGCCGTGAGTGGCTGCGCGTGAAAGCCACGCGCCTGCTACAGTGCTCATTCCTCACCCGAATGACTGGTAAACGGGTCTGATTACCAGCGATAGGATCCGGTTCAATCACCCTCAATTCGATATCAATTCAATCCGTTCTTGATCCTACAACAATCATTAATCCACTAATTTCAGTTCTGTGTCCATGATTAGCATCAACCATCGATCAATCGTGTCAACAACCCGTGATCACCCAAAACGGGTCAACCACCAAAACTCCTTCAATCCTCAACCATTATCAAATTAACTTCACAGGAAGTTAATAAGGACTAATACGAACTAATTAGCATGTTTAATTGAACTCGACAATACCTCAATCGTCACAACTCAAGCTCGAGTTTTCCGGCCGTCCACCATGTCCGTTCACAGCCCTAGGAGCTCCCAAGCTTGCCCCAAATGATCTGGATCGACTGGAAATGATCCCAGAGAGCTAAATGAGTCATCAAATTGCCCTGGGCTGGCCCAGAACCTCGAATTGGATTTTTGAATTTGTTAAACACAGTTTCGGGTTTCAGGACAAACCTCCACCATTTTCACTCTATTCCTTTCATTCTCAATCTCAGAGTAAACCTCTCGACTCACTCTCCATTCTAACAATCCAAAACAGCCATTAAAAGCATCCAAAAGTGCCACACCGGCCACTGCGCAATGTCCCCTGCACTGACCCGAAAACAATAGAAAAACCAGGGTCCATGTTGTGCAATCGATGCCAACTCAATCCCCATGTGCAATTCCACCTCAAACCGTCCCAATCCAGCCATTTATTTGATAAACAATCAAGGGATCGATCGCACAAAGCATCCACTTACACGGCCAGTTCAATGGAACAGTGTCCCGTGAAGAAAATTACAATTCTGCCCTTGTGCAGAAAATTACCAAAATGCCCCTCACGCATCCTGACCCGTAACTCGGTCATACGGACTCCGATTGATGCGTGCCGCCTGTCTACGAACTCAGGGCATCGAGACCTTCCTAACGGTCCTCGGTCCTCGGCCATCGGACCTCCCGATCAAAAAGTCAACATTTTCCTTTATTTCGTACAAATTACGAAAACGCCCCTGGACTTCCGTACATCATAACTTTCACCACGAACATCGGAATCGAACGTGCCACCTGTCTATGAACTCGTGACGTCCCGAACTACGTCACGGTCATCGGTCAAAGTCCATTTGACCATCCGAATTAAAAGTCAACGTTTTGCCCACGCCCAGGGGCAAAACGGTCATTTTGCACAATTCGTCCGAAATCGCCCAACTAATCCCAGATTAGTAAATCACAATTAAATATTATTAAATCCCGATATTCGGGACGGGTCGTTATAGCAAGCATCCCACCAAGCTTCTGAAATAAGAAGTCTCAGCATCTGTGAGCCACTGCCCTTCTTTAAATAGTTTAGCCCCAACTTGACTAGGTGTAGGATGAGTGTTACAGCTTGTCATTCCTGCCTTGATCACCACATCCTTGGCATATTTGGATTGGGAAACAAACAAGCCACCAGCTGGTAAGTACTTGATTTCCAATCCCAAGAAGTAATGCAGATTACCAAGATCAGTCATCTCAAATTCCTGCTGCAATGCTGTTTTAACATTGTGAACCATACTCAGATCATTACCAGTGATGATGATGTCATCCACATAGAGTAGTAAATAAACCAAGGAACCAGCTTCACTCTTGATGAACAGACTAGGATCAGCATACGAAGTAGAGAAACCTAGGGTAGGAAGAAAACTGGTGAACCTGTCATTCCAAGCTCTAGGGGCCTGTTTTAATCCATACATTGATTTCTCAAGTTTGCACACAAAGTCAGGGTGATCAGGATCAAGAAATCCTACAGGCTGTGACATGTAGACTTCCTCCAGCAGATGACCATGCAAGAAAGCATTTTTGACATCTAATTGATGTAATTTCCAGCCAAAGTGAGCTGCCAAGCCTAGCATCAACCTAACCGTTGTATGGCGAATGACAGGAGAGAAGGTTTCATCATAATCAATGCCCTGGGCTTGACTGAAACCTCTAGCCACCAAACGTGCTTTATGTCTAGCAATTGTTCCATCTGCATTCTTCTTCAGCCTAAAAATCCATTTACAGCTGACTATATTTCGATTGGAAGGAGGAGGAACCAGAGTCCACGTATTCTGTGATTTCAAGGCTTGCATTTCACTGTGCATTGCTGCCCTCCACTCAGGACACTGAAGAGCAGCCTTGTAGGAATGAGGTTCAGTGAGACTTGGATCAATAGAGAGGTGAGAGTGAATTGCTAGTAGACATCTGGGTTTAAAAATACCTCGTTTGGCTCTAGTAAGCATAGGATGAGCATTGGAAGAGACAACAGGTAAGCCATCAATAGGATGCAAGATGTTAGCCTCAGAAATGGGATTAGAACTGTTTTTGTCAGCTGTAGTATCAAGAAGGATGGATAGGCCCTCTCCTGGAGTGGTACTAACTGTGACAGCACCTGTAGATTCCCCAAAATAAATGGAGGTATGGTGTTCTGGAGAGAAAGCAGTGAGATCAACTAGCAGATTAGGTCCAGAATCAGCAGAGATGGGGGAAGGATCAATGGGATACTCATCATTTGGTGCAGAAGACAAGGGCACAGAAGTAGGAGAGGTAATTACAGGATCAGCAGAAAGATGCAATTCTTGTACTGAAGGTGATGGGGAACCAGAACCTGGAACACCCTGGGATTCTTGTACTGGAGGTGATGGGGAACCAGTAACAGGTATAGGAACCTGGGAACTAGGTGATGAGAGCTGAGAATTATGCATCTGTGGACCTGCTGAGGAAGATGAAGCACCTGTGGAAACCATAAAAGGTATTGATTGTCCTGAAGAGAGCTCAGGCTCCTGAAAGCTGACTAGATGAGATGGAGGGTCTGGAGTATCTTGTGAATCTTGGACTGGAGCACCCCTGGCATTCTTGTATTGAAGGTGATGGGGAACCAGTAACAGATATAGGAACCTGGTAACTTGGTGATAAGGGCTGAGAACTATGGACTGAGAGGTGAGGACTGTGTACTGAGGATGACAGTGCATATGGAAAACAGTGTTCATCAAAGATGACATGTCTAGATATAATAAACCGGGCTGTGTTCCTATGATAGCAAATGAAACCCTTGTACCCTAAAGCAAAACCAACAAAAATGCACTGATCTGATTTGGCCATGAGCTTGTTGGTGTTGTAGTGAGTCAAGAGAGGATAGCAAGCACATCCAAACACTTTAAGAGCATCTAAATCAGGGACCTTCTGATATAATTTCTCAAATGGAGACTGCATCTGTAGTGTGGCAGTAGGCATTCTGTTAATTAGGAAGATTGCCAAGGCACATGCATGATACCAGAAACAGTCTGGGAGAGAGGCCTGCTTAAGCATAGTCACAGCAGTTTCCTTTACATGCCTGTTTTTTCTTTCAGCAATTCCATTTTGCTGAGGGGTATAGGGACAAGAGACATGATGCATAATACCTTTATCACTCAAAAACTCCTTAAATTTGATACTCATGAACTCTCCACCACCATCGGATCTCAAACATTTCACAGAAACTTGAAATTGAGTTAACACAAAGGCAAAGAAAGTCTTAAAATGACCAAACACTTCAATTTTATTGATCATGGGGAACATCCATGTGTATTTTGTACAGTCATCAATAAAGAGTACAAAATACCTGTAACCTTCTATCGATGATTAAGGTGCAGGACCCCAAACATCAGAATGGACTAAAGCAAATGGCTCACTAGCTCTAGAAGTGGAGATTGGAAAAGAAAGTTTAGTAAACTTGCCTGCTATACAAGCTTGACAAGGATGAGAGCTGGTGCAGGACTTATTTATATTGACTAGACCTGTTTTTTGTAACATAACCTGAGTGATTTCATTGGAAGGATGTCCCAGCCGTCTATGCCATAGTTCATGTTGAACTTGTTTCCCAATAAGAGCTGAGTGTTGTAGTTGCTCTTTCCCAGCAGCATGTGTCTGATCTGAACAAAGGCTGGAACTGTAACTGAGTTGTGTCTTAGGTGTACCAGAAAAACAAGGAAGAGGATATAGCCCTCCCCTACTCAATCCCCTGAATAGTATTTGACCCTGCACCTTTTCCTGCACAATGCATTCAGATTCATCAAGTATAACTCTGCAGTTATTGTTCTTACAGAGTTGATGAACAGAAAGTAAGTTGGCCTTAAGTTTGGGAATAAGGAGTATATTGGATAGTGCCAGTATGCCAAGTGTTGAGTGACCATTGTGTGTGATGGGCAAAGTCTCACCATTGCCAACAGTAACTGTATCAGTGGTAGGATAAGAGGCAATGTTGTTGAGAAGTTGAATGTCACTTGTCATATGGTTAGAAGCTCCTGAGTCTGCAAGCCAATATGGCATAGATGAAGAACCAGCTGAAGAGACCATAGCAGAACCGGATGCCATCATGGCATGTTGAACAGAGACAGGCATGCTAGAATCTTTGTTAGTGAGATTGAGGTTGTTTGAGAGTCCACCAGAGGTACCACATTGATTGGCCGAGGATCCTTCAGGAATGCCAAACTGAGAGGTTGAATTGCCAGAAAACCCACTGGAGATGTTATTGTGGAACTCACCAAGAGAGGCGCCTGATTTAAAATTGGTATTATACCCTCATGCTTTGAAGGTGTTATTGTATCCTCCAAACTGCATTCTCTGATTGGGAAAGCCAATCAAATGGTAGCATTTGTCTGCTGTGTGAAACTTTCTTCCACAATACTGACATTCAACACCATTTCCTCCAGAAAACCTGTTTCCAGCACCTCCTCCCTGTGTGTTATAAGCCTGCAGACTGTTGCAGGTTCTTGCACTATGGCCTGGTTTATTACACAACTGACAAACATCTGAATTTGGACTGAACTGATAACCCCTTCCTCCTGAACCAGAGCCACGATCTCCAAACCTACCTCCTCCTCCATTGCTATTAGCAATCAGGGCTGGAAACTGTGAATTACCATTACCAGAGTCAAAGGGGAACCCCATAGGATACACTGGCATATGAGTGAACTGGGCTTGAGATGACAGTGGTAAGGGGGGAACACCACTAGGATACATCAATGGCTGAGTATTGGAAGGATTGACAGTATGAGTGAACTGAGCTTGAGATGACAGTGGTAAGGGGGGAACAGCACTAGGATACATCAATGGCTGAGTATTGGAAAGATTGACTGGTCCAAAAGGCACACTGGAGACAGTGGAGGGACCAGATGCATCCTGAGTGGTTAAGGAACTGTTAGCCATCATAGCAGTCAGATTATGCATTGGTGTGAACTGTGAGGCCTGCTCCAGATCATACTCTGCTGCTTTGAGAAGAGTCTTAAGATTTGTCATGGAGCAGGTGGCTTGAGTTCTGATTATTGTCTTGATGGCAGTGAATTCAGGTAGAAGACCTTCAAGAACTGTCACTACTACATCATCATCATCCAATATGACTCCCACAGTGGCAAGGGCATCTCTGGCTGTTTTAATTTTCTCCAAATACACCTCAATTGAATCTTGACCTTTCTTAGTCCTCTGAAGATTGGTCTTTAGTTGTAGAATGTTCTGTCTATTTGAATCAGCAAACTTGGACTTCAAGCTTGACCACATTGCAGCAGCTGAAGTGCTTCCTACAGCACAAGACATGGCTCGAGAGCTCAGAGTCTGTCCTATCAGATTGATGATGTTCTGGTCCTGACCTTTCCATGTCACATAGGCATCATTGAGTACCTTAGTGAGACCATCATCAGCCAATACAAACTCATGAGGACACCTGTTTGTACCATCAACAAAGCCAAGCAAGTGCAATCCTCCCAAAAAAGACTCCATCCGAAAAATCCAGGTAGAGTAATTAGACTCATCGAGCACAATGTTTGGCAGGAAAATAGGTGTGGTTTGAGAAGCAGAACTGGGGCCAAAACTTGGAGCGTGTGAATTCGACATATTTTCCGTGAAGGATACAGAAGGAAAAGTGAACTTAGAGCTTTAAGCAGACTAATAAGCAACTTCAAGTAGGTAAACGATCTTCAATCACTGATTTAACTTTTTCATCAATGAAGAAAACTAACAACTGATTCTTAACCACAGATTCAGACAGAGGATTTTATACAAACATCTAACTTCAAGAACGCAAGGCATGAATTTAACAAGAAACTGATCCTCAGTCACACAACAACCAGAAACTTCATATGAACATCTAACTTCATGTGCGAAAAACACGAATTCAACCGAGCGCAATCTTTAATACAATCGGAAGAGAAAACAACCCGAAGGTAGCAACAATGGAGGAAAAACGATTAAGAAGAGAGAAAGAACTTAGCTCAATGCTTGCAGGTATTTGAAGGTTGTAGTCAGGAAACTCCAGCTAGGTATCACGGATCGAGCTGAAGCTCTGATACCATGAAAACCTTTGAAGACTCTTCAGAGAGATTGAAGGAATGGAAAAAGAGAGAGAAGGAGACAGTTCAATTTCTTTACAATTGATTGTATTTGGTGTCATGAAAAAGTGTGTAGAAAGAGAGCAAAAAGCAGCTAATATACTCTTAGCTGTGCTACACTAGCTAACCCTATGAAATGGAGCCACGTGGCTATGGACTATAGCTCATAAACAATCAGTTCTAACTAACTAACTAACTCCTCTAATTGCTTCTTACTGCTTGAAACCGATTGCAGGGCAGCTTGATCACCAAAACTATCACCAAACTCGTTCTTAGCTACTTGATCACCCAAACAAGTAAAACACATGGAGATTGCATTCATACTTACAAAAGTTTAGAAAGAAAATGTCAAACATCTATTGAATTATAAGTAAACAAAAACAATAACAAGAACTTAAGTAAAGAGAATAAAGTTACACTTTCGAAACCCAAAAACAGCTTGTGATTCCGAAAGTGGATGGAAACAATGGAATGTTATTCATAAAATTCTCTAAACAGATGAAGGAACCTTATGAAGATTGAGGATAAAACATAAGAATTCGGACTTAAATTCTAAAATTATTTCGAAAATACTCGGTCTAAGATTTTTTTTAAGGAAAACATAAATTCATATTTAAAAGAGAAGTCAAAGAAGTTAAAAAAAGAAAAGCTTACAAAGAAAATCTAAGAACTAAAATTAAAAGGAAATAAAACTTAAAAAATGAATCTAAAAACATAAATTAAAAGATAAGGTTTAAAGGAAAACTAATTAAGAAGAAAAATTACAAGAAGATAAAATTGGTCCCAAAAATAACTCTACAACATAGAGATAAAATAACCAAAATAAGAGCTACGAAAGAGAAAAAAAAATACACAAAAGGGGATCCCTTTACAAGTGAAATGGTCTCCCTATTTATAGAGAGAGTGTCACAAATATTCAAATAAAAATACAAAAATAAAATATAAAAATGAAATTATGAATAACGATGGTTAATGATGAAATTGGGGATGGTTTGGGTTGAAAAGGGGCTGAATTGTGTGCAGGAAAAATGGCTGAAAACGGCATAAAAGTGGGCAATTGGAGCAGGGCGTGGGATCAACAGAGAGCAGCTGAAAAAAAGACTATGATTTTGGCATGGGCACACTGACAGGAGTCAGTGAATTCAGCGGCACAGGCGCTGAGGAGTGCAGGGAAGTCGGTGCACGCTTGCTGAGCTGGGGTCAAGGGATTCGGCGAAAGCACATCGAAGTGGGGAAGACAAAATCGGTAAATGCGCGCCAGCCTGGTCGAGTATGGGTTGGCTCGTGGGCCTGGGCTGCGATTTTGGTTGGGCTTGGATCAATTGAATTGGGCTGGGCGGATTGCTAGGCTAGGCGACTGGGCTGATTTCTTGGGCTTTCAAATGAATTTTCAATTTAAAAATTAATTGATATAATTCCACCGAATTTCGTCCATAATTTCTTCGTTCGAACTCCGATTGGGACGATTCTTTCGCCAAATCGCTCCAAATTCAGAGCTTTATTTAATTCTACAAAAATATCACAAAAAATATTATTTTCTCCAATTATTTATTATTTTAATATTAAAATTTAAGTATAAAGGATATAAAATAATATAAAATAATACTTAATTAACGACCTATCAAGAATCAAACACAGGATTCAAAAAATTCAATTATTTTTCTCCATTATGCAATATCAAACACTAGGATAAACCTTATAATTCAAAAATCAAATTGAAATTTTGGATAAATTTGAACTTCAAAAGCCCAAGCTCATATTGTGAGACTTTACATTAACCTTTCCATAGAAAAACTATCTAATCCGTAATTCAAAATGTTAGAGTTCACGTGAATTTTATAACTCTAATATCTAAACTCAAAATTTTGAAAAGAAAAAAAAAATAACTTCAAAACCCCAATCTTATATTGTGGGAATTCGCATCAACCTTAATAGACAGAAACAAAAAATAAAACAAAAAATATTTAAAATTCCTTCTCCAACTTATAATATCAAACGCTTGAGTTCATACAAAACTTACAATTCAAAAAATCCAAACTCAAATTTTTGAAGGAAACAAATGAATTCGAAATCCCGGTCTCAGAGTTCACCATCAACCTCATCATAGAAAACCAAACTTAAAAGAGAGATATTTAAAATTCTTTCTCCAACCTGTAATGTAAAACGTTATAATTTTTGTGAACCTTATCATTCCAAAATTGAAGTTTGAAATTTTAAAAAAAAAAAAATTGAACCTCGAAACTCTGATCTCATATTGTGAGAGTTTACCTCAACCTTACCATAGAACAACCAAGCTCAAAATAGAAAATTGTTCAAATGCTTTCTCCAACTAGCAATGTCAAATCCTAGAGTATCCAAAATCTAAATTCAAAATGTTGAGGAAAAATGAACTTACTATCAACCTTACCACGCATAGACAAACAAACTCAAGAAGTTCTTTCTAATATCGAACGCTAGAATTCATATGAACCTTATAATTGCAAAGTTAAACCTCAAAATGGAAAAAATAAAAATTCCTATGGAAATGCATGTTATATACCTTATATATAGCTTCAAAATCCAAAGTCAAAATCTTAAAGCAATTAGAAAGAATTGAACTTCAAAACCCCAATATCTTATATATTGTGAGAGTTCACATAAATCTTACTATAGAAAAACCAAACTAAAATGGAAAAGAAAGAATTGAACTTCAAAACCCCAATATCTTATATATTGTGAGAGTTCACATAAATCATACTATAGAAAAACCAAACTAAAACGGAAAATATATAACTCATAATTCCGAGATTCATACTTAAAATTTTGAAGAAAAAAATTGAATTTTGAAAATTCCAATGAACCTTATTTTATTTGTTAGAATCCACATCTACCTTACTATCATAATTAAAGCCGAATTAAAAACGGTTAAAAGTCACAATGCATTCCGTAAGATCAAATGCTAGAGTTTATATTAACCTTATAATTTCAAAATCTGAACTTGAAATTACGGGAAAAAAAATTAAATTTCAAAAAGCCAATATAATACTAAAATCTATTTTATTAGATAATTTTTTCATTGGTAATTCCCTCATCCAATGCTAGATGAAACTTACAATTGAAAGATGCATGAGAATTTCAAAATTTTGAATTTTGGCTAAAACTAATGTTTTTCTCCTCATCATTTGTAACAACCCGAACTTTTAATTAAATGTGAATTCGGAAATTTTATGTAAAATGACTATTTTTCCCTAGTCAAGGAAAAATGTTGACTTTTGACTCAGGACACTATTTGGACTTTGACCAAGGCCCGTTACATAGATCAGGACATTACGAGTCCGTAAATAGGCGGCACGTCGAAATCGGACGTCCGACGGGGAAGTTACGAGTCACAAAAGGAATCGGGTACCATTTATGCATTATGAGGACGTGTACAGTTGGCTGAATTTAATTGGTCAAAATATCCAAACTGGACCAATGGATGAATGACAAGTGTCACTCATCCCATTGGCCCAGCCCCCCAAATATCATGAATTCATTGTATCATCTTCATCCCTTTGTTTTCATTATACCCGAAACCAAAAACCCACACAAACACCATCCATCCTTCACCTTGTGCTTGAGAGAGTGAAGAATGACCAGAGACGACTGTACACGATGGAGGAACACGACTGAGAGGCTGAGGAACCTAAGAAACTAGGTAAAACTCGAAACCCGATTAGGGTTCAAAATTTGAATTTTAGTTATAGGATTTTTTGGGCGATTCTAATGCCTAGAAATGACTCACATGGACTAGACAAACACATAAGGATAAAAAGGAAAAATTTTGGCTGTTGGAATTTCCCATAAATCGAGGTTGAAGTTCAATAATATGGTGTGCTTGATTCAGCTGGTGTCATACAATATGGTGTCTGGGATTAAGGCCTCGTGCTTGAGAAAAGTTTGATGGTGAACTCAATGTCTCGGTGCGGTGGTAATTCTGTAAAATCTCTGGAAACACATATGGGAATTCCCACACAACTTGTATGTCCTCTGCTCTCTCGAGTGTAGCCCGACTACCCATGACATGAGCCAAGTAGCCTTGACAACCCTTTCTCAATAAATTTTCTGTTGTTAATACCGACATCACTTCGGAGGGTAACACCCTCTGATCTCCCTGAAAAGTCATCTCGGGTAGTCTTGGACTCTGGATTACCACTCTACTGAAACAGTTGATAACGACATGATGTTCTAACAACCAGTCCATCCCAAGTATGATATCGAAGTCATGTAAGTCTAGGAGTATCAAATCAGCAACCAAATCAACATTTCTTATCCTTACAGGACAGTCTCTCAATGCCAGATTCACAATGTACACATCCCCAGTCGATTTACCTACCCCCCATATCGAAATCAAGTTCCAGGATATAAATGAATGTGTGGCTCTATGGTCTATCAAAATGCGTACGTCATGCTCTAAAATAGTGAGCGTACCTGTCACCACTCTCAGGGCTGCTCTAGCCTCCTGCTGAGTAATTGCAAACACTCTGCATGTGGTCCCGACGATCGACCACGTCCTCGCGATCCTCATAATCCGCCTTTAGCTCCTCCATATCCTCGACCACCACTCGCGTCTGAAGTCGTGGCTATGCTAGGGTCCTACGCTGCTGCACTCCAACCGATACCACTACCACCCGACAGCTGGGGGCACTCTCTCCTGAAGTGGCCAGGGTCTCCACATACATAACAGGTCAAAACCCTCGGTCTGCCCGTAGACCCCATGGATGTACCACTCATCTGAGAAGTCTGTTGTGCTCAAAAGCTAAATCCCTAGCTACTCCCGTACCTGCAAAATCGTCCATTGCCTGATGATGATGAGACTCCACTGAAACGGTCTCCCTTGGAGGTTCTCTGGCTCCGAGATCCAGAATACGAACGCTCTCGGCGTCATCCATCACCAGAAAACTGATGCCGAGCCGGCCAACTTTTCTCCACTCTCACAGCTGCATCAACCAGATCCCTGGGCGTAGAATAGGTTCCTACCGTCACCATGGCATGGATCTCTCCTCGCAGGCCCATCTCGAATCGGTGACACTTGTCGGCCTCAGTACTCACGAATGCAGAAGCAAAGTGGGACAATCTCTGGAAGCTCCACTCGTACTCTGCCACTTTCATGCTCCCTTGTCAAAACTGCAAGAACTCTGCCTCTTTGGCGTCACAGAAGGAGCAAGGGTAGTACTGTGCCAAGAAACGATCTCTGAAGACTTCCCATGTCACCGTCCGAACATCCCAACCGGACATCTCCAAGGTATACCATCACTTATGAGCATCACCATCCAACAAGAATGTAGTCAGCATGACTCGATCCTCTAGAGGGCATCACATCACCGCGAAGATCCACTCGATCCGAATAATCCACTGGTGGGCTTCCTCAGGGTCGGCCCCACTACTAAATACAGCAGCACCCAAAGGCTGTGCTCTCTCAATACTAACACTCTCTGCATCTCTAGCGAGATCGGCATCAGACCGTGTAGGGGGATCTTGTCTCGGAGGAATATTTATTTGTTAAGAGGCTTAAATTAGTACGACATATTAAGCAAGTCAATGTACAATGTACAGACTGTGATCCTAATGCTCGGATACCAAGCTAACAAGACCCGTCCCAATCCTCCGAGACCATAGGAGAATGTGCTCTGCTCTCGTCTGACAATCAAACTCAAAATACCGAAAAAAAAAACCTTTTTATGGGTTTAAAAGTAAACATACAGAGTTCAACTACAACATTGTCAGACAAGGGATAGTATCTATATACAGGACATCATATATGTATGTACAAATAAAAGTACCAAAATCCTACTCAAATGGGTAATCAGATGCGCAACAGTACTGTCTATGCCTTTGCCTCTACCTCAGTATCCGCCTCTGTCTCCTTGTCACGGCCTGGAGAGTCATTAAAACAGTCGAAGTGTGAGTGGACTAAAAATAAGCATTTTCAAATACAGTTTAAGAACAATAGCATTTTTCCCTCCGTTTTACAAACATGCATGCATTCAAATCAAATCATATATATATATATATATATATATATCTGGACACACATATCCGTAAAATACAATATAACCAATCCTCAACATCCACGGAATCCTCAAAATTCGAGCCCACGCACCCTCATGCGTCAGTCAAAGTCTAGTCAACGTTGGTCGTCATCGGTCAACGGCTGACATCATGCTGACATCATCCTAACATCTGACAAGTCTAACAGGTTCTGATAGGTTGCCATGTGGCATCACCCGATTGGTCCACGTGGTTTGACATGCTAACTGGGCCTGACAGCTGACTGGACCTGACAGCCTGCCATATGGCATCACCTAATTTACCACGTGGACTGACAACTCTGACAAGATGATGACGTGGACTGCCACGTGATCATCGTCAACCTCCATCCGAGTCGACCTGTTTTTCTATAACGGGTCGATTTGACCCGCGACCCGACCCAGTCTTATCTCACTCATTCCTTAACCATTTTCCACCATTTTTCTTCCTACATGATCACAATGATCCCAAAAAAAAGTTCTATGGACTCAAAATGAACTAAAAGGATCTAGAAATCACTTGTCAATCTTGGTGATTTTCGGTTGAACTTCAACCTCAATTTCTGGGCAGTTCCAATAGCCAAAATTCCTCCTTTTGATCTATATGTGTTCGTCTAGTCCCTGGGAATCATTTCTAGGCATTAGAATCGCCCTATGTGTTCCAACCGCCAAAATCAATGAAATTTATTAGCGGTCTGGAAGAGACTTTAGGACCCAAAAAGTACAATAATTTCTTGTATAAACTCATAAAGCTTGTAGTGAGATATGAGTGGAAGTATAATACATAAGTGTTTTGATATTTTTGTCGAAATTTAAAAAATTAACTGATAAAATTAACTGAGAAAACAACAATATTTTAAGTGCACGTTAACAAAAATGTTCTAAGCCTTTTAGACCGAATTTCCGTCATTTTTGTTGACCGTAAACAATATCGATATCGATACCGATATTTGGGGCGAGATATCCGTAAATTTGACTAGCGATATATCCGTCGATATCGATATTTTCATCCTTGATTATAATGCTAACTTTTTGATATATTTATGACTGTTGAAATTCCAAAAAATATTTTCTTTTAATATATTGTTTATTTCGAAATTTCAAAAACTCATTAAAAATTGTGAATTATAACTCTAATTTTTTGAGGAAAATATGACTGTTGAAATTCCAAAAAATATTTTTGAGTGCACATTAACAAAATTGTTATAAGCTTTTTAAGGCATGTATTTCCACTCAATGAGCTCAATAACGATTTTTTAATTTTTTACTTTATTAAGTTAAAAAAATTAAAATCAATGAAATTACTAATTGGGCCAGAAAGAGACTTTAGGGTCAGTAAATGAATGTCATGTATGAACTCCATAAAGCTTACAATAAGATGCCAATGAAAATAGAATGAATTTTTTTTAGTTCAAATTTCAAGAACAACCAAATATCGTGAGTCAAGATTTTCAAATATATTAACAAAAAATTTATAAAGTCTTGAGACATGTCCTATCATGTATTAAGCCCAATAATTTATAATAAAAAAAAACTAAAAACATTAAAATCAATAGTTTACTTGTCTGACATCTCCTAATTAACATATCTTCGACAATTTAATTATGTTCCTCTTCTTCTATGTGAGCATATTATTTGTATACAAAGAAGTACATATATATATGGAGCCTGCTATTGGTAGCTGAGAAGCTTTTACTACTAGCTATAAGTCATTTTCAAAGTAATGTTGGAGTAGAAAATTTTGGAACTTCTCATTAGCAGGTTTCATACTGAAAAGTTGAATAATTTTTACGCTTGCCATCAATATGGGGAGGAAGGGGGATCTACAAGAGAACACTCCCAAGACTCACTAATTCCGTAATTTCTTATCCGCGGAAAAATGAATTTTTTAAGGGAAATTAGCGATTATAATATATTCATATCATATAGATTAAGAAAACTTTACTCTTAATTTTAACGGAAACTATTGAGAAATATGATAGAAGGATGATTTACGTAGCTCAATATATGTTTCAAGAAGGATAAAAACTAATGTTAAAGTTTATGGACTAAATTTAAAATTGATCTATAATTGAAAAACCATGACAATTGTTATATATATATATATATATATATATGATGGGGCTTACTCGAAGGATGGTTTTGATTGATCCGTATGTAACAACCCGTCCCGAGAGTCGGGATTAGTACATTGATTAAGTCGGGATTAGTGAGCTTAATCGGTGGTTAGATGGTCCTGATAGGTCCGTGAGCCTAGAATGACGATTTTGCCCTGGTTCGGGCAAAAACGTTGACTTTTAGTTCAGGTGGTCCGATGAACTTTGATCGGTGACCAGGACGTAGTTTAGGACGTCACGAATCCATAGGCAGGTGGCACGCCCGATTCCGACCTCCGAGGAGGAAGTTGTGATGTTCGGAAGGTTGAGGGCCTAACCGTAATTTGGGTAAATTAGGGGGAATAGTTGACTTTTTGTAGAATCGGGTTTTGGTACGTTGACCTAGGATGGTTAGATAGTTCTTGTCGTCCTGAGTTCGATGACAGGAGGCACGTATTCATCGGACTTACGATGAGTGAGATACGGGTCGAGAAAGTTAGTGGCAAAACCGTAAATATGAGTTAAAAAGAAGTGTAACTTGGTCTTTCTGCGCATTGGGATCTGTGCAACAGAAGGGATGATGGATGGCTGGGATTGGGCCAGGTGTGTGAGAGAGATTGGGGGATGGTGACACATGGCAATTGTGTAGAGGATTCTGGGAGAATCCTATACGTGCACAACCCAAATAATTGGGGTGCACCCGTGCCGTGTTCGTGTTTGTTCGACACAGAGAGAAACATAGGGTGAGGAAATTGGAGGACGGTGATCGTTTCTGTGAGGGTGTGAAGTTTTGGTGAGTTGAGAGAGTGACAGGGAGATAAGGGTGAACTGGTGGTCGTACGGTTGGACGGGAATCGTGTACGGGGAAATGGCGTAGGACGGTTGCGGTTTCGGGGAAAACAGGGAGGCCGTGATACAAGGACGGTGGCTACGCCGTGTGGTGGCTCAAACCAAGGCAGTGGGAGCTGTAGGAGGTTGCAGGGGACCCCACGAACACCGTGGCACGCGGCGGTGCTCACGGCGGAGACGGAATCGCAAGGTGAGTTCTCTTACTCTGTTTTTCCCGTGAGCTTCACTTTGAAAGTCGTGGGGTTGGGCGTAGAGTCGAGGGATTTGGAGGCCAGGGTGACACTCCTGGAGGTCCCAGGAGTCGACTGTGTGTGCTGTCGTGATGGGTGGTGCACGGCAGAGGATGGCACGACGGAGGTGCTCTGTGTCCTCTGTTTTGGCCGTGAGATTCGAACGGCGAGTGGTGAAGGTAGAGGCTGAGTCGAAGGTCTAGGAGGGTTGGTTTAGATTCATTGAGGTCCCAGGAAGGGTCTGGGACAGTCACCGTGACGGGGGGTGATCGGAATAGCTGGATCGTGAAACAGGGGCTATTTGGCCGTCTGGTTTCGAGCTTCAGTCGACGGGATTGGGGCAGTGTCGAGGTTAGATGAGTGGGGGAATGGATAGACGGGATCTGGACGAAGCTATGGATGAAGGAAGGGAGGAGAATGGTGGCCGGACGAAGGAGAACCGTTGACGCCGGTTCAAGCTGCAGACTACTGTGTTGAACCGGGTCGACGTGAGGTTGACGGTGCACTGTAGCAGCGCGTGAGGGCCACGCGCAGCCACTTTGGGCGGCGCGTGGGGGCGCGTGCGGCGGCGATGGGGAAACCGTCAACATGGTTTTCGGTCTAGGTGTTCTAACGAGTCTATTGGAAGTGGTTTCGGGTTATGCGGAAGTCGTTTGAGTTTAGTTCCGCGAGGGTGAAGGTTTAGGGTCTCGGGTTATTACGTTTTCGATTCGGGGATTTTGAAGGGAAATTAGGTGGTTACTCGTGGACGTGTTAATGACGTATTTTGGTGGTTGTTGACAGGATCGGGATTTCCCGAGGAAGCCGAGGAACGTACAGGACGTTCAGGACGCGAGTAGGGCTCAGTACTGTGAGTGGACCCCTTCTCTAAACTCGAGCATGCATAACTGTTTTTATAATTGTTTTATGGTTTTAATCATCATTCTATGTTTATCGAATATATTTTGGTTGGTTTTACATTATTGCACGCTTTTCGAGGAAGTTCGGTTTTTAGCACGTTTTACGAGAAAGTGGTTAGTTTCTGAAATTGATGCTATGGTTTTGGGATTTCAATTGATAAGTGGTTTTCACTGATTATAAAGGGATTTTGGAACATGATTTCGATGATTAAAGATTTTCGGTTTTAAAATCGGATTTCGGGAAACGAGATTTGGTTTTAAAGTTGAAAAGTGGATTTCCGGATTTGGGTTCGGAATGGCGGTTCTAGAAGCCGGAAGGGCTTCAGACCGGAGATTTCGGATTCGAGTTTGGATATGGATTTCCAGTGGTTTTACAAATGATTTGGATTGGATTTGCTGGATCTGGTTATTGGGTTTAAAGACCCGGATATTGATTGACGGGGGACGGGCCCGGATTGAGTTTAAAGACTCAGAAGTTTAAAGACTCGGATATATTGATTTTCCCCCGTAGGCTTTGAGTTTAAAGACTCGGGAGTTTAAAGACTCGGATATGATTAAGGCCTGGATTGAGTTTAAAGACTCGGGAGTTTAAAGACTCGGATAGGTCCAGCAGGTTTGATCGGAAAATGATGATTTGAGCTTTGTGGTTTATGATACAGTTTCTGATACTCATGCTATGGTTTCTATAACTGTTTTATAGTGTTTCTGTTTCTTATGATGTTTTTATGAGAAGTGATTTATAACTGTGTTAACAAATGCTGGTTATGCATGTGGTTTTCAAAACGGAGGGTTAAACTCAGTTTTTCTGATAAATGATTTTAGAACTTCTCTTTTATGGTCCACTCACACCTTTTGTTTTTAACTTGCCCTCCAGGTTGTGGAGCTAGTGCGGGGTCTTGACGTCGAGGCAGTGTCCGAGGCATAGAAGTGACGTGAGGGATCCCGGAGTAGTTGGAAGTCTTCCGTGTGCGTGTAATTTATCGGTTTTGTTTTATTTTCTTGGATTTCGTGCTATACTCTGTAAAACTATAACTTCGGAACATTGTGGTTAATTACTCCTGCGTTTGACTGGGTTTGAGTGAGTTTTATCTGAATGTCGCGTCGGGGAGTCAGACGGGAGCGGGATTTACCTCGGGTTTCGGGGTGAAACCGGGGTGGGTCCTGACACCGTACGCCCGAGAGAGTGCAGATATTGGTTTTGTCAACTATGTAGCATACAGAATCTCCTGTACCATAATACTCACAGAGCACGTCAGTTTTGTTTGAGTGGCATGAATGACCTCCCTCATTGACAATGTTCTTACGTACATATCATACTTCCAGTGCCACCAACGCTCCTTGTCCTAGTATCAAAACGACCAGGCCGGAATCAGACAACGATAAGGGCCGTCGCATTCATCAATATCTAGAAAGAAAAAAAAAACTAACAGAAAGATAAACATGATCATGATGAATGGCGAATGGCGAATGCACTCAAACTTCAATACTTCTAAAGTAATAACGCATGATATTGGCATGCTAATGGAGCAATAGAATGTAAAATTAAGTAAAAGATCGATGAACAAACTTAGAATTTTAATGAATATTAATGGTGTAAGTCGCAACCAAAGAAAACCACAGGAGCTTCTTGGGACCGCTTTGGTCTTGGGACCCCTTTGGTCCTTATGAGAACGTTTGGCGGGTACGATTAGATTCGATAACTCGCGAAATTTTATGAAAATGTATGTATTTTTATTATAAAGAGATATGAGGGGGGTAGATATAGAAGGGAAGTTACCTAACCTAACCCCCTCAAAATAGTAGGATTAGAAGAGATCAATAAGTTTCCTTCTATGTATGATCCTTCTGCAAAGAAAAACAAATCCATTTTTTGATTCAAATTACATTGAGTTTGATGAATTATCCAATCTAATCCAATATCCCCCACCAAACGTGGCCTATGTGCACTTGGCACTGCGTTACCACATGTGCTTTCACATTACTCAATATATTATATTATTCACATGTAAGGCTCAAAAGCACGTCACAACTTAAGGGAAAGGTGGACAACAAGGAAGATAGCACCTTGACAATTTTGGATAAGATAGGGGTTGCCTTCAAAGCCTGGTGGACAAAAACAATGCAGCCTTCAAACATTTTAACTAGAATAATTAGCATTATATATTTCTCAGTAGGGTCTAGAGTTGGCCCCCGGGACTCTTAAGAAACCACAAGAAATTTTCATTCACTGCGTTTGATTTGTTCACTATGAACTTTTCAAACTACTCCACAACCGAACTGTTCATCTTGTTTTAAGTACAAGTTCCATTCAAGCACCACAGGAACACTCTCCATGCCCTTGACATCTCTAAAATTCGATGAACTGTTCAGAAACCATGCTTGCTGAACAAGAAATGCATAGTCCCCACCACTAGTACTACTTTTCTCGGAATCAGATTGTATACGAATGGAAGTGAGATATTGTGGGTGTTGAGTTTGGCAACAGTTGATCCAGTGCATCCATGGTTGAGCGCGATAAGACCTCACCAAGGTATAAGTATCCACAACTCACTGCCACAAATCTGTTGAGTCTCTGAGAGTACACAAAGGGGCTTCCAGTCAAGCTTGGCGCGCATCGGGGAGTTTTTCTTCTGTTGAATTAGAAAGCAACAGGGGTTCTTAGCCCAAAGAGTGCTCTCAATAGAAATGTTGAGCACTTCTAGCTTGGCAAGCCTCAAAAAAGTCTTGGGAGGTTGGTAGATGTGTTGCATTGTATCTCAAACCAGTCGTATAAGTAAGTCGATGCTAGGTCCAATCCCGAAAAGGTATGGGATGAGAACATCTCCACAACGCGTTTCGCAGGGATTAGTTTTATAATACAATATTGTATAGTGATACTTTCATAATATTGGATGAACCAAAAACACCAGCAGCTCTTAAGAAAATGGTCTTTGCGGGATGAACCTTGCGGTCCAAGTAACCAACCAGGCAACCTTGTAGATTAGTAACATAATAAGTTTTTAACTTCATTTAAGGATAGAATTACTAGACGGTGGCATACAAAGCTATTAGACTCTGGACATCAACAAATTTCTCGAAGACTTAACAGGTGTTGTTCTACGTGGTGTAGTGGTAGCTTCAGAAACAAGGTTCCTTCCTACTATAATTTACAGTATATAATTATAAGTTGACGTTCGAGCTTTAAATAGATTCAGCCCAGGCAGTCAGAGACCGGTAAAAGTATGCTAACAATCGTGTCTTTCGGGACGGTGGGCAGGGAGGAAACACTTACTAGCATAGTTAAACACTAGTATCGTTCACAGGCCAAGGTTCTTGATTTTCCATTTTAGGAAGCATTGACCTTCGGTACTCGAGTGAGCCCAACGATGCAATCCCGTTGCTTGAGTTTCTCACGTCCTGTCGACTCACATAGTTATCACAGGCGTTGCTGCCGTTGGAAAGCTTTTGGCTTGGGACAGCAGCCACATGATTGAGGCCATCCTTTCCCATTTCTTGCACTTCAAGCGGCGAGAGTATCTTGATATACCACACATTGTTCACAAACTCCCTGAATAGACATATAAGAGAAGAGTCGTTATAAGTCTAGTGAATAATGAAATGAACAAAAGACCTGAGATAATAGTAGCTTAATGTTCTAGGACAATTTAAGCTTTCATGCATTAGCTAAAATTACTTGTGTGTTGCTCTCAACAAATTGGGATGCCAGCTCCAAAACTTGTGAAAATTAACATGCAGAATACATCTTATTGTAGCCACTTCTATACCATTAAACATTGAGGGTAGTGATTCGATATGAAACATTTTATGAAATGAAGCTAACGATTGCAACTGACGGCAAGCTCAAACGCTGAATAGCACATGTAAAGTCAGTCAGAATGTACAAAAACTGACAAGTGAAATGATGAAATAGAAGTTGGGACTTACTGCCAGGGGTCGTCACCCAGGAGAAGAACATCATTCTCCCGGTCAACAAATACAAGCTGCCAGCCTGATCTCTGAGGATCCTCCAGTTGGCCTTCAAGGCCAA
Organism: Prinsepia uniflora; assembly: GCA_032719365.1. Taxonomy (NCBI): domain Eukaryota; kingdom Viridiplantae; phylum Streptophyta; class Magnoliopsida; order Rosales; family Rosaceae; genus Prinsepia; species Prinsepia uniflora. Next base: position 1,394,536 of record CM064864.1, on the reverse strand, counting down.
ACATACGTGTGAGCTCACTGCGCAGCTCGTCATAACTGCTGAATTTAGAAATATCCAGTGACCTCCCAAAGGACCCTGACTTGTGAACCTGGCAAATAGGACCGTTTTAATTTTTGTAAAAAAAAGTATGAGCAACCAGTGGAAAACACTAGTCCTTTCAAACAAGAATTCACATGATCAAGAACCATTTGCAATGCCAAGTAAAACCTCTGAAAATCATAATTATCCAACATTCTTACCTTAACAAAGGTTCGATTTGGTGGATTCACTTGGTCCACATTTTCTGAAGACTGCAAGAAACCCGATTCATCTACACAACTTGAAGTAGTCATGTCTGAATTGAGAGGAAAATCATTTCCGGTGGCACTGGTGTAATTGGAAGCACCATACGGCAAGGACAATGAATCATTTCCGTTGCCAATAGTTCTCAGGTTTGGAATCCCATTATGCAGCATAAGAGATGAGGAATCAATGTTCACCCCAAACAAAAGATTGCTTTGGGGATCGTGACCGCCTTGGAATGCAGAGTACTCTCTACCAGGAAAAGGAGGCAAAGCAGTGAGCTCAGAGATATTTGACTGCGGCGTCCCCAACTGTTCCACTTGGGGAAGTACACATTGAGCAGCGCTAGATGATAACTGCTGCTCTCCGGTTATCTGCTTGGGTAAAGAACAAATTACAGAGTTGGATCCACTCAGGTTAAGTAAGTGGGATGTTCCATCCTGTGATAGTGAACCTAATATACTATGTATAGGGGGAACATCGGATGAAGATATAGGATTTGAAACAGGGTCAGGAAAGCTCTGCTGGTGAGGTTGTGAAGAGATAGCCTGCAGAGATGCAGACTGAGGCTGGGATTGAGTGACTGAGGTGAAATTAGACAAAGCAGACATGCTATTCGGCATCTGCTGCTGAACAGACAATTGGTGTAGATGGTGGGATTGTTGAAGCTGCTGCTGCTGTTGCTGCTGTTGCTGTTGATGCTGCTGCTGCTGCAGTTGTTGTTGCTGCTGCTGCAGCTGCTGTTGTTGCTGCTGCTGCAGCAGCTGTTGTTGTTGCTGGTGCTGCTGCTGTTGCCTCTGATCACTGTAGGGATGGTAACGTTGCAACTGTTGCTGCAAAACCTGACCCTGAGCAGGAGCCTGGCTTTCTTGAAAGCTCGGAAGATAAGTATTTTGAGACAGAGACTGAGACTGTGGTAGAACTGGTCTCTGAAGCACAGAACCAGGGCTATTAGGTGCATTTGAAGTTTGCTGGAAGGGGTGAAGTGACTGTGATGAACATTTTGAAGAATCAACAGCTCTCATTTCCTGAAGTGCAGCAGCTGCCATTGCTTGGTATACATCGGGTTGTAGACTTGCCATAGAAGCATCAAGCCTCGGTTGCATCCAGGGACTAACCCCAAATCCTTGGAAGTTCAAAGACTGAATTCCCTGATCTCCAAGCCCTCCTTGTAGCCACATGAGTGGAGAATTAATTCCCATATCACCATCTTTGAGTCCTGAGTTGAACAAAAAAATGAGTACTAGAGCAGAAAGAAAAGATTGAAATTCCAGACATGAGACATCATACATCCCTCGAGCAAAAGTCAAAAAAAGAAAAAATACCATGGAAAGATGGAATGCCCGATGGCCATGGCCGCTTCAGTCTGAGGGGGAATGGGGATGGATACATAGGGAATGTTGTTAGAGGTTCAATCTCCCACAACGAAACTCTTGGCTGCCTCTCCCCTGCAGTGGATTCATCCCAGCCAACCTGCATTATCAGAAAACACATTTCCAAATCTTCCTTTGACATAGAATAAAAACTGACCATATTTTCATAAGAGCAAAATATCTGAATTTGATAAGCATCAAAATCACCAAACGCTCCCTTCATACCTTCACAGAACGCCAATGTGAATTTGGCCAGCGAACAGAATCCAGATCACTGATGCCTGTTATTGTACCCATGTATCTGAAGGAAAAAGAAAACGAAATAATTAAAGAACCACAACCCATTCAACACAGGTAACCTTTATAAATCTTAATCGTAAACCACATATGGAACCTAGAAAAAGAATTAACCTACCGACGAACACTTGACTCTTCTGTCTCAAACAGCATCCTAAATCGCATGCCAACAGAAACACGCGTCTGATAGACAGCTTTAACATACTTGGCCAGGGGTATCACAAAATCAGATGGACTAGCCCTGCATTGTAAGCAAATTAAGTAATTGGATGTAAATTGGATTCTGAATTCTTTCTGGAGAAGTGGCAGAAACAGACCTCGGATTGTAAAATATAGTAAAACGACTATTTGTTGCAGCTGCATGAGCTGCAGCAGCAAGAAGACCAATGTGCATGCTATCACTTGACAGAACTGATGAGGGCATAATGGTCTGTGGACGATTTGCTCTCCGAATACCCAAGAGCAACTGATTCTTTTCATTCCTGATTAAAGGTAACACATTATTGAAGGAAAACATCCACCATTCTTAACCTAATAAAAGGGAATAATAAAGAGAAACATAACCATCCAATGAAAAACAGATTATAAGTTTAAATTTACCAAATAAAAAGGACTGAATCACCAGCAACAAGTCGCTTAGCACTAACAAATACACTCCATCCTGTCGTGAGTAGATGTCTCTTTGGCTGGCCTGCACAATACAATGGAAAAATAGAAATTAATAGCCAGAATTACATATGAGCTAACCAAATTAAACAATTTGTTTGAGATCAATGACAGCAGTTAGCCCTTCGACCATAATGAGGGAACAGCAAATAAAGGAACAACAAGAAGACATTCATTGGGACAATAAACACTATATGGTTGGACTAAATGAAAGAAACCTATTCCTTTTTGTTTGTGTGAGAGACTCAGAAAAAACAAGTAAGACAAACGTTGAACGGTTCATGATCATCCATTACGTGTAAGAATGTTGTTTACCCCTTTTTTCAGTTTAATTTCTTGCTACAGTTCCATTATTTTCTCCTAAAAGCTGCATATTTTTCAATTCTCTCATCCTATTAGCTCAATGAAATAGAATTAAAAAACCTCTAAAAGGAGGCGTGCATCACCTCACTGGTCCTACCTATCCATTTTGTCAACTACTGATTCGCTTGATAGAGAGATAGAAGAAAATTATGGGAAAGAGACAACCAAATAGGGAAAACAGTAGAAACAATAAGTTTACAAAATGAAGACTTTGAAATGAGGCAAAAAAAGTTAATGGGCTTGTTTCCTAACACGGCTCCACAGCAACTTCTTCTAATCCTTCTCTATCACGAAAGAAGCTTAATCCCAATATGCACTTCTTAGCTTTAGAACATTTGCAGATAGAGATGAGAAAGTGAAATTCATACAACCATGATAGCCCCATACGTTAGTCAAGAAAAAGAAAGACTTTTCATAAAATGTATGGCCCAATGCAAGCCCAGTTTCATCATTGGCAACAATTACCTAATGCAAAACATCCACAAAGTTACTAGGTTGTCTATTTTCTTGGGCCTCTGTACCTTTAATTATGATAATGTTCCGGAGATTGAAAGATAGGGCTAATTCATTTCACTATTTGTCTACCAAATCCTCACTAGTTGTCTTTTAGTTGCTATAACAGGTTGGTTTAGTATTATAGGTTTTTAAGTCCAAGTAGAAAAGACAATTTATAAATTTTCTAGTCAGACAATTATATGACATGTGAAAGTGGCGCGACACCTGCAAATGGGTTTAGAAAGCAGATATTGTTCATGGCAGTAAATATAAGTTTCTCCAAAATTTTCGTTTTTGACATTCAGAACCACCAAATGGGTGAACTGTGAAGTGGTCTTACTTTGGCATATCAACTAGAGAAGCAGACTTGAAGAATGCTAAAACTAGAATGAAAATGATAGAGTAATGACAGAAGATACAAAACAGAATTTTTAATGAATTCATAGTAACCTCGAAAAATGTGTCTGAATTTCCATTCATTATCATGAAGATCCCTTGCAATTAGTTCCTGAGCTGGTGGCTGCTGTGAGTAATCCTGAAGAAATAGTAAACATAAAATGAATGAAACCAAGTTCACTAAACGAAAAATATAAAAAATCAAAAAGTGATTATTAAACGACTCAAGGCAAAGAACACCTACAAGAGGAGGAAAGACTTTTTCAGCTGCACGGCGGGGAACAGAGAATCCTCCATGCGTGCTAGTATCACTTGCAGTCAAAGTTTTACAAAAATAGTTGGTTGGCTGTTTGCTGGCACCACCCAACTCTGCAGGCAGTAGGTATACATCTTTTTGCTCTTGCTACAAAATAGTTTAAGTCGAAATGATGAAAATAACTTGAATAACAAATTTACAAGTGAAATTAGCAAAGCACAGTACCGGACTTAGTGGTTGTAAGGTCATTTGAGCATACACTTCATCAGACTCCACATCTGCCTGTACCATGAAAATTAATCTATTTAAGGAGCAGCAGCCAATATTGATAGGAAGACGGAAACAGGCCTACACTTACATGCATTGTCACATTGTGAAGCTGACAAATTAGCTGCGGAGGCAAGTTGGGGTAATTGGGAATATGGGCATCCACTTCCTTGTTGGTTGACGCAGCAACCTGAAAAAGAAATACCAGGAGTTAAAAACAACCACTGAAAACACTCTGAAGAATTGGTGCTCAGGACAACATGGTTATTTAGATATTAGAAGTGACAGCTGTTTAAGAAGGAACGAGTGCACACATAAGTAATGGACTATATTAAAGTAATTGAGGTAATGATTTGTATAAAATGCATAAGAAAAGTTATAACTAGATGCTACGAAAAATATCAAAGAAATAATTCTGCGAAAGAACACATACCTATAATCACACAAAACGTAAATATCTTACTGCTTACAAATTTTATTATACAGACCACAACAAAAATCACTTTTTAAGAGATCTGCTCCCAATGATCAAGCGGCTACTAAGGAGACATAACATTGATCCATTCCAAACTTCACGGAAAAAAAAACATGGTAACAAGATAGTACGTCCTTATGTGTGCTTGGATGAGGAAATTCAAAGTTCCATGGAATTTGGATAAATTAGTTAAAACTGAGGAATTTGAAAGTAGCATGGAATTTGCAAATGATTCAAGGCAAGGCATATAGATGAGATTTGTATGTTACACCTATGGAGGTGTTACTTTGGAAAGTCCCTTGTTTTGTAGTTTGTTATGCTTACAATGCCCATATTTTTGTTTTTTAGTGATTAACCACCTACTTAAAATCCCCATATTTTTTGTTTTTTCGTGCATATCTTAATAATATAGTATAAGCTCCATGGAAATTTAATGTTCCCATCCAAAAACACCCTAAATGAATGAGCAATGAAAGCTCTTATTCTACAAACTTCCAACCAAATAAAAAGTTTTCACCTGATCCATTCGGAAGAAAAGTTATGAATTTAACGATAAATGAGATAAGATCCAGTTTCTGACCTGCTCACTGTGACCTTGTGGAAAGTATACTACACGACTTCCAAGAAGAGGCAAAGACACCAGAGGCCCAGCACAAGCATGCCATAGCTCAGAATTCAAACATTTCTTTTCCCCTGCACATAGTTTCTATGCTTGCATGAGTACGCATGCCATAAACATCCATACATCAAAATGATAACCTTTAAGGTTTTAATTGAAGATAAAAAAGCAATCCTAGGTTTATTGATAAAGGCTTGTTTTACAGATGCAACCACTTCATTCTTTTAACATAATTTTCACCGGAACCCCATCCAGAGTTATGGGCAGTTGAGATAATTATAAAACAGTTATATGTGTGTTTAGTCGCCTCAAACCCAATTTCTCCGACAGACACAAGTAACATGCTCATATAATGCGACTTCCTATACCATAAGGCAACCCCGTAAAGATACACACACACATTAGTGAAATGGATATGAACTAGGTCTGTTCATTGGCCTTTAGGCATGCACATAGCTATTGGCTAAAACGTGGACTCCATCATTTGGGACTAAATCCCAAACAAAAGGTGCACAAAAGCATTCAGGATAATGCTTCAGACTGTTATAACAATCGCACGGAAGGAAGTTCTAAATTTTGACGATAAACGGGAGAGAACCAAATAAAGCACAAAAAATTGCGTACCTTCCTGAGACTGATGGTTAAAACCCGAAGACGAGGATGAAGACGAAAGCCTCATTCTTCGAATATCTGAAAAAGCAACCTCCTTTTCCCAACTACTGAGACCCCCTTTATCCCCAGAAAAACAAAACTCAGCTGAAAAAAAAAGATCCAAATACCAGTCCCCTCCTTATTCCTCACTCAAATAAGCACCCATTATGAAATCCTTCACCTCTACACCATAAATGTTCTGAAAGCAAGCCCACCCCCCACCCCCCCAAGCCAAAGAACCAGAAAACTTCAACTACACAACTGTAGAAATATCATGAAAACCAGTACCAATACAGAAAACAACCCCTCTAACCCTCATACGCCCCAGCTCTTCCTTCACCCTACCAAAACCCACCACATTTATCCTAACACCAACGAAAACCCCTAACTGACACCTTCAAGCTCAGAAATTTATCCCCACTAGCAACCTACATAGAAACCCTAGACTACCCAGATCTCAGAAATTGAACAGCAACTTAGCAAATGAAGCTAAACAGAGAATGAGACAACTCTTACTGAACGGAGAGTGTCATTTTCAGAAGCTCCGACTTGACTGGTGCCGCCAAAAGAGCTGAGCTTTAGCCTTTATCTAGCTTTTGCTTTGCTCTGCTGCTTGTGAAGAAGCTAAGAGGGAGAGATGGAGAGAGCTTGGGTGAGAAAAATAAAAGCTTTATTGGTCTTCGATCTTCGTTGAGGGCTTGTTTGGTCTTCGATCAATTAATACAGCGGTAATTATTGCTGGTGGGGTAATGTAATGTTCATAGGGATGGCTGTCAGAAGCAAATAGAAATACAAGGACCAAAAAATCTAACCACTCTTCCCATTTTACCCTTACATTTTTCCTCTTTTGCAAATTCTCCCCTAATCTTTAGGCCTCCACCCTACCTTTCTGTTCCCATGTCTCTCCCCTACCATTCAATTCTCTTTTATTCCTCTTCGGAAAATGGCCAATCTTTTGAAAATAATATATTTATAAAAAGAAATATGATTGTGCTATCATTATTTGTCCAAAGAATTAAATAAACAAAATTTAAGATCACCATATGTCTATTTATAGTTCACTCATTTCTGCCAAATGGTTATTTGAATAAATCATTAGTTTTAATTCATATTTAAGTACAAATTTTTTTGATAAAACAGGTAAAAAATGATATTTTTATTTAAAAATAGGTTTTTTTGCCCCCATTGTTTTCTGCATGAAGATTTGATCCAACTTCCTTTTATATAAGTTTGGAGGCTAGATTTGTGCACGGTTTGTGTTGAACTTAAAATGCCTTTAAATTAAATAGAACCTCCCCTTGTGTGCCCACAATTGGCAATTTCCTTAGAAGGATTGTTGCAATAATCAATAGGTTGCCATGGTTTCTGATTACGGTTAAATGTGTCATTTTTCAAGTACTTGAGGCCTAATTTGTCACTTCAATCCTAGCTGCCACAAATTAATGTCCAAGGACTACTTGTATTCTACTAGGAGCACATCTATTGCACTCCTCCTAGCCTGCCAAGGCTCCTCTTAACCCTTTTTCCCTGCCTTTTTTGTTCTAGTAAGCAAATTATAGCCAAGGCAAGGGTCTTGGGGCTAAAATAGCCTCTCCCTCCGTCCGGGCAAGAACATCCAAAAGTCATGTTTTTGTGTTTTTTAATATTTTCATGGAATGATACAATGATTATTTTCATGGGATCATCACTATTTTTTTTTGTCGAAACCATCGTCACTAATTGATTCATTAATTTTATCATCACTAATTGATTTTATTTATCAATTTCAATTGATAGTTGTATTCATTTATTAAACTTACAATATTTTTAATGCAATTTAAATTTTATGAAATAAAACTTCTACATTGTAATCATGTTTGATTATTATTTTTTATATCCATATAAATTAGTAAGACGAAGTAAAATTAAGTTATATTTTATATACATTATTATCTTTAAGAAAATAATTCACATAAAAATTTGAATTCTTGTCCCTTGCCTCTCCCAATTAGAAACACAAAAAATCTCCGTAGACAATATGTTATGAACAGTATCATTTGAGGGGCTAAATCTTACCTTTATCCTCTTGCTCTTGCCTCTACCACTAAACATGCTCTAACGAAGTACATGTAGGAAGTGTTTGGCTCATGTTCCTTAACAAAAATACTTACATCGTTTTTAGATTGGATGATGTTTATTTTCGTGATGATTGAAAACTAAAAATTCTTTATTTGATAATAAAAGTTATGGGTAATTGTTTAAAATATATATAGCTATCATTTCTATACGGAAAAAAAAAACAAATTAGATAACATTTGGTAATCAATAATTGATAATCGGTAGTATGTATGGGTCAAAATAATCAACAATTTATACAACAATTAAGATAATTAAAGTGAATCGTCAATCTAATTGATAACAAACAAATAACTAAATCATAACTAGTTTGTTTGAATTTTTTTGTAGAAATGATATTTACATGATATTTTTAAAAATCAACAATTCCGATTATCACATTTGAATAGAAAATATTCAATATTCAATCATTGAAGAAATAAATACATCACGTGAGAAGAGACATAAAAAAAATTCCTAGATAAGTGAATGTTTCTTAAAATTAAAATTTTATGGGAGTGATTTGAGTGAGACACCCTTGAGCGAGTGTATAAAATAATGTTGGGAGAGAGATCTGGAAGGGATATTAAAATTTCTTATTTTATTAGAAGACAATATTATCACTCATACATAGCATGGCTCTCTAGTGAGAACAATATCTTCACCATATTCAACCAAAGCTAAGTGTTAGCCTTTGAGAAGCCATTACAACAATCCCCCATGCTTCTCTCTTTATTTTAGAGTAGCCTCATTTACTGAACACTGTACATAGAAAAACAAATCAAAACAAAATATTAGCAATATGGCCACTCGCATTCGTCCATTTCATGTCTATTATATAACTAGAAATACGTATGTATGTACTTTTTAATTATACATATGTACTTGTTAATCATAGAATCATACGTATGTACTTGTTGATCATACGATCATACAAATTGTATATTTAAACAACTTACTTGTTGCAATCGACACTCCTAGAAATAGGAATGTTGAATTGGACATGGCACTCATTGGGGAGTCCAGCAGCAACGTCTTCCTTTATGTTTGGGTTCTGGCTTGCCGCATCCTTAAGACATTGGCAAGCTGTGCGCCTGTCTCCGACCGTTTGAGTGATTTGTTTCAGGTTCGACACTCCATTGCAACATTCTATGGGGGGGCTACCGGTGCCACTGGAGAGATATGGAAGGCAAGGAGTGACACATGACACAGCTTGGCCGCATGTGACCGTGGCTTGCCCCGGTTCAGCCAAGACCAGCACGGCCGCCACCACCATCACTCCTACTCCTACAACAAAACCCTTCATTTTTTTTTTCCGTAGTTACTTTTGAGTGGTCCAAGTGCTAGCTAGAGTGTTTAGCTTAATGATGTTGAGCTTTCAGTTGGAGGTTTTTATAGGTAAAGATTGAAGTGCGCTTGTAGTTGCTAGTGGTGTGAAGAGAAAGCACCCGTTTCATGCTCCCTACCTCTTCCTTCTCGGTTAGGCCTCTCATGCATGACACATGCCTAGGGTGCTGCCATTTTCGTTGCCGAAATTTTCTTGGAAATGAAAGACTGGGATTCGAAGTCTTGTAATGAGCGACTACATTCACTATAGCCAACTTAACTATGTATAAGTTCACAATAGATTAGTCATTAATACTACAATCTAGTGATAATCCTCTTCATTGTGTAGTGAAAGATTTTAATCTCGATTTTAACAAGCATAGAGAACAAAGAGCATTCATCTTGAAGGGCGAATTTAAACAATCAAATTGGACCGGATACCGGCCGTTTTCTTCAATAACCATAATTCATGGGGTTCAAACTCAAGACTTTCTCAAATGAGGTAGAAACTGATGACACAAAAGCAAACCGGTGACATTTTTGGCACACTAGCAAATAAATTTCATTACATCACTATGAACAGAGATACTTTTACATATGACGTGGCTAAGGGGCTAAAATAAGCATCCAAAGCCGAAAGCGGTATACATTTTGAAAAATTAGTCTCTACTAAGTACTAACAACACTAAGCTACACCAAAATTCTAATGCTATGCAGATGAAATATTGAAAAACGACTTCTTAAATCGGGAAAAAATATGTATTGACTGATCGACGATTTCCAGTTCAATTTCGAGCTGCTTGTTTCTCTATCGCTTCATTATTGATCCTATACAATTCATAGAGGACTATATAAAGTCAGCAACAGTTATCTTTTGAGGGCTTCCTTGAGAGATTCATTCATGCAAAAATTCCATGCTAGCAATGCGGCCCCGACTGCAGGCTCTACCTAATAGCATGATTCAAGAAACGAAAAAAAACTTACATAAGTATTAGGAATTTAACAAGTATATGCATTTCTATCTTCCTTCCGTGGTTTATTCTTGTGCTGTCCTTTTTTTCACGTACCCTCTAAGGAAAGTGTCGAATTGAAAGATAAGGAAACCCGGAAATAGCAACTGCACTCAAGAAGCAATCTTTGGAAAGGCAGTTGGAGATTCTTTAAATGTCAATTACTTAAAATTTCTGACTTGAGGCACAAAATTTGCTTACCTTAGGCCGAATTGGAACTGCCCCCGGGTAGTCCTTGGAGATGCATTTAATGACTTCCTTTCCAATATCCCACCTCTTATTTGCTTCAAGAACACCACCGACCATGACAAGGGGAAAAGAATCGTTTCCCTCTGCAGTCATTTTAAAACAACATAATGAAATTAGTATGTGCAGAAGGGACTTCTCACCTATCAATTATTGCATGCAAGTATGTAAAATCCTCGAGTCGGATGCATGTAAAGAATATCCCTCATGAACACAGCAATAATAACACCCCATATGTAGAAGGAATGGGTATAGCACAAAGGCATAACACATGAAAATTAAATAAGGAAATAAGGTATGGCAATAATATGCTGCTCCCTGCATATAGTTTACTAAGATTTTTTTCCTTCTTGCAGCTGGCTATTTAAATAGGATCACTACCCTACCACAAATTGATTAATATTTATGAAGTCGTGCAGAACCTCATAGTATTGACTTATTATATATCATACGAATCCAAGAATTCAAAATTCATTTATTCGTTCAGTCTATCACACCTGGACCACTCAAGCCAAGTCTTTGAACAACAGCTTTCACACTCAACCCCAACTCCTGGACTGAATCAAACAAGATCTTATTTGCAACCTCATCACCAGCCTCAGCACAAGATACAACAACTGGAACAAGTGCTGAGATGCGAGCCCAAGATGGATCTGCATAAGTCCACCTAAAAAATTCAATAGAAAAGTATAGTTGTTATCTAATATCCCATTCAATTATATCCTGGATACTCATATCAACTTATTTTGTAAATTAAAGTTCAGATTACAAACTGACAGGCCTCAATTCATTTTCTCTAGAAATTTCACAGACATATACAAAATACCAATATCCCTATAAATAAAATATTGTCTAACCAAGATTGAATGAAAACTTCAATGGAATTGAATACAAAATCAGTTTGAGTGATTGCTTATACGTACACATTAGATTTGTTAGGTGGATGGGATAATTCCCAAACCCCTATGTGAGATATAACCGAATTTTGAGTCCTCTCGCATAGAGGTGCAGATAAAAACCATATGGTGTGGATACAGTCAGCCAACCATTCAGAGTGTGGAATATTGTTTCTAAAAAGATTAATCCGAAAATGCAAAATGGCTGCATGTCAATGGAACTAGAAAACTTAAATCATATACTATGAGCTCCTATAATATGTGATGATTCTCACATATTTGCATCATCTACCAATTCCATTCAAGGGAGTGCAGACAAACAAATTACAGATTGTTAGAAACTGCATAAAAGATTGGCTGCAGACTGTAAGATCCCAAAATGACAAATAGTAAATCCACCCATGTATATGATGATGACAATTAAAAGTTTCAGATATGTACCCGATGAGTTCATCTGGAGAAGAAAGACTAAGCTCCCTCAAAATACTAGATGTAAGCATTGTATCCGGACCACGACCATCATGGGCCCTCACTACTGCAGTTAATGCCTGTGCAGCTATTCCGTATCCACTGTAAGTAAACAGTACATTCACTGAAGTTTAAAACTTCCAGACAAAAAACAAAACGGATTAGACAAAAAGATGCCTGCATCCTTATTGATCACATCCTGAATGCTAGACTATGGAAATTCTACTTAAAACTGATCATAAGTGAATATGGGATTGAACTGCGCATGGGATTTTAAAGTAAGCACTAAACCAGAATTTGATCAACAATTCAAAAAAGGTGAATGGCTTTAAGTCATCCCATTAAGTGTTACAACCCTTATATCTTTTCATATATGCTTCCATGCTTAAGATGGTTTTGATGGTCAATGAAAGCAAGGAAACACCATTAAATTTTTTGATAAGTATAGACTACACTCTATCCCCATAACTATCATAAGCTACTGACATCCACCGATGAAATATACCAGAAACAAGAACAGGGCAATAAGGCTGTACCTTCCCCAATCACCTAAAGTAGGTCCTGCACCAGCAGCCCGGGCTTCTCTACCGTCTTTGGTGAAGCCATACGCAATGGTTCCCGTGCCAGCAATTAAAACACAGCCATGAAGTTTTCCTAAAGTCCCACAAGCTAAAGCTGCCACAGCATCATTCTGAACATACAACCTTACATGGATGGGGAATATATCCCTGTTCACACCAAGATAAAATCATATTTTTCAGTACAAACCCACACTATTTACATATTGATATGGGTCTAAACCCCAAATGGTTTGATGAAGAAAGGAAAGACAATCAATGACGGGAAAAAGAAAAGGAAGAAGAAACCAAAGAGAAGCATAGATATGGGAACAATGTGGGAAGTCAGAGACTTGTAAGTAATACCTGAGCCAATCAAATATCCTTTGCTGATCAGTGGGATGGTTGACACCAGAAACCGCCAAACAAACAGCTCGAACCGCCGACCGGTTCGAACCGGATTTGGCCAGTGCTTCAGCCATCACCTGCTCCAATGCCTCCCTTGCAGCGGCCTCTACAATCACACCAGCAATCCATTCAATCAGGCCCAAAACCCAAATCAAAATCAGTTGACATCAATAGAAAACCATGAAGGGAAGTACAAATACCGCCAACGCTGTTGTGGTTGGTACAACCGGCGACGGCGCGGCCGAGAACTGGAACTGGGTCAGGAAGAGGGTCGGAGAAGGGCAAAATCGGCATACAAATGCAGACAGTGGAAGTGGTCCCACCGTCCAACCCTAGTATGACGTCTCCGGCGCCGGCAGCGACCAGCATTTGGTGCTCAAAGTCCCAGATTTCACCATTTCTGTAGCGCTTCATCTTGGGATTAGATTGAAGAGTATGTGGAAATTGGAATTGAGGGTTTGGTTGTGAGGAATGGGAGCTTTAAAAGACACCAATGGAAGCTTGCTCTCTCTGTCAAACACAGATAGGGCTGATCGCAAGAGAACAACAAGCAAGAGGACGGAGGAGAGAATCAGATGTTTTTGGGACTGTTCAAAACAAATGGTTGGGGGTTGTTTTTGTTTTTTCATTTTTATACTCGGGCGGCAAATGGGGGCCATAATATAAATATAATTGTAATTATAGTTAATACCCAAACTGTTCTAAAGATGCTCTATTGTGTAGTTGCTTGGTTTTTTTTTTTTACTGTTTTAAAGATGTTCTATTGTAGTTGCTTGGTTTGTAAGCTTAAAGTCAGATGCTTTGTAATCTCTGGTTTTTGTTGCTTGGTTTGTAGGCTTGAAAAGTTTAGATTTTTTGTAATCTCTGGTTGGTTTTTTTTACTGTTCTAAAGATGTTCTATTGTAGTTGCTTGATTTGTAAGCTTAAAGTTAGATGCTTTGTAATCTCTGGTTTTTGTTGCTTGGTTTGTAGGCTTGAAAAAGTTAGATTCTTTGTAATCTCTGGTTTTTGCTTGGTTTTGCAAATTTGAAAGCTAGATGCTTTGTAATCTATGATTTTTGTAGTTATGAGCAAAGGGCGCTATGAGTTTTGTAGTTCTCAGTAATATTTAAAACGGTGATAGGTGCTTTTAGGCCGATTGATAGAAGTCTAGTATCTAGGCGGTTAGACAATATCTAAGTGAATTTTTTTAAGATAAAATTCAATAAATTAATAATATATTAAATACTATCAAATCATTTTAGAACAAAAATTAATTATCTACATAAATAAATTGAATTGAGAATCATAAATGTTAAAAATATAAGTTTTTTATTAATTTTATTATACAATATTCTATATTTTTTAATTTATTATCTTTGTTTTCATTATTACTTATATTATTAACTAAACATTAACAAATAAAATAACTTACATAACTAAATATATATATATAAGAACTTATATAACTAAATATATATATAAAGATTTACAAACAAATCCACTTAGGCGCCTAGTCATTATGCGGGATGGTTTCTCACTTTCGAGAACCTAAACGAATTAGGCAGTCGCCTTTTTAACAGTAGTTCTGAGTGGATTTTTTTATTTTTTTTACCAATTTATTTAGATTAACAAATTTTTTGGCAAAGCTTTAACGAGGCCCTTACATAACCCTGAGATGTCAAGTTCCCTATTTCATCAATAAATTCATAATTTTCTCAAAAAAAAAATATATATTATATAACCTTGCCTTCTTAATTCCAATAGATTCTTTTCTCTACTTCTGTCAAATTCTTTTCAAATATTTTGTTAAATTATTGCTTTAGGACATTATAGTCGTCTTATGCTTTGAATATTTTGTATTTTGTACTTTTCTTTTTAATTCCAATGCAAGTAATATTTAAATTCCAATAAAAGAAGAGGAGAAAGAATGGTAACACTGACATATACTTCAAATTTTAAATTGAAGAAGGATTGCATATTTTTAATAGGACAGGATAGACCATGTAACATGTTTTTAATTTTTTAATATCATTCACTCTATAATACAGTTAAGAATCTATCTTATGAATGCAGGAGAGCATCGACATTTCGTTTTCCTTCTGGGCCTTTTGTGTACCATGATGACACGAAATCTCCATAAATAACTTCCCGGTAGAGGGGAGGTGTCGATTCACTGATAAGCTCAGCGGCGGGGGATAGTTTTGCCGTCTTGGCTGGGTCGTGGAACGTAGCAACCGAGAGCCGCGCCTGACCGGAATTGGTTAGAGCCCTATGCTCAGCACTCCTGTACTTCCCATTGGTTATAACCTGCAGACCAGATAGTCCACCGTCAGAGAATAAACAAAATTCCAGAAGACCAATCTAATTTTGAAGCTGTAAATCCAAATGAATGCCTGTCAAAATGAGTTCCAGATTGTCACAGCTAAATCCCAGTTAACAAACCCCGAAAATGAACCAACTTAAGCAGTAACTAGAGCATCAATCCAAAGCCAAATCCAACAATAAAAGTCAGTTTGATGGATTAAATATTACAGGTTCGTCTACATGTCACAATGATTTGTGATCTAAGTTCAAGCCAATGACTAAGACAAATCAAAAGGACAATGATTAAATACCTTGGGACCCAAACTTAACATATTCCTAACCAAATCATATAAGAACAACGAAAAGAGACAGGAAAAGCAAGTACAACTGAGGATTGATTGATGTCATGCCAATGTTTAGAAATAGTGGGTGTCAATTACATCAAATAATTAGTAGCTTCGTTGAAGACAAAATGAAGTTCGTGGAGAAATTATGGATTAACACTTGCACAAAATGTGAAAGCAGGCATAAGATAATAGATATACAGTGTGACAGACACTGTGACTCCATATTGACAGATTCAGCAACATGTGAGTTTTTTAATGTGCAATGTCCGACTGCAACAATAGGCACATAAACAAAGGAGTAGGTTAAGTCTTCACTTGGTTGGGCTACACATCGAGTCAACAAAGATCCATATTAAGCTACATTTACTCTCAAATCACTCATCCTACTTCCCAAGAACGAACCAAAACCAAACCAACGAAAACAAAAACGAGATCACTAGGTCAGCTTGTCCGTAAGTCTCCTCAATCGAATTATCGATTACTTAACAAAAAACATGCCTAATTCAATACTTAAAAACAGGCAAATGATCAGAAGCCTGACCAAAACCAATAGAATAGAGGGTTAATAATATCCTTATGCATAATATAACGTGTAGCTACCAGTAACACTTGATCAAAGTTCAATATCATTGAGAAACATTCATCAAGATCCCATTCACTGAACCTCCAGTCATTCAATCAATAATCTTATCTGTAAAAAATAGTAATTCTGCGAATCCTAATTCTGAAACATCATGGTAGTTGAATATGAACTCAAGATTTTTTCTAAAGGTATAGGCATCAACTGCCAATGACTCACTTATCTTATTAATTTAAACTTAAGGCAATCTACTGCGAACTTCTCCATGTTTAATGAAAAATCCTTGAAATCTTTGAATACTCATACAAAGTTACAAAGAAAAGCTGATCAAGACCATTTGACACTTGTATTATAAAAATGAAAACTTGAAATCAATGGTGCTCAACCTCCCCACTTCCAATCTTTAAGTTAAACCCCCTGCATTCTATCCCCTTCTTTCTTTTTCATAGATAATAATTAGCTCATTTCTATATATTTTAACAAAAGGTTTCAGCTTTATTATAAAAGAAGTTTATAATCAATTGGGTACTGATTGTGATTAATATATGAAAATGAAAACTGCAATTTCTCAGTTATTATCGGCCAAGAGAAGATAAGAACAAGGTTTTTGATGTTTCATGGATGATTAGGTACCTGAGTTTGATCAGCTAAAAGAACAACAATGGCATCACCAGCCACAGGCTTCACAGGCACCCAGTCTCCGTCTTTAAGCACCTCAAGACCACCCACCTCGTCTTGAACCAACAGCGTTATAGCGCCCATATCGGAATGGGCCTGCAGGCCCAAAGTCAGCTCAGGCTGAGGACACGGCGGGTAATAGCTAAACACAATGTTCTGCCAAAACTCCCCAACCGCCTCCTCTAAACGCCGCGTTTCAAGGCCCAGGCTCTCTGAAATCAAGCCCAGCAGCTCTCGTGCCAGCGCAGCCATGTGGTCGCTGTACTCTGATACCACCTGGCGGTAATTGGCGGGGAAGTGGGGCCACCGCTTGGGGTCCCTGCGCTTGAGGGGCAGTGTGTGGTGGTTGATGTAGTCTCTCCAGTCCAAAACGGTGTCGTCCTTCTCCAGCATCCGGCTGCCGTAGCCCTCCGACACCGACGATCTCGGATCGCACGCGTATTTGAGTTTGTCTTCGACCGAGCTATCATTGAAGAAGGAGAGGCCCGCGCGCTTCATGGCGTCGACTAAGCCGGTGGGGACGCCGTGGTTGGTGACGTGGAAGGCGCCCCACTCTCGGCATGCTTCCCCGATTGATTCCCGAACCGAGTCTCGGCGGGTCGGGTCGAGTCCGAATAGGTTGATGAGTGGTATGTTTGTTGAAGATGACGGTTGATTGGGTCGGTACTGAGGTGGCTGAACGTATTGGGACGGTACTTGAGTGACACCGGCTTGCGCCAAGCTTTGAACTCTAATGGGCTCCGCCGATACTTCCATTTTTATCGAATTGGAATGATGCGGAGACGATGATACCGATTATATAATCCGAAATTAAAATTAAACACCGACTTTATCTCTACTAAAGAACGAAGTTGACAAATTAATACAAACAATCATTGGTTCAAAAAAAAAATACAAACAATGACTCAATTCAATATCGCTCTGTAAAAATTAAATTCAAAATTACATACTACAAATTTAAAAATGGAAAATAATAAGAACCAGAAAAATTACAACGGCGGTTTCAGATGGTTGTGCCATTGCCCGTCACCGGTGAAACTAAAGTTCCAACGTACATCGCCACTTCAATACCAAGAATCCCAGGAACAATCCTGAACGTTTCATCCTTGGGATTACAAAACACCAAGTCATTTTTACTCGATTTCATCAGAATTTCACCGTCTTCTAAAATGGATATAATCTTCAGCCAACCTATCCCTGGAGGTATGATCCCCGAACGAATTTTCACCAACTTAGCCCAAGACTGATCGACCCCATATTCTCTCATCACCCATATTGTAATTGCATCATCAATGTTCTGGTTATTAATGAGATCTTTGTGTGTGTAAAAGTAGATACGATCTCCCATGGTTCCCATCCCCACTTCATAACAATCTTCGTGCCCAAGAAGAAAGGAAAACGAATGCAATTTCTCATCTGCAAGATCAAAAGAGCGTATTCTTGAGCCTGTTTTCCCTAGCTCTACCCAATGCAGAGCTCCGTTTAAAAAGCAGCCTTGCCCAAGCAATTCGACATAAGGGAGGTCTTTAACAATCTTCCATGAGCCCGATTTTAGAGCAAAGATTGCAACTTGAGTGTTAGTACCACCCAATATGACCTTGTAGTCTTCAGTTGTGGAATCAAAACCGAACCCGTAAAACAGTGGGGCAAATCGAAAATAATCAAGATCCGGCAACTCACGGGTTTGTCTAGTACTGGGGTTCCATAGTATAATTCTATTGCTTCCATAGCATCCTTGATGGTTCCCTAATAGACATATCAAGCCATTGCAAGAACCCACGATGCTCGACTCGTTGAGATCATATGGAAATCCAACGAGCTCTCTGGTTGTAGCGTGAGCATGGGGGTTCTTCAATGAATGGTAGTCTATGCACTGGGGAAACCTGGATGGGAGTCTAAAGAGAAGGAACCTGGAGGCAACTTCTCGGCCGAGGTGCTTCAGCACAAAATGGGAATTTGAGAGTAGAGCGCGCCAGGACTTGCATACACACCGCAAACGAAGTAGAGATTTTACTGGAAGCCATGAAAGTATCTCAACAATGACATCATCGTTGGCGTTAACAGAACGGTGGCGCTGAACCACACGGCCACCGTCCTCCGCCATGCCTATCAATTAGCACAATGTTCCCCTGCTTTAGTCAGAACAGAGGCTTCACTTGAAATATCAAGATAGAATATAACAGTTGCGTGTTGGAAGAAACAACGAAGTTTGAAAAATCTTGATTAATTTCGGTTACCGACATAAACCAATGCATGTAGTCAAGTGGAACAACAATAGTAGCGCCAGCTGCGTGTGAGTGGGGACGAGCATTTTTTGTGTGGGCCCCACAGTGCGGTAAAGGATTTGATTAGTGTTATAGACCATTAATGATCTACAATTAAATATTAAACAGTTGTAATTACGCTAATCATGCTTATAATCAAACACAGAAAAGTCATCGTAAACCAGAGAACCATCCTTATAGTGAAGAAGGTAATAGCAGTCGTGGCAAAAGTAGCACGGGTTCTTCTGAGCCCACTTGTCATCTACGGTCACCTTCGTCGCTCTAAATATATTACAGGCGCTACATTTTCGAACAAATGGCTTCTCCTGGAACAAGAGTATAGGGTAAGCCGCCCTGTTTTGTATGTCGTTTGGATGTATCAGTCTCATGTCTTTGATCACAATTGTGTGTCTGCAGTCCCCCTGTTCCAAGCCATTCCGCCAACATCATGTAACTTTATACCACATCATAAGAACATCACAGACAGCATGAAAAGATGGCACAGAGATATGTACCTGGTGACAATATAGATATCCAGCACCAAGTCGAAATTTCAAGTCACAAAACTTCGTCTTGTGCATGTCAACGGCTCTGAAATCAGGCAATTCCAAGTCTGTTACATCGCCTATGACCGCTTTCTGCTTCTTTCTCAACTTTCCAGCTACAATGCATTCCCATCTTTTAAGAGCATCGTCTTTGGAATTTCTAAGCCAATCAAATATGGGTTCACTGTAATCTATTGCGGAGGGATCTCTCAAATCGTTGCAGAATGTATCCTACATAGGATCGGGAACGTATTAGAATTCAGTGCAAATATCATCTTCGTCATGAGAAAACGGTCAATGAATTGAAATCTTTACTTCTATAAGGAAATATCCTGAAGGATCATGCTGACCAGCATTTTGCATCACATGGTCCGTTAAGCAGTAGACCTTATCCCTCAGTTCAGTCAAGGTTTGTTGTCCAAGGACCAAGAATTCTTGGATCTGCAAACAATTTTCAGATGTCAATAACTGCAAGAACTTGAGGCAAAAATCATGAAAAACAAAAAGAAACCACTTAATATTAATAAAAAATGAATGGCTCGGAAATGTATTTGATTTACCGTGATAGACAGAACGAAACCTAAATAGTTTTTTTGTGTCTATCTTGTCCCTAAACAATACTTAATAAGAAAAAGAAGAAGATGATTTTCAGCGAACATAAGTCGGGATGAAGATGATAAAAATCACAAGTCTAGTACATGACACTTTTGGTCTTGCTTCTGTAGCAAAGGACTGCGAATTTATTGAAGGTGACTCGGGTGCTAAGGACCTAAAAACCTTACCTCCAAGAGATAAGAACCTAGCTTAACCCAAACCAAGACCAAATTAAAATGGAAAATATTATTAAAACAAAGAATAATATTATAAACTGGTAGAAGCTCCCACTCAAAAGGTGATAATGAAAGCTTCCCCAGACAGCTTGGTTTGAGCATGGATACCTGTCTTGGAGTTTGTGGTCAATGTTAGTATCATAAGAAGCGTGTGCCTTTTAAAAATGAAGAATTGCACACATCACAATTATAGAGACATCAGATATTTCAACCCTACAAATCAGAAACCCATGAAATATGCTAGAATTATACCTTCAAGAGTAATAGCCATATAATTGACAAGAAAACACCAAAACCAACAGCAATTCTATTTGACATCAGCAAGAAAACACATTAGAAGATGTTATACCTTCCGCCATGTTCGCTGATTATGATAAACCTCAATGGAAAGAACAACTTCTGGATAATGTACAGGAACATAGTTCTGAATGTTCGATGATGTTATCTGCTTTGTATAAGAGAAAAACAAATGTATAGAAGTCCACAAAAAAATTTGATTTTGACTGCATCAAAACACTTCTTTTAGCGGCCAAAGAAATTAAGAGATTACATAGGAATTAGGAAAACGTTTCGAGTCCAACAATCGGATCTCCGTAAAACTTACTACTTATTCTAAATGCAGCCAGGATATGCTTCCAGAATCTTGTAAGAAATAACATAAATCACAAAATACGTCTTGCCAACATTCATCAATGAAATAGGAGTTAAGGAAAGTTGTTAAGCATAAACCTCTATTCATTTTCAGCTGTAATTTATCTCAAGCAGTCAATGTTACTGTAGCTATTATCACCATACCACATATCAGCAATGTAACCAAAGGACAAGTATGATCCCAGCAATATAATATTCCGAAGCTATAACAATTAGCTCTCACAGAATTAAACAGAAAAGTGAAATGGATGCAATACTATTTAAGTTCGAGGCACACAAAGACGGAGGCTTTCCTACAGTAATATGCTGAATAAACTTTGGCTAGCAAATAGAGTCAAGACACTTTGACATAAGTTGAAGCATCAGTAAGTGGATTCCGACAATAATCTACAAGAGGAAATAAGCAATAAACCTTCACTGATGAAGTTGCAGATTTGAGCGGTTCCATCCTATCCACTGTCCTTGATGTTGTACTAGTATGATCCTTTTTCTTCAGACTAGGACTACATCACCGTAAGAAAAACAATAAGTTAAAAAAGCAGAGTAAATTATTAAGTGAGTTACATAGTCATTCCACTAACTTGAATGAATGCAGAGTCACAACTGCTTTGTCTTCTTCTTGCTTTTGTTTGATTTTTTTAACATGCTCCACCTTTGCAATTAAAGTTTCCTGGAATGTGGCACCAATTAAATTGCTACCATGATAAGAAATTTCTAACTTAAACATAAGCAAGGACAATGAAAACTGTAATGAAATGACAAGTATCTTAAGATTACAAGACCCTTGCTAGTTATGTAATTGGGAAGCTTTTGGAAGTTTCTATAAATTTTCTGCTCAATAAATCCAACGTCCTTAAAAATTTCCCAGCTTTCTCATTTTACCATCATTCTCTTAAAAAATAAACTAAAACTGACCTTATGTGGTACATTAGCCTTGATGCTAGAAAGGGCTTCACATCCAAATTTACTATTTCTTGCACCAAACGTTCAACAGCTCAGTGCTAGGCTTTCAAAACTAAGGAAGATATAGACTTTTCTATAATTATATACTCTAAATTGGATAGATACATTAGCAGCACACCAAGATAAGTGAAAGATATCTCACCCCAAGCGCAAGGTTATTTTCCTTCATCCGTTTTCTCTTCTCTGATATCTTTTTAAAAGCTTTATCTTTTGATGTCTCCTCATCAACTGACGTAGAACGATCATCTGCTCTCCTGAATTTGGTGTATAAGCAAATTTATGATGAAAAGTAAGACAGAAACTCAGATAGCTGATCAAATACTACAAGAAAAATAGAGAATACTTGTTTGAAGTAGACAAGGAGGCTATAATAAGGCTTGTCATAGATTACAGTAAACAGTAGGCTTAAATTTTTGAGTATCTCCACTGCCTGGTTAAAATCATCACATTGAGAAGCAATAAAATTAGGGAGTCAATCTGATCCCAAAATTATGGTCTACCAAGACAAAAGAATAAATGCATAAATAACAAAATGAAACACATAAGAATCTAGAAATTACATATCTTGTTACATATATAAATGTGTATATGTGGTAACATGAAAACCCTGCAATGAAACAAAATACCATTCATACATTCCAAGATAAATTTGCTCACCCGTGTATAAACATGACTGACCGTTCATTGGGGTCATCTTCTGGGATAGAAGAAACATTGGAGGCGTCTTTATCATCCTACAGTCAAATCCATAAGTTGTTAACACCAAGCATGGCCGTCTTATTTATTAGGTCTTCCCCAGAACAAGTAAAAATAATAATCATATGCATGGTTTAAGTATGAGTGCACCTTAAATGTTTCCTTGATAGCCAAGTCCACCAACTCTTCATCAGTCAAGATTTTGAGCTCAACCATCCTGCACAGCAATCACTACCATTGTGAATCAAAACCCACCTAACTAAAATTCAAACTGAAAAGGAAAAAAATTTAAAAAGCATGGAAGTCAGGATGCTTACGAAAATTCTTCGTCAAAGACTTGGGATGAATTTAAAGATACTTCATCGTCTAAAACCTGCAAATTAGCCAGAAAATAACTTAAACTAAATGGATCCATCAACAATTAGCAATGCAATTACAAATTGCAGAAATTTAATCCACCAAGAGTACCTGAAGTTCTTGGACTATAGAAGACTGGAACAAAGAGACGCTGGTGAGGGGACCCACCCGATTGGGAACGCAGATGGGTCCACCTCTGGGAACTGAGAGTTCCTGCTCCTCTTCATTATCATTACCATTTTCATTTTTATGGGTATGTTCCTCTTCAACAGAAACAACACCGCCATTCTCTGCCATCTAATCAAAGTTTATAACTTCAATTTTCCGAGAAAAGTTCTTATACTAATTATATTCCCAAATTTCAACCAAATATAAGAAAGAAAAGACGAAATTGGAATAAGAAGGGGAAGTAGTTTCCAATAAAAAGGAGAACTGAGAAGGAAAATAATCAAAATAGTAAGAAATACCTGCGAGGGGAAGGAAGTCTAGGGTTTCTGAATGAGAGAAATACACAGACATAATGAAAACGCCTAAGGGATAGTGAACACTCTTGATACAAATAACCTATGCTAAGTATACCAAGGCTTAGCAAATATCTAATCAATTCAGCAATTAACAATTCAGCAGAAGATATATGAAGTAAGCAACCTAATCAACCATCAATTTAACTGCTCAAGAAATTCAAGGACAGAATGTAAGGCACACAGATAATTTAGCATGGTAAAACCTCCATTGGGAAACTTCCACGGGCACTTTGCCAGTCCTGAATCAATCCACTAAGATAACAATTAATTACCTAGTTTGGCACACTGATACTCTACTTACTAATCACTAGTGAAGGCAGTCGTGTCCTCAAACTGAATTGATACGTACCTCTTAGCTGAACTAATTAAAAAAAAACGTCTTCTCCTTGGCGCAGCTCTCACACGGCCGCCAATCACCTTGGAGATTCAACAAACAACTCACTAATTTCGTCCTTGCTCTTTTCTCTCAAGCTGCCATGAAAGAATACCACACTGTGATAATTTGAACTTCCGTTCCATTTGGACCACCAGCACACACTGTTGCATCTCAGCACCAATTGAACAAACTCGCTGCCTTTCCTTACTTTTCTGCCATCCGCCCAAAACGCCCGCAGGTAGACAGCAACCCTTGAGTCAAAAATCACCGCACTCCTCACAGGAATCCAAGCAGGCCACTGCTCTCGCAACTCGCAGAGGCTTCGCAGCGTACAAGATCAGTTTGGTTTCTCCATTTTGCCGCCGCTGTCCTAGAGAGACTAATCCGTCGTCGTCAAGAGCCAAAAACACGGGCAGCCCACTTATTTATGTTTTGCTGCATATTTCATTTAACTAAGACCCCCTATTAACCTAATGACAAATGGGCTTCTGCTACATACGGCCCAAATACTTGTGGACCAAGTAGCCCAACACACAAGATAACACCAAAGAATCTGTTTGGTTTGGGAAATGCCAAAATAAATGCATTTACACATAATTATAACCAAACCGTAATGGAGAGGAAGACAAGTAACTCATCTTTTCGGTCAAAATGTATCTAATTCAGTTGATTTTATGTTAACTTGTAAACAATTTGTTTCAAATTCGAACCCTGACAACATATTGTATGGATAATTTCCAAAAAATTTCTCCTCCCTTATAATAAAAAAAAAACTTCTTTCGACAACCAAGAGCAAATCATATAATTTTTTGTGTGTGGGATTTGATGTTTTAAGATGTACGGTTTTAGAAAGTTTTAAGCTGGAAAAAACTAAACCCTAAGCTATTAACCCGATTTCTATTGAAATGGAAATTGTTGCTATTTGAAATTTACTAGTAAATTTGGGAAATTTTGATGGTTGTTATATCCTTGATTGTTAAATTTCAGGTCGGATTTTCTTCCGTTGTTGCAAAATTTTGGCTATTTAAGGGGGTGTATTCTATTGGGACATTTAAATATTTTTAAAGATATTTTTTTTAATGATAAATTTTAAAGACATTTTAAAAATCTTATAAATTGGTATGAACATTTGGGTATTATTTAAACATTTTTCATAAATCCTATTTGGGACTTTCTCTTTATTTGGACAATTTTGGAGGATATGTATTAACAAATTTTGGTGAACTTCGTGATTTCTCCATTTTATTTTCTATTCTTACAATGGTTTTCTTTCATGTAAACATTAATGACTAAGCTTATTTCTCTATCATCAGCATCGCCATCATCATCATCATCATGTTGAGCCACACATTCAGCAGAGACTGGTATTGACAGGACCCATCCCAATCCCCTCGGGATTACCATGGAATGTGCCCTGCTCCCGTCCAACAAGGGGTGTCAGACAAGGGATAACCAAGAGCTACTGCCCAAACGGGCCATCCAGAGTGCGCAAGGACCGATGGAGGAGGTGTGCAATGTCCCAGTCTCTGCTGCAATCGCATCCGTAATCAACCTGAAGGGCATTAAAACCAAAAGCTGTGAGTGGACAAAAACCAATAAGTTTACCAAATACATTTATAAGACATTTATGCCCTCCAATAAAAACGTATGCATGCCACCAAAAACCAGTAACCAAAACGTTTGCTCAACCGAGCCATTAGGGCCTTAGCCCAAAAACCGTTAACCAAAAACCAAGTGTGGGAACTCAGCCTAAAACCGTGGAATACCACCACCATACATATTAAAACCATGTGGGTCACCACCCACGACCATAATTGAACATCAATTTAAAATCCGAAACCATTTAGGGTCCCTGACCCGACATACCATTTCATAACCAATAATCCATTTTTACCACATAACACATATCCAACCAATAAGCCATTTTATTCATTAAACCATATTTTACCATTACCATCACCAGCATCCCAGATGCTTAGCGTCCCAGACGCTAGACGTCCCTGACGTCATATCTCACGGTTTCATAAGCTACGCGTGCTGCCCGGGGTCTCTCCGGGTCCATATATCCGACATCCCTGATGTCTGACGTCCTTGACGTCAATCATAGCAATCCTGCTCCTGAGTCATCATACGGTCCGGCTGCTCCGTATAATGACCCCTCGCAGGCAATGCACCGTGACTTCCCCAGTGTCCCAGACATCTGGAGGAGACCATCATATATCCTTGTATCCAGATGGTATATGGAAAACAGTTTTATTAAATCCTTTTATCACATCATTACAATGGGCCCTGCCCGACATTTCCATAAAAACACACAGTTCCATTTAGGGTCCCTGACCCAAAATCACAATTATTAAATATAGGGTCCCTGACCCGAAATCACCATTATAATCCAATTGGGCCTCATGCCCGATTTTATGAACCATTGGGCCCACGGCCCGATTTGTAAACCAACTGGGCCCGCAGCCCGACTTATAAACCCACTGGGCCCACGGCCCAAATTCGTAAATCAACTGGGCCCCTGGCCCGATAACATAACTCAAATGGGTCTCAGCCCGATTTCATACCAACTGGGCCCCTGGCCCGATTTCATTAACCAACTGGGCCCCCGGCCCGATTCTCAAATGGACTCCAAGTCCGAAATTTCCAAAACAAGTGGGCCTCAAGCCCGAGTTCATATTTCCAATTTCAAAACCATTTCATCACATTATATCCAAGTCATAAATATGGAAAATCCATGTAAAACCGGAAAACCTCGATTTACGTGCAAACACGTAAATCGCCTCGAAATACGTGAAACCGTACAATTTACCAACAACCAAATCAACATCACACAATCACAACCATAATCCATATAAAACATTTAAGCATGCATAGAATTTATAAAACCAAAGTCCACTCACAGACCGTTTTGACCGTGTGCCTCGATACGCGTGCCACCGGCCCTCCCGGGCCACACCACTATCACCGGGACTCCCAATCCTGTCCAAATCACATTAGAGGGTTACTAACCTCATCATTAACATCCTATCAAAGTCCCGTAAATTTTCCCGAATTTTTACTTATTTTTAAACTTAATTTAAAACCTTCAGATATCCCGAACAATATCGAGACGGTGTCCGATCGACACGAAACCAATTCCAAAATGTCCGTTACATTAAAGGGGACAGAAGTCATGTTGACCTCACCTCGAGATTCGTGTCCACGCACCGCCGTGAGTGGCTGCGCGTGAAACTCACGCGCCTGCTACAGTGTCACCAGCCCAACCCGTTTGTCTGGTAAACGGGTCCAATTCACCCGCGACACAACCCGGTTCCAATCCTGTCAATTCGATCCTAATTCCTTCAATTGATCATTCCATTAGTTTCGTTTTAAGTCCAATTACAAGTCTGTAAACTCAATTACACAAATCCTTACCCAGATTCCCACGATTCGATGATGATCCACGAAGAACACCCGGTTACTGTGCAATCATGGAACTCCCTCAATTGATGCAGGTTTCATCCAATTGATGATTCCAGAAGCATCAATGGACCATGAGGAACAATTCCCCCACATCAATTGCATCAAACCGGTGCTCAAACGTCACGACTCAAACTCGAGCACCGTCACTGTTCAACAATGGAGTTCTGCCATTCTCCAACGTTTTCCTTCAATTGATGATCCCAAAAGCATCGTGGGATCATGAAAAATCATTTCCCCACAACAATTGAGTCAATCACAGCCCCAAACTCCACGACTCAGCCTCGATTTCTTCCTCTGTCACCAAGCTCGATCAGAGCCAAAACGGCATCAATCCTTCTCGTTTTTGACGTGGATCGACTCGTCACAACCTCAGTAAGATGTTTCCAAGCTTCAATTCGATCGTCGCAGCCCAATTCGTCCAATTTGATTTTCCCTTCCAAAACTCAATCTTTCGAATTCTCAGTTCCTCCTCACTGCCACTCTCTCGTGTTTACTCAGTTGAAATCACACTCAAAACGCTCACAAAATCACACTCTCAGGTTCAGCAATGGAAGAGGAATTGGTTGGGAGAGTATTGGATTTGGTTGTACACGGTTAAGGAAAATATGGAGATTAATGGAAATTAAAAGATTAATTAATTAATTAAAAACTAATTAAACATCATCATGAGGTCTCCCCCAAAAACATGGATTCTGATTTCAAGGGATGAGTGACACTTGTCACTCATCCAGGTGTGTAGGGTCAACGGTCACTATTCATTATTATATTATTATTTTAATCCCGGCCTCGGTTCGTTAGTTCGTTTCCTTGACCATAACGTCGTCGTCGTAACTCCGATTTCGGCATGCCGCCTGTCGTTGGATTCGTATCGACGATACCTACGTAACGGTCCTTGGCCCTCGTCCATCGGACCTCCCGATCAAAAAGTCAACATTTGGCCCCTAATAAGCCAAATTACCAAAATACCCCTCAACTTCCGAACACCATAACTTTCTCTACGAATGTCGGAATCGAACGTGCCACCTGTCTATGAACTCGTGACGTCCCGAACTACGTCACGGTCATCGGTCAAAGTCCATTTGACCGCCCGAACAAAAAGTCAACATTTTGCCCACGACCAGGGGCAAAACGGTCATTTTGCACATTTTGTCCGATTCCGCCCTACTAACCACCGTTCAACTTCACTAATCAAGATTAATCACTAAACTAATCCCGGAATTCGGGACGGGTCGTTACATGTATCATACACGCACACTTATCACTTTTTTCTATTGGAATTAATCTCACCTTAGAATTGATCTATTTGATGTTTTTGAATATGTTGGATCCTTTGAAATCGTCCTGAAGTGGTTCTGGAATTTTTTGCAATTTTTCTTGATTTTCATGGAAATCTAACATTACTTTTAAGTTTTTGTCACTAAAAACTGAAGAACAATTTTGGTGACGAAATATGAGGAACACCGTGGCAAAAGTGACAATTTATAGAAAAGAAAAAAATCTGTAGAATTATGCCAACAAAATCTGCACGAAAATAAAAACTTGTTGGCAGGTTTTTGACGCATATTTTTTCAAATAAATTTTTACTATGGGATGAACCTTTTCAGAAGAAGAGAACATTTTTGAGAAAAATGTCTAGTGAGGTTCAAAAGTAAATCTCTCCACTTGAGGCAAGACATTTTTTTTTTGTCATATCATATGTATATTTTTAACACTAAATCTCATCAAGTCCACAATTTAAGCAAGCCCTTAAAAAACAAGTCCTAATTGAATACCTTAATACTTATTTTAACATTTTTAATAACATTAAAAGTCTTAATTGAATATACTGGGACTTTTTAAAGTCTTTTAAAATATTGAAATATTTTAATTGAATACACCTATATTCTTAAAGTCGTTAAAAATATTTGAATGTTATAATTGAATACACCTTCCACAGAAACAAATTATTAGTGACTTATGTGTCATCGACTCTAATCTACACCTTACCTGCACAAAACTGCTATGATAAAGGCGATACATGGAACAAGGATGCCCATGGCAGATACAAGAGTTGATGAAGTGTATTGCAATCCCACGTACATCAGTGTTCTTCCCAACACTCCTCTAAAATACAATTTGCATTGTGTGTATGGTCATAAGTACTCATCATCATCCATTAGTTGGGGATGATTTGTTAAGATTTTTAGAAATGTATATATGCTCACCCCAGCAGACCCAAGAACAAGACAATTCTCAGGATCCAAACATAGATTTTGCTCTCATTTTTCTTGTCATGAGAAACATTATGATTCATCATCATATAAAGACCATAACATAAACAAAAGAGATCTTTATAGCTGTCAGATGAAGTAAATTGCTGACCGTTCAAAGAGAAAGGCATGAAAGGCAGTTGATAGAGTTCCGAAAAAAGCACATATGGGCTCTTCATGCCTTTGTCAAGAGAGAGAGCTTGGAAACAATGGTGAATCCTGCAATGCATATGTCACAAAATATGCAAGGAACGTACGTATGGCTTCGAGTTTTCAATTTGTTTTCTCGTTTTGCATATCATGAGTTCCCTTTATTTCTTTTTCCCTTTGATTTTAAACAAATAAAGGAAAGGGCTTTGTGACTCCATTATGAGTTGAGTTTAAGTTGACAGGACCCATCCCAATCCCCCCGGGATTACCATGGAATGTGCCCTGCTCCCGTCCAACAAGGGGTGTCAAACAAGGGATAACCAAGAGCTACTGCCCAAACGGGCCATCCAGAGTGCGCAAGGACCGATGGAGGAGGTGTGCAATGTCCCAGTCTCTGCTGTAATCGCATCCGTAATCAACCTGAAGGGCATTAAAACCAAAAGCTGTGAGTGGACAAAAACCAATAAGTTTACCAAATACATTTATAAGACATTTATGCCCTCCAATAAAAACGTATGCATGCCACCAAAAACCAGTAACCAAAACGTTTGCTCAACCGAGCCATTAGGGCCTTAGCCCAAAAACCGTTAACCAAAAACCAAGTGTGGGAACTCAGCCCAAAACAGTGGAATACCACCACCATTAGGGCCTCGGTTCGTTAGTTCGTTTCCTTGACCATAACGTTGTCGTCGAATCTCCGATTTCGGCATGCCGCCTGTCGTTGGATTCGTATCGACGATACCTACGTATCGGTCCTTGGCCCTCGCCCATCGGACCTCCCGATCAAAAAGTCAACATTTGGCCCCTAATAAGCCAAATTACCAAAATACCCCTCAACTTCCGAACACCATAACTTTCTCTACGAATGTCGGAATCGAACGTGCCACCTGTCTATGAACTCGTGACGTCCCGAACTACATCACGGTCATTGGTCAAAGTCCATTTGACCGCCCGAACAAAAAGTCAACATTTTGCCCACGACAGGGGCAAAACGGTCATTTCGCACAATTTGTCTGATTCCGCCCTACTAACCACCGTTCAACCTCACTAATCAAGATTAGTCACTAAACTAATCCCGGAATTCGGGACGGGTCGTTACAACGTTAAGTTGACTCATGAAACCATTCAGATTGTTAATTAAGAAGGTGATCAATTTACGGCTCAAATCATGTCTACTAATCTACATTTATCTACAAATCTTCCACAATGAGAATTTGGTAAATAACAATTAAGCCCCTTCCTTCATTAGGCAATGGGTATATGGGTAACATGACTAGGAATACAAGCCTAACCAAGGGTGATGTTTGTAGGTTTAAAAGGCTTGAAGTGTCAATTGATATGTGTAAGCTTTGCCCTTTTGCCAATGTGCTTGAAAAGGTAAAAAATGTAATGTTTATTGTTTTTTCGTATAGATATTATGAGGAAGAGTATGGTGATTGAATCCTTTCACTTCTATGGAAAGAGAATGATTAACCAAATTCCAATCGAAATCCATAATACAAAAAGAAATAAAGAACCCAGAAAACAAAAACCCAACAATTACCGAGCCTTCTTCGACAAGTTTGAGTCCCTTGAGTTTCAGAAGAACTCGTCCAGCCAAAGCTTGAACCCACTAGGAAAGGAACCTGGACCAGTCAATTTTTTAGCACAAGCAGTGAATTCATCATCCAGTTCGCCACACCAATTAATGAATACATTACATCAGTTACGGGGCTCAAGCTTAGGCTAGAAGGGCTATAGCCCTTCCCAACCAAGCTTGCTCCCTTACATATTTATAGGCTAATCTATTCTAATATAGTTCATTTTAGTTTTATTTGTAGTACAATTTGAAGTTTTTTTTTTAAAAAAAAACTGTAGCAGCCCAACTCCAATATCAATATGTTTATAACCCATTTTAGTTTTATTATATAGTCAATTTCAGTTTTATTCGTAACCAAAAATGATTTTTTTTTTAAAAAAAAACAACAAAAGTTGCAGCAGTCCATTTCAATTTTATACATATTGAAGTTAGTAAGGGGAACTTCTCCCACGGGCAAACTGTAGCCAAAAAACGGAAAAAGTTTCACCCATATTTTTGTTTTCTTCTTCAACTCCATCTCATTATTTTCTTCTCACTTATTTTCTTCATACAAAATTTGGGTGTGTACCCATTTTCTTCTTCTTCTTCACTCGTATCGTGGAGTTTATTCAAAATCTAGTATATAAATTTAGCTCATTCGAAATTTAAGTTCAAGAACTATCCCTGCATTCCATTGCATTTTTGCCCATTAAATTCAACATCCAATTAATCAACTTTAACAATTTCACTTCAAGTACACAACAAAAACACATCGACAATTGCGTGTGACCCAAAAATGAATCTGTATGCGCATGATCTATAAGACCCGTGTCCTGAAAGGAACGGTGAACGATCTCACATTCCTGTTAGGGGGGAATGGTCTGGGATGAGAATGGTGATGTGCCTTAATGGTGTAAACACACACCTATCTAGCACGAGGCCTCCTAGGAGCTCATTGGCTTTGGATTCCGAGAGAACTCCAAAGTTAAGTGAATGAAGGCTGGTGGAATCCCATGATGGGTGACCCACTGGGAAGTTGCACCGTGAGCTCCCGAGAACAAACCCCTACAAACTGGACTGGTGTGTCCAGCGAGTCCAGATGAGAAAATATCGTGTTAGATAGAGTGAGCCACTACGCAACTCTGATCTATATGAGGCCTTTTGGGAGCTCAGTGGCTTTGGATTCGGTTGGAACTCCAAAGTTAAGCGAGTAAGGGCTGGTGCAATTTCATGATAGGTGACCTTCTGGAAAGTTGCACCGTGAGCTCTCGAAAACAAAATCGTGAGGGCGAGGAGGCCTAAAGAGAACAATATTGTGCTAGAGTCGGGTCTTGATAGAATGGTATCAAAGTCAGACCCCGACCGGAAAGTGTGCCAGCGAATACGCTGGACTTTAAAGGGGGTGGATTGTAAAACCTGTGTCCTGTAGGGAATGGTGAACGATCCCACATTCCTGCGAGGAGAGGAATAGTTTGGGAGGGGAATGGTGGTGTGCCTTAAAGGTGTAGACACACACCTATCTAGCACGAGACCTCTTGGGAGCTCATTGCCTTTGGATTCCGAGGGAACTCTAAAGTTAAGCGAGTGGAGGCTGGTGCAATCCCATTATGGGTGACCCACTGAGAAGTTGCACCTTGAGCTCCCAAGAACAAAACCCTGCAGACTGGGCTGGTGTGTCCAACGAGTCCAAAAGGGACAATATCGTATTAGATAGAGTGGGCCGCTGCGCAACTCTGATCTATATGAGGTCTTTTGAGAGTTTAGTGGTTTTGGGTTCCGTTGGAACTCCAAAGTTAAGCGAGTAAAGGTTGATGCAATGCCATGATGGGTCACCCCTAAGAAGTTACACCGTGAACTCCTGAAAAAAAAAACGTGAGGATGAGGAGGCCCAAAGCAAATAATATCGTGCTAGAATCGGGTCCTAGCCGAAGAGGGTGAGATCATGAAATGACCTCACTCGTGGGCTTCGACAACTTCAAGTTCTAAGGTTCTTTTTTCGATCCCTTCACTCTTCGCCATTCTCCTTTATTTTCCGAGTCCCAAACCGCTACTCACAACCTTTAATATCCATTTATTGTAATTGCAGTAAAATTAAGGCCACCATAAAAAATTTGAAAGCTTCAAATGTGAGATCTAACAAACCCAACTAAATTCTCTCTAACTTTCAAAATACAAACCAATCCTTCCGAAAATATCGAACAAAAAAAAAATGTCGGCCAGTAGAAAACGTATCTGCATCAGCTGTCGCTAAAACCCAGATTCGAATTAAAGCCCCCTGCAGATCTCAGCCATGGAAGCCATTTAAGAGACTTAGAGCATCCATCTCCACCCATCAGCAATGAGACCCCTTAATCCCACAACAAGAAAACACACACATACACAAAAATCTACCACTCCCCCACACAAAAACACAAAATCTACCACTCCCCATTTATAGAAACAAGCTACAGAAGAGCGACAGGAAAAAGTTTGGCATAAATGCTAGATAGCTAGAGAGAGAGCAGATGGAAATCGATTTTGGAGTTGATCTGTCGAACATGAAAAAGTGTATATGGGACCAAATCGACATTTACCTGGAGGCCCATATGGGGAAAGACGAAGAAGAAGTAGAGGAAGAGGATGAGGAGGTCGTTGAGGGCTCAGAGAATGCAGAGAAAAACGACGAGGTTGAGGAAGAAGATGACGAACAAGTAGAATTGAATTGAACTAATTGAACTGGACAACTAATTGGGCGTTTGTGTTTCTGGGTTTGAATTGAATTGATTTGCCCGATAATCTCATGAGCATCGGACTTGATTTGCCAGACCCAGACTCAAAAAACACAAACCCATAAACTCAGACGCCTACTATCTGGTTCAAGTTCATCTCCATCTTCATCTCTAACTTCACAATCATCTTCATCTTACGACGACGTTTTGGCACTTAATTTCGTTATCGGTTTGCGATGGGCATGTTTGAAAAAGAGAATGGCTTTAGAGAAATCAAAGATTTGGGTAGAATTGGAAAAGCTCGAGCTAGAACCTTACATGTCTCTTAATAATCGACAGCTCAGCTCAAGAAGAAAACAAAGCAATTGGGGTTTGGGTTTGAGTTTGGCGAGAACGAATTGAAGGGCTTCTAGATGTTGAACACGTGAAGGAGAAATGACGGTTAAAATTTGGGTTTTTCTTTTTGGGTTTTTTTTTTTTTTTTTTTTTTTTTATGGGTTCTTCTTTTTATTATGGATTTCAATTGGAATTGGATAATCATTTTCTTTTCATCGAGATAAAAGGATTCAATCACCATTCTCCCTCAAAAATCCAGATTGCCATTTCAATTAGGCGAAGAAAGAAGAAAATGAAACCCATGTTCATTTGCCGTTTCAATTTTTATTTTTTAAATATTTAGTTTTAATAAATTTTTATAAAATAATTAACTCACCAATTCCTTATTAACACGTAACCGTAACTACGGTTGTTATTAACTTGGCTAATGGAATTAAGCAATGGAGATATCACGAGTACAATTATGGCAGTACATTGTAACTAAATCCGTTTCAAAGAGTAAAGTGATATGTAATGTTCAATTATAGGATTAAAGCACGTAATAATCCATTTTGTTTTTACAATCTAAAATCTATCGTTATGGCCTCATCAATAGGGGTGGGTACGGTTCGGTTCGATACAGGTATTGACAATATCCAAATCCAAACCGTTAAAATCTTAACGGTTTGATACGGTTTGAATTTTATAAAATTAGAAATAAAACCGTTTCGATCCAAACCGTTATTAACGGTTCGATTTGGATCGAAACGGTTTAAAACCGTTAAGAAATAATAAAAAATAAGGATATATAAAAAATAAGGATACAAAAAAAATCAATACTCAATATTCAAAATTTTATATATAAGCTTGCTAAGTATTGAATTGTAAACATTATCACTATAATAAGATTTATCAAACACAAAAACTATTTAATAATTTTTTATTATACTGTTATATGAGTATATCTAGGTATCCTTTTATTTTTATTTTTATTTTACTTTGTATTAATAATAGATTTAAACGTTAATAAAAATTAATATATTTCTTAACGGTTTGGTTTGGATTTAACGGATTTTCAAAATGAAAATTCAAATCCAAACCGTTATTAACGGAACGGTTTTAATTCTTAAACCGTTTGACTTTTATCTAATCAAACCTAAACCGTTGGATAAATAACACTTTTAAGCAGATCGATTAACGATTTTAATGGATTCGTGTCCACTCCTACTCATCAATTAGAGTGAAAAAAATTAACCTTTAAATAGGAGTGAAAGAGTTTGACTTTTACAAATGGGACTGAAAGAATTGAACATGAAATCAAAGCAGCCTCCATTCTCCCTGTTTCACTCTCTGTATGTTGTCTGCTAAAACTAAACTATCGACGATTTCCTGATTGAAGCATAGCGGTGAACATGATTGCCCGTCTGTATCTTCGCCACCGCTATTTGAAATATCTGAATCGCCACCTCTCCTCCTCCCCATTCTCCACCGCCACCTCCAAAATTCCCACCCTCTACGCACCCACTTCCACCACCACTCAAACCGCCGCCACCCCCACCACAACCCTCCAACTCCTCTCATGGGGCAAAGGCGCCTCCGGCCAACTCGGCGGCGGCATAGAAGAACTCCGCCTCTACCCATCACCAGTAGCTAACCTCATCGTTCCCACCTCATCCTTCACTCTTGCACCAACCCATGGCCGAATTCAAACACCCAACTCCTCAATCGATGATAGCAATGGCCATGACTGTGTTGTGGAGGTGGGTATTTCTTGTGGGTTATTCCATTCTTCATTGTTAGTGGATGGTAAGCTTTGGATTTGGGGCAAAGGCGATGGCGGTCGACTTGGTTTTGGGCATGAAAATTCTTTGTTTCTACCCACTTTGAACCCGCATTTGGATTCGGTTCGCTTTGTAGCGCTTGGCGGGTTGCATTCTGTGGCGCTTACCTCCCTTGGCGACGTGTATACTTGGTCAGAACAATAGTAAAGACTAGACATTTCTGGCATTTCATCAAATTTTGAGTTATATACTTATATTGCATTTTCTTGTTTGCGCTTTCTTCATTTTAAATGTGCACAATATTTAATCTTTTAAGAGCATAAGCTGCCTATAAATTGTAAAATTCGCATCTTCTCAAGATTGATAGTTTCTAGAGTCCACTACACGCAACTGAAGATAACTTTTTGGGGAGATATGGGCCAAAGACACATGCTTCTTTTGTGTTGTTGATCTCTTTTCTAGTCAAGTGTAATCGATAAGAATGTTACCATTAGTCCAATACCATTCCAACTATTTGAATTGATTATATATGCTATGTCAGCTGCAAAAAATTTAAATGTTCAGTGATCATGTTTCTCTATTGATTCATGCTTTTGGTTGGATAACTTAATGGTTGTCATTAAACATGAAGCTTTCAGGGGTTATGGTGGTTTTGGTGCACTTGGACATTCTGTTTATACTAGAGAGTTGTTCCCTAGATTGGTGGAAGGCTCATGGAATGAGAAAATACGCCATATTTCAACTAGTGGGACGCATACTGCTGCCATCACAGAATCAGGTGCGTTGCTCTTCTTTTTTATTATAGTAAATGTGGTACTGACTAGATGCAACAAGTTAATGGACTCCAACGAAGTGGATAGGAAGAATTTAAGCTTGTAGCAGAAGTATGATGCAGATGACATGCTGTTTCAGTTTTTCACTCCCTTCTAGCTCTATGGATTTTAAATTGTTTCCCAGTATGAAGATGTATGTATATATGTTTCTGTTGCCATTGTATATTACATTTCTGGCTATTACTCATTAGTTGTAGCTTGTTAGGAGAACTCTACACTTGGGGCCGAGATGAAGGGGAGGGTAGATTGGGACTTGGTCCAAAACGGGGCCCAAATGAGGGTGGTGGACTTAGCATACCTTCCAAAGTGAGAGAATTACCTGTGCCTGTGGCTGCAGTTTCTTGTGGTGGGTTTTTCACAATGGCGATAACAGAAGATGGGGAACTTTGGAATTGGGGAGGTAAGGTTGTCACTTCTTATGTGGAACACTTTTTGCTCCCTTGCCTTCTTTCTTATACAAGTCAGCTGATTTAAAATTCTGGGAGTAGCGAAATATAATATTGGAAAGAACTACTTATGCCTGTTATATGTATCTTGCCGTAGGATACTCTTAACTTAACAAGATAACCAATGCCAAATAGGTGTAACTGTAACAAAATTCTTGTAGGGAATGAAGTTATTCTATTCAAATGATCTCCAACATCTTTGATTATTTGATTCATCGGTCAATGAGTTTGTGGAAATGAATTCCAACGTGCAGATTAACAATGGAGATAGCGTTAAGGGTATTGAAAACTGGATTTAGTTTGCGATTCTTAAGTCATTGTAATTCTATAATGGGTAGCATTGTCATTATTCTATAATTGGCTCTTGAAGTTACTGCCATCTTTGAGATTCTGACGGACCTTTGATTGCTCCACCTTCATGAAACTAATTTATGTTTTCTTGGTGTTTCTTCAGCAAACTCTAACTATGAGCTCGGAAGGGGTGATAAGGTTGGTGGTTGGAAACCAAAACCAGTTCCTAGCCTTGTAGGTGTAAGTATCATTCAGATAGCAAGCGGCGGATATCATTCTCTTGCTTTAACTGGTACAGTGAATGCGGTGTCTCATGATTGCAGCAGCAACTATGATTGTTTTTCTTGAGAAGTTAAGCCTGATTTATGTTCCTTTCTTTATGTTTAATTTTTAGATGAAGGTAAAGTACTTTCTTGGGGCCATGGTGGGCAGGGTCAGTTGGGCAACTCTTCTATCCAAAGTCAGAAAACACCTACAGTGGTTGAGGCTTTAAGTAATGAGCGTGTCATCTATATTGCTTGTGGAGGTTCATCTTCAGCAGCTGTAACAGGTAAGATGATGATTCCTGTTTCCTAGTTACTTTTTGTATATTGTATCGATGGTCCATTCTTTGTTGCATAGTTCAGAACATGTCTTTTCATTTGGTTTGCTATGCATTGATAGCGTTGCGTACTGAAACTCAAACTGAAAGTGAGGACTAGTTTATAATAATAGATGGGAGCATTGATAATGCTTAATTGCATAATTCAGAACACATTTTATGGGCAGATGTCCCTGACTTTGGTTCAAACTAGTAAACTTGATGTATTTTCGTACACTCGTGATTCGAAATGCATTGAGCGCCCAGATCTTGTTTTGTAACAGATAAAGGAAAGTTGTATATGTGGGGATACACTAAAGATTCTCAATTAGGAGTTCCTGGCTTGCCAGAGATACAACCATCTCCTGTTGAAGTCAAATTTTTAATGGAAGATGATGGATTGGGACCCCATAAAGTGCTGTCTATTGCAGTTGGCGCCTCTCATGCCATGTGTTTGGTTTCCAGGTCGGGTTAAAAAAAAACTTCCGTTAAGTTATTACTATAAACTTCTCTCTAACTCATATAAATTCTGTACCAGGGAAAAATTGTCCAACTGAGCTGAAACAGAGAAAATGGAAATCTATGATTCTGAGATGAAGACTGCTAGGCAAGAGAGATGAAGAGGCTGATAAATACCATGTCGGAGATAAATTAGTGAGCATTTGAGTGCAAGAAGTTGCTACATCAGGATTCAAGGGTTCCTGTTTTGACCAGCTCAAAACTCTTTGAGACATCCTCTTCCAAATGCAAGCCTTGATGACATTTGACAGAACTCAGTTATTGTAACCAGAGGGTTTTTCAGGTACTTCAATTTTTGGCAGAGGTGGTAGGTATCTTATCCTCTTGTATTTTCCCTTCATGTAGTGCCCTATTGTTCCTCCTCTAGGCCTGGGAGAACTATATGCGGAACAATTAAGCATAAATTGATACCGACTCCTCAGAATTTGGTAACTTCAACTCCATTAACCCCAATGTTACCATTTGTTTTCTTGTTCATGTTCAGATACATTATTTCCAAAAGGAAAGTGATTTTCATACTCGTCTTTTCTCCGTTTACGCTCCATTTGTTTCTCTGAATGGATTCAGCATTCAGCATATACTCAATATGATAGTTACCGTGCATGAAGAACCTGCGTGTTTTTTTACAAGGTCATATCTGTAATTAGAGCTTAGTACCCAGACCATCAACATGGGACCCTAATGTAATAGTCCATGAACATAATAGTACCTTTACTTGGCTTGCTTCCATGGCTATCACCTGCTGATTTGAATGTAACTTGACTTGCACCTTAGAGAACCATATTGTTTCGTGGCTTTCATAACAGACAAGTGCACCATTTACCTTGACTTCACCGATAAGAGTGCAAAGCATCAACTTGTATGCAAGGACCAACAGTCACCCCGCTAATAGTCGTTAATGCAAGTGAATTTCACAAACAAAGTTCTTGGTCATTGATGCAAGTTAATGCAAGTGAATTTTACAAACAAAGTTCTTGGTCATTGATGCAAGTAAATCTTTGAGAGCTTAGAAACTAAGTGTGACGATTAAAAATCGTTGGTCGTTGATGCAAGTGAATTTCACAAATGCAACATTTAGATAGTCTTCTTAATCTGGATACTCTCAGAAGAGGATACTTAATAGCAAGGCCGGCCAAGTGGGGGCCAAGGGGCAAAAGTCAATATTATAGGGTCCAAATTAAGTTTAAAATTATTAATATATTTATATATATATATAAGTTAAATAAAAAAATTATACGGATAAATAATATAATATAAGAGTAGGTAAATTTGATATTGTTCAATTTCTTTGAATAGTAGAGCTCTTATTTGAAGACTAAATACTTATATTGATTATGAAAGTTGTAATCTAATAGTCCTGAATGTGGATATTTTTATCTATGTACAAGTTAGAAATATATTTTTTTAAAAAATTGATTTTATTTTTTTAACAAAATATTTTGGACACGAGGCTTTTTTTTTTCTTTGTTAGTAGTTTTGTCCCAATAAGTTTTTCCTAATACATGTTTAACGAGGTCTTATAGTATAAAAATAAAATAATCAATTCATAAAAATTTACGTCTATGATGATTCGGGGTGTGAAATAAGTACATATTTTATATTTTTGCCATATACTTTCAATTGTTTAGACCGGCCCTCCTTAATAGGGCATAATGTGGACCACCAGGGTGCATGCTGCCATGGTTTGGTGCGTGACAAACTTCAATTATTCAGTGAGTTTGTCTACATCTCTTCTTCCTCTTCACACCTATCACGACAAACATTTACGAACCGGCGACACGCTAGAGTCTTATAGTCTATGGCCCCATTAATATTTTCCCCTCTCATTGCATGGTACAAAATCCCAACGGAAACCAAAATTTACTACGTGCCTACGAACTATGCCTCAACTTGTCTAATGTCTCATCCTTAGCCCAACACTTGTACATCTAGGTACGAATGAGGTAGGACGTTAAATCTTAAAGTAACAAAAATAAGGAGCCTTTATCTCAGAGAAGCTCGTTTCAAAAAAATCCGTTGTCAAGGGACAAGGTCTAGGGGGTCAAGCTACGCGAGCACTTCTCCCTCTTACTACGACTACAAAATGTTCTTGTAAATTATAACCAATAACGGGTATATAACCAATGATTTCAAATCCGGAGGTTGGAAAAAAATAGGCTCACTCTTCAATTGAACTAAAAAAAGTTCATCCGCATTCAATGTTTTTTATCAAATTTCAATGATATTATCATACAATAAATACAATATAAAACACTTAATTGTAGTAAGTACCTCTTTTACGTAGACAAAATATTATATTATCTCTAAAAAATTTACAATCTCGTTTTTTTTAAGTGTAAAACAAATTAATAAGATGTATTATATAATGTAACATTACATAAATTTTTTCTTCAAATATTCAATTTCGGATGTGTTGGTGCATACGCCGGCCTTTTGTTGTGGCCCGTGCCCCTATGTACAGGGGTCACTTAAGCATGTATGTTTATACTATCTGATCATATAATGTTACTGCTAATTTATTCTTATTTGTTTATACACACGTTGTTTAGTGCATACGATACTACATTCTGGTTAAATACACACAAAAGGAAAAAGTAGGAATATAAGTTTAGTTTTACTATTAACACGTGGAAATATATATATATATATATATATATATATATATGAAACAAGAATTAAGAATGTTATGTTGCACAAACTTGCTTAATATGGTAGTTCTTAATTAATCTTCAGCCACTATCACCTGTGTCTCTGCTGTATGAGTATGATCAAACATCACCAATGTGTATCCGACGGTCCATATTTACCCATAATTAAACACAGAACACTGCGACGCCGGCCTCGACAGCTCCATTCCCGCGCTGGACGGACATGCCTCCATCCCCACCGGCGGCACCATGCAGTTGTAACTCAAGCAAAGCGACACCGTATCGGGCAACATCGACCCGGGCTCCACGGGAAACCCGGATATGAAGTTATGCTGAAGGTAGAGTGTTCTGGTGATACCCACGTAGAAGCTCTTGACGTACTCCCGCGGCACGGTCCCAATCAGACGGTTGTTATTCAAATACAAGCTCTCCACACCCGCCGAGATTGGCGACAGTTCACACGTTATGGAGTTGTGGCTCAAGTCAACGATCGAGCCTTCGCCGTACGATGGAGGCTGCGACCAGGAAACCAATGGGGGGACCCACCAGGAGAGATTGTTCCGTTGCAACAGAAGCGATTGGAGGGCGGTACGGAACAGATTTTGAGGGAGGGGCCCACTGAAGCGGTTCATTCCGAGGTCGAGGTGGACTAAATCGGAGAGCGAGTAGAAGAGGGGCCCGATAGGGCCCCACATTTCGTTTTCCGAGAACGACGCGTAACGGAGTGTAGCTGGGAGAGAAGACGGCAAGGGGCCGGTCACCGGTGAATCTGTTGCGTTTCAAGTCCAAGTGAAGGAGCTGAGACGACACGTCGTATGGCACTTGGCCGGAGAGGGAGTTGGAGGCGAGGATGAGGACTTTTAAGGCGGGTAATCGGGTCAGACCCGCCGGGATTGA
This sequence comes from Prinsepia uniflora, assembly GCA_032719365.1. NCBI lineage: Eukaryota > Viridiplantae > Streptophyta > Magnoliopsida > Rosales > Rosaceae > Prinsepia > Prinsepia uniflora. Next base: position 1,351,854 of record CM064864.1, on the reverse strand, counting down.
CCCGGTGAGGCGATTGTAGCTGAGGTCGAGGGTGTGGAGATTGGGGAGGAGAGAGAGGGTTTGGGGAATCGGACCGGTGAGCCGGTTGTTAGTGAGGGAGATGACTCGGAGGCCGGCGAGCCGGCCCAGTTGGAAGGGGTTTGGACCGGTGACGATCCGGCGAATAGGATGAGCTGAGTCAACTCAGTGAGGTCGGATATGGAGGGCGGGAGCGAGCCGGCGAGTCCGGGGGAGTCGGAGAGGCCGGTTCCGAGTGTGAGGGCGGTGACTCGGTCAGAAGTGCAGGTGACGCCGGAGAATGTGTAGCAGGGATCGGGTGCGGCAAAGTCCCACGTGGAGAAGAATACGGCGCGCGTGGTGGCGAGAGGGGACGTCGGTGAGGGAGTTTTTGATAGAGATGAGGGCGTGGAGATCGGCGGTGGTGATTTTTTGATCGGAGGGAGGAGGTAGATTGAGGAGGAAGAGGAGAAAGAGTGAGAGTGAGAGTTTGAGTGAGGAGTGTGCATGTGGTTTGGCCATGAGAGGAGGAAATGAAAGGGAAGTCAAAATTGAAGCGGTTTGATGTAAAAACCGTAAGCTTTATTCATAAGGCAAGGCAATGCTATTTAAATCCTCAAAATTGACCACATTTAACGATAATGTTGATTTGGCAATAATAGTTTAATATAAATATAGAATAATTTCATTTATTAAAATAATATCATTCATTGATTACCGTGCGATGGATATAACCGTTAGGCTTGCGTAATGGCTTTATGGGTTACCATATTTGTAATGTTTTATCAAATAATGATGAGTTAGGATCAAGGGACACTTATATTCACATATAAATTTACACTCTTTTTAGGCCTTTAGATTTAGAGTTAATCAATAGTTCTTATTATAAGTAATATGAAACATCATTAATGCTTAATTTAAAAGAATTTTAATTTATAATTTCCTTTTTAATTAAAAACTTCTTAATTTAGAAGTAATATGAAACATTATTAATGCTTAATTTGAGGACATCTAAAATTCTTAAGAAAATAGATCATAATCAATAAGAATCATCCAAACAAAAACCTTAACAAGTTACTAAAATTCTCACATCAGACCCTTCCCTTCCTAATCATCTCTCTCCAACCACCACAAAATGCAACCAACCAGAAATACATTACCTAGAGCATGCTAAACAACATTGATGAGACCCCAATTCAAATACAGAGGAAGCAGCGGCTTGGGTGGGCGAAATTGCAGCGTATAGGAAGAAGAGGAATGCTTGGATCAGAAAAATAAAATAAAAGATCAACTCTCAATTCTGATTTTTTTTTATTATATAAAATTTTGTTTTGAAAATAAATTTTAGTTAAAACAAATTAAGAAGTTTTTAATTAAAAAGGAAATTATTAATTAAAATTCTTTTAAATTAAACATTAATGATGTTTCATATTACTTCTAATTAAGAAGTTTTCAATTAAAAAGGAAATTATAAATTAAAATTCTTTTAAATTAAGCATTAATGATGTTTCATATTACTTCTAATTAAAACCATTGATTAACTCCAAATCTAAAGGTCTAAAAAAAGTGTAAACTTATATGTAAATATAAGTGTCCCTTGATCCTAATCCAATAATGATATATTGACTAATAGAAATCCAAATAGTGAAAGAATGTTAAAAAAAATTAATTACAAAATGTTCAAGTGTGCAATAACTAATAAATTGATCTATAATAAAAATAAAACTATAAAAATAGAAATACTTTATTAAAATATGACTAATTTAATATTTATTCAAATAAAATATTTTATATAATAAATTGCAAATTTATAATATATATATATATATATATATATATTTGTGAGTAATAACACAAATAATACATGTAATGGTTTAATTCGATGCAAAGTGAAAAACCTTACCACAAGAATATGAATTCTCAAATAGTCTTCTTAATTATGACGATTATTTTTCACATTTCTTTCATATAATTTTGTGTTCATTAATTTATTTTCTTTATTTAGGATTTATTGACTCAATTGCATAATTCAAATCTTATATAAGGGTAGTCAAGTGAGTTTAATTTAGTCGATATTAGTATTAAATTATTGATAATTAATTTTAAATTCAATTCCCAATAACATATTATATGAAGAAAAAAATTCAAAAATTATCTCTTCCCCGTAATAAAAAAAAAAAATTATACGAGGGTAGTGATGGTTAAAATGGCAATAGTGGTCCATATATATGTATGTGAGTAATGAGTTGGATGGTGCGTAAATTGGCACCTTTGATGTGCTCACTTTTGTAGTGGTTAAGATTTAGAGGAGGGTGGTCATTTGATTACACTAAATTACCATTACTTAATTGGCCATCATTCCACCTCAAATCATCAATGCTGGGTGTGAACCTTTTTGGATTGTTTAAACATGTTGCAATTTAGATTCAGTTTATTTTAAAATTGAATTAACTCTCTGATCTGATTTATTAAAGAAATATTTTATCAATTTAATTTTTTATTGTTATTGACACGTAATATCTAAAATCAATGATAAATTTGCGTTAGGGGGTCTGAAAGATTCACATAAACATTTTAGTCTCCTTCTGATCACAAATCAATTGTCAATTTCATGTCTCGAAGACCAAGTTACCAAATGAACAAACTTGACTCAAAACTCGAGTTTCTACCGGACCACTTGTTCGTGGTTTTATTTTATAAATTTGATAATGCGATGAATTACTAATAATTAAATAAAGGGGCAATTGTATATAGGTAATTTTTTAGAGTCAAAATTATAAGTTAATACACTATAGTAAATAGGAACGGTAAGTAAGAAATAACTTGATTTTTTTATTATTGGTCAAAATGCAGTGTTAGTTTTAAATTTTAATCCTTTAATTTTTAAAGAATTACAAGTATGTCATTACATATCATTTAGTTTGATTTTATTTTACGTAATTTACCTATAAGAATTTTAATAGTACATGCAAATGTAGTTTACCTATGAGAATAAAAGTATATTATACACAATATATCTCTCTAAAATAGAACATAAAAATAAGAAATATACAGATAATTATTAATTTACCTATGAAAGAATAAAACAAGCAGATAATTAATAATTTACATACGAAGGAATAAAACCAATTTTTTTTATAAAATAAATAATGTACCTGTGAGTCTGTAATTATTCAAAACTATCCGATAATATATGAGAAGTTTAATAGATTAAAATGATTTTCATTCCTAAAACAAATTTTAAAAATATAAAATTTAATTAGAATTATCTTATCAAATAATTTTTAAAAATAAATATAAAATATTAATATCTAAATTTTGAAAGTTACTCATTCATATCTAAAAAAGGTTATAACAGTATTAGAAAATTTATAAAAATCTTAATAATACACTAAATGAACCATTTTATATGTTAAGTGGACTATTTTATATGTTATCCTATACAATTGGACTAATTTATAATTAATGCATATCTGATTTATTAAGTTAAGCTGAGAGCAAAATTAATCAGCTGAGAACTTTTCAGAATCAACGATGTGCACATAGTAAGTAAAAAATCCATATTTATCGAACTCTGCTGTCTCTACAATTAATCTTGTTCTTTTTCATGCCTCATTTGACCAATATTTTCTCAGGAAAAAAAAAACAAGGAAGGAGGTTACTGATTTTCCCAATTCCCAATCAATAGTGTTATATTCACTGATGAAAATTTTGGTGCTATCGCCGATATATCGGAAATTCCGACCACCGGCACCTAAGGATGGGGGAAGGAAAATCTTCCCCCAAAATCGGCAGATATCGGCGATAATCGCCGATATTGGCCGAAATCTTCGATTTTGGACCGAAATCCCTAACTCATCGAACAATTGATGGAAGTTCGAAACCAAGGAAGGAACCGAAATCTGGAAAACATAAATATGGGGCAAACGGCAAACCTCGAAGCACCTCTGATTCTGATATGTCGATCGACGGCTGAAGCACAGCACCACGCACCACTCGAATCCTCTATTTCTCCGCTTCTCTCAGCCGCCTACTCCTCGATCGACGGCTCTACTCTCGTCGGCGGCTCCACCCATCTCATCACCACGCGCCGTCTCGCCCTCACGGTCACTTCCGCCACCTCTGATCTCTCAGTCTCGCCCCCTCTGCACGGCCGCTCACCATTTCCTTTCCAAACACACTCAAACAAAGAACGATCGAGAGAGAGAGGTTTGGTTGGGTTAAATAACCCAAATGAAACACACCGTTTCATTTCAATGGTTTTTTTTTTTTAACTTTTTTTAACCCCTTTTTAAATTCTTAAATCTAGATTATTATTTTTACCATTTATACTTAAACATATATTAGTAAATTTTAAAGATTTTTATGTTTACTTAACAGTTAATCCTTTACCTTGTTTTTACTATATATTACCAAATATCAAAAAAATAAAACATATATTATTTGATAAAATATGTTTTAGTATTTGGTAAATATCAAATATCAAACATATATTATAATAATCATAAATTTGTTATAATAATCAAATTGGTTCCGTATGTTATAATAATCATAAATATGTTATAATAATCATAAATCGTTTATGTTCTATGCACTCTTTAAGAAACCATACTTGGAACCAATTTTAGAGCAGTTCAAATATTATAATAATCAAACATCCCACCCACATGAAATTACTAGAGATTGAGGTCAATTTAATGATCATAAATTTGTTATAATATTTGAACAGTTCAAATATTACTAGATATTGGTTCCATATATTATAATAATGATCATAAAGATCTAGTAATTTGGTATATGTTTGGTTATAATATTTGAACTGCTCTAAATTACTCTAAAATTGGTTATAATAATCAAATTTGTTATAATATTTGAACTGCTCTAAAATTGGCTCCGTATCCGTATCGATATCAAAAAAATAAAACATATATTATTTGATAAAATATGTTTTAGTATTTGGTAAATATCAAATATCAAACATATATTACCAAATATTAAAAAAAAAGGTTAAGCCTTAAATATCTTTTTGTTTCAAAATTCAAAATTTATTATTTGGTATAATATATTTTAGTAATATATTTTTACTCATATATTTGGTAATATATGTTTTATTTTAGAATACATGTTAAAGTTTAATGTAAAAAATGGCTTCACTCACATATTTGGTGATATATGCTTTGATTTAGAATATATGTTTTAATTTAGGAATATATGTTGTAATTGAAATAATTTAAATAATGTGATTATAATTTAGAAATATTATTATTTATTAATTTATTATTATTTGTATGTTTATTATTATTATTATTTGTCAATGTGTAAAGTATTCTTAGTGTAACATTATCAATAAAATTATGTTTTACTTTAAGTTTATCTTTAAGGTTTTATACTGTTAGTTATCGTCGGACCTATATTCTATCATATGATTCATCATATATTTATTATATCAAAGTCATTTTATAGTTTTTATTAGTCCTATATAACCATCATTGGGTACTTAAGGTTTTCCCAAAGTTTTATTCCAAATTTCCAATTTTTAAACCGAATTTCCGTCATTTTTGTTGACCGTAAACGATATCGATATTTGGGGCGAGATATCCGTAAATTTGACTAGCGATATATCCGTCGATATCGATATTTCAATCATTGGTTATATTACGAGAATCATATTCTGTTATGTGATGGCATCAACAAACCAAAAAAAATATAGAAAAAAATTAAAACAATGAGAATGAATCAAAGGAAATTTTTAAAAAAAAACTAAATGAAGAATAACATAAGATGGGGAAATTAGAATGTCGACTATATTATACTGGAATTGCAGGGACTTTAGCGGGGAAGAAGTAACCCCAGGAATTGCAGTCAAGCTGATGCAATCTAAGATGCAGGAATTTACGAATGCACTCGGAGCTACTGCACCCTCAACTGTGGATGATCCCACTATGAGGATGGGGGGATGTGTCAGGACCCACCCCGGTTTCACCCCGAAACCCGAGGTAAATCCCGCTCCCGTCTGACTCCCCAACACAACACCTAAGGAACACTTACTCGAACCCAGTCAAACGCAGGAGTAATTACAAAATATCCCAAAATCCTTATCGTTTACAGAGCATAGCACTACATTACAAGAAAAATAAAAACCGAGAAAGTACACGCACACAGAAGCCTTTAAACTCTTCTAGGATCCCTCACGTCGCTTCTATGCCTCAGACTCTGCCTCGACGTCAAGACCCCGCGCTAGCTCCACAACCTGGAGGGCAATTAAAACAGAAAATGTGAGTGGACCAAAAAGTACAAAAGTTCAAAAACCATTTTATAAGAAAACCGAGTTAAACCCTCCGTTTTGAAACCACATGCATAACCAACAGTTATAAACACAGTTATAAAATAATCATTATAAACATCATAAGAAACAGAAACACTATAAAATATCATAGGAAACCATAACATGAGTATCAGAAACTGTATCAAACCATAACCACCAAATCATCATTTTCTCGATCAAACCTGCTGGACCTATCCGAGTCTTTAAACTCCCGAGTCTTTAAACTCAATCCAGGCCTTAATAATATCCGATTCTTTAAACTCCCGAGTCTTTAAACTCAAGGCCTACGGGGGAAAATCAATATATATATATATCCGAGTCTTTAAACTCCCGAGTCTTTAAACTCAATCCGGGTCTTTAAACCCAATCCGGCCGGTCCCCCGTCACATATATCCGGGTCTTTAAACCCAATATCCAGATCCAGCAAATCCAATCTCAAAATCATTTAAAAACCACTTACCAAATCCACATCCAAACCCGAATCCGAAATCACTGGTCCGATGCCCTTCCGGCATCCAGAACCGTCATTCCGAACCCAAATCCGGAGTCCACTTTCCAATCTTAAAACCAAATTCCGATTAATGAGATCCGATTCTAAAATCGAAAACTTTGATCATCGAAATCATGTTCCCCAAAATCCACTTATAACCATTGAAAACCACTTATCATTTGAAATCCCAAAACCATAGCATATATTCCAGAAACCAACTATTCCTCGAAAAACGTGCTGAAACCATCTTTTCTTGAAAAACGTGTAATGATGCAAAACCAACCAAACATATTCGATAAACATAAAATCATGATTAAAAACCATAAGACAATTATAGAAAACAGTTATGCATGCTCGAGTTTAGAGAAAAGGTCCACTCACAGTACTGAGCCCTACTCGCGTCCCGAACGTCCAGCCCGTTCCTCGGCTTCCTCGGGAAATCCCGATCCTGTCAAACACCGTCAAATTACGTCACTAACACGTCTACAAACACTCACCTAAATTTCCTCAAAAATCCCCGAACCGAAGACTTAAAACCCCGGGACCCTAAATCTTCACCCTCGCGGAACTACACTCAAACGACTTCCGATTGACCTGAAACCAACTCCATTGAACTCACCCTAACTTCTAGACCAAAAACCTTGTTGACCGTTTTCCCCGTCGCCGCCGCACGCGCCCCCACGCGCCGCCCAAAGTGGCTGCGCGTGGCCCTCACGCGCCAGCTACAGTGTCACCCCCAACCTCGAGTGCACTGTGCTGAACCGGCCGCTGCAACTGGACCGGCGAGAGGCATTCTCCACCGTCCGGCCACCTTTTCCTTCCCTCTCTTCTCCTGCAGCTTCGTCCAAACACCACGAATCCATCCCTCAACTCTTCTAACCTCGACACAGCCCCGTCATCGTCGATTCAAGCTCGAACCAGACGGCCACTTTTCCCCTGTTTCACAATTCACCTGTTCCGGTAACCTCCCGTCACGGTGGCGATACCAGACTCACCCCACAACCTCACTGATCCACGTCTAACACCCCTAACCCTTCGACTCACCCCAGAAGTCCACGACTTTGGGTTCGAAGTTCACGGTCGAAACAGGGTAACAGAGACTCCTCTTCGCCTGAGCTCCGCCGTGTACGCCCCCGTCACGGCGACCATCACAACCCACTCCTAGGACCTCCCTGAACATCACCTCGACCTTCTAACCTCTCGACTCTCAGCCAAACCTCACGACTTTCCAAATGAAGTTTACGGGAAAAACAGAGTAAAGAGATCTCACCTTCGATTGCAGCTCCGCCGTGCGCACTGCCGCGTGCCACGGTGTTCGTTAGTCTCCTTGCAACCTCCTGCAGCTTCCCCTGCCTTGGTTTGAGTCACCTCACGGCGTAGCCACCACCTCGAACTCACGGCCTCCCTGTTTCCTTCAAAACTTCTCCGCACCTCCGCCGTGCCGCCGTGCACAATTGCACCACCAAAACCCGATCAGCAACTCCCTTTCAATCTCCCATTCCTCCCTCACTCACCAAAACTCGTCACCAGCCACGATCAATCCTCAATTCCTCCTCACAAGCTCACTCTGTTTCTCTGTGTTTGTCGAAGAACAGCCACGGGTAAGCACGAGTGCACCCCAATTATTTGGGCTGAGACCACACAGGATTCTCCCAGAATCCTCTAGCCCCCTGCCATGTGTCACCATCCACTCCACTCCTTATCCCACCTGGTGAAATCCCAGCCGCCCATTTCCTTCTTTCTGCACAAATCCCAATGTGCAGAAAGACTAAAATACCCTCATGTTTTACTCATTTTACGGTTTTACCAAAACTTCCTAGACCCGTAACTCTCGCCTCGTAAGTCCGATGAATACGTGCCGCCTGTCATCGAACTCAGGACGACAAGAACTATCTAACTATCCTAGGTCAACCTACCAAAACCCGATTATTCAAAAAGTCAACTTTTCCCCCTATTTTTTCCAAAATTACGGTTATGCCCTCAACCTTCCGAACATCACAACTTCCTCCTCGGATGTCGGAATCGGGCGTGCCACCTGCCTAAGGATTCGTAACGTCCTCAACTACGTCCTGGTCACTAGTCAACTCCCATTTGACCACCCGAAATAAAAGTCAACATTTCTGCCCGACCCAGGGGCAAAATCGTCATTCTAAGTTCCCGGACCCCTCGGGACCACCTAACCCTTGATTAACCTTACTAATCACACCTTAATCACTATACTTATCCCAATTCTCGGGACGGGTTGTTACAGGATGCCATGCACAGGTTTGGTCGAAACCACCAATGAATACGATTAAGCAAAATTCCTTTGGTGCTTGGTATAGTCAGACTGGGTTTGGTAGTGCTAGCTGGATTGCTAAAGATAGTTATGGGGACTTTTTTAGGACTAGATGCATCGGTGGGTTGCGAAGCTTGATGGCAATTACCACTAAAGCAGAAGGAATAAGAGGGGCAATGCAATTAGCTCTACAGGAGGGCTACATGGATATAATTGTAGAATCTGACTCTTGTACCCTCATCAATATTCTTCATTGTGATCATGAGGCCATAGCAGAAGTTGATGTGATAATTTTTTATATTGGCCAAATGGCTAAGTTTGTCCGACAGGTACAATTTAGGTTTACATCTCGTATCTGTAACCGAGCAGCTCACTCAATTGCTGCGTTCAAGGGTAGAGTTTGAGGATCTCAAGACTGAGGTACATTTGATCTACCAGAATGAATGTTTAATATTGTGGCTGAAGAAGTCGATGTATCTATTCATTTTTAATTTATAAATGATTTTCCTTTACTAAAAAAAAAGAATAACATAAGAATCAAAGAGATAATTGCACTAAACAAAAGTAACTATCGCTCACTAAGAGTCGATGGACTACATCTTTCGATGTAGGCAACAGACTCCAACTGAGGTTCAGATACTGATTGAAAGCTGGAATCAACGAAGATTTTCAAAGTCATGTAAGAAATAAAGAAGTATAAAATAACTCTTTCACTATTCAGAACAAAAGAAAACAAAAACAAAAAAAATAACGGGGCAAAACAGTCACTTTCAGGCCCAAAGGCCAAAATCGAAAATTGATTATTTATACTGTTTATCAACAATGGCACCGACATATGCCCTTTAATATATTTAGAATTTCCTTAAAACCCTAGTGAATCACACTGATCCAAAAACCTGCAGGAAGACTTTGTTTAGTAAATGATCAAAGACCTAAACATAATATTGACAAAAGCTTAATAACAAAACAAAAACAAGAAAAGGCAAGAGTACGTCTTAGGCTAATTAAACTGCCCAGTTGCGAAATTAATTTAATTGATTAATTAATATTATAATTAAAAGAAATAATAATTACTTATATGGTTATGATATCACATATTATTGATTACTGTATTTTTATTATGTTCATGTAATAATCATTAACGAAGGAAATAAACAAATTCACCATATTATCGATATAAATAATTTCTCTAAACGAATATGAATATTTTTCGTTCACTTATATTATAACATGATAAATGAAGACGATTTGTTTGCTGTGTTTTTCTCACATTGTTTATGAGCATGAGACTATTAGCTTGGTAGATCCACAGGCAAAGCTCAGATAGAAACTTCGTGACACCACAGGTGGAAAGATTCTCCACTGCTTACTAATTTAATCAGTCACTACTCACTCCGATGCTGCGCACATTTAAAGGTGAGTACCATAATACAAATTTTATCAAAAAGAAAGACAACTTAGAAAAGAATAGAAAAATAGTAAGTTCGGGTCAGCTTTCGGTGGGTGGATTTAGAAAATGCTGATGGCACATACCCATGCCAGGTCCAACCCTAAAGCCTGCAAAATGTTGAGCATGCGGCATGGCGGCATGCACAATATAATCAATGAAAGACAAGAATTTCAAACCATTTTCATCACCTTCAGTAATTTTTAAGTATATCCGTAATTTTATACAATTGTATATTTATTTATGTATTTTATAATTATATTATAACACGTGAAATAAAAACATCACGTGACATATGTTTCAAATACGCTTAAAAAATTATGATTTTTCAACAAACACGAGAACAGTAGTACTGATCATTCCTCACTCTTCTCTGCTTCTAACATTCCTAACAAGAGAACTTTGCAATATGACTCGATTAACGACTACTACCGGAGCCTCATGTAGTTCAATTCTATTGTAATTTGTAACTACTATTTCGGATGATCCATAAATGATTACTATTCCTTGTAGACGGACCTTGATTTCCATCAACCGATAGACTTGGCACGCTCAATGGGCATTGTAGGCCACGCAGTCCGATCAAGTACTAAAATCAGTTTGCTATAAGCCTATTGGAACCATCCAAAGACAACAAAAGATGCTAGAATGAAGGTAAAATCCAAGCAAGCTGGTATGTTATGACAAATGGTGGAAGACAAAGAATGTTGTGCCCAAGGACGAGTCCAATAGGTGGCTAAGCTGGTCTTCATCCCATCTCATAACTTTAGACAAAGAAAAAAAAAAAACTAAGAAAGATTAATGCCTTTGCCGCCATTTGTATTCTTCTTCTTCTTCTTCTACAAGAAGGTTTGGTTAAAACGATGCGCATCAATAGGGGCCTGTTTCATTCAGGCCTTAAAGTGGTGGGCATATTAGCCCAAAGGTTTTTTGGGAATGTGGCCCAAGATATTTAGGACGTACGCTAAACTATTTTTGTGGCATTTCACTCCTAACCACAACTCATCCGATGAATTTTCAACATCAGCCAGTTCGGACCTCCATTTACCTTTACCCAAGCTTCATATACTGGTCATAGATAGATTACTCAAATTCGGGTCCATAAACAGTGACAATTGTCGTATGAAGACTTAATTTCGCTACGACTCTGGTGGTTCCCTTAACGAGCATGTGAATCTCCCGGCTCATACTTCAACATGAAATATAAACACCATGTACCAAAAGGGTCATTAGGTAAACAAAATCAGAACTTAATGAATTAAGTATAGGTCTTCCTTTCCATCTTGGTCTTGGAAAAAACCATAAACCCTAGAGAATCACTTCTTGCACCTACCTATACAAAAACCCTACCTAACTTCATTTGTTTAGTTATGCACCCTAAATTTCATTTTTTAGTGTTTAATAATGTCAGATGCTCTATTTCTCAACTCATTAAGCTCTGTTTTTTTTTTTTTTCCAAGTTGACCAGATATTTGATATTAAAATTTCGAGAATAAATTTTCATTTTTAAAACTTTTGAATTTGGATTTTGAAGTCGTACAATTGGAAGAGCTTGATTCTACTCAGGGCTGGCACTGAGGGTAGCCGACTAAGGCAACTATATTGGGTCCCCACCTCGAGGGAGCCCCCAAATTTTTATTTATTTTTATACATATTGTTATGTTAATTTTATATATAAATATAATACTTTAATAATCAAATTCGAATGATTGCGGGAGTTGGTTTGGTGCTCATTAGCCTTCGAGGAAATCCCTTATTCGAATCTAAGGGGCCTTTTTTGTATGATTACTTATCAAATCTTGCTGACTATATATATTACAGTTTTCTCTACATGAATAAACTATTCAACGTTGAAGTTAATCAAATCATATCTTCGGTTAACGATGTCACAAGAAAGTTTGAATCGTTCGGCAATTTTATTAATTGACAAAAAAAAAAATTGGTAACAGAACTAGATTATGAGAACTTAATTAACATGTTTGCCTCTCAAAACACAAGACATGCGATACTCAAGTGAAATTCTTTACATTTATTAAGTATATGTAATATTTTTATACCGAATTAAAACACTCGATTAGAATGAACTCAATGATCAATCGGCTCTTAATTCTACTCATAAATAAAATATTCCAAATATTGATTGTTGAAACTAAATTTGTCCTTTAAACTCAAAAGACTCAAGAATTCCTGCAAACAAACAAACAGTAAGCTATCGTTCGTTCAATGATCGAGACCCGGGGGGTGTTCGACTAAGAACGCTCTAATGTTTAAGTCAGCTTCGAAAGTGAAATCTCAAGAGTTTAAGTAGCGTTGAACAGAATTACCTGGAAAGTGAAATGAGCTCCGCTATTTATAGGAAAACCTTGGGAGAAGCGTTCTGATTGGTCGGTTTAATTTATAATTAATAAATAATATATTTATAATAAAATATATTATTTAATAATTATAATAATAGCTTTTTATGATAATAATGATAATTATTGTGGTTTAATATCAATATTTAATTGTCCATTATTAAGAATAATGATAATTAATTCTCTGAGAGAATATTAATATTACGGAGATTTTTAATTCGATTAAATAATGTATTTAACTGGTAAATAGGTTATTTAATATGTAGATGTATACAAATTATTTGTATTATTATTAGGAATAATTTAATCATTTCAAAAATTATTGGTTACATACTAACTTCACAATTTTCGTGTAATTTTTAGGTTCCCATTCATATGCTTGCTTCATTGAACCATTTGTTAAGCACTGGCAGTCTGGCATCTTATCGAGCTGTTGAATATTACTAGGCAAGTAAAGTAGCTTTAGAGGAAAGGGTTGTCACATGCGAGTTGGCCAATGACGAGGCTGCATGTGAAAGTATTATGACATTATTTGTCGTGGTATAAAACTTTTCTGTACCCAATTTTCAGAACTTGATTGGTTGTTAAAAAGTGGATGACCATCTCTAATTATCTATATATAGTTCTAATTATTACTTATATATAATTTCATATAGGATTATGTAATTTTTTAATATAAGATTTTTTTACATTCATATTCACACACGCTTTTTAAATATGGTGAATTTTTAAACTTAAAAAGTTAAAACGTAAACAACATATATTGGTGATATGGAACACGCGTGACAGTTAAGCCTTATACATGAGATAATCTACTTTGATACCATGCAGATTGGTCTGTGCACTTGCAATGGTATCAAGATAACTAGGTGATTCGTATGCCACCATGATCTCCTTTGAGAGTTTAGTATCAAATTCTAACCTAACATTTGTCCCCATTGCGTATGTTGAGCTAATCCGAGCTAGGACGATATAGTTAAAAGAAATTTATTGGTACGGAGAATGAATCAAATATGGGTGACAGGTTTAACTATTGGTGGCATGGGTGTGATGAAAGTTTGGGCCAATCAATCGAGTTAAGGCTCAGAGAATCACCCGGTCACGGCGAGACGAGCTATTTACCATTACGATAGGTATTAAGTAGAGGTGCAGTGATGTATGCAGCTAAAACGTCCTAGCAGATCTGTAGACTTGAACCTTATTCCTACATGACCCTAAAACGAGTCATCAATAGGGGGAGAAGCTCTTCTCGTGATAAACCATTGTAAGATTGTACAACTTCGTAATATAAGTTTTTTGTACTTTTATATTCTCACATATATATCACTAATTCTCTTCTCCATCATTATTAATATATATTTTATTTTTTCATATCTCAAATTAAAACGTGATAACTAATCACTAAAAATGAAATAATCATTAAACCTACGCTCATTTCATAACAATTTTCATTTTTTTTAAGATTAAAAGATAATTTATTATAGAAAAATATTACCTCTTCAAATTATATCTACCGAGCGAGAGATAAATACTTCCATATCTCTTGCAAGCGATGTGGCAGTATTTCTTTGCTCACAATATTTCCATCTTTCAATCGTATTAAAATACGTGTTGTATAAATTGACGCCATTGACATATATTTCTAGTACACATAAGTATATATTTCTCCTGCCAAACCGACAACCCTACATATTGAAGTCAAAAATTCCCAGCTGGAAAGGATCAAAGTTAGGGTTTTGGGTTTCACGAGAGAGTGAAAAATGACAAAAGATGATTGATAAGCTTGTCTGTATATGTGTTGGAAACTCAAATCTGACGCGACATTGTTGTTGAAAAAAAGTATTCGGTGAGATTTCACACCATAACAAAGATTTCACACCATAACAAATTAACAATTGTCTAATATATTTACTGTACTCATCATTCATGTCATCTCTAATCATCCCCCTCCCTCTCTGAAGATGGCCGTACAATGCCAAAATGTTAGAGATTAAATTGAAGATGGACGTCAATGTAATACGTACATATATATATATATACATATATGTACGTATGTATATAAAGGGAGAAGCCAAGATAGTTACATTTCTCATATCCCCGGGGATATTCTTGCAAAATTAATTCATTAAAAAATGGATAATTTAATAAGTCAGCTCGTGTCGTAAGGTGGTGGGTTAAATCCCACAACAAGTGCAAATTAACCTCGTATTTAGTTGCCAAGTACAAAAAAATAAAAACAGGTAAAATTTCTCATAAAATTCCAAAAATATTCTTACTGAACAAGCTTAAGCTCATCAACGATGCAGTGGAATATAGGTAGGTCCTGTGATATTAGGGGTAAAATGATCAAATGAATTATGAAATTAAAAAAAAAAAAATTGTTGTAACTTTTTTGGATTGTTAAAACAATCAGCATTATCTGATTCTTTGTTTTTTATTATCAAAAGTACAATACTATGTTTTTTTTTTTGTTGCACATCTTCCACATCCCCACACATTCACTATTTGTTTTCGTCGGTTATTAAAGTAAACCAAAATCTACGATCATGGAACTATCAACATCCATTCACATTGATTTTTTTTTTCCCATTTGCTTTTAAAACTAAAATTGTAATAATATTTTTATATATTAAAAAAATACAAATTGACACATATTTGAAGTGTCTTTAAAGTGGTGATGATATGAAAATATCTCGCTCAAGCATGTGTTAATTTTTTATTTAACTATAAATTAAATTACGCGAATATATGTCTCATATTATATGCATTAATTTTATTTTGAGGATATATATATATCATCTCTATTATTATAAAATTAAAGTTAAAAGATTGAAAAACTTCACTTAATTTTTCAGACAAAAATACCTTTACTTAACATAAAATAAAAAATAAAAAATAATTAAATACAATAAGGATTCAATGGTAATATTATATCATTAAATTGAAATACTAAAAAAGATTTAATTAAAACATTAAAATAAAAAAAGGGTTTGGATCTTTACACCGTACAGCGTAAACCTTTACCCCGTAGCTTGGCTCACAACGTAAACCTTTACACCGTAGCTTGGCTCACAACGTAAACCTTTACACCGTACAATAATTGAGTGATGGGGACGGTAGCTAGGGTTTGGATCTTTGGGCAGAATAGATCGAAAGCTACGTGGGTAAATTAGTAAATAGACAAAAAGGGTCCAAATTTGAAATAATAAAAGCGGTAGGACCGTAGAAGTACGTGGTGCATGCATGTGGTGATTGATGTTGATATTTTTATTCTCACACACGTCCTTACCAAACAAAATATAAGCAAATTCCATTATGGCATTTTCCATACAGTCTAAACTCACGTGGTTTTGATAAAAAAGAAAAAGAAAAAAATACCTCATGTGGTCCTGCAGACACTCTCCAGTACTACTCGGAATCTAATTATGATTTCATTTCAAATTTGGACTCATGAATTTCGATGTATTTTAATTGCTTGAATTTTAAGATTAGGCATCGAAATTATATATGGTAGTCTAAAATAGAAACAGCGGAGTTAATTAATTTCATCAAGAAAAAAAAAATTACAGAAACAAATTATTACAGATTTTGATCCTCAAGAAGTTTGTTGTACTTCCAAGCTTTGACATATATGCGGAAATATTATTACACAACAAGAAGATTAAATTAAGAACCAGTAACTGAGATAGTTTGGCGGATAATAATTAAGCAGGACACTGGAATCCCGAGGGAGGATTTTTCCCACAGTCAATGAGGACCTGAAGAGCAATGGGGATGATGAGGTTGATGTTGAGAAGCTTGGCTTTGATGGTGGTGCAAAGACAGATGGCGGCATCCAAGTCCACGAGTCCTTGAAGCACTGGGCAACATGTATCTTTGGCGCTGCTTCCGATTCCAATGTGAATCAGTCCACCCAGGACGTCCACACAAGCTCCTAGCTTGAGAGTGTCAATTGGGCAGGTGTTCTTTGGTGGTGGTGGAGGAGGGCACGGTGTTTCCGACGGTGGACTTGGAGGAGGCTTCACTGGGACAACTGGGGTTGGGGTTGGGGTTGGTGTTGGAGGAGGTTCCACTGGGACAACTGGTGTTGGAGGAGGCTTCACTGGGACAACTGGGGTTGGTGTTGGTGTTGGAGGAGGTTTCACTGGGACAACTGGTGTTGGAGGAGGTTTCACTGGGACAACTGGTGTTGGTGGTGGTTTTGGGAAAACGGGTGGGTGTACAATAGGAGGAAGTGGGACGACGGGTGGTTGCACAATGGGTGGTTTGGGATAAGGTGGTGGTTTCACAACAGGAGGTTTTACTATGGGTGGTTTGGGAATAGAGGGGGGATTTACAGGTGGCGGACATGGTGGCTTTGAGGGCGGTTTGGGAACATACGGAGGCTTTACATGTGGTGGCTTTGACGGTGGTTTGGGAACACTGGGAGGCTTTCCATGCGGTGGCTTTGTGGGTGGTTTGGGAACATAGGGAGGCTTTCCATGTGGTGGGTTTGAGGGCGGTTTGGGAGTATAGGGAGGTTTTACATGTGGCGGTTTTGAGGGCGGTTTGGGAGTATAGGGAGGCTTTACATGTGGCGGTTTTGAGGGCGGTTTGGGAGTATAGGGAGGCTTTACATGCGGTGGTTTTGAGGGTGGTTTGGGAACAGAGGGAGGCTTTACATGTGGCGGTTTTGAGGGCGGTTTGGGACCATAGGGAGGCATTACATGTGGTGGTTTTGAGGGTGGTTTAGGAACATAGGGAGGATTTACATGTGGTGGTTTTTTTGGTGGTTTAGGGTTGGAGGGAGGCTTGACATGGGGAGGGTTTTTGGGTGGCAAGTGAGGGACTGGTGGATATGTTGGTGGTGGGCAGTAGGAGTTTGCAAGAGAAGTGAGCAAACTACCCAAGTTGAGAATGATCACTAAGATCATAGCCAAACCATACTTGATCTCCATTTTTGAACCCCTAACCCTAAACAAGAGTCGGGGAAACCACAAGACTAGATAGATATATTGAAACTCAACACCTTGCAAAAGGCTTCTTATATAGATTGCAATGTGGCAATGCTCTTTGTGGGGAGTGAGAGATCGACTTGTGTGAATGTGCGGTTAATTTGTTGATGTGTCACAATTGAATATTGAGTGATTAATGAGTACACATATTTAATTGTACCACATGATCAGATGATATGTTAATGCAAAACTTTCCAATACAAACGCGTTTGAAATCGTGTTTTAATATGACATAATGACCGAGAATAGGAGTGTAATCATACCTAAAAACATTTAATCATCTCTCTATATTGAAATCGCGCTTAACATGACACAATAATCATGAATAGAAGCGTAATCATTTGTCTATATCACGAATATTCGTTCCCACTATCAAGATAGTGAGGAATATTTAAGAGAATTAGCGAGAGAGGGCAATCAACCAGACACTCCTGTTTCTTATTCCCTGTGGTACCAACTCGATCCATATATTAATAAATTGCTAAGTTTCTGTGTAAAATTAATGACAAATTGTCATCATTCATAGACTTGAGGTCCTTCCAAACTCCTACTTCATGATCACTTTCACCTCAAACAAATTGAAGGAGTGGACCCCTTCCGTCCACGACATTCAGATCATCAACTTGGGTATTGCAAAGAAATCTTAGTAGAACTAAACGTAGATCGTTTCATCTATAATGAATCCATTTAATTTCTCCAATTTCAACGAAATTTATAAATGGACTTTCACTTCATATATTAATATAATCTGAATGTACGCAACCGGTTAATTATCGAATTCAATCTAATTCTCGACACTAATCGTAAATAAAAACGAATAAATCAAAGGATTAACCGCCTATAAATTGATAAATACATTCATTCAATAGACTCGTGATCTAATAGTGCAAAAATTAATTTTTTTTAAAAAAAATATTTAATTAATATCTAAATGCACGATTTTATTGTATAAATGCACCCACCAAATTATACCGAAAAAAAAAACACGGTTTTTTGATAGAGGCAAGTTTTAACATGTAGTGGTACTATTCAACCCGTGAATGGATATTTTATGATTGCCAAGCCACATGTGATGCTTTCAAATTTTCAATAACAAAGAACAAATTGGGGTTTCGATTAAAAAGAAGAGGCCTTCATTATTAGAATAATGACCTTTTTCAACTAAAAGGATATATTTGATTTGGGAGATGATTTCGTCCTCTCAAGACTACAGTTTCAAAGTATAACCATTTCTATGAATAGATTCATGCAATTGGATTTTCGTGTCGGCCACCATACTTGTACGAATATATTATATTTCTAAGTATAGATTAGCTAGAGAGGATGGACTTATTCATAATCAAGTTGAGATGGGAAATTTTTATCACATGTTACTATGTCATAATGCAGAAATCACACCATAAATTGAAGAAGAACAGAAACAATGCGAGAAGCTAAATAAATTCAGGGAGAGAAGATGAAAATGGAGAAGTTCTCTTTAGAGACGAGGGGGTTGTGGCCCGTGGAAATTGTAGGTTTTTTCCTTTCATTTTTCCCCCATAATTTGAAAAATTTCATCAATAATCACAATTAAATAATATCTTTATTTAGTCTTGATTTGAGGAGTAATTTTATATGGATAAATTAACAACCTCGTTAACTTAATTAATGAAAACTTTTATAGTGTGTTTGAATCGATTAAGGAAAATAACGAGAAATTTGATAAAAAAAAATGGAATTTTAAAATTCTTATGCAATAATTCCTTTGTTTGGATAATAAAAATTGGAATTTACAAATCCAAATTATCACTTTGTAATTCACTCGGTTTTACTTATAAAAAAAAAAAAAATTTGACGATCAATTCACTTTTAGAGACACCCTTTCAAGTAGCTAGGTTAATATAAGTCGTTGTTGATGTACATCATCCTTACAATTTTCAAATAACAATCCAAATTAGTAGTACTAATTTATAAATATAAATATAAAGGCATCAAAAACTTCCATGCATGTCATTTTCCATGTCTCACTTTGAATGTTCATTACGAGAAGTTTGAACATAAAATGAATGCATCGAAAGCGGGGTTGGTGGTAGATTTCTTACATCCCTAACCAAACAATGACGTAAATCTCAATAGGAGTTGACACCATTTTATATATGTCCCTTTCTACTGAGAATTCTGTTTTACTGCCCGTAAAATATATATATGTTGGGATATCGAACATATATATAAATGATTGTATAGACAAAGATATATATATCAACGACCGAATATTGATAATACAAATGACGTATCCAATGACGTAGTTAGGTATTTAGCTTTGTGCGGGCCTTTTTTAAGTACTTCAAAATAAAATGTAATTCAACTAAACATAATATATATCAAATTAATCTAATTATAAAAACATCAAATTAGGCTATGTACTAATTCATTACAACATAGTTTTATTCGACGATTTTTCAGTTTGAAGTCGTTGTATGCCCGAAAATAGACTATGATTGAAGTGATAATAGACATGCGTAAAATTATAAGAATTGAAAAAAAAAAACTCATAAATATTTCTAAGATTTGTATAAATTATATAATAATAAGAATAATAATAATGATACTAATAATAATATATGTATTGTTGGAAAACTTGAAATTATATTTCTAAATTGATTGAGAATCTCAAAACATAAAATTGACTACAATTATATAATAATCCTCATTTATTAATTTTTCAATATCAATGGGGCTCAGGAAGCCGAAAATGGACTATAATTGAAGTATTAATAGATATGCATAAAATTATAAGAATTGAAAAAAAAAATAGCTCATAAATATTTATATAAATATTTATAAGTTTTTTTTATAAATTATATATATATATATATATATATATTAAGATATCGTACACCACATAAACGGTCATATAGATAAAGATAAATATATAAACGACTTAATAAGATATCGATAATATAAATAACACATATCATTATTCCGATCCACATACAATAAAACGGGATAAGTACCCTAAGAAGCTTCCTATATATAAATATAATAATGAAGTACTCCATCGATCTCATAGGGTATATGCAACAGCTAGCCAAGAGGTATATTCCATGTACACAGAATGGAGAGTGGATTACAGGAAGATGAATAAAAGCGTACGTACTTCGATCGCTTTCAAGTGCCCTTCCCAAGTTTCTACACACACAAAAAAAAAAATTCCAATTGCATATGAAAACGAAAATCCATCTAAATGAAAATCGAAGAAGAAAATAAAAACATTTATGAGAAAATCCAAGTTGAATTTGTCTCTTCTTTACTTACTCTTGCAAAGTCCCAATCAGATTTTTCATCTCGATCCATGGATATATCATCCATTGTAGAAGAAATTGCATCCCTCAAAACCTACCAAATCATGCAACCATACATATTGTAAAGTCTCAATCATTGTTCAATATAGCATGCATGTGTCACTTAAATAAAGTGACACCAATTCAAATTAAGTAAAAGAAGAGATAATGTATAGCCAATTCAATGTACGTAGGGTCACACGCCTACCTAGAGACCTTTTTCATGTTGATTTGCTTTGATATAGTTGTCCCAAAATCTATACCAAAATCCAAAGTTAATATATACTAAATATTTTGTTCACCACTTCACCCAATTAAGTTAACAAGGGTTACATATCGGATTACACCAATTCACCCAATTCTATATATATCACGTCACATATCGAAATTCATGAACATTTTATGTGTCGTGAATAAAAACAGACTCAAAATAACTTAAATGTAACAACGTCATCTTAAAAATCAATCACTACTTAGATCGTGAACACAACTAAACTTAAAGAAATTGAAAGATATGGTAGCTTCGAACCAAATCAAGACGTAAATTATGTTGTACATGGGTTTGCAGGAGATTTGGTTCTTAATAATTTCTCAACATAAAAACACTAGGTAGAGTGCCTTGATTAGCTTTTTTCGGAGACCCTCTTCCTTCACAGGGATATAAAAAAATTCAAATAAGGTTGACATCTCTGGATCTAAAGCTCATTAGTCTACCTAGAAATTAAAGTTCTATTTCAAAATTAATGGATGATAGTAAGAGCGATCCAAATTTATTTATGGCATCGATCTAAAGCTCATTAGTCTATCATATGACGAATGAGTAAGTTACATGCGACACGTCTAATGATTAAATCTATTATTTAGAATAATCCATTTTGATACTCACAATTAATCAGCTCAAACTTATTTAAGACATATTTGAGTTGAGTGTTTCCAATGTCTAGCGTTTATGTTCACATCCCAACACTTTGAAGTGAAGGCTCACTTCCTTCTTTGTTTCCAAAATGAAGAAAGCTTTAGAGCTAGTGTTCATTCCTTCTCCAGGTATTGGACATATGTTCTCGACAATCGAGATCGCAAAGCTCTTAGTTGCTCGCGATGACCGTCTTTTCATCACAGTCCTCATCATGAAGTTTCCCTCCGACATGAACTCCAAGCCCAAGAGCGGCACTGATGATTTCAATTACTCTTCCACGTCGCAACGCATCAAGTTCGTCAACCTCCCGGAGGAGCCCATCCAGGCACGAGGAATTCCTACAATGCTCTTCTTCAAGCTATTCGTTGAAAATTACAAACCCCACGTTAAACATGCGGTTGCCGAACTCATCGACTCTCATCGCTGCGATGAGTCCAAACCCAGGCTTGTCGGGTTTGTTGTTGATCTTTTCTGCACCACTATGATCGACGTGGCGGACGAATTCGGGGTTCCTTCTTACATCTTCTTCACGTCTGGCGCAGGCTTTCTGGGGCTCATGTTCCATCTCCAGACCTTGCGTGACCACCACAACAAGGATCCCACCGAGTTTAAGGACTCAGATGCTGAGTTGGTTGTGCCGAGTTTTACCCACCCATTGCCTGCTAAATCGGTCTTACCAACTGTGTATCTGGAGAGGGATGGGGCTGATGAGCTAGTCAACTGTGCCAGAAGGTTTAGAGGAACCAAGGGTATTTTGGTGAACAGTTTCATGGAGCTGGAATCCCATGCGTTTCACTCTCTTTCTGATGGTACAACCCCACCTATATACCCGGTAGGACCCTTACTGAACTTGAAGAGTGATGAGAGCCATGGAGGTTCGGAGCAGGCCAAGCAGATGTCAGATATCTTGAAGTGGCTTGATGAGCAGCCTCTACAGTCTGTGGTGTTCCTCTGCTTCGGGAGCACGGGAAGCTACGGTGAGGATCAGGTGAAAGAGATAGCGTGTGCGCTGGACCACAACGGGCTCCGGTTCGTGTGGTCTCTCCGCCAGCCCCCACCAAAGGGGCAGTTTGCATGCCCAAGTGATTATGCAGATCCCAAAGGAGTCCTGCCAGAAGGGTTCCTCGATCGGACGGCTGGAATTGGAAAGATCATAGGATGGGCTCCACAGGTGGCCATTTTGGCCCACCCTGCAATAGGAGGCTTCGTATCCCATTGCGGGTGGAATTCAACGCTCGAGAGTCTATGGTACGGGGTGCCAATTGCCACGTGGCCGATGTATGCGGAGCAACAGTTGAATGCCTTTGCACTGGTGAGGGAGTTGGGTTTGGGAGTGGAAATTAAGATTGATTACAGGAAGGACATTTCAGCGGTTGTGAGGGCGGAGGAGATTGAGAGAGGGATAAGGGAAGTGATGGAGGAAGACTGTGAGATAAGAAAGAGAGTGAAGGAAATAAGTGAAGAGTGCCACAAAGCCTTGGTCGATGGTGGGTCCTCATACTCTTCATTGGGTTGTTTTAGCAATCAACTTTTTCTTGAATTCAATTGACCCTCCTTATCGTTATGTGGATCCACTTTTATTTGTGATTCGTCGAACCTTTAAGATGACGATTTTGTTTTTTAATATCTGTTTTGTTTTATGTATAGTTTTGTTTTATCGAAATTCATGAACATTTTATGTGTCCTGAATAAAAACAAACTCAATATAACTTAAATATATCAACGTCATCTTAAAAATTAATTATTACTTAGATCGTGAACACAACTAAACTTAAAGAAATTGAAAGATATGGTAGCTTCGAACCAAATCAAAACGTAAATTATGTTGTACATGGGTTTGATTTTGAACGGTTAGATATGGTAGCTTCCACCTTCTCGTCGTGGATCAAACTTTGCATGTCACACACTCATATATGGATAATTAGATGGCCACTAATTTTGAACGGTTCAATGTTATTTTTATTTTCATTTTAACTGAAATTAAATATTTTGGATAATGTTATATTTATGTTGGGAGTGTAAAATGGGCAGAATCTGGACTTACTTGGATCAACACTGACAAGCATGGCGGTCCCGCCGAAATCACAAGTGCCGCGAGCGACCTTTGTGTTCTGCCAGTAGCTGTTGAAGGCGTACGAGGCATGGGACAGCAAAGTGTCCGGTTTGTAGCAGGGCCCATTGGGCTGGATCGACTTGCAGTCTGCGCCCGACCCGCATGCATAGTCCATAGCTTCTTGGACTATCGGGCCGGGTACTGTCGGCTTTGCCACACACCAGCTCCCTGATTTCGGCGACTTCTTGTGTGGCGGAACAGCAGGGGTTGTGGGCCCGGATGGGGGAGGATAAGTTACTGGTGGTGGTGGGCTTAGAACTGGCTTGGGTGGTGGGGTAGGGGAAGATTTAGGTGGGCTTGGAATTATGGGAGGAGGTGGCCCAGGTGGGTATGAAGTAGGCCCATTTGCAGGCGGGTTTGCATTACGTGGTGGGTTAGTTGGAGAAATTGGTGGGTATGCATAGTATGGAGGGATATTTCCAGGTAAGGGCAGTGGGGCTTGTGAAGCAGAAGTGGGTGAAGAAAGTGAAGGGCTCAAAGCAACTGGTACACTGTTTGAATAAGGCAATGGGAGGTCTAACTCTAAGTGATTTAGGGTTTTTATTTTTGTCTCTAACTCATGGATTGTGTTGCTCTTGTGTTGTTGGGCAAAATTTCTTGCATCTGCTCTAAAACAAATCACACAATGATTAATTTTGAAACGGAAGAAACGTTTGCAAAATATAAACTAAACAATGTTACAAAAGCACAAATCTGAGTAATTAACCCGTAAGAAGAGAAAATTAAGCGTAAAAAATGACAAAAGGTCTAGAAAAATAAACTAAACAATGACTCGAAACTGACTAAAGTCTAGTACATCATTAGTGAGAAGAGAATTAAGGCTAAAATGAGATAAGACGTCCAGTAAAAACTAACCAACGCATTAAAAATCGTCACTAAGAAGATAATTAAAACTAAAATTGACCAAAATGCCCTATACAAAATTATATGCAAAAACACGAAAGCGACTAACACCTAACACGTCATCACCAAGCAATGTGATTTGCATTTAAATAGTGCGGTCGATATTAGATGTAAATTTATGTGAATCGTTAAAAATGTATGGTTTATGTTTAACTCTGTTATGATCACATGAATAATAATTGATCAAACATAAAATGTGTAAATAATTCACATTACAACAAAGTATAACGTGGGAGATTTAAAGCTTAATGTTTCATTTTAAAATCCGACTTTAAAAAGGCTAATGACAAATTCACTTATGAAGTATAAAAATAATAACAATAAAAAAAGAAGATATCATAGTTATATATGAGTTTTTTTTTTTACTTCCTACATTTACCATTATATAAAAAATTAAAGAATAAGCAAATACACATATAATTTAGGGCAAATTATACTTTACTATTTTATAGTTTACACCTTATAACAGATTTATACATAAATTTTCAAATGTTACAATTTCCACCCTAAATATAAAACAGGACCCACAATTTTAAATAATAAAATATTGATTTTAATTTATAAAATTATTTATTTTGAAAAAAAATAACTTTCATCTAATAAAAATAAGAAAAATTATAAAAATTAATTTTTTTTTTACAAAAATTAATATTTTTAAAAAAATTATTTATATATGAAACTAATTTATCTCTCTCCATAAATATATATTTTTAATTTTTTAATTTTTCTTTTTGTGAAATAAGGCCATAGTAAAAGAAAATAAAGATGATGAAAAGAAAGACAAATTACTTTCATATATATATATATATATAAGTTTTTTAGATTAATTTTTTAAAATTTTAAATTTTTTGTACATTTGTATTATCTATAAGTATTTTTTTTTTTGGATTTTTGAAAGTAATTTTTTTTTTATAAATTTAAATTAATATCTTATTATTTAAAATTGTAAGTCTCATTTTAAATTTGACAAAAATTTTAACAAAGGGATCAAAATGTAACAATTTAAAAAGTTCAAGATAAAATTACCACATTTAAAAATCTATATATAAATCTATTATTAGATGTAAACCATTGTAATTTGCACTCCCTATAATTTAGTATCAAGAATTCCATTTTTCCATTTTAAAAATGAAATTTCACTCTGGAAAGGAATAAACTACTGAGGGGTCGTAATGTTAAATCCTTTTTTTTTTTTTTTTAATGGGAGATTGATTATAAATTTATAATATAAACATGGGTCTCAATATGGATATTGCCATTTGCGGGAACCAAATCCGAGACTACCACTAGTAAGTGAATATGCCATGTAATTAGCCCTTTTGATTAGTACGAGTCCTGCGCGGTGGGTTGGAAGAGGCGGTGGGTATTATTGTACACAGTACGGAGATGGAGGAAGATGAAGAGAAACATTTCCCGGCAAGGCAAGAGGGAATGATGAATCAAATGGGGGGGAAAGAGAAGGGAGAGAGCTCACATTTAGTCGTTCAAGATTCGAGGAGGGCAATGGTAATTCTTAACTCTAGACTGATTTAATGTTTTCAGATACTTCTCTATTTCATGGATTGAGTTGCTATTATGTACTTCTGCGCTTTGGGATTTTAGGAATTGGACAAAACTTCTTGAATCTGCTCTTAAAGAAATCACTGATTAACTAAGTTGTACAATTTGCCCGATTAATGGTTATGGACCCAAAAGAAGAAAACTTGTGCTTGCTCATTGTGATTGAAATGGCAATGATGGTGAATCTGATATAATGCATTATTGTTTCTGAGAGTTGGGCAAGTAAGTTTTCTGTCTTTGTATATACTATATACTATATATTCTTGCTTGCCAGTGGGTAAATATGAAAATTGGAGTTGTCTGAACCTTGTTTTGCTTGCTCAAAGAGTTTCTAAGAAGGTTTTATGAAATGGGTCATCGGTGAAGTATAAAAGTTTCGATCTTTAATTGTTGTTTAGCTTATCCCAGTTTAAATTTCCATATTGTCTAACATCTTTGCTTCTAGATGAGCATGACACGTTTTAACTTATCCTACGTCACATAAGGGTCTCACTGTGCTCACGCACTAATTCATGAAGCTATGATTTTTAGAGGTTTAGAAAATTATGAAAAGTAAATATGTGATGGGCATAAGTTACTAAGTCCTTTAAGTGGAAAATATGAATCTCGTTATAAGTATTCTCACCTTGATGCGATATTAGTTAAACTTGACACCTACAGAACCTTAGGAGTATTTATTTTCCAGAGTTAATGAAGCTTTGGAACAAGAGAACTACACACAAACTTTGCTCACATCAAGGCTAATGATGTCATCTTAAATTTTTTGCATATGTCTCTTGCGCTGTATATTTCATTGAAGGCAAACAATAGGTGCTGATATCCAATTTTAACTAGAAACAACTAATAGGTAACATGACACATTATGTTCTGCGTGAACTTCTTCGCTAGAATTTTCTGAAAAAAGTACATTTTTTCATTAATCGGCTTTAGTTGGGTGATGTGAATAGCTCTTATTCTTCTTTTGTTTCTGTCTGGAAACATAATTACATGGTAAACCTAACTTAGGCACAAACTCTGAACTTAGACGGCAAACTATATGACTATTGCCAATGACCCCTTGCCATTTATAACAAGTGAGGCTTGAACTCTTCTTGAATTTAGGAAGTAAGTTTAGTTAGGTTCATCATGAATGTAATTATGTTTTTTAGAGTTCAAATTTAAACCTTATTTATGTGGAAAACTTTTTGCTATCGATGGAAACGGTCCCTTTCCATTTATAACAATCTGTGCATGAACTTTGTTATTTGGAAAGAAGGTCAATTAGTTTATTTTCTAAAAATGTAGATTATGTTTTGGAAAGGGACCGTTGCCGCAGGTCCCTACCTTATAATCCATGGCCTGAAAGGAATGAATTCCTGTATTTGAGGAAGGCAATTAAGCCATCCTGAGTATAAATTCTGTTCAATTGTTGAAACTAGCCATCATTATGTGTTTGCTAAGCTGCGGCCTCAGGAAAAACACAAATATGGCTGTAGGTGCTCCCGAAGGTATGCTAAAGACCAGTGAGGAAGAATCTGTGTTTGTCATTGCATGGACTCCTCCCTTTGGTGGTTCGTGGAAGCTCAACTTCGCTGGTCATTACGACGAGGAAGAAAAGATGGCTTCCGTTGGCTGCCTTGTGAGAGATTGCAATGCTGTATTTAAATCTGGCTTTGCACGCCCTTTGGGCATGGCCAGCTGCTTATCAATAGCACAACTAACAGCTTTCAAGAGGGCTCTTGACTTCGCTATAAGTGAAGGAATCGATTATCTTGAAATTGAAGGGAATCATCTGTTTATGTTTCAGATGATCTTTGGTGAGATCGTGAGCACTGACCCGGAGGTCAGGGCTCTTGTTGCTGAGTGCCTTTATGACTTGGATCAGATTAGGTCTGTGATGCTCCGTCCGGTCCAAATCTATGATAATTTGGCTGCTAACAGGCTTGCAAATATTGCGCTGGAGCGTCAACAATCTTGCGTTTGGTTTGATGACCCTCCTCCTGAAGAAATAGCTCATATCCTAGATAGCGATGTCACTGGCCGTTGGTTTGCTTTCTCTCCCTCCCATGGGTGAATCATCTCTTTTGCACCAAATTTGAAGACAATGACTTGTAATTGTTAAATTCCTTCAAATTTGAAGACACAGAATGACTTTATTGTCAAATCTCTTTATATTTAAAGAAACAGACGGACTTGATTTTTCTTAAATAAATTCATAAACTTTTTGGGATGTTTTTCCTAAATAAAACATGCTTAGTTTTATCCTTCCAAGTAATATCCAAGTTAGTGCTTCTTTTCATGAATTGGAATGCTTGCTTTGTATTGTCTAAGTTGGGCGTATTCATTTAGAATTTCTATTACCTGCTAATTAATGGTGGTATCCTTTCTAAGAATTGGCATGTTCGTTTTGTATTGGTTTTGATGCCCAAAACCACACAAACAACATACTACGTAGTGTGTCCACTGTCTATATGCCCTGCTATCCCTACAATATTCAACATATCTAATCTTCTCCACCTGAAGGAAAATTCTTGTGTTTGACACCGTCACTTATTGTTATTATTAATGTTAGTTGACGATAAAACTGATAAGTCCCGGACCGCAGGTATAATATTGTTAAGTAATCATACATACAATACAAAGGAGGAAATTTTGTTTTTAGGGAGCTGTTACATGGCTTTCGTGCTTGCATCTTGATTTTTAGAGCAAATATGGGTAAGCTGAGAAACCTTTTGGGTCTAGATATAACTAAATCGTGTGTGCCACATTCAGCATATCTGATTATTGGGCCTGGCCCAACATAGCAGATATTTTCGGCCGTTAGACATCACATGTTTTTATTCAAAAGCCAACGGTAACTTTCTTGTTCGTGTTTTGTCTGCTCCTCCTTTCCTTTTCTGACCAAATTAAAACCCAAAATCAAAACTTCACCAACACAAAAAGCTCTCATCTTTACCCCAAAATGGCACTTAAAGAATCATTTTCACTCACTTCACTCGAACAACAAGAAGGAGAAAGAGAAAGACTTTTATTTTTTAGCAGCACTTGCAAAGTGGTGGAGTATTTGCAGCCAGTGATGTCGAAGGAGCTTCTCTGCAAGTTTCCGGACAACTCAGCTTTCGATTTCGACTACACTCAGAGCTCGATATGGTCCCCTTTGGTCCCTCGCGCTTACGCTCCCATGGATTTGGATTTTGATGATTTTGATTTCGTGACGCCAAGGAAGCTCAACTTTGATATCGGGTTGGAGTTGAACAATCAGAACAGCATCAAGAAAGTCAGTTCCAGTAGTAAGAAGAAGATCTCCATAGATTGCTTTCGTATTAACCGGAGCGCCTTGAAGAAAAGGATGAGGAGGAAGAAAGGCAAGAAAAATAAGATGGCATTGGCTGCTGATTTCTCTCCAGCTCCAGTTAAGGTTCATTGTAACCCCATAATCTCAAAGGTACCTCCTTTTTATCTGGTTTCTTGGATTATTCTTTTATTCTTTACTTTACAATTATTTTTCTGACTATTTCTGATTCCGGGTTCTTCTTTAAAACTGAATCTGAGGAGAATCTGAGATTTTCACTGATATATAAGGATCCAGGGTATTTCAGAAAAGATGGTTCTCATTTTGCATCTCTTTCTAGTAACATTTTGAAATTTTGGGGGTAAGTTTTGAACTTTAATCATTCAGGGGGATTTCAGAAAAGATGTTTCACATTTTTCAATCTCTTTCTACTGAGACTTCAAAATTTTGGAAAAATTGAACTTTTATCACTTTAGCAACTGAGTTTCTTATGTTGATCTGTTGGTTGATTTCTAACATTATGAATTTGTGTGATTGATGTTTTAGGTATGGAAGAAGGTCCTAAAAGCCGCCTCAAAGCATTTCAAGAAAAAGAAGAGGAATCCCATGGACCATGCGAGGGTCTCCAACTATCTGAGAGATGGAAATTCAGATATCTGAAGAAGTCGTATTTCCTTGCATATAATTCTTTATTCATTGTTTCATTCAATTTTTTTTTTTTTTTTTTTTTTTTTTTTGTATTATGAATTCATTCTAGTCATAATAACACGAACATGTTTTATTTATATTGTCAAGAGTGTGTTCGGATATTTTGTTATTAAGATGTTATGGACAATAATATTTGCATTTATTATTTTTTTATTTATAAATGAGGCAGAAAACATAAACAAATACGATCATACTTTGATGTCGTGAGATGAGCTTTATCATCTACAATTGCTACCCATCCCATAACTTAGGACAAAGTTGATGTAGCCATGTCTCAAATTCACACAAAAATTTTATTTAATAAGAATATCTGCAACTCAATTGTTTCAAAATGAGAATCTATGTTTCAAACGAGACCAGACATCATGTGCATTTATTTAGTTAAGATTTGCTAATATGACCTCAATCAAGTTTTCTGATGCAGTTGAAGAAGACCCACCATCACCAACAGCAATCCTACACTTCTCACTCATCTCCTCGACCTTCTTCCTCACCTCACCATCACCGTCCATCACACATCTCACAACTTTTCTCAATCTCATCGGCCCCCACAAAATGATCTCCACCTTCCTTTCTGTAGTCCAACCTCAGCTCCACGGCCAACCCCAAATCCCTCACAAACTGAAAGGCATTAATCTGCTGCTCTGCATACAGAGGCCAAGTCACAATAGGCACCCCATTCCACAGGCTCTCCATTATGGAGTTCCACCCATAGTGCGCCATGAACCCTCCGATCACTCTGTGGGCTAGAATCTCCAATTGTGGGGTCCACCCACACAAAACACCTACTCCATTGGTCCTCTCCAAGAATCCAAAGAAGTCCTCATAATTTGTGTCCTCATCCGGCGTTACAGACTTGTCCTTTAGAGGGTCTTTGCGTACGGACCACAAGAACCGTTGACCACTCTGCTCTAAGCCAATCACAATCTCTCTCAGTTGGGCCTCACCGAAGCTCCCAAAGCTCCCGAAGCAGAGGAACACGACCAATTTTGACGGCTGATCATCAAGCCATGTCATGATCTTTTGAAATTTGGCCCGATCAGCCTGCTACAAGTGATGCTTTCCAATCAGAGGCCCCACTGTATAGACACGAGGAATTTCGGGTTCACCATTTTCAACTGCGCTCACAGCATGGGATTCTAGCTCCAAGGCCGTATTGATGATTATACCCTTAGTTTCCTTAAACCTCCTTGCGTGGTTTGCAAATGACTCGTACCCACCACCTTTATTGAAAGCAAATGCAGGAAGTGAACTTGCTGGAACCGGGTTCACGTAACTCGGTATGACTGAGTCAGGATCCGATTTTGAAAACACCGTGCCGACCCGATCGAACCGGCCCAGGAGGTGGAGGAGGAACCCAAGAAAGCCGGCCCCGGAAATGAAAAACAAAAAAGATGGGAACTTTTGCTCATGGGCTATGTTAATCATGCTGGTACAAAACATGTCGACCACCAGAGCAAAAACAGAGGAATTGGGCTTGACATGTGTGGCTATGGCTTCTCTCACATGATTTTTGTGGCTGTTTATGTAAACTGTGACGAATTTTTCGACGGATTGTTGAAAAAGGTGGAGAGGGGGGTCATAGCTGGAAGGTCCATGATTTTGATGTTGGCATTGGAGGGTGCAAGTGATTGAGAATTTGATGATGATGATGGGAATTCGAATGGAGATTTCATGACAAGGATTGTGATTGAGAACCGATCATAATGGTCTAATAATCGTTTCGAAAACTCTATTGTGGATACAAGGTGGGCGACGACCGGTGTCGGGATGCAGACGAGCTCTGGTTTTGTCGTCATTCAGGTGGTGCAAAGCCAAGGGGAATGGCGTGGAAGATGAGCAATGATGACTGATGAGTGGATCATGTTTATGCAATGTGGCCTGTAATACTATTTTAAAAGATGTATCATTGTGTTATTATGTGGTGTGGAATGTGAGGCTGTTGAATTCGCAGGTCCAGCTACAATGATTTCGACACTGTTGAGACTGTTGAATTTGACCAAAATACTTACATTTTATTTGTAGGGAACTTGTGAACTTCTGATGTTATATCATTGGATGAAAATATTGGTATATATTGCCAAAATTTTGTCGAAATTTCATTAATTTTGGCTGGCGGTATATAAGAAGGGGGAAAGATATTGAGCGAAATTTCGAATTTTTTTTTCTTATTTTAAGCTCATATATCTCATTATTTACTTAAAATGATCGAAATAGGGTTAAATTTCATGAAAATCGGACGTAAAATGACCGATTTCCAGGGTCATGTCGCTGGGTCCGAAACCCGAATCGCAGACCCGGCTTGAGGTAGAGGAAGACCACTGTGCAAGCGTATGGCCACCACGTGCAGAGGCCATCAGCGGCGCATGTGCCGTCCGTCCAACATGAAATATTTTTTATTTTTATTTTTGAGTTTAAAGGTACAACTTTTAAATTAATTGGATACCATATGGATACATTTATGAATATATAATATAATATGTTTTATATTTAAATTAGTATTTGATATAAAAAAAATTGGGAATATTAATATAAGGTTAATTTGAATATTAATGAATTTTTGAAGCAAATTATATTGAATGGAAGGATTTATAGAGTAAAGATGGTTAATTTGAAGCAAATTATGTTGAATTCAATTCAAGTAAATTATGTTGAATTGACGAAACTTATTTGAGTGGTTAATTTGAATATCAATAGATTTTAGAAAAATATGAGATGAGCATACGATTAATAAGAATTCGTTTTACGTCCAATTTTCACTAATTAATATCCAATTTTCTAAATTATTATGTAAATACAAATTCCCCAATTTTCTAAATTATTATGTAAATGTAAACTCCATTATTATGCTTATTTTTATGTTTTAACTATACTAATATTCAATTATAGTAATTCACTTCAATTTATGTTTAAAATTTTATATTATTAGTCATTGACAGAACTCTATTGTATCGAAGTATTCATCATATGTTTATTATATCAAAGTTATTTTATCATTTTTATTAATCATATATAACCATTATTGAGTACTTATTTTCCAAAGTTTCATTTCAAATTTCCAACTTTTATACTAAATTTCCGTTATTTTTGTTGACCGTAAACGATATCGATATCGATATTTGGGGCGAGATATCCATAAATTTGACTAGCTATATATCCGTCGATATCGATATTTCAATCCTTGGTTCTATGACGTGTTCATATAGAAAATTAAATTGTAATCCATTCTTATATCACTTTGATATCTACATCTCAGTCATGTTTCGATCTGACAAATAGCATAAAATACTGATTTTAGCGTATGTTTTATAAAACTATGCAGCATGATATTTTGACTTTTTGACTCATACTTTTTGGAAATCGCGAGAACAATTATATAAGCATTAGAATTCTGAATTTGTAAACAGGTAATATGCCAAAATCAGAAATCGAATAGGTTTGATACGAATCCTATCTATATATATATATGTTATAAAGTCATAATCAGAAATATTCATATAAACTATAATCTTTAGGACAAATATTATTTTATACCGTAAGACTTTAGGGTCAATATTAAAATAGACTACTATGTTTCAATTTCATCATTTTATTCCATATAGTTTTGAGATCACATTAATTTACTTCATATATCTGTTTCACTTGAAATCTTCAATTAGATTAAGAGCAATCTTGATGTTCATTACAAAGTCTTACCTACTTAATATTTGATTAAGTGACTAATTCTCTTAATTTAGTTATATTTTTTTCAAATTAATGCATTTAAACATACTATAAGAGCATTACATTCACACTCGTAACTTACTGTCACACATATTGCTCGAATTAACATGAAACCAACTATCAAGTTGATGAAATTTGCGAGGTGTACACGAACGCAAAATCAAAAATTACAAGTGTGATATCGACTTAAAAAACTTTGATGCTTAGCTTAAATACGTTTTGACAAACTAATGGTACTTAATTAAAAAATAATTCATGCTTTTGAAAAAAGGAAACCAAAAACACTTAAAATTTGGACCGAACCAAATCAAACATATTTGTATAGAGAAATTAAACTTTTGAATTTGTATAATAGTAAGAAAAAAATGTTACCTAGTATTACCGAATATGAAATATAATTCCTATTATCATTGTATAAAATAAAAGTTACCTTTGTTTTTATACCTGAATTTGATTCCCTTTCAGGTAAAAGTAAAACGTATGCTTAACTAACTAGTAGCCAACCAAACAATATCCCAATCCACAAATTAGGAGGGAAAAAGGAGGACAGAGCAACTCACTCACCTCGTAACCATGGCCTCCTCTGCTCTTCCCCTACCACTCTCCACGCCTTCTCCCGCCACTCAAACCGCCATACCCAGTCCTCCTGACCAACTCTCACCGTCAACCTTCCAACTCCCAAAACTCAAATCACGTTCCATTCGCTCCCGCCTAAGCAAACTCTGCCAAGAAGGCCAACCTCACCTTGCACGCCAACTGTTTGATACTTTGCCTCGCCCAACAACCGTGCTTTGGAACACCATCATCATAGGTTTCATTTGTAACAACATGCCCAATGAAGCGCTCTTGTTTTACACCCAGATGAAGAGCTCCTCTCCCCAAACCAAGTCTGACCCTTACACTTACTCTTCCACCCTCAAAGCCTGCGCCGATACGTGCAATTTCAAGATGGGTAAAGCCCTGCATTGTCATGTTCTTCGGTGTCTACCGAACCCCAGTAGGATTGTGTATAATTCTCTTTTGAATATGTACTCTGCTTGTTATAATGACTTTGATTATTTCCAGTATGATTTAGTTCGAAGAGTGTTTGACACAATGCCTAAGAGAAATGTGGTTGCTTGGAATACGTTGGTTTCATGGTACGTTAAGATGGAGAAATATTCAGAAGCTATTAAGCAATTTAGGACGATGATGAGAATGAGAATAACACCGAGTGCTGTCAGTTTTGTCAATGTTTTCCCGGCCTGTTCGGCTATTGGCGACTATAAAAATGCGAATGTTTTATATGGTATGCTTCTTAGATTGGGTGATGAATATGTCAATGACTTGTTTGTTGTGAGCTCAGCAATATTCATGTATGCCGAGCTTGGTTGCCTTGATTATGCTAGGAAGATTTTTGACCATTGCTTGAAGAGAAACACAGAGATCTGGAACACCATGATCGGCGCCTATGCTCAAAATAACCTTCCCATTGAAGCGATCGACCTGTTCTTTCAAGCTGTAAAGTCAGAGCAGGCAATTCTTGATGAGGTGACTTTTCTATCTGCTTTAACTGCATGTTCACAGTTGCAACAGTTGGAATTAGCTGGACAACTACATGCTTTTGTTATCAAGCATTTGAGAGTGGTGCCTGTTACTTTACTAAATGCAATTATCGTTATGTATTCAAGATGCAATTCTATTGAGATGTCATTCATACTTTTTCATAAGATGCCGGAGAGGGATGTTGTTTCATGGAATACCATGGTTTCTGCATTCGTTCAAAATGGTTTGGATGATGAAGCTTTAATGCTTGTTCATGAGATGCAAAAGCAAAATTTCCTGATTGATTCAGTAACTATAACTGCTCTACTTTCAGCTTCATCAAATCTTAGAAATCCAGATATTGGAAAGCAGACACATGCTTATCTTATTAGGCATGAAATACAATTTGAGGGGATGGACAGTTATCTCATCGACATGTATGCTAAATCTGGTTCAATAAGGATTGCAGAACGAATTTTCAAAAAGAACTATACCCATGATAGAGACCAGGCAACTTGGAATTCTATGATTGCTGGGTACACACAGAATGGCCTAACTGAAGAAGCTTTTGTTGTCTTTAGGCAGATGCTTGAGCAGAATCTAATACCAAATACGGTGACCTTAGCATCAGTTCTCCCAGCTTGTAATCCAGTAGGAAAAATAGACATGGGTAAGCAACTCTATGGGTTCTCTATCCGCCACTACCTTGACCAAAATGTCTTTGTGCGAACTGCTCTAATTGACATGTTCTCAAAATGTGGTGCAATCGCATATGCTGAAAATGTATTTATGGGAACCCAAGAGAAAAATTCTGTCACGTACACCACAATGATACTGGGCTATGGTCAACATGGAATGGGTGAGAGAGCTCTCTCTTTGTTTCACTTAATGCAGAGATCTGGCATTGCACCTGATGCCATTACCTTTGTTGCAGTCTTGTCTGCCTGCAGTTATGCAGGTTTGGTTGATGAAGGTCTTTCTATATATGATTCAATGAAAAGGGAGTACGATATTAAACCATTAACACCACACTACTGTTGTGTGGCAGACATGTTAGGGAGGGTTGGAAGGGTGGTTGAAGCTTATGAATTTGTCAAAGGATTGGGAGAAGAGGGTGATGTGATGGAAATTTGGGGATCGCTTCTTGGGGCTTGCAGAATACATAAGAATTTTAAACTCGGCAAGGTTGTTGCTCGGAAATTGCTTGAAATAGAGGCAGGAAATGGCAAGACTGGCTACCGTGTTTTGCTCTCAAATATGTATGCTGAGCAAGGGAAGTGGGAAAAAGTTGACAAAGTGCGGAAACAAATGAGTGAAAAAGGTTTGAGGAAGGAGATTGGATGTAGTTGGATTGAAATTACTGGATTTTTGAACTGTTTTGTATCGAGGGACCAAAACCACCCTCAGTGTGATGAGATCTATGATATCTTGGAAGAGTTGACCATGGCAATGAAAGATACTGGCTATAGGCCTTCTGTCATTTCACCTCTAGATGCACTATTGGAACCTAGTGACTGATGAAGAATACCTGATAAAGAATTTTTGCCGTCTTACGCTTTCATTCAAGGTGGTGAACTACTTCAACAAGGTGGTGAACTACTTCAGCAAGATGGTGAACTACTTCAACAAGTCTGCAGTTGAGGTTATCGGCCGCCTGATACTCGTATTGCACACTCAATTTTTTTCCAGGCGCCATAACAAAAAGTGATAAATTTGGTGAAAAGCAGACCATCATGTAATTTTTGTGATCAATTATTTGTCCTTGTGGATCTGACATTCAACCTCTCTCAGATACATTTCCTCTAGCTTCGAAAAAGGACATAAGGATTGCTTTAAAAGGTTGAATGTTTCATAAGTTGTGGAAGGCCCCGGTTTTGGCGTAAGAGAGACAGCTTGTCTATATAGCTGGTTTCTGGCAAGTATATCATGTCTTGTTAAGGATTTAACTTCATATTAGATTATACTATCCAAAATGAAACTTGTTTTTATAGCTGGAAGTCTACCATTTTACTAATTTGAATTTTGGTGCAGGTCAGCAGTTGTCCAATGCAGATTTTTCTCTTATGGTAGTGATCATGGACAATGGGAACTGAGCCAGAGAGCCAGAGTAAGTCATCAGTTGCCATCTCGAAAAGGCCTTATCCATATTATTAGTGTCAGTTAAAAAGCTTGGTATCTGTATAGTAGAGTTGCAGGTGGTCATGACCCGGTGTCTTCAGTTAAATGATAATTAGATCTTGAAGGAATACCCTGGACGAGTAGTGGTTCTTTTCTTCCATTTGGTTTACTATTGTGCCTGCCTTGTATTACATTTGGGTCTCATAATGTAAGTTATAATAGTCTTTTTAGTGAACCAGTACAGTTCTAAATACTCCCTGAAGTCAGACTAGCTTGGAGTTATTTTACATTTAAACTGAGGGGATAAATGGGTCTTTCTGTTTTCTTATGTTGGTTTTAAACAAAATTGAATATATTGGTTCCTTTTTATTCATAAGCAATGAAAATAAAAGATGTCACGTATCTCTAAGAATAATTTGGAAATAATAATTTATTAAGGGTGCATGCTAGATTGGAAGATGAGTATATAAACATGATTTTGCTCAATGAGAAATTTTTCTCACCAAGGCTACCAGAAATGTTAAGGTTTTCAGGGATGTGCTATCTGTAATAGATGAGATGAGCAGAATGTATCATATGTTACCTTGCACACTTATACGTACGCGTTACATGTATGATATAGTTAAATGGCTAAAATAATGGTTTGCTAACAGGATCTGTTTTCAAAAGGAATATGAATATGACTCTTCCCAACTCTTATTTTATCTTATCACTTCATTATGGCATATCTTCATTGTTTTCTTTGTTGTCAAGATTTGATAGAATTTTTTGCTAAGTTAGATTCTTTTTGCCATATGGAGATGCTCTTCTTTAGCTTTCTACTTAAAGGCAATATGAATAAGTTTAGCTTTCTTCATTGTTTTCTTTGTGGTCAAGATTTGATAGATTTGTTTGCTAAGTTTAGATCCTTGAGCCATAGGAGATGCTCTTCTTTAGCTTTCTACTTAAAGGCAATATGAATAAGTGAAAACTCTGGTGGTGGACCTTAGTCTTTAGAACTTTTTCCTTTTGTAGTAGAGAAGAATCCATTTACTTTATTACATATGAAGATCTTTGTTTCGTAGTCCAGGATTCTTTATCCCAAAGATCCATCCTTTTCAGCTGGTACTTCCTTAGCTTGGTATTAATTATTTTCTCAGAGAACTATTTCCTTAATAAGATAATATCAGAGCTTTAAGACATTGAGACACACTTTTATCCAATTGCATTAAAAGGCATGACATTACGTTCTTGGACTGTGCCAAGGAATGTACCAAGGACTCAGAACAGCCTATATAGATGTGCATCACATGATATATAATCATCCCCATCCATCTTCTCAAGCCTCAAGTCAAGCTTCAACTAGCACCATCTAGCTAGTCTTCATCTCGCTTTCTTCCCCATCTCCTAAGTGAAGAAATCTGCAGAGCTGTTATTCATTGTTTACCCAGCTATTGGCCATCTGGTAACGACAATTGAGACCGCAAAGCTCTTAATTGCTTCAGATGATCAGCTTTTCATCATAGTGCTCATCAGGAAGGTACCGTTTGATGCCAACTCCAAGCCCAAGGGTACTGATGATTGCATAGGTATCAAGAACGTCCCCAAGAAACCTACAAAGACAGAAAATTACTGAAAACCTCTTCCTCATGTTGTTCGTTGAAAATCAAACTCCACGTCAAAAATACTGTCACTAAACTCACTGAGTCCGATCAGTCTGAGTCCAAGCATAGGGTTGCTGGGTTTGTCATTGACCTGTTCTGCACCACTATGACTGATGTAGCCAATGAATTTGGAATTCCTAGGTTAATCTTGTCCACAGGCAGTGCAGGGTTTCCGGGCTCATGGTTCGCCTCCAAACCCTTTGTGATGAGCACAACAAAGACTCCACCAAGTTCAAGGACTCAGATACTGCATTGGTTGTTCTGAGTTTTGTCAACCCATTGCCTTCTGGATCAGTCTTACCTGGTGTGTTTTTGGACAAGGATGGCACCACTGAATTCTTCAACCATGCCAGAAGGTTTAGAGAAACTAAGGCTATTTTGGTGAACACATTCATGGAGCTAGAATATCATGCCATTCGCTCTCTTTCGGATGGTAAAACCCCACCACTGTACCCAGTGGGACCCTTATTAAACTTGAAGACTGCTGACATGGAGGTTTGGAGCAGCGCAAACAGAAGTAGGAAATCTTGACGTGGCTTGATGAACAGCCACCACTGTCTGTGGTGTTCTTGTGTTCTGGGAGCAGGGGAAGCTACGATGTGGACCAGGTCGAAGAGATGGCATGCGCACTGGAGCACTGCATGCTCTGGCTCTTGTGGTTCCCTCGCCAGCCCCCACCAAAAGGGCAGCTTCCATTTCCAAATGATTACGCAGATCTTAAGGGAGTCTTGCCTGAAGGATTCCTCGATCTGACAGCTGGGATTGGAAAGATTATAGGATGGGCTCCACAAGTGGCCATTTTGGCCCACCCAGCAATCAGGGGGTTTGTATCCCATTGATTGTGGAATTCAATGCTTGAGAGTCTATGGTACGGGGTGCCAGGTGCCATGTAGCCAATGTACTCAGAGCAGCAGTTAAATGTTTTTGAATTGGCGAGGGAGTTGGGTTTGGGAGTTGAAGTTAAGATGGATTATAGGATGGACAATCAAGTGGTTGTGAGTGCTGAGGAGATTGAGAAAGGAATAAGGCAAGTGATGGAGCATGATAGTGATATAAAGAGGAGGGTGAAGGAGATGAGTGAAAAGAGCCAGAAAGCCTTTGTGGATGGTGGCTCTTCAGTCTTCACACTCTTCATTCGGTCGTTTTATTGATCAGCTTTTCCTTGAACTCAATTGACCCCAGTAGCCCTAGGGGTCCGCCTTTGCGTCTGATTTGTTGAAGTTCAAGATGAGGATCATATATATGTACGGGTTGCAATCTATAAGTTCCATACTGCTAGTATAATAACAAGGGGAGAACACTAATCGAATTATTGGTATGCGTTGTATAAGTCATTTTTCCTCAAATATTTAAAAGCAATGGAAGGCGTTGCTTAGCTTTTTGTACTAATTTGTCCTTGTGGATCTGACATTACTCCTCTCAAGGATACATACCTTTAGCTTCCCAAAAAGGATGTAATAACTGGATTAAACGGTTCAGTCTTCCTTCACTTATGGAATTCCCCTGTCCTGGCATAAGGGAGACAGTTATAACTTATTACGGAAAACTATATTGGCTGATTTCTGGCAAGCCTGTTGGCATGTATTATTTGTTTTTTTTTTTTTTTACTTTGATTTCTGGGAAGTCTACTGGCATGTCTTGTTAATTGATCTTTTACTATATCTTATGTGTATGCTATCAAACATGACACTTGAATTTACACCTGTAACTCTACTGTCTTTGTAAATTTTGCTGCAGGTCGGTTGTTGTCCAACCAAACAGAATTTTATTTGATGCTGCTCAAGTATGTCCATATGGCCTGTCGTAGTGAACTTGGACAATGGGGATTGAGCTAGAGTATGAGTAAGTTCATAATCTTCCATCTCGAAAAGGCATTATCCCTATTAATAAGCTACCATCTTGAATTAGCGTCTCTATATTTCTTGCCTCGAAGCTCAAAAGCATGCTTTCTATCTATGGAATTATTGCTTTTGGTCATGCCTCACATCTTCACTTAAACGATACATGGATCTTGATTAAACACCCTGCCTGAGTATTGGTTATTTTTCGTTCATTCAGCTTTGAATTGGGTATACCTTGTATTATATCTTGGTCGCTCTTTTTCCAGGATCTCTGGAAAATGTTTATGCTTATTGCTCTACTGTGCGAAGGCCGTAATAACTGCTGAATTATGATACCAAGATATACAACAGACCACCGGGAATTTGTACGGAAGTTGTGAATCAGTTCTAATTCTCCTCACCCTCAAGTAAGACTAACTTGCTATCAGTTTTCATTTGAACTGGGGGATGAATTGGTCAGAGAAGCTTTTTTTTTTTTTTTTTTATGGCATATGATCTTTATGAACTATTGTAGAACACATTTTTGCTGGCATATGGTCTTTATGTACTACTATAGAGCAGATTTACAGTGTTCCTTCGTTCCTACGGAGAGATTTGGGAGGGCAAATCCCAAATGCAGAATTTCAGGTTCTCTGCTCACTAATGTATACATTTTAATTAAATACAAGTGTGTTTATTGTTGCTTGATCTTCATTAAATTGAGGGATGCAATTAGGGTTTGATGGAATCAAAGCAGATCTAGCCATCCAAGCTGCAAGCTGGCTCTTACTTGACACAAGAAGACTGATCTAGTCCACTCAATTTTCCAGGAGCTACAACCTCAAATAACCTCTAATTGTTATTATCTCTGCTACGTACGTTCTAAGTTACCATTATTCACACAAGTATTCTTATCATTTATTGCCACGGCGGACGATCCAAGTGACTCCCAATTACGACTACCACCACCACCGCTGCATGCCACTGCCTCTAGCTACCATAAAAAACACCCGAAGAAGGTCCATCAAGAAGCGAGACAAAATTCTTGAAAACCCAAACAAACTAGGGCAACCTTCGTAACAAGTTAGGGCATGTGTAGTTTGATTTACGATATTCGACCCTAATAACTGGCCACATTTGATGTGGTATTTAATACGTGATGACATGTCAATAAATTTAATTATGCTCTATATTTTAATTTTAAAATTTTTTATTTTAGAAAAAAAAAATATCACATTAAGTGAATTAAATAAAATTATTAATTAATATGTTCAAATAAAATCATTCTAAATAATAATTAATAGACATTAAATTTTTTGACTCATGATATAAATATAGATTGTGATGTAATAATGTATTGAGTTTAAAATTAAATTTTGAAAAATGGATTATATGATTTACACTAAATTCACTTAATAAAATATTATGCAATAAAAACTAGATACTTATAACTTAAAACTAATAACATTACATTTCAGTAGTTAATTATTAATTTATTATAAGTTAAAAATGGGCCTAGAATCGTGCTTACAGCCCAAACTTAGACTCGAACCAGCCTTCGGTCCGCATGACATCATCCTTCCCTCTCTCCCTCTCTTATCATCGTTCTCGCGATTCGCCGGCATCGAATTCACCTGCAGCCGCGAAGGGCATCGGTTTCTCCGGTTCATCTGATCGATTTCTCTTCTCAGCTGTCAGGTTTTTCATCCTACTCCCATTTTTTAATTTCGTTGACAGTTAATTTCTTTAGCTCATCGGTGTAATTGCCTCAAAGGTCGAGCGCAGAGGCAGTGGGAGAGCAGAACTCAGCGCAAAAGCAAGGGGGAATTAGAGGGGACACAAAAGTAAGCAATTACTTATTGGAGAACTTAGAGGGCCAGATGTTAGATGTTTTTCGCTTGAAGATGGAAGCTTTAATGGAGGTTTTCAGGAGTTAGGGTGGTCCATATTTTTATTAGAGCATGAATTTCTTAATGTTGTGGTTAGTTCTGTATTGCCTCAGATTCATTGTATTGTTCTGTTTTGTTTTTCTTGAGCCTCGTTAGTTATGGTATCAATCAGAGCTATGCAACAACGAATTTATTGTACTATATGGAACTATGGACCCTCCAGGATCTTAAAATATTTAGCCTTCATTTCTTGCACTATATTGTACCATATGATTTTGTTATATTCTATGTACAGATAATTATTTTATAAAGTGTTCTATTTGACATCCCACCCTCCCAGACTTTAAGGCAGAGGTTGTCCAAATTCTTTCCGTTTGTTTATAATTCTATTTTGTATTCCCTTGTTCATTTTCTGTAGGTTCTTGGCTGGCTTTTTGGTGGACAAATTTTCTAATTGCTAGGTTTTTCTATGTTTGGAGGTGTTGCAACAGTTCCTTCCAATAGTCCGCACTTACGAAAGTCGGGTAGCAGACCTGTTGTCTCTGATCTGGGTACATTAAGTGTTTGAGCTATGTTAGGACTTATGGTAGTACTGTGTAGATATATGTACCTTATGGTTTTCTTTTTCTCCCCTGGCTAGCCTTTATAGTTATAGAAAAAATATTTCAGGTACAAGTGAGCACGAAAATGGTTCCGAGGAGGGTTTTCTGCATCTGATAGAGTCGAATGATATGAAGGGTTTAAGCATGCCA
This sequence comes from Prinsepia uniflora, assembly GCA_032719365.1. Taxonomy (NCBI): domain Eukaryota; kingdom Viridiplantae; phylum Streptophyta; class Magnoliopsida; order Rosales; family Rosaceae; genus Prinsepia; species Prinsepia uniflora. The sequence goes on along the minus strand of CM064864.1, from coordinate 1,307,709 downwards.
ATGAGTACAGCTGCAATAATGCCATCTCCAGCTATTTTATGGAGATTCAAGGTTTCATTATAATTATATTCTTGGTTCTTTCTGATATATATTTTTCCAGTTATTTTCGGCTTCTTTTGCTGCATAATTGTAAAATCCTCAATTTAGTAGAAGAAGGAATTTCATTATCATTTTTCTTTTCTTTTTTTAATTTTGTTGGAAAATTCTGAAAGAGAGGGCATGGTTTACCATAGTTAACTGAATACAAGTAAATCATTCCTTCTCTACTTTGTTGCATTTGTTTGTAATAATTGTATTATAGCAAGCCAAATTTATGTCTTATCAGAGTCCATTTCTTGGTTTTCATTTTGTGGTTTCTAAGTTCGTTTAATATACAGGTTTTATTGTTCTTTGCCTGGGGTTTCATTTGTTGCAAGGTCAGTTAATCATAATTCCTTTTTTTTTTTTCCTATCAATGGTGTGATTCTGATTTTATTACCAAAAACAGAGACAAGAATCAAGATACATTAGCCTTGTGCTGCAAGCTTGTTACCCAGCTACCTGTGAATTTGCAGATTGGATGGGATTCTGTGATGAGGATGAGTGTGGATCTACGAGATTTATTTTTATATGAGGCATTTTTGTATTATAACCCTCTACTTCTTGTGGTTAGTAGTGCTTTCTCCTTCATTTAGATGACCTATCATACTGCTGCATTCTTTATGATGAAAGATTTTTCTCTGTTTTTAACATATGCAGACTATGATGGTTTGGTTTTGGGGAGTTAATCTATGGGTTTTCGCTCAGGGAAATGTCAGTTATTCGAAATTTTTTGATCTTGATCAAAATCATTTGACCCACAGAGAGATATGGAAGGTATTGGTGCATTAACTCAGTCTTGAAGTCAATAGTCTAATTTTTATGAGGTATTTGCTGGTGCTGTTGTCATCTAGAACCTTAAAGGACATACAGCTTGCAATATATAGTTTTGGTTGATCATTGTTTTGTTTTACTTCTTAAGGAAGCAATGGATGGAATTATATTTTTATCTGCTTTGACTGCATAATGGCATGTTTGTAAACTTTTCTTTAACTTAAAAAGTAGGGAAGCCTTGGCAACTGGTAGCTTTTAAATTTAATAAGTGTTCTTTATTGTTTTTTGGAAGAAAACTAATTGTGCAAGGAGCACATTGCATTTTAGCTGTTTTAGTTAATCGCATGTTTTCTTGATGGAATTCTGTTGGTCAACTACTTTTGACATATCTAACATTGATTTTTTTTTTCTTATTTTAAAATTCTGTTTCTTTGATTCATTCTTACCATTGAATATTCTATTTGCAGTGTGCCACATGGATGACAATTGTTGTGCCTACAAGCATGACAGCCTATCTGTATCTCTATTCGCATGGAGAAGTGTCACTTGCTGCATCACAACCAGTGTAATAGATGCATCCAGTATAGTTGTAGACAAATATAGGATAGTCATATGTTGTGTATTTAATTCTAGTTACTATTATATATAAAAGAGGAAGGTGCTACATAAACAATGAATTCCCATCCTAAAACTGCTACTGCAAAGCGAGCTTAACTTTGAGACTGGAAAAAGTGATTTCAATTTGTTTGCTAATTTTGTGTAAATTATTGAGAACTTCTGTAGGCTTAATTTAAAATGCAAGCATAAAGGTGGGCTATGAAGTTTGTTCATGTTGAAAACATTTTCTTTAGCTGTAGTCATTAAGTTTTTTTAAGGTCATTCTTCATATGCGGTTTATATTTGTTTTTACGTAAAATTCACAAGACTTTTAAGTTCTTACATAAGATGGCATTCAGCTGAGATAAAAATAACACTAGTTTGCTTATGATGATCAAAGCTTCCAAGCCTAAATGAAGTAGTCCATTGTTTAGAATAACGGTGCAAGCTATATTTGTATGCTTGTTCAGATTATGATCTGCATTACCATCTTGACAATGCTCATGTTCATCTCCCCTAATCCTTGTATGGGTATCTTGTAATTATGCTAAGTTTTACTTTCATTCTTCGGCAGGTACTCTTATATGCTGCTGTTGCAATGATTTTGATATTCCCTTTTGACATTTTTTATTTGTCATCTCGCTTTTACTTGTTAAGGACTCTTTGGCGTATAGTTCTCCCATTACAGGCAAGTTTGTTTCTTTCTTTCAGGACCTAACTTCTTTTTGTTTCCTACGTATTGGAATAATATCCTTAACAGTTCTTCATTTGGAATATGAGGGGCAAATTGTGAGAAACAAAAAATCGTTTGTGATGTTATGATTTCTTTTGTCATGCATAACCTCTAAAGTGATAGATTCAAAAATCTGCTTGCACCTTCCTGGTTCTTAGGGTTCATTTTTTTTCTTTCTGATGTCTATTTGTTTTGGTAAGTTCTGTTAATGAATGTTATTTTCTTGAATTTATGCATTGTCAGGCCAAAGTTATTATTATGCATCTCATGATTATCTCCGTACTATCGGTTCCCAAAACAGTTAATTGCAGATATATGTTAGGCAAAGTGAACAGGGTGTGACAAATTGCCTAGATGTAATTTTTGTTTCAAAAAGAGTTTGCATGAAGCAGGGATTTCATCAGCTTTTTGTGATGCCTAATAGGGGTATTCATGTGTAGCTACTGGTATGCATTATAAAGTATGCTTCACTAATTAATCATCTATGAGAGTGAAAAGTGAGATTTGAACCATAAGCTCTTATAATTTTAGGAGGAATGACATCAAATTGGTATGAAACCATTTATTTCATGCCCAGTTGGCTAGGCATGAAATTTATAGTATAGTCTCAAGTAATGCATTATTTGTTTTTTGTTTTTTTCTGTGTAGGACATTTAATGACAGTTGTTACTTATTTGATGAATGCAGGCAATATCATTTTCTGACTTTTTCCTGGCTGATATTTTGACCTCCATGTCTAAGGTATGCCTCCTGATGTTTAATTTTCCGTTATGCAATGCACTAGAGTGTAATTTTTGTGGTAACATATTAGATATCATTGCCTTCTGATAATGGGGATGAGATGGAACAATCAAAGTCTCATAGCCTATACCTTGTCCCACAACCCAAGCCAGGTGTAACTAGAAACCCTACACATGCTATGCGTGTGAGCTTGAGAAGAGATAGGGAGAGAGTAGTGGGAGAAAAATATGGGAGGATTTTATTTTCTTTTTGACACAACGATATTGGGGGACGGGGATATATACATTGGTAATCAATCTCACTCTTTACAAGTGTTGAACTCGGGACTTAAGACCTCCCACTAGTTAGTAGGTAGGAAAACCACTAGACTAATTGTACTAATGGCTACTTTGCTTCCTCAATGATTCTTAATTGCTGTTTTTTCCATTAACAATATAATAATTTTTTAAATAATGTAATAAAAATTAATATAATGCAAATAGAGGCATAATTGGCACATAGCCAAGATTGGTTCACAAAGGGCATTCTTTAAAATAATAGTGTAGAGTATATGATCAAGCATTTACAGTTTACTGATTTTTAACCTAATAAGATCAAGAAATAGTTCGGCGTCTATATTGAGATATCTGACTATCATCAGGGATATCTATTCTGATTTTGATTGTTTGCAGGTGCTTTCAGATCTGGAGCGGTCAGTATGTCGTATGGTCCATCGACAGGTTAGGGCCTTATCTTTGAGATGGGCTTTTTCCAATCCTTTTCTCCCTTTGCTGATGACAAAAAAAAAAGTTTCTTGTAGTCAAATGATTGTTAAATGCATCATACTTTCAGTGCACAATGAAATAGGTATCCTATGCAAAGTTTCTTCAAAATGGGCTTTCTTCAAAGTTGTAGATGGACATGTTTTCACAACTCTTTGCCATTGAGCATCAGATTTCGTTCTCTGTCCTTGTCAGGGAGCTCTTTGTGAGGAGATTTTAGGATAAGATTCTGAAAAAAAAGGCAGGAGTGGAGGAATTGCATCGTCAAAACTTCTTAATTGTTCTATCCTCTGGTTTTTGAGAAATTTATAATGCAATGAAAAGATACATTTACGTACTATGAGTAGTTGAAGTTGCATAAAGCAACGAGAAGAGTTGATGTGCTAATAGCCTAATACCCCTTAGGTTGATGTGCTAATAGCCTAATACCCCTTAGGTTGATCATTTAATAATTCTTTTGTATTCTATAGTTCTTGAAGATTAACTAATGTTTATTCAAAAGATCTTGTGGGATTCACTTTGCTCCAATCCTTTTAGTCCTTGTTTGACTTCTGTTTGTTAAAATCTTTAGGTGGTAATTCACCTATTTTTGTTAAGAGGTTTTATTTGAAAGCAGGTTGCCACTATTGCATGGTTTGAAGCTGACTCAGTATGTGGAAGCCACTCTGTTGCAATCCCTGTGGTTCTTGTTTTGCCGTACCTTTTTCGTTTGTTCCAATGCCTTAGACAATATAAGGATACTGGGGAGAAAACAACCCTTCTAAATGGTACGCTCACTTGACCTTTTTCTATAATGTTTCTTTTAATGGTTCTCTCTTTTACCTTGAATTTTTTTCCTCAATTCGTTTGTCCATATTGCTTCTCCTTAGAGCCTTATCGACCCTCAAAAATTCTTTTATACACTTCGAGATTTTTGGTTTGGATGGCTATGTAAAATAAATTTTCAAATTGTAAAACCATCGAGTAATGTTCAACATCGTATTATTATCTAGAATATCTTTTGAGGGTCTTATGTGCCCCTGCCCGTTCTTGGAGTTAAATTTGCAATTATCTTTTCTTATTTCCGTGTTCCTTGTCTTTAAAATCTCTTTTCTATGGCTCTCGTTAGCAGCAGGTCTGTTCACAACTTATTACATTTGTCATTCATTGGTAGAACTTTATGCCCTTTTACAGTTTTACATGTTATTTTGCGACTGTCATCTATAATTAGTATGCTACTAATTTTGCAAGTATGATTGATATGTTGCTTCATTGCACTAATTTTATCTACTTCTGGTTTCAGCTTTGAAGTATTCGACCGCAGTACCTGTGATTTTTCTTTCAGCCCTTAAATATCATGTCTTACCTGAGAAGTGGACAAACTTTTATCGGCCCCTCTGGCTTCTGTCCGGCGTATTGAACTCGTTGTACTCGTTCTACTGGGACGTGACTAGAGATTGGGACTTAAGGTATGTGAAGTTTTATTATTTCACACAACGTTAATACTTAATAGTCGATGCATGCTGAACTAAAAACTGGGGATCTTTCAGATTTGTTCCGTTTTTACCTCAATCATCATGCTAATAAACTGCTGGAATAATTCTTTTATCTTCTGTGAACCCGTAAGTGGATCCTAAATTGGTATCTGGGTCCATCAAATACAGTCACTGCTTCATGAATCTTTTTTCATGTTCTCTAAATATCGTATTCCCTTTTGTCAGTGGTTTCACCCGGATTTTCAAGTTCAGCAAAGCGCATCTCTTGTCAAACCTCGTACATGGGCGCAAATGGGTAAGCATGGGCGTGACATCCTATGCCAGCCGAATGTCTTTTAACTTGTCCTGTGAGATAACGTCTCAAGGCTAAGCATCATTCATTGATTTGCAGGTTTACTTCTGGGTTATAAGTAGCAACCTGATTCTGCGTTGTACCTGGACATACAAGCTTTCATCCCATCTCCGGCACAATTACCTTACTGTATTTGCAATCGCTGCCTTGGAGATATTTCGCCGCTTTCAATGGGTTTTCTTTCGCGTAGAAAACGAGTGGAACAAGATGAACTCCAAGTCCCACATTCAGCTGTCGATGGGCGACAACCCGCACGAGGATGACAGATTACTCGTCTCCAATGGCCACAATGTATAGACAGATTTTTCTGCTTCCCTCAAATCATCATTCCTAGTTTTGTATAATGTTTTTTTTTTTTCTTTCCTATATCTAATTAACCCTTGCTTTTTTCTTTTTTCTTTTTTCAACTGCAATTTTCGTGAACATGCGAAGAAATGTTTCTTGTTCGTAACATTGATAGGTTCTACATTTCAACATTGGGGAGAGAATGTATACATCGCTATATGTTCTGAAATTTTTTTTATATATATTTTTTTCAACTGGTTTTTTTTTTTAATTTCCGCCACACATTTGTTGGATTTGATGCTGGCCAATTAAAATCCACTTCAAATCTCATGCATTTGCCTTGAAATTAAATTAAGAGCAATTAAATTATAGGTATTTATTAATATATAAGTTTATTAAAAAATTTGCATATAGGAAAATTAAACTTATAAGTTTTTTGACTAATTAAAGGATTATATAATTTAAAATAAGCTATAGTTTTTATATAAATTACAACTAATATCATCAAATTGTAAACTAATCTAACAACAATCTAAAAAAATATTTACAAAAATCTATAATGATTTCAACATTACTTTTTATTTTTATTTTTTATTATAAGATTATATTGAGGATTATGAAAATATTACTCATATTTATAATTTTTTTTTCACTTACTCATTTTAAAAGAAATATGAGTATCTAATCAAATTTAAAGTAAGATAATTAAAAGAAATAATTCTTCAAAAATACTTTTAAATTTAAAATTTTAATTTTTTTTTATCTTCCAATATTAAATAATTTGTTTAATTTCGTATAGTTTAGGGTTTAATTCTTCAATTTTGTGCCAAAATTCAAGAATTAAACCATATGTCGTTCGATTTTCCACCACCATCTCAACTCCTACACCCCAAAAAAAAACATTCTATACTCTACCGTTGAACTACAAACAATATGGACTTTTTTGTTATTTTATAGAAGAAATTCAATTGTAACTATATATATATATATTATACATATATAATATTTATTATATGCATTATATAATAAAGGGCTCAAAAGGAAAAAAAAATCAAACACTAAGGAATACATGAGACAAAGAGGATAAAAAAAGATAATGTTATTTTTAATTATTTAATGAAATTCTCAATAACTCATTCATCCTCTTGAGATATAAAATGTTAGATGTGAAATTTATTACTTAAAAATTATTTTTAAATAAAAAAAATTTGAGATAATATCTTATTTTAAATAAAAGTAAAAATTATTAATAATGGAAGAATGATTTACTCTTAAATTAATTGTATAATCACTCCCAAACAATCCACCCACCTTACAATGGCTCGTGTCCAAATGGTGTGCGTACGTGTCAAGCACCCAGATAATATGCGCACAAGCAATGCCAAACCAAACCCTCTAAGGTCTCAGCCACCACCACATAAGGACTCAATGACCTAGATGTTATCCGCCTGCAAGCTCACCAACCACCAAGGCTGGCCGGAGCCGAGCATCCCCAGAGTCCTAACCATTCTCTCTTTCATTCTAGAGAAATTCACCGTCCTCGTAGATGACCTGAGCTGTGGCTCAGCCTCAGCCCTCGTCGGGCGGAGCTTGAACGCCTTCCACGGCGTGCGGGTCCCGAGCATAAGCATACCCAAGTACCTGGAGAGGCTGCACAAGTACACGGATTGCAGCCCTTCATGTTTTGTGGTCGGATATGTGTACATAGACAGGCTGCTTCATATATAAACACCCTGACTCTCTTGTCTTGTCCTTGAATGTGCACAGATTGCTAGTCACAATCATCATGGTTGCTTCTATGATGCTGGACGATGAGTAAGTTGATCTGTATCACTCTCAAGCTCCTGTGTTTTCGAAAAAATTGGGTCGAATGTTCGATTCTCCTTTGACATTACAATGTTTTTATTATTATTATTATTATTTGCAAAATTGCATGCATGGTGCAGACATTATAACAATGCATTTTATGCCCGGGTTGGGGGAGCGAGCAATGCTGAACTCAACAGATTAGAAGTGGAGTTTCTGTTCCTGCTCGATTTCGGGGTAACGGTGAGTTCTAGGGTTTTTGAGAGCTACTGCTTCCACTTGGAGAAACAAATGATGGTGTATAATGGGGCATGTCAAAGGATTGAAAGGCCATTACTTGTCATCAATGGTGTCGATGATGTGCCGGACATTATGCCGGAAAGCAATGCCCAATCCAATCTTGTTTCTGGATTGAGTGGAAAAAGGAGCAATAAGCAAAGCAAATATCATGGTAGGAACTCCCATTCTTTAGGTACTAAAGGTGAAATTTCTGGATCGAAAGCTTCGGCATTCTTTAGGAACTCTCATTCTTTAGGTACTAACATCGTTATAGCAAAGCAAATAGTATTGGGCCATTAGCTACCTTAATACTAATATAAAAACATAAAAAAAAAATGAGTGCCTCTGTATTTTGTGGTAAGCATTACTCATTTTAAAGTGTCACACGCTAATCTAATATTTTTTAAGAAAATGATGCGAAAATCCGTACGAAATAAGGAGATATTAAAAAAAAAAAATCAACAAACTGTTGTAAATAACATTAAGTGGTGTGTCTATTTATGTAAATATGTACGAGGGGTAGATAGGTAATTATACTTATATATTAACTCTATTCTTATACAAATGGGTTAATTAGTTTTGTATTAATTATTCTCATTATTCAGAAGAAAAAAACGTCTTTTTAGATACAGATATCGTTTCTTCTCTCGGTCTCATTCTCTAAAATCTCTCCCTTCTAAATCCTTCCCAACACACACCAAGTTTGCTATTTGCTTTAGAGCACATCAAGCAGGAACAACATGGCCTAAGCAAGGCAGCTAATGGCCCATAGTCCTTAAGATTCAACTTCTAACCCAACATAATTTGGATTGGGCATGGCTTGCCTCAAGGGTGACTTCTTCCCCAAGCTAGACTGTTGTCCCACCAAATAACCAGCTGCAACCCACTTGCTTGGCAGTTGCGTCACTCCATGTGCTCAAACAACTACTTCTTACAGCCAATTAAATGGTACAATATGTCACCGAACTGAAAAAAATGTATCAATTGATTTTTCTTTTGAAAAATAAAAAATGAACATTATATTCTTTGGAAGAGGTTGTTACAATGGCCCTGAAAGTTCGATACCGCCCGATTTGCCGGACTTTGGGTAGCCCTTGAAGTCAAATTCCCATTCCAAGCCGTCCTGTTTGCTATCTGAGTGAGTCCTAGCTATTGCTATTTTTTTTTTATTTGATAAAATTAAGAATCTAAAGCACCCAAAATATCACAAAATTCTAAAATCGGGAGTGAAATAGCACTCTGATCGAGTCTTATTTTCTTTGAAAATCCTCAATTTAGATAAAATTATATTTTAGAGACTATGAAAGATGCTTACACTGACTAATTTTAAATTTGTCCACTTATTGCAGTGGAAGTTACTTTGTTGCTTTATTTTCCCTCTTCCACTAAAGAAAAAACATTCATCAGCATATATACTAGTATATTAAATATAAACGAATCCTGGATTCTCTTCATCAAATATATCCGGCGGCGGCGCCGGTCTTTTTCGGCTGGTAGTGGTACCACTAAGACGGCAAGCGGTGGACCACTAAGACGGCAAGCGGTGGACCACATTTGTTCTTTAGCTTGGTATCCAAGTCCTTTTGGTAAACTATTTCCTCAAAGCAACAGATATGGTTGAAAGCTTTGAGACAAATGAGCCTAACTTATAATATCCAATGCCAGCAAAGCCATGACGTCACTCTCTTGGTTTGGGTAAGGCATGACAGTGCATCATGAAGCAATGACATAGTATTAGTGGACACGATGCGATTCAATACGGATATTGACAATATCCAAATCAAAACCGTTAAAAGATATTGACAATATCCAAATCAAAACCGTTAAAATTTTAATGGTTCGAAACGATTTGATTTTCTAAAATTAAAAATAAAACCGTTTCGATACAAACCGTTAATCGGTTTGGATCGAAACAGTTTAAAATGTAAAGGAAAAAAAGGATATATAAAAAATTAAGTATACAAAAAAAAATCAATAATCAAAATTTTATATATTAAGCTTGCTAAGTATTGAATTGCAAACATTATCACTATACTAAGATTTATCAAATAAACAAACTATTTAATAATATTTTATCACACTCTTATATGAGTATATATAAAATTATATGGGTATATCTAATTATCTTTTTATTTTTATTATTTTTACTTTATATTAATAATACATTTAAAAATTAATATATTCCTTAACAGTCCGGTTTGGATTTAACGGATTTCTAAATGAAAATCTAAATCAAAACCATTACTAACGGAACAGTTTGGATTTTTAAACTGATTAATTTTTATACGGTCAAACCTAAACCGTTGGATAAATAACGATTTGAAGCGGTTCGATTAGCTGTTTTAACGGATTCGTACCCATCCCTACATGACATCGATCTAAAGCTCATTAGCCTACGTAGAAATTAAAGTTCCATTTCAAAAATAATTGATGATATTAAGAGCGATCCAAATTTATTTAAGACATACATTTAAATTGACTTTTATCTTTATGTTTCAATATGTTTTTTCACGTGTAACAAATTTTTCAGCTTAATACATGATAATATGGAATATTACTTCACACCAGTATAGGTCATTGCATCACACTTCAATATGTGATCTTAGCATTTTTTTGTGTGGCATTTGTGAATGATCGCCTCACATTTCAACATGCCTTTGGTTTTTTTTTTTTTTTTTTGTGGCAATGGTATATCTATCATATGACGAATGAGTTGAATGAGTAAGTTACATGCGACGAGTGTACTGATTAAATATATTATTCAGAATAATCCACCTCACAATTAATTAGTCTAAGGAGAACAGCTCAAACTTATTTAAGACATATTTGAGTTGAGCGTTTCCAATGTATACGTGTATAACGTTTATGCTCATATCCCAACACTTTCAGGTGCAGGCTCACTTCCTTCTTTGTTTCCAAAATGAAGAAAGCTTTAGAGCTAGTGTTCATTCCTTCTCCAGGTATTGGGCATCTGGTCTCGACAATCGAGATCGCAAAGCTCTTAGTTGCTCGCGATGACCGTCTTTTCATCACAGTCCTCATCATGAAGTTACCCTCCGACAAGAACTCCAAGCCCAAGAGCGGCACTGATGATTTCAATTACTCTTCCACGTCGCAACGCATCAAGTTCATCAACCTCCCGGAGGAGCCCATCCAGACACAAGGCATTCCTCCAATGTCCTTCTTCAAGCTGTTCGTTGAAAATTACAAACCCCACGTCAAACATGCGGTCGCCGAACTCACCGACTCTCATCGCTCCGATGAGTCCAAACCCAGGCTTGCCGGGTTTGTCGTTGATCTTTTCTGCACCACTATGATCGGCGTGGCGGACGAATTCGGGGTTCCTTCTTACATCTTCTTCACATCCGGCGCAGGCTTTTTGGGGCTCATGTTCCACCTCCAGACCCTGCGTGACCACCACAACAAGGATCCCACCGAGTTTAAGGACTCGGATGCTGAGTTGGTTGTGCCGAGTTTTTCCCACCCATTGCCTGCTAAATCGGTCTTACCAACTGTGTATCTGGAGAGGGATGGGGCTGATGAGCTAGTCAACTGTGCCAGACGGTTTAGAGGAACCAAGGGTATTTTGGTGAACAGTTTCATGGAGCTGGAATCCCATGCGTTTCACTCTCTTTCTGATGGTACAACCCCACCTATATACCCGGTGGGACCCTTATTGAACTTGAAGAGTGATGAGAGCCATGGAGGTTCGGACCCGGAGCAGGCCAAGCAGATATCAGATATCTTGAAGTGGCTTGATGAGCAGCCTCCACAGTCTGTGGTGTTCCTCTGCTTCGGGAGCATGGGAAGCTACGGTGAGGATCAGGTGAAAGAGATAGCGTGTGCGCTGGAGCACAGCGGGCTCCGGTTCTTGTGGTCCCTCCGCCAGCCCCCACCAAAGGGGCAGATTGCACGCCCAAGTGATTATGCAGATCCCAAAGGAGTCGTGCCAGAAGGGTTCCTCGATCGGACGGCTGGAATTGGAAAGATCATAGGATGGGCTCCACAAGTGGCCATCTTGGCCCACCCCTCAATAGGAGGTTTCGTCTCCCATTGCGGGTGGAATTCAACGCTCGAGAGTCTATGGTATGGGGTGCCAATTGCCACGTGGCCGATGTATGCGGAGCAACAGTTGAATGCCTTTGCACTGGTGAGGGAGTTGGGTTTGGGAGTGGAAATTAAGATGGATTACAGGAAGGACAATTCAGAGGTTGTGAGGGCGGAGGAGATTGAGAGAGGGATAAGGGAAGTGATGGAGGAAGATAGTGAGATAAGAAAGAGAGTGAAGGAAATAAGTGAAGAGTGCCACAAAGCCTTGGTCAAAGGTGGGTCTTCGTACTCTTCATTGGGTTGTTTTAGCAATCAACTTTTTGCCACGAATCCTTAAGATGACGATTTTGTTTTTTAATATCTGTTTAGTTTTATGTATCGTTTTGCTTTAAATAAGTATAAGTAATAGAATGGGCATTACTTAACTCTTTTTTTACTGCTCATTTGCGAGTAAAAAATGCACCTTATGTGGTAGAGGTGAATACAGTATGGTTCGATATTGTTCAGATTTTCTAAAATTAAAAATTAAACTGTTTTGATACAAACCGTTATTAACGGTTCAGTTTGAATGAAAACAATTTCAAAAAGGTTTAGGCATAAAAAAAAAATAAGAATAAAAAAAATAAAGATACAAAAAATAATAAAATAATCAATACTCAAAATTTGTATATTAAGTTTGAAGAGAATTGAATTGCAAACATTACCACTATATTAAGATTTATTAAACAAATATTACCACTTAATAATCTTTTATTATACTTTTATCTGAATATATATATATATGAGTATATTTGAATATTCTTTTATCTTTATTTTTTTATTTTGTATTAATAATAGATTTGAAAATTAATATATTATTAAACAGTTCGATTTGAATTTAACGAATTTTTAAAATGAAAATTCAACCATTTAACTTTTATTTAGTTAAATTTAAATTGTTAGATAAATAGTAATTTAAAACGAATCGATCAACGATTTCAATAAATTCGTGTCCAATCCTATTATGCGGTCCCTAAGGAATGAAAGTTCCTAGTGGTGAGATCCAAATTAAATTCAGTGGTTGATATCTATTACGACTTACGAAGATGTTCTACTGCTTCCTCTGTCCTTGTCTAGGGGCCATGGTTTTTTTATGATTGAATCTTGGGGCTCTGTTGCAGTATTCAAGTTTCCTACAACTAATGTCCTTTTTATAATCTTTTTTTCAGAACTTTTTCTAAATTCCTATATTTATAAATATGGAGGAAATTTTTATGAAAAAAATTCAAGTTGCGTTTCTAGTAAGATAGTTCGCGCGATGTCTTGGCTTTGCAAAATAGTTTTATACATCTAGAGTAAAAGATAGAAAAATAATGGAAATCAAAACACTAATACATGAGAATCAAAACGCTAAATGTGATTTATTAGAGAAAACCAAATTTTCAGAAAATTTGCACTAAGTATGGTATTCAATCAATGTGAATTTGCTAAAGATGAAACATATGCCAAAATCTAAAAAGAAACGTTTATCTACTGAAACTTGAACAATGGGGTTTTGAAGACTTACCTTGAGAACTCATTGCATGGTTTCGAAGGGAGGTCTAAGAACCCATTTTGATTTCGCGCAACACCCTCGCAGCAGAAAGGGGTTTTGTGAAAATTGTTAGTCATTTGACTAATTAATATTAATAATTTTGAGATTTTTATTTTAATAGGTGTCGACATTATAATATATTCAACTATATTAACTTATTTGATAATTAATTAATACGACTAATACCAAATCTTGATTTTATATTTTATTATCATAAATTAGACATCATTTAAACAAAAGGATATGAGCAAATTTTTTTTTTTCCAAATTTAAAGCAGACATCATTTAAAGCGGACATAAAAAATTAATCATATACCTCTCAACTTCCAAAATGCTCTAGCAGAGTCTACCTCCTCCCCTTCTTGTTCTTTTTCCTCCTCATCATCGTGTTTAAATGTGGTTCTTGTGCAAATTAATTGTTGCGAATATAGAACTTTTATCATCCACAATCTAGGAACATTGATATAACAATAATTGAAGTGCCAAAGAATCTTTAGAAACCTAACATAGTAAAACAACAAAAATCTTAGAACAACATGCACATGCTTGCCAATCAAGACAACCGACTTCAAAGACACACAACGATTATAAAAGCTCATATAAATTTGATTGAAGTACTACCCTGCAATACGAAAAATTGTGGAAATGATTCTTGATAAAGTGGTGAGTTCTACTTCACAGTTTAAATAAAAGAAACAAAGTAGTTTCCTAAGGCATTACTTAAAAAGCAACTTACATAGTGACAGAGAGGAAGAGATCCTATAAAGATTATTACTAGCAGAATCCAAAATCAAAAGCTTTTCAGTGAACATACAAATTACATAAATCCCCACGTCAGATTACAACCGTTAAATCCTAAAAGGAAAAATTGAATATGAAAGGAAAATACGGATTTAGCGTCCATAAGCATTTCAAGAGTCGTTCTCTTGTTGTAGCAGTAGGGGCAGCTAATGCGACTTGTCCAAAGATAACCAAAAGGTCTAGACCCATTACCAAGAAATTCCAACCCATTACTCCTTTTATGCAAATGAAGCTCAAACACAAAGCTACATTTAAGCTGTGAACTTATCAATAATTATGTACACAATTAAAGAACCACCATGCACGAACCCAGGATTGAAAATAGAGGTGGGCTGAATCTATAATTAAGAATAGAATAGGGTTAATTTATAACCAATTAGTTTAGTAAAATAGCATTTATTAGAAATTTAGTAAATTTTTTTTTTGATTTTTTCATATTTCTTTACATTTGAGATGGGCCGGAGCCCACCCAAAAAGGCTCTCGGTCCGTGCTTGAGAACAACGAATTGCTAGAACAAAATAATTTAAAAAAAATTATTCATCAAGTGAAACAATTACGATATAATTAATTAAGTACATAACGAATCAAAACATAAAAACTATCATCGTCATAAATTTTTTTACGTCTTACTGATCACTAGTTAGGATTTTCTTCTGAAATATTTACCTTGCTCATCTCTTTGATAAGCGTTGTGAGGTTGAGAGTTCATCTCATTTTCTGGCCTCATCTTTTCAGATGGCATGCCTAATATATATTTACTGATTGGATCTCACACAAATTAATTTAATCAGCCGCCAGGGCTAAGTGAATGGGAAAGGTATTCATTTTGATCCCCTCAAGTCGTGCATGCCCTGGACTAAAATTCAATTCAAGTAGTACGTAGTCCTTTTGATCAATGATAATTAACCCTTTGGAGCAGCTGACTTTTCTCCTTTGGCTTGTTTTCCAAGTATACCCTCTAAAACTATTCATAGCTAATTATATAAAAACCTTTTCAACTACTAATTACCCTCTAAACCAGTTTCTCGATCAAATTTTTCTTTGATTCGTCAAAATTTTACATTTTTATCGTAATTTCTTAATCAAATTTTGCTATGATCCGTCAAAATTAAGTTTCTACAGTCATATTCTAAGTGAGTTAATTTACCAGATAATTTAAAAAATAATAAAATATTCATCAAGTGAACCGGTTACTATATAATTAAGTATATATAGTTTATCGATCGGAATCATTTTAAAAGAGAATGAAATTGTAAATCGTTTAGTTGTTCATCATTGCTCTTAGAGAAATCAACAAATTTAGCGAAAATAATAATCTCATTATGCCATTTTGTTCATACTAATATATGTGGGAAAAAAAAAATCACCACCAGACCATGCATTTTGGATTGTTCGTGAAAAAAATTGAGATTTCATCCTAAAATCAATTGACAATGAGAGGGAAGCTATTCACATTCTCACACACCCTCTTAGGAAGTTGAGGTTTCATCCTAATACCAATTGAGGATGGGGGGAGAGGCTTCATATTCTCATACGGCCCCTCAATGAGATGTGCAAAGGGCACATGGCCCTGGAGGAGGAGAGGGATAATATTTCTTATACAATGATACGACCGAGATCAGAAGATTTTATTGAAATATCAAACTTATTATTTATGAAAATTGAATTTAGGAAAACTTTATAAATTATATATATATAAAAGAATATGATTAAATCGATCCTAGTTCGAAGTGACATTAAATGGAGATTATTTTTAATTTTTTTATATAGCATCAAATGGAGTTATTTATATTGTTGATTTTTTTTTAATTACAAGGGAGGGAGAATTTTTTGGAATTTTTTCATACAATATATCATTTGAGTTCGAATTTGAGATCAATTGCTTCGATTAACACGTATTAGGATCAATTGAAGTCGACCTACTTGACATATTGTTGATTTTTTTTTTTATACCAATGATTAATCTTTGAAAATTTTTCAATTTTGTTAATTTTTTTAAAGATTATAATTTGAAAGATGAGGTATTCAATTCAAATATGGCGGGCATGTATACAATTAGTTGATTACATTTAAATGGTTCCTAAAATTTATTAATCTAGTCGCAGTTAGAAAAGTTGATAATTAGTTATAATGAATACTTAAGAGGCTATATATACTTGGAAAGCAAGCCAAATCAAGGAGAAAAGTCAGAAGACAAAGGGTTAATTATCATTATAAAAATTGATATGACTACTGAGAGTTTTAATTTTAGTTCAGGACATGCACGAGCACGAGCACGACTTGTGGGGATCAAAATGAGTTTTAGCCCAATTAGTAATAATATATATATATATATATATACGCGGTTTAACTTTTAAAAAGCTACCATCTGAAAATATGACCAGGTGATCACAAAATGAGATAGAACTTTCAACCTCACAAGTACTTATGAAGAAGTGTCGTAGCAAAAACCCAGCAAAGCCATGACCTCACTGTGCCCCATTCAACAACTTCCACGAAATGAGCATTATATACAAAAAAAGAAGAAAAATCACCAAGCCATGCAAAGCTCAAAGTTCGTATATATAAAGCTGTCATCAACTGAGGATCTCGCCATTTTCACACCATTTCCATATCAACCATCAATCTCCGAGTATCAGTCATGAAGAGACCAGCACAGCTGGTGTTCATCCCAGGCCCCGGCATCGGCCACGTCGCATCCACGGTCGAGATCGCAAAGCAACTCCTTGCCCGAGATCACCAATTGTCCATCACAATCCTCGTCATGAAGCTCCCATACGAATCATCACCCAAGGCCACTACTCATTCTCGCATCAACTTCATCAACCTCCCCGAGCCCGATATCGACACGAGCACCGCCGGCTTCATCTCGTTCATCAAAGTGTTCGTAGAAAGTCACAAGCCCCACGTCAAAGACGCCGTCACCAAACTAGTCACTGAGTCAGCTCACCCGGAGTCGCGGCAAAACCCTAGACTGGCCGGCTTCGTGATTGACATGTTTTGCACGACGATGATGGACGTGGCAAATGAATTTGGAGTCCCTTCCTACGTGTTCTTCACCTCCAGCGCCACGAGTCTCGCCTTCTTGTTCCACCTCCAGTCCCTGCGCGATGATCATGGCAAGGATGTTTCCGAGTTGATCGACTCGGAAACTGAGTTCGCCGTGCCCAGTTTTGTTAACCCTGTGCCTACTTCGGTCTTCCCTGGTGTGCTTTTGGAAAGGGAAGGCGCCAAGGCATTTTTTGAACGTGCAATGAGGTTTAGAGAAACCAAGGGTATTTTGGTCAATTCATTCTCCGAGTTGCAATGCAGGGCGGTCCATTATCTTCCCAACGAAGCAACAATCCCACCTTTGTACCCCGTGGGGCCCATACTCAGTCTGAAGAGTGGCGCTGAAGATAGCCACCTGGAGTCGAAGCAGTCCAGGCAAAGGTCTGATATCTTTGCGTGGCTCGATGATCAACCTCCCTCATCCGTGGTGTTCCTCTGCTTTGGGAGCATGGGAAGCTTTGGTGAAGCCCAGGTGAAAGAGATCGCATGCGCGCTGGAACATGGTGGGTTTCGGTTCTTGTGGTCCCTACGCCAGCCCCAACCAAAGGGAAAAACGGGGATGCCAAGCGATTATGCGGATTTTCAGGAAGTCCTACCAGAAGGATTTCTCAATCGAACGGTTGAGATGGGGAAAATAATCGGATGGGCCCCACAGACAGAAATCCTGGCCCACCCAGCAATCGGAGGGTTCGTATCCCATTGTGGATGGAATTCCACGCTAGAGAGTTTGTGGTACGGTGTACCAATTGCCTCATGGCCATTGTATGCAGAGCAACAACTAAATGCGTTCGAGTTAGTGAAGGAGATAGGATTGAGTGTGGAGATTAAGGTGGATTATAGGAAGGAGAGTGAGGTGGTGGTGAGTGCGAAGGATATAGAGAGAGGAATAAGGCAATTGATGGTGGAAGATACTGAGATAAGAAAAAAAGTGAGGGAGATAAGTGAAAAGAGTCATGTGGCTTTGATGCCG
Source organism: Prinsepia uniflora (assembly GCA_032719365.1). Classification (NCBI taxonomy): domain Eukaryota; kingdom Viridiplantae; phylum Streptophyta; class Magnoliopsida; order Rosales; family Rosaceae; genus Prinsepia; species Prinsepia uniflora. The sequence goes on along the minus strand of CM064864.1, from coordinate 1,289,382 downwards.
GGTGGATCCTCTTACTCTTCTTTGGGGGATTTTATCGATCAAATTTAATTCCCAAGTGTTTAATTACTAATAATATTGAGTGAAGGGAAGCATATATTAATTGTAAACTAGATTTCGAATACATACAAGTGAAACTTATTTGAATTTGTGTGTCTTAGTTACTTGTATACAGGGCGTGGTTTACAATATAAATCTACTTAAAGTTCATACATACTAAGAGATTTAATAATTTGCCGTTATAGTGGCTATGGTACGATTTAATATATATGAATATTAATAATATTTAAATTTAAATTGTCAAAATTTTAATTATTTGAAATGATTTTAATTTTTGACAATTAAAAATAAATTCGTTTTAATTTAAACTATTATTAGCAGTTTGATTTCAATTGAAACCATTTGAAACTAGACATAAAAACTGAAAATATAAAAATACAAAAAATAACAGAATAATCAATACTCAAAATTTTGTATATTGAGTTTACAGAGCATTGGATTGCAAACAATTATCACTATATTAAGATTTATCAAACAAATATTACTATTTAATAATATTTTATTACTCTTATTTGAGTATGCATGTATTTATCTAGGTATATATGAGTATATTTTTATTATTTTTAATTTTTATTAATAATAGATTTAAAAATTAATAGAAATTAATATATTACTTAACGGTCCGATTTGAATTTGACGGATTTTCATATCAAAATCAAAATCAAAATCATTACTAACGGAGCAATCTGAATTTTCAAATCATTCGACTTTTATCTGACCAAACCTAAGCCATCAGATAAATAACGGTTTAAAATGGATCCGTTAACGATTTTAACGAATTTGTACTTTTTTAACCTCCTATTTGATCATAAGTACTGTTCTGAGGTTGAAAGTTCCATCTCATTTTGTGACATAGTCATATTTATTTTCATATATATATATATAGTATCTAGGCCAATCATATATTTTATTACTAAATGGACTTCCCCACAAGTCGTGGTCGTGCATGTCCTCATCGCTAAAACTAAATCTCTCAGTAGTCCTTTTTGATAATGATGATTAGCCCTTTGTCTTCTGATTTTTCTCCTTAATTTGGATTGCTTTACAAGTGTAGCCTCTAACGATTCATAACTAATTAAGTATGAACTTTTCTAACTGCGACTAGATTAATTACTTTTAGGAACCATTTAAGTGTAGCCAACTTTGCATATTCTTATGTTACAATGTGTGGAGCTCTCCTAAATTCGATTTTCATAACTGGATAACTGGATATAAGTAATATTATTATCCTCTGGTCATCTCCTCCTGCAGAGCTACGTGCCCGTTGTCAGCCCAAAGAACGATACCCATCAAAGACAACTGGCCTTGACTACATAGTGAAAATCCAGCAAAGCCATGACCTCACTCTGGGCCCAATCAATAGCCTCCACGAAATAAACATAATAGTATATACCAAAAAAGGAAGAAAAATCACCAAGCCATGCAAAGTTCAATAGTTCATATATATATATATATATATGAAGATGTCATGAACTGAGGATCGATCTCACCATTTCCATATCAACCATTAATCTCCAACTATCAGTCATGAAGAGACCAGCACAGTTGGTGTTCATCCCAGGCCCCGGCATCGGCCACGTCGCATCAACGGTCGAGATCGCAAAGCAACTCCTTGCCCGAGATCACCAACTGTCCATCACAATCCTCATTATGAAGCTCCCCAACGAATCATCATCATCATCATCCAAGGCCACTACTCATCCTCGCATAACCTTCACCAACCTCCCCGAGCTCGAAACTGACACGAGTACCGGCGGCTTCATCTCGTTCCTCAAAGTCTTCGTAGAAAGTAATAAGCCCCACGTCAAAGACGCCGTCACCAAACTAGTCACTGAGTCAGCTCACCCTGAGTCGTCGCAAAACCCCAGACTCGCCGGCTTCGTGGTTGACATGTTTTGCACGACGATGATTGACGTGGCAAACGAATTTGGAGTCCCTTCCTACGTGTTCTTCACCTCCAGCGCCACGTCTCTCGCCTTCATGTTCCACCTCCTGTCCCTGCCCGATGACCATGGCAAGGATGTTTCCGAGTTGATAGACTCGGAAACTGAGTTTTCCGTGCCTTGTTTTGTTAACCCTGTGCCTACTTCGGTGTTCCCTGGTGTGTTTTTGGACAGGGAAGGCGTCGAGGTAATTCTCCATCAGGCAATCGGCAGGTTCAGAGAAACCAAGGGTATTTTGGTCAATTCATTCTCCGAGTTGCAATGTAGGGCGGTCCATTATCTTTTCAACGAGACAAAAATCCCACCGGTGTACCCTGTGGGACCCATAATCAGTCTGACGAGTGGTACAGATGATAGCCACGTGGATTCGGAGAAGTCAAAACAAAAGTCTGATATCTTTGAGTGGCTCGATAATCAGTCTCCCTTGTCCGTGGTGTTCCTCTGTTTTGGGAGCATGGGAAGCTTTGATGAAGCCCAGGTGAAAGAGATCGCCTGCGCGCTGGAACACAGTGGGTTTGGGTTCTTGTGGTCCCTACGCCAGCCCCAGCTAAATAGGCTGCCAGTCGATTATGCGGATTTCAGAGAAGTCTTGCCAGAAGGATTTCTCGATCGAACGGTTGAAATAGGGAAAATAATAGGATGGGCCCCACAGACAGAAATCCTGGCCCACCCAGCAATCGGAGGGTTCATATCCCATTGCGGATGGAATTCCACACTAGAGAGTTTGTGGTACGGTGTACCAATTGCCACGTGGCCGTTGTACGCGGAGCAACAACTTAACGCGTTCGAGTTGGTGAAGGAGTTGGGATTGAGTGTGGAGATTAAGATCGATTATAGGAAGGAGAGTGACGTAGTGGGTGCAAAAGACATAGAAAGAGTGATAAGGGAATTGATGGTGGAAGATAGTGAGATCAGGAGGAAAGTGAAGGAGATAAGTGACAAGAGCCACAAGGCTTTGATGCCGGGTGGATCTTCTTACTCTTCTCTGGGGAATTTTATTCATCAAATTTAACTTTTTACTTATAATTTTTAATCTTGTAATGTGTTTAATTACTAATAATATTGAGTAAAAATAGTTCATTTTATTTTATTGATAAATATAGATAAAAATCGAGCTTATTTTATTGATTTTATTTATTTCCAATTCGCATTTGCTATTTAGGACTTGATGGGAATCCGTTTGTTTTAAAAGTGATTTGTTTCCCCTTCTCTTGGTGCCCATGACAGTTATCCACGACAAACTATTTGGTGAGGTTCGTCAACAGTTTATTTCAAAGTTTTATCAGGTCATTGGCATATTGTCAATTTGCTTTAGTTGGTCGGAAATATTTTTTGCATATGAGATCCTTAAATAGCTCATTAAATTTTTGTTTATGAGAGTTACCAATTCATTCCATATGTATCATTTGCATATTAGATATTGTTTTTAAAGATTAGGTGACATCGCATCGTGTCATCGCACAACCTACCGTCTTGCTAGTATCCTTTATTTTAGCAGTGACATGAACCGTCCTTAATTTTCAAGATAATATCTTACTCCCATCTAAACAATCTAAACAACTCTTGTCATTACCCGTCCTTTATTTTAGCAGTGACATGACCCGTCCCGACGAATCATCATCATCCGACGCCACTACTCATCCTCGCATCAACTTCGCCGTCAACCTCCCCGAGCTCGAAATCGACGCGACTGCTGGCGGCTTCATCGCGTTCCTCAAAGTATTCGTAGAAGGTAATAAGCCCCACGTCAAAGACGCTGTCACCAAACTAGTCACGCAGTCAGCTCACAACGAGTCGTCGCAAAACCCTAGGCTCGCCGGCTTAGTGGTCGACATGTTTTGTACGACGTTGATGGACGTGGCAAATGAATTCGGAGTCCCTTCCTACGTGTTCTTCACCTCCAGTGCCACGTGTCTCGCCTTCAAGTTCCACCTCCTGTCCCTGCGCGATGATCACGGCAAGGATGTTTCCGAGTTGATAGACTCGGAAACTGAGTTTTCCGTGCCTTGTTTTGTTAACCCTGTGCCTACTTCGGTGTTCCCTGATGTGCTTTTGGACAGGGAAGGCGTCAGAGGTAATTCTCCATCAGGCAATAGGCAGGTTCAGAGAAACCAAGGGTATTTTGGTCAATTCATTCTTCGAGTTGCAATGTAGGGCGGTCCATTATCTTTCCAACAAGACAAAAATGCCACCGGTGTACCCTATGGGACCCATACTCAGTCTGAAGAGTGGCTCGATGCTCAGCCTCCCTTGTCCGTGGTGTTCCTCTGCTTTGGGAGCATGGGAAGCTTTGGTGAAGCGCAAGGGAAAGCGATCGCCTGCGCGCTGGAACAGGGTGGGTTTCAGTTCTTGTGGTCCCTACGCCAGCCCCAGCTAAACGCGTTGCCGAGCGATTATACAGATTTCAAGGAGGTCTTGCCAGAAGAATTTCTCAATCGAACGGTTGAGATAGGGAAAATAATAGGATGGGCCCCACAGACAGAAATCCTAGCCCACCCAGCAATCGGAGGGTTCGTATCCCATTGTGGATGGAATTCCACGCGAGAGAGTTTGTGGTACGGTGTACCAATTGCCACGTGGCCGTTGTTTGCAGAGCAACGACTTAACGCCTTCAAGTTGGTGAAGGAGTTGGGATTGGGTGTGGAGATTAGGATGGATAGGAAGGAGAGTGACGTGGTGGGTGCAAAAGACATAGAAAGAGGGATAAGGGAATTGATGGTGGAAGATAGTGAGATCAGGAGGAAAGTGAAGGAGATAAGTGATAAGAGCCACAAGGCCTTGATGCCGGGTGGATCTTCTTACTCTTCTTTGGGGAATTTTATTGCTCAAATTTAACATTTTACTTATGATTTATAATTTTGTAATGCGTTTAATTACTAATAATAGTGAACAAAAGTACTGTGTTCATTTCATTTTATAAATAAAAAATTGTTTTCATCCTTGATCAAAAGATTTCGGATTATAATAGTCTTAACACACTTCGTTGACACTCTTTCTTGATCAAAGTAGCTATCAGTCATGAAGAGACCAGCGCAGCTCGTGTTCGTCCCAGGTCCCGGTATCTGCCACGTCGCATCAATGGTCGAGATCGCAAAGCAACTCCTCGCCCGAGATCACCAACTGTCCATCACAATCCTCGTCATGAAGCTCCTCTACGAATCATCATCATCCAAGGCCACTACTCATCCTCGCATCCTACTTCATCAACCTCGCCGAGCTCGAAATCGACACGTGTACCGGCTTCATCTCGGTCATCAAAGTATTGGTGGAAATTCAAAAGCCCCACGTCAAAGACGCTGTCGCCAAACTAATTACTGAGTCAGCTCACCCCGTCTCATCGAAAAACCCAACGCTCGCCGGCTTAGTGGTCGACATATTTTACACAACAATGAAGGCGTCAACGAAATTCTCCATCAGGCAATTACAAATTTACAAGCAGGTTCAGAGAAACCAAGGGTATTTTGGTCAATTCATTCTCTGAGCTGCAATGTAGTACGGTCTGTTCTCTTTCCAACGAAGCAACAAACCCACCGTTGTACCCTGTGGGACCAAAACTCAGTTTGAGGAGTGGTGCTGATGATGGCCACGTGGATTCGGAGCAGTCCAAGTAAAATTGTAATCATATCTTCGAGGACAAAACTTGTGTCCTCACCGTTCAGAATTTTGTGTCCTGACTCAATGATGTAGCTCAATCAATATTTAACAGTTGTCTGAGCCATATATTTCAATACCGTAAACTATCCATCAAGATCAAAACCAGACACCATGATCGACATCCTGCGACCACCAAGCAAACATGATTTTGTTGGGTCATGTGCCATTTGTCTTCGCCCTTAATCACCGTCATCATCTGCCTATTTGGGGTTAGTTTTTCTAATTTGTCCATATTTCTCTTATTTGTATTATAGGTCATAGAAGATAAAGATTTTAGCAGATTAAGTAGTGAGCCATTAATTGATAGTGAAGTTGTTTTAGAAAATGAGGATGATTGTCTTCTACTTACATGCCCAATGACAAGTCTTTGTTCGTTGGAAACTCGTAAGCCAAATAAAGGGAAAGAGAAAATGGAAGAAATAAAACTTGGAATGGAGTTTAGTTCTCATGAGAGTGCATATAGATCTTATGTTAAGTATGGAGGAAAAGAAGGCTTCAATGTCAAGAAGCAACATAGGAAAAAAAATGCATGCGGTATTATAACAAGGGTGACATATTGTTGTGCAAAAGGACATCGAAAAACTGACAACAAATATGAAGGTGCGTCTTATTCTTTACCAATTTCAAGGGTTGGTTGTGAAGCTCACATGATTTACACCCTTCAAAAGAATGGAAAATTAAAAATTACATCTTTAAATGCAAGTCATAACCATGAATTGGTTAGAACACCCATGAAGCATATGTTAAAGATCAATCGACATATGTCTAGAGCTCAAAAAGCACATGCAGAAGATGCAGATAAATCAGGAATACCAATTAAAGCAACGGTAGAATTTATGAGCAGAGAAGTTGGGGGTCGAGAGAATCTTGGTTTTCTTGATAAAGATTATCGAAATTATATACATCATAAGCGGAAGGTAGATATGGAAAAAGGAGATGCTGGAGCTATTTTAAAATATTTTCAAAAATTGCTTGCGGAAAATTCATCTTGCTTTCACTCAATGCAGCTTGATGAAGATGATATGATCACAAATTTATTTTGGGCAGATGCGCGTTAAATAAGTGATTATGTCCTCTTTGGTGATGTCATCTGTTTTGACACAACTTATCGGACCAATGAGTGTGGTAGACCATTCGCACCATTTCTTAGAGTTAATCATCATAAACAAACTGTAGTATTTGGTGCAGCTTTACGATATGATGAAACCGTTGATTCTTTTAGGTGGTTATTTGAGACTTTCTTGTTAGCAATGTCAGGAAGGCAACCAAAAACCATACTAACAGATTAGTCTGATGCAATGGCTAAAGCAATAGCAGAAGTTTTTCCTGAAACTCAACAGAGGCATGAGACCCTTGTTATATGCCAATTTTTCGATGCCTTTCTTCTGCACAGCAATATGTCACCTTTATTATAATACCACATGCATTTTTTTTCCCTATGTTGCTTCCTGATATTGAAGCCTACTTCTCATCCATACTTAACATAAGATCTGTATGCCCTCTTATCGGAACTAAACTCTATTCCAAGCTTTATTTCTTCCATTTTCTCTTTCTCTTTATTTGGCTTAGGAGTTTCTAACGAACAACGACTTGCTATTGGACATGTAGGTAGAAGACAATCATCCTCACTTTCTAAAACAACAACTTCACCATCAGTTAATGACTCACTATTTAATCTACTAGAATCTTTATCTTCCATGACCCACAATACAAATATTAATAAATTAGAACTTATCTAGTCACCTATTATATGGTTTCCAACCGCATATTATAATCCATATTCTAACTAGGACACAACCTAAGCATATAGATTAATAAAGAAAATTGAAAATAGCCAGCACAACCCTGTGTTTAATCCAGGGCATAGATGAGATGAGCATGAGTACAAAAAAAACATCAAAAGCTTCTTAAATCTCATCAACAAGAAACAGACACGAGATTGGGAGAGAGGGAGGAGAGAAAAGAGAATAAAGAGAATAAAGAGAGCTAATCCATTGAAGAATGGTTAGGCACATATGGCCTTTTATAGAGAAAGGTGGTATCTACAATCGGGTGGCTGCAAATAAGAAAAACATGGACAAATAAGAAAAACTAACCCCAAATAGGTAGAGGACGACAGTGTTTAGAGGCGGAGACATATGTCACATGACACAACAAAATTATGTTTGCTCGGTGGTTGCAGGATGCCGATCATGGCGCCTGGTCAAGATCTTGGTGGCTAGTTTACGGAATTGAAAGATTTAGAGGAGTGGCTATTGAGTTCTTCAAGGACGAGCGCTGGTGACTGAGTTCTTCAAGGGTAGAAATATTTTTAACTATTTTATTAAGAAAATTAGTTTTTAATTATTTAGAAAGATTTAAAAATTGAAAATATGTGGCTCAATAAAGGAATACAGCTGTCAAATATTGATTGAGCCACATCATTGAGTCAGGATACAAAATTCTGAACGGTGAGGACACAAGTTTTGTCCCATCTTCGAGTGGCTTGATAATCAATCTCCCTTGTCTGTGGTGTTCATGTGCTTTGGGAGCAAGGGAAGCTTTGGTGAAACCCAGATGAAAGAGCTCTCATTCGCGCTAGAGCACGGTGGGTTTCAGCTCTTATGGTTCCTACGCAAGTCCTAGTCAAAGGGAACAATGGAGATACCGAGCGATTATGCGGATTTCAAAGGAAGTTTTGCTCGAAGGATTTATCGATCGAATAGTTGAGATAGTGAAAATAATATGATGGGCCCCACAGACGGAAATTTTGGCCCACCCAGCCATCAGAGGGTTCGTATCTCATTCCAGATTGAATTCCACGCTGAAGAGTTTGTGGTACGGCGTGCCAATTGCCATGTGGCCGTTGTACGCGGAACAACAACTTAATGCTTTCGAGTTGGTAAAGGAGTTGGGATTGGGTGTGGAGATTAAGGTGGACTATAGGTGTTGAGAGTCTTGAAGGAAGATTGAAGTTACTTGTGAAAGAGGACTTCATCTGCTAGAGTTCTTTGTTGACAGGTGTCATGCAATTAAGGTTACTTGTGAAAGGGACAACAGAAGATGTTAGTTGATTAAAAAAACACCAAATGGAAACAAATCTACAAGTTTTCTGACGAGAGCGGAAGAGGTTTTCTTGCCAACTTCAATCAGCCACCGATTCTCTCTCTACAGACTAGAGTTTCTTCTCTTCATCTCGGCGAAAAAGGCGGATGTGGAGGCTAATGTTACAGCGGCATGAGTCACTAAGAAAAGAACGTATAAGAAGTGCAGCTTAGCTGTGATCTCAGAAGCTATGAGCTGACACCGCCGATGAATTGGGGCAGTCGAATTGCTCCCCTGAGCCAGACCCGGATCCGACCCATCGAAAATAGGCATAAGAATTTGAGACGCAAGAAGAATAGGGTCCCTCGGATGGAAGAAAGACGAGAGCCTTATTGGGGGAGTGGAACTTCACCTCCGAAAAATGGAAAGATCCAAAAGACAAAGGTATCCAAACCAATGAGAACTACGTCGGCTCGCTTAGAGCAGCATGGAGGATCGTTCCGCACATTGAGCAATAGGAAAATCGCAAGAACGATGAACATGTGATTCTGGTCAAGGAGTACAAATCCAAGGTTGAGTATGATTTGATTGCTGCCCTGCCGATCTCGATCTTGATCCGGCTGATTTGATCTATGCCCACCACAAAGACCAAGAATATGAGCAATTTGGGTAAGGTGGTCATCGATGGTGGGAGCGTTAAGTGGAAGAAGAAGGTGGGTGGACTGAGGTTGTGGTTGCGACTCGACCGCTTCAGACAGTGAGATTTCAATGGAGCAATTTTTGTTGTGGGATATTCACAGTATAAGTTGCAGACCATCAATTTGATGGCTTTCTTTCATACCCAATGAAAGCAAAGCAGAGGAGAGAGAAGAGCAACTCTGATTTCTTTGAAATTGACTTGCAGTATCTGAGGAGGAGGAATCTTGATTGAGTCTCTTTTGAGCTCTTTGCGTCTCTTCTTTGAGATCTTTGAATCTCTTTTTCTTGAGATCTTTTGTATCAAGATGAATTCGATTTCTTTTGATCGATTTGTAGTATTGAAGGAGGAGGAGGAAAAATCTTGGATGAGTCTCTTGTGTGCTCTTTGAGTCTTTTCTTTGAGCTCTTTGAGTCTTTCTTTTGAGTTCTTTTGTATCAAGATGAATTCGATTTCTTTGACCGATTAGCAATATTGAAGGAGAAATCTGGAAGGAGTCTCTTTTGTGCTCTGTGAGTCTCTTTTTTTAAGCTTGTTGAGTCTTCCTTTTGAGCTCTTTGTTCCAAGACAATCACAGAGAAGAAGAATAAAAAGAATAATATGTTTGAGTATTTTTTTCCCCTTTAACCCAACACCTGGTATGCATCATTGTGCCCATATTTTTCTTAGAGATTTCAAGGGGGAACAGGAAGAAGAAAAGTTTTTAAGAAGAGAAATTTTTAGAGAAAATAGAAGATGTTCAAGAAGAAACATTTTGTATTGAAGCGGAATCAAAGGAATCAGGATAATTCATGAATGGTGTTAACCATGGATCATGAATATGGCTCGATACCATGTTGAGAGTCTTGAAGGAAGATTGAAGAATGAGAGGAAGAGAGTATTTAGAAGAAGAAAGAAAGAGAACTTGTATTACATTGTTGAAAATCAAGACTACATACTAAACTACTTTACACTAAACAGTTTATATATGAATTACATTGAAGCTTAACTACTAAGTAATATTGATTTGCTATTAACAACTATAACCAACTCCTAACTAACTAACTAACTAACTCCTAACTAAACTAACTAACTAACTCCTAACAATTCTAACAATAGGTAGGAGAGTGAGGTGGTGGTGAGTGCGAAGGATATAGAGAGAGGAGTAAGGCAATTGATGGTGGAAGATAGCGAGATCAGGAGGAAAGTGAAGGAGATAAGTGAAAAGAGTACCATATATTATAAATAAAAAATTATATATTACTTAAATTTTCAAGTCGATCGAAGAAAAAATAACCAAATATCATACGTAAAAAATTTTATTTTCATCCTTGATCAAAAGATTTCGGATTATAATAGAAGGCTCTTCAAACCAATACCGTATTTGACAAATATGTGAAGCAATCTAAGCCACCCTAACAGCAATTTGACTAGAAAAAATAAACCATAATAAGAAAACAATAAAAATTATGCGGGCCGGCCATCATTCCATCAATAATACATGACCATTATTGATTCAATTTTGGCTGGATAGTGAAGAATGGCATGCTGAGTAAATACACCATCTGCATATTCCTTCGTTGATGGATGCATGGTGGATCTTCACACACAGAAATATTTGAGACATAACAAAGACAACAATTTGATGGATGCATGGATGCATGGTCACCATCTCATTTTGTGACCTCATATTTTTTTCGAATGGTAGGCCTCGATCATATTTACTGCTAATTGGATTTTACACAAATTTAATATAGAAAATAGGTTGCAGACGTGCAAGTCACTATCCCTTAAAAGTAGATTCGCCCACCGAATTAATATGAGGTCTAGTAAGTTATGGCTACTTACTCTCTAGGATACAACAATGTAAAATTTGGATCAAGTGACCACCTTAAACTTGAAAACAAAAACTCGAAAGGTTTTTAACCCTCACTAAACTTAAGAACAAATGTTCGAAACTACAGAGAAAGAAGATATGAGATAGAAAAACTCAAAAAAAAATTGTTGTCTTTGTTATGTCTCAAAGCTAGATGAAGTAGAGTATATATAGGGGTTGGAGACAATATAACAACCTTCAAAAAAATAAATAGAGAATTAATTAAGAATAGAATTCAAAAATTGAAATAACATAAATTATACCATTAAGAAACTTAATTAAAATTGATGCATCAAATGACTTATGTATGAATTCAAACCAATTTATCACCAAATAAAAATGTATGTATTAATCCAAATCACTTTTATCTCCAAACAAAAACTGAAATATTAACCATGAATTCAAAACATAATTCAAAATTTCCAATCCGTTTGATTTAAATATTAGCTACAATTTAATTTCCCACTAATAATTAAATTCAATATGTAATAACATAAATTAGACCATTAGGAAACTTAATTAAAATTAATGCACCAAATAAAAACTTATGTATGAATTCAAATCACTTTATCACCAAATAAAAACTGAAATATTAACCATAAATTCAAAACATAATTCAAAACATAATTCAAAACATCAAATTTTATTTATTTAAATATTAACTACAATTTAATTGATAATTAAATTCAATATGTATTTTGAAATACTCATATGACAAAAAAACCAACAGCAGATTCAGTACATGAACTTCAAATATTGTTTCAAAATGTAAGAATATGGTACATCTGTTAACTAATCCCTTAAAATTTATGTTAAATGCTAATGTGGATAAAATGAGACCCATAATTTATATAACAATAAATTAATTTAAATTTATAAAAATTATTTATTAAAAAAACAGCTACATTATTTATAGATCGTTTAATTATTATCATTTTTATCAAAGAAATTAACGAATTTGGCAAAATAGTGCCATTTTATTGATATATATATATACATATATATATATATTATCTCAAATTTTATTGACTTTTTGAAAAAAAAAATGATCTTAAAAAATTATATATATATATATTATAAAACTCCATTTGACGTCGGTTAGTATTATAATCTAGTGATATTTCTTCTCTTAACGTACATATGAATAAATCTTGGATTCGAATATTAAAGTCAATACTCAATGCGTAAAAAACAACTCCCTAAATCATATCATTCTATTTAAAAAAAAAATTAATTTGATTATAACCATCAATATTCAAAGTATCTGCAGTCATGAAGAGACCAGCACAGCTCGTGTTCATCCCAGCCCCCGGTGTCGGCCACATTGTATCAACGGTCGAGATCGCAAAGCAACTCCTTGCTCGAGATCATCAACTCTCCATCACAATCCTCGTCATGAAGCTTCCCGACGACTTATCGTCATCCAAGCAAAAAGCCACTCATGATGACAGCTCAACATCGTCCCACGATCGCATCAACTTCATCAACCTCCCGGAGCCCAAAATCGACACGAATTCCGGCTTCGTCTCATTCTTCAAAGCATTCGTAGAAAGCCATAAACCCCACGTCAAAGACGCGGTCACCAAACTACTCACTGAGTCCGCTCACCCCGAGTCATCGCAAAACCCTAGACTCGCCGGCTTCGTGGTTGACATGTTTTGTACGACAATGATGGACGTGGCCAATGAATTCGGAGTTTCTTCCTACCTGTTCTACACCTCGGGCGCCACGTTTCTTGCTTTCTTGCTCCACCTCCATTCGCTGCGCGACGACGGCGAGGGTCTGTTCGAGCTGATCGAGTCGGAAACTGAGTTCGCCGTGCCGAGTTTTGTCAACCCTGTGCCAACTTCGGTGTTCCCTAGCCTGCTTTTGGACAGGGAAGGCGCCAAGCCATTTTTCGAACGCGCAACGAAGTTCAGAGAAACTAAGGGTATTTTGGTCAATTCATTCTCCGAGTTGCAATCTAGTGCAGTCCGTTATCTTTCCAACGATGTGACAATCCCACCGGTGTACCCTGTGGGACCCATACTCAGTCTGAAGAGTGGCACTGAAGATAGCCACGTGGATTTGAAACAGTGTAAGCAAAAGTCGGATGTCTTCGAGTGGCTTGATGATCAGCTTCCCATGTCCGTGGTGTTCCTCTGCTTCGGGAGCATGGGAAGCTTTGATGAAGCCCAGGTGAAAGAGATTGCCTGGGCGCTCGAGCACAGTGGGTTTCGGTTCTTGTGGTCCTTACGTCGGCCCCAGCCGAAGGGAAAGGTGGCGATGCCGAGCGATTATGCGGATTTCAAGGAAGTTTTGCCAGAAAGATTTCTCAATCGAACGGTTGGGACAGGGAAAATAATAGGATGGGCCCCACAGGTAGAAATTTTGGCCCACCCAGCAATCGGAGGGTTCGTATCCCATTGCGGATGGAATTCCACGCTAGAGAGCTTGTGGTACGGTGTGCCAATTGCCACGTGGCCGTCGTTTGCAGAGCAACAAATAAATGCATTCGAGTTGGTGAAGGAGTTGGGATTGGGTGTGGAGATTAAGGTGGATTATAGGAAAGACAGTGACGTGGTGGTGCATGCAATAGATATAGAAAGAGGGATAAGGAAATTGATGGTGGAAGATAGTGAGATGAGGAAGAAAGTGAAGGTGATAAGTGAAAAGAGCCATAAGGCTTTGATGGAGGGTGGATCCTCCTACACTTCTTTGGGGAATTTTATTGATCAAATTTAACTTTTTACTTACAATAATTTATAAGTTTGTTATGTGTTTATTAATTATATTGGGTAAAAGTATTTTAATTTTATTTTATAGGAACGATGAGATTAAAAATTCAAAAAATGATAAGTTGGTTATATTTTAAACTAAATTTTTAATATGCATATGTGGAATCTATTTGAATTAATTAGTGCATCTTATTTGTATAAGAAATATAGTTTACGATATGATCTACTTAAAGTTTATACGCACAAGAGAACGAGTGCACTTATGTATCTTTGTCAACTCGTATATAAGTTGCCAGAAATTTCAAACTCGTATTGAAAGAATTATTTTGCAAAATCCTAGGACCCCAACTCCAAATGGTTTATAATATATTAACTGAAGGGCAATAAAATATTTCGTAAAATTTTGACGGACATATTTTTACAAAAATTATGAGCTATAATTCGCAAATTTTAGTCGATTTTTTAAATTTCAACAAAAATATCCAAGTACTTAATATATTTTTGTTCTCATCACACCGTATGATAAATATTTTGAAGTTGAGTGAGGTGATTTCTAAAAACCTTTGGACCCTATAGTCACTTTTGGATCTCATTATGGAATTTTATTGAAATTCACATTTTTTGTTTAAAAAAATGCATAAAAAATGGTTATTAGGCACATTAGATTGCAACATATGTCTCAAATGAGTTATAATACTTTGATTAATGTGCAATTAAAATATTTCACAAAAACACCAAAGAATGCAGTTTTCACCAATATCAGACACTTCCATATTTTTTAAGTCCTCCATTGAAATAGTCATTAGTCGCTTAAGTCAAGTGAAGATTGATGCTAAATCCTGACGAAAACATTTTTTCACAAAAATGTGAGTTATAACTCACAATTTTTAGTTTGTTTTCGAGATTTCGAGAAAATTATTAAAATATTAATATTATTTCCATTTTCATCATCATGTAAGATACATTGAAGTTGAAATGGATGGTATCTAATGACCTTATGACCCTGAGACACTTCCAGATCCCGTTATGAACTTTCATTGACATTCGAGCTTTTTTGCTTAAAAAATGCATACAAATGAGTTAATATGCATCTTGGATGGCAATACATGTTTAAAATGAGTTATAATATTTTGGCTAATATGCAGTTAAAATATTTCTCAAAATCTTGAATGACACATTTTTCACAAAAATTATGAGCTATAATTCACAACTTTTGGTCGAGTTTTCAAATTTTGACAAAATATAAAAATACTTATTCTATTTTCATTATCATCAACTCGTAAAATACTTTCAAGTTGAGGGTGATAATATCTAATGACCTTCAGACCCTAAGTTACTTTTAGACGTCGTTATAATATAATTGAAATGCAATTTTTTTGCTAAAAATATGAAAACAAAATGATTAGTGGGAACTGAATGGTAGGACATGTCTCAAATGACTTATAATACTATGGTAACTGTGTCACTTTCAAGTTAAGGGGGATAGTTTCTAATGGCTTTTGGACCATAGAATCACTTCAGAACCACATTACAAAATTTCATTAAATTTGAGTTTCTTTGCTTAAGATTACCGTGACTAATCCCTAATTAGTAGGGAGAATTCGGACAGACGGCGTAAAATGTGTCAGGACCCGACCCTCCTCTGTCAGGTCCCGACTCATCTAGCACGATATTGTCATCTTTGGGCCACAGCAATACTCAACGGCAAGCCTGCGCCCTCAAAGTTTTGTTTTCGGGAGCTCACGGTGCAACTTCCAAGGGGTCACCCATCATGGAATTGCACCAGCCTCAACTCGCTTAACTTTGGGGTTCCAATCCCCCCCAAAGCCACTGAGCTCCCAAAAGGCCTCATGCTAGATAGGTGTGTGCCTACACCTTTAAGGCACACCACCCTCCTCTCCCAGACCATTCCCCCTCGCAGGAATGTGGGATTGTTCACCGTTCCCTCCAGGACACGGGTCTTACAATCCACCCCCTTAGGGCCCAGCATCCTCGCTGGCACACTTCCCGGTCGGGGTCTGGCTCTGATACCATTCTCATCGTCCAGTCCTACCCTATTGATTCCCCAACTCCGTTCACCTCGACACTGTCCTTAGCCCGTCGACTGAACTTGAAACCAGACAGCCCCAAACTTCCCTGTTTCACGATCCAGCCATTCTGATCACCCCCCGTCACGGTGACTGTCCCAGACCCTTCCTGGGACCTCACTGAATCTAAACCAACCCTCCTAGACCTTCGACTCAGCCCCTACCTTCACGACTCGCCGTTTAAAACCCACGGCAAAACAGAGGACACAGAGCACCTACGTCGTGCCATCCTCCGCCGTGCACCACTCATCACGGCAGCACACACAGTCGACTCCTGGGACCTCCAGGAGTCTCACCCTGGCCTCCAAATCCCTCGACTCTACGCCCAACCCCACAACTTTCGAATTTAAACTCACGGGAAAAACAGAGTAATTGTACAGGGATGAGGGATCACCTGTCTCCAATCGCCGCCGTGAGCTCCTCCGGGCTGGTCGACTCCACGCTGCCCTCACGACACCACCGCGGTCTCAATTGCACCGTACACGACCACCGCACCACCACAAGCTCACAAACTCTCTGCCTGCCTTCCTGTTTTCCCCCGATCTTCCCGTGGTTCACAAATCACACACACACACCCGCTGCACCTCTCAACCACCTCACCAGCTTCCTACCAATCTCCCGTCCCTCCCTCACTCACCAGAACTCACCAACACCCTCGATCACCCTTCAATTTTCCCTCAAAATCTCCCTCTGTTTTCTGTTTGGTTCCAGGAACAACCACGAACACTGCACGGGTGCACCCCAAAATAAATGGACCGTGCACGTACAGGATTCGCCCAGAACCCTCTAGTCCTGTGCCACATGTCACCAATCCTCTCACTCCTTTCCCACCTGGTTCAATCCCAACTGTCCATTTCCTTCTTTCTGCACAAATCCCAATGTGCAGAAAGACCAAATTATTCTTCTTTTAACTCATATTTATGGTTTTGCCACTAACTTCCTAGACCCGTATCTCACGCCTCGTACGTCCAATGAATACGTGCCGCCTGTCATCGAACTCAGGACGACAAGAACTATCTAACCATCCTAGGTCAACGTACCAAAACCCGATTCTACAAAAAGTCAACTATTCCTCCTACTTTACCCAAATTACGGTTATGCCCTCAACCTTCTGAACATCACAACTTCCTCCTCGGATGTCGGAATCGGGCGTGCCACCTGCCTATGGGTTCGTGACGTCCTAAACTACGTCCTAGGTACCGGTCAATACCCAATGGACCACCCGAACTAAACGTCAACATTTTTACCCGAACCAGGGGCAAAATCGTCATTCTAGGCTAATGACCTTATCGATACCGACTAACCCCCGCTTAATCTCACTAAATCCCAACTTAATCACTCCACTACTCCCGGCTCTCGGGACGGCTTGTTACAAAATGACTGTTTTATCCATGAAATTGGGTAAAATGTTGACATTTGACCCAGGAGGTCCAATGCACGAGGACCGATCACCGTTACATAGATCGAGTCGATACGAGTCCATAGACAGCAGGCACGTCGAAATCGGACATTAGACGGGAAAGTTACGGGTCACAGAAGTTTGAGGCACTATTGCACGTTTTACGAGACGGGTGAACTCTTGTCTTGAGTGGGCACCAAATATTTTGTGCAGGCCAAGGAATGAGTGACAAGTCTCATCCATTGCCCACCATATTACATACATTCATACCCATTCTTTTTTTTCCATTCGATCATCCCAAAACCCGAAAGCCCCAAATCAGCCCCTTACCCTATTTGATTCAGTTTGGGGCCAAGTGAGAGGCTGAGGATTAGTGAGGGGATGAGACGATGACGTCGAGAGTGTAATGACCCGTCCCAAATTCCATGATTAGATTAGTGACTAATCACGATTAGTGAGGCTAATCCGTGATTAGTTGGGCGAAATCGGATGAACGATGCGAAATGACCGTTTTGCCCCTAGTCGTGGCAAAACGTTGACTTTTCATTCGGACGGTCAATTGGACTTTGACTGATGACCGTGATGTAGTTCGTGACGTCACGAGTTCATAGACAGGTGGCACGTTCAATTCCGACGTTCGAGGAGGAAGTTATGACGTTCGGAAGTTTAGGGGCATTTTGGTAATTTCGGTAAAAAAAAGGGCCAAATAGTTGACTTTTTGACCGGGATGTCCGATGGCCGAGGGCCAAAGACCATTACGTAGACGGGACGAACTTCGAGACGGGACGATTTGGCGAAATCTGATTGGGCAGATATTTTGGTGGGTCCCATGGATGAGTGACAAGTGTCACTCATCCTATTGGCTAAATCCCCCAAAATGTGGATCTATGTAATAAAATAATATTATTTAATTAATTTTTTTTAATCAAATCCATCCACCATTCAATCTTGGCCATCCATTTCAATTCATCCTTAAATCCACACCCTCCATCCCATCTCCCTTCTCTCATCAGCCATCACTTTTCTCTGTTCTCCCTAAAGCCCGAAACCCATAACCCCATTTTCTTCATTTTCTTCTTCTTCCTTCAAAAACCCGAAACCTCACCACCACACCTCCCCACCATGAGCCCATATGCCGTGTGTGACCATGAGAGAGTAATGAAGGACTGTGAGACGAAAGACGGCGGAGGACGCGGCGGTTCACGACGGGAGGGGCTCGAACCCGTGAGGTGAAAATATTTCAAATTTTGAAAATTGGATTTTAATGGTTTTTACTCGATTCCATTAATTGGGTAAGGTTTCTAGGGATCCCAGGAGATGAATGTGATTGGTTTTGAGGCATTAGACGGTCTGGAACAGCCTTGAACGGCGGGAGAAGTCACGGCCGCCATAGCCGAATTGAAGGTACGGGTTTTTGACGTTTTTCTTCCATTTTAATGTCATAGAACCCTAGGTTAGGATTAGACGAGGAAAATGGGACAAACGGGAACGGTTTTGGTGGCCGGACGACGGAGAACCGGCCAGGTCAAGCCGCGGGAGGACAGAGATGACAGGTGACGTCATCCTGCTGACGTCATCATGTCAGGGATGATGTCAGCATTGTCAGGTCTGACAATGTCAGAAAATGGGCCAATAGTAGTGTGACACGTGTCACTGTCAGGACTGTCAGTGATGACGTCAGCAGGTACTGTAGCAGCGTTGACCCACGCGTTGACCAGGCGCGTGGGGGCGCATGTGAACAGTGTTTTGAGTGGGCCCAGGGTCATTTTAAAGTTTTCGACGATCCGGATCCAATGGCGGTGGTTTCGGGTCGATCGGAGATCGTTAAGTTAGTCAAATTGAGGTTTTTCACCTCGGGAAATGTGTACAGGGCACGTTGACTTTTCCGGGAAAGTTTAGGGTTCTTAATATGGACTTGTATAGATTAATAGTAACCTTTGGATATGGTTTGGACAGGTCAGGATTATCCGGAGAGGTCGAATTGGCTCGGGAGAGCCATATGGCACGCAAATCGAGGCGGCAGCTCGGACGGTCTGTGAGTGGACCTTGTTTTCTAAATTGGTGCATGCATAAATGTTTATTATATGTTTTATTACTTGTTTGATGATGCCATGGGTGCATTTGTATGTGGTTACGTATCAGCACGTATTTCGAGGTTTCGGCCTTATACGGTGCTTATACGGGTCTGTATTTCTTTATTGGTTTTAATGAAATGGTTTTGGATTTCAAAAAGGATGAACTCGGGTATGAGACCCATTTGGTTTTGTCTTGGGCATACGACCTTAGATATCGGGCACGGTGCCCAGCTGATGTCATATGTTCGGGCACGAGACCTAGTTATTTTACGGTTTATGATTTCGGGTCAGGGACCCTAAATGGATTTCCAAGTTCATGACGGTTTACGGGAACCGGCATGAACTCTAGAAAGGTCATTGTGGTTCATGACGGTTTATGGGAACCGGTATGAACCTTTGTCAGGTCATTCTGGTTCTTGACGGTTTATGGGGACCGGCATGAACTCTGGTTATGTTATTACGGTACATGACGGTTTATGGGAACCGGCATGTTACCTTGGTTATGGATATTATGGATCATGACGGTTCAGGGGAACCGGGTATGGATATTATGTTATGTATATATATGTTCATCTACCTTCCTTTACTTCTATTATCTCCTCTAGGGAGGGTCGTTGGCCTGGGTGGACCCGGAGTAGTCACGGAGCACCGACTGAGTGGAGTCACCCCCCAGTTGGGTTCCTTACTCTCAGGAAGGCTATGGTTACTATTACCTCGGGTAGGGTCAGTGGTCTGCGGACATTGACCTTGATTTTGAGAAGACTCGGATTGAGACCCGGGTAGCACGCGCTTACCTTTGGATACCGTGATAGGATTGGTTGTGTGACTTATATGTATATATGATATATGATATGATATATGAGATTTGATATGTGGTGTGCACAGGTGTGCACATGATTTGAGCAGTGGCTGGTGTATTTGATTTCCGTATGGTTATGGTTTTGGGCTGAGTCCCTTATTTGTTTCTTTATGGATTTGGGCAGTGGCCCGTATGGTCGATTTCATGGTGGTCCTTTTGACCTTGGTTTATTTCTGATTTGGGCTTAGTTCCCACATGTGGTCCATTTGGTTAAATGGTTTTCGAATGCATGCATGCTTTTTAGTGAAGGGTAAAAATGTCTTCGATAAACTGTTTTTATAAACTCTTTATTTTTGTCCACTCACAGCTTTTAATGTTTTGACTGCCCTTCAGGTTGACATCAGATTGTGGACTGTAGCAGAGAACGAGATATTGCATACCTCCTTCGGATCCTGGCGTACTCTGATAGCCCGAGAGGGCAAAGGTCGGAAATATCCCTTGTCTGACACTTCGTGTCAGGCGGGAGCAGGGTCATCCCGCACTAATCCCGGGGGGATTGGGATGGGTCCTGTCAATGTGGTATCAGAGCATAAGATTGCTTATCAGAGCGTGCTTGTCTCTATTCGAGCAACCGCGGAGCTCTTGGAATGTACGCTGGTCGAGGATGTGATATCTCAAGGGGCTGCAGTTCGTTATCAACCTGATATTTAGGGTGCCGGTACGATAGTTAGTAGGATTGAATCGAGAAAAGTCTTGGTTCGGCACTGGATGCCGGGGTTGCCATAGTTCTGTCGAGGATGACAGTGTGGGACCCTATGGACGGATAAACGTATTCGTATTTTGGAGTATGATCGTGAGACGGTTAGTTGGAATCGTCTTTCACGATGTCGTAGGATCGATTTGAGTACAGTTCGGAATTTTGACCATCGGTTGGTCAGACTAGGGATTACGTTGCTGCTGGCGGTTAGCAGTCGAGTTCGGGGAACTCTGGTTGAACTTATGGCAGTTGGCAGCCGGATTCGGGGAATCCTGGTTAGACTTACGGTATGCTTGGATTGACGTATTTACGATGTCGGGACCGCGGGGTCTTTCAGATCGTGGATTTTACTGCTTTTCGCAGTTGGGTTCAGGGGAACCCTAGGCATGGTCATGGAATCCGGTGAGTTGGCGAGTGGTGTGACTTTGACGACTATTCGGAATTGGGTTTGTTAGTCGGTCTAGTCATGTCAGCTTTTGTTGGGACTACATTTTGCAGTCGAGGTTGTACTTATCGGTTAGACCTAGTTGGTTGTCGTGCTACTTAGTTGTGGTTTGGTACAACTAAGGTCGCGGGTGACCTGGTAGACGACATTGGTTTAGTCGAGTTACGATTGGTTAGAGTTGGTTGGACAAGTTACCAGGGTTGGTACTTGTCGATGGAATCCCGGAGCGGGGATACCGAGTAATTAGTACGAGCGATTAATTCCGTTGGATGCGGAGTCAAGATCGTGATGTCTGGTAGTTAGGTGTGCACGAGTGTGGGGCAGGCGCTACTACCGAGAGTGGTTGTAGTTACGGTTGGTGGGAATCGGGGACGTTCGGGGGACGTTTCCTTTTCTCGTATGAGTTGTCAGGGTGACTGTACCCAGAGTTGTTGGATACAAGGGAGGCAGAGTTTCTCCAATATGAGTAGAGGTACGGGATCGTCGTTCAGTATGAGCGGAGATCTAGGGTTGTCAGTTTTGCACATGGTGTGCCGATGCTGATATTGATACTAGTGTTGATGATAGTGTGTTGGCGCTGGTACTAGCGCTGGTGCTGGTGCTGGTGCCGGTGATTGTGATGACGGTGAGTCACGAGTCGGGAGATGACGGTGAGTCACGAGTCGGGATGTGACTCCATCGAGTTACGTATATGTTCGGTATCTGTGGTCCCAGAGTAGATCTCATATAGAGTTAAATTGGTTAGGGGACACGTGGTTGATGTCCGGGTATGTTGTTGTTTCAAATAGTTTATAATATTTTGGTTAATGTGCAATTTTAAATATTTTGCAAAATCCTGATGGACGTATTTTCCACACGAACTGTGATATATAAATTCACGCTTTTAATGGAAACTTCGGATGGCAGGAATTGTGAAGTACAAGGTGATGAATGAAGTCCCTCCTCAATGACATTAATTATTTAGTAAGATATCGTGATGAATGAAGAATTTTTGAAGTACAAGAAAAAAGAAGTTGGGTTTGGAAAATGTTTGGTCTATGTTGCATGCACTAGGAATGATTTTTGATCCGGGAAGAGCATTCACAATTCAATATTTTTATTTTATTTTTTATTCTTACATAATTTTTTTTAATTAAGCATATTGTGCCTTTTGTAGTTCAATGGCGGTCCATGTATGGAGGTGGTGCACCGACATTGCAAAAAATGGCTCAAATGATTCTCTCTTTTACTACAAGTTCATCCAGATGTGAGATTAGAGGACCTTTTTTTTTGGGGGAGGGGGGGTGGTGTTGGTGGTGGGTAAGTATGTAGTTAAGGACTAAGAGCAATGAATTTAATATGCACAAGCTCAATTATTAATTAGTTACATACTTACATAGCCTCTAGGTAGCAAATAGGTTATTAATTGAAACTCAAAATTTTCTAATAGTTTTCAAACTTCATATTCAATGTAAAACCATACAAAGAAAAGGAATACACTAGAGGCAACTAGGTTGAACAATCTAGTCTATGTTCAATTCAATGCCAAGATCATCAACAAGGAAAATTAAGATGTGTATGAGTTTGAGTATGCTGCAGAGAGAGTATTGGAAGAATATAGAGAAGAAGAGTTAGAGCCTTAGAGGTTGTTCATATAATATGTATCAATAAGCTCTTTATGAAACTTCCATTTTGGACATTTATAACTCTCAAATTAATTTATTTGTGTTTAGAATGAATTTTTATTCTAAAATTATTTAGTAGTACCCATTATATCATTCATTTATTAAATTTTTCCTTAGAAAAAGTATTGGAGCACTTCAAGCTAAAACTCCCTCTTAATTTCTAGCTACAATGTATAAGTTACTAAAGTGGTCCTTCACTTTGATGCATATACATGGAAGAGAAATAGGGTCTTTGACTTTGATGCATACACGTGGAAGAGGAATATGCACACAATTCCTATACGAATACGAAATATTTTAAATTTTCATTTAATTTTAATGAACAAAATTTAAATTTACGATTTGAAACGAATTAAGAAAAATAAACAAATTAATAAAAATAAACAAATTACGCAGACAATTTGAACCATCCAACGATTCGGATATGCCTATGTTACTCGACGAGTATGATTTTTTAGTCAAGCGAAATTCGTTGATTAAATGTTACCCAACGAAGGCGGGCTGATGAGGTATTTCTCAGGTTAAGTAATCCTTACCCGACAAACGTGGTTTTTTGTCAATAAAAACTATGGCCCGGTGGCTGCTGCTCGACGAAGTCTGCCCGATGGAACCTCATCGGTTAATACATTACCTGATGACGGTTCCCATTTACCCGACAAAGCCAATTTGTCGGGTAATGGTGAGTTTCTTGTAATAGATAATACTTACATCCCACTCGGATGATACTTCCTCGCAACATCATTTTGATATATCGAATTATCATACAAATATTATAATTGGAACTATTCATTTTTTAAATTGTCATGTTAAGATCATCTTCATAAAAATCAACAAAATTAGTGGTCGTTTAGTCATATATATACATATATATCAACTAAATGGATGGTCTGTCATAAGGATCTTAATTCTTATTAAAACTGTTTATTTATTTGATAAATATAAATAAATGAATGACCTCCAATCTTATTGTTTTTTTACGGAGATAATCCTGACATAATGATTAAGAGAATGAACAATTCCTATTATGATATATATATATATATACACATATATATATATATGCAATACAATAAATATTCGGAAGGATAATACAAGTAGATACCACTAAAATAAGATACAAGTATTTTCCTTCTTGATGGGCCCCAGGCTATTGTTTCGCAAAAAAGAAAAAGAAAATAGTAGCTGATTTCCAAACTCCAATTGAATTCTATAGGAGATTAGAAGTGCATATTAGGGTGCTTGGTTTGATCGCAGCATGCAAAAATATTAGCAAGGTAGCTAAAATTTATTCTAAATTAAAACAAAATACTGTAATGATAATGATCAATGATCACTTTATAATTCATTTTATTCTTCGAATTAAGATATTACAACTTCTTAATTCAAAATTATTCTTAGCAAGGTGGCGGAAATAAATTCTATCAGAAAATACTGATAGAATCTTATTGATTAATTATGATTAAGTAGCTTAATTAGTAAGGCTTCCGGCCAATGAAGTTTCCCCGAGGATCATAGTTGCAGCCAATGAAGGTACCTCCATTGCTGCACCTCACTTTGGCACACCCAACGCGAACCGAGTCGCGCCAAACCACCTGCGTATAATGCCCGCACACCTTCCCCGCCGCACATGTGTTTGAGTTGTAATTATAGTACGCCTTCTCAGCCACCCACAAGTCCACAGCTGCCTTGCCCGACATGTCACCGGTGCTCATGGCGAGATTTTCGCCATAGGGCCCGCCTGAGTGCACCAGATTACAATCACGGATGTGCTGGTTGGCATAGTTTCGTGCAAACGTTGCTAGCTTATCATCCCAGGATATGGGACCAACTCTGACCGCCGTACGGGCGGCGTTGTGAGCGGCGACGTAGTCTTGTGGAGTGTCTTGGGCATGAGCGGATTGGAGTAGGGCTGAGCTTATGATGCATAGGAGGGTTATTGAAATCTTGCACACCGCCATATTGGGTTTGTAGAATTGTACAACGTGATCTAGGCTTTTGCTACAAATAGTTGTAATGAGCAGATTGATGTGAGAATTCGGCATATGGTATTGTGGTATATTTATAACCAAAATTAATGTGGAATTTTTGTCCAAAGACTATGCAGTAGTAGTGGAACGTGCCTAACACGTAATTGAAGTAGCAGCCTCCGGCCGGGAGAAAAAAAAAGGGATAAACATGTAGAAAGAAATTACATAAAAGAAAAATCAAAGCTTTGAATGAGAAATTTAATCATTAAGAATTGAACTTGAATTAGTTGAAGATAAGCAATTTCAAAGTATGGAGGGATTTTATTTGACTAAATGAAATGCATTCAAAGAGTTTTGTAAAAAATTTGTTATGTTCATGCAGTGGAATTACTTGGTTAGTTACTTACAATCATTCGGTTCAATTATTTTTAAGGAAAATACTTGCATTCCACTCTAATGATGTATACCTCCTTATACCATCATTTGATTTATCGATTTTTTTCCTATATTATAATTAATTACAATCATTCATTCTCTAATCAAATCATAATAAAGAGATCGTTTTCGTAAAAATCAATCGAATTAGATCTCATTTAACTATCCATATGTATCAACGAGTGACCCTTGATTATTAGGCTTTTTATTTCAAATGCACCATATTCTGGGACGAAGGTGCCACTTTAAACCATATTCTCATTATTGGTGATAAGTTCACCCTATTCTCACCGAGTTGTTACAAATCGGTGATTTCCGTTATTGCAGTCAACTGAACGTCCAATATTTGATGTGGTGCTTACCTGGCGCTAACATGGACGATAAGGATACAAGTCAGATAAGGGCATAATTGGAACTTTGATCAAACCGTAAATCCCCAAATTCCTTCACACCCGTTTATCCCCAAATTCATCAATGACTCCCTAAATCCCCAATCTCCTTCTCATATCTTATCGTCTTTGTCTTCATCGTGTTCGTCTTCATCCCCAAATTCCATCTTCGTCTTCCTCTTCATCGTCGTTGTTCATTCTCGTACTTCGTCGTCTCGTCTTCTTCATTCTCCTCTTAGTCGATTCGTCAGTCACACCTTCGTTCGTCAATCTTATATTCTTCATCTTCATCTTCGTTCTTCGTCTTGAACCCAAAATCATCAAAAACCCAGCCACATCAAAAAGGATGAACAGCGTTAAAGCCAATATGTGTTTATGTGGAAAACCCTGCAAGGTGAGGACATCTTGGTCTGATTGACATCTTGGGAGGCAATTCCAAATTTGTCCAGTAATTGGGGTAAGGATTGATTCGGTTTCTGGGTTGATTTTAGGATTTTTTTGGTTATTATTATGGTATGAACATTTGGTCTGAGTGAGTGAGTGTTTAATTTAGGGTTTTTAGTTTGAATGTTGAATTTAGGCATGTTACATTGATTTTTGGATGCAATTTAGACTTCTTACATTAAATGTTGAATCTTGGTTGATTTTAGTTTATAAGATGTGTTATATTGATTGCAGGGAGATAACTGCGGGTTCTGGGAATGGTATGATCATGATAACTATCATAGATTCAAGTCAATTATACCAGGATTGTTGAGGAAGATTGGGATATTGGAAGAGGAACTCAAGAAGCGCAGAGCTACGACAAGGAAGTTATGAGTAGCTCTCATTGTATCCTGAGTTGTGATGTTTGTGATGAAGGCGTGAGTAAGATGTAATTGTGTAATGCCTAACAAATCCAATTTTGTATTAGATTCTAGGATTTTGGGTAGTGTTGATGGAATCTATTATTGTAACAAGGCTTGTAACAAAGGTTATGTTGTAAGAAATGACTTTATGAAATTCTTTTAAGTTAAGTTTTGTGTTACTTTGCTAAATTGAGTCTAAAAGTAATAAAGCTTAATGGAGTTAAAAAGTAACAAACTTTCATTGAGTTTAAAATGAGCAATGACTTGCATCTAAGTTGATTCCAAAGTAACAAAGCTACAAGGAATGCAAAAACAAGATAGTTTGATTGACTCCAAAAGAAGGATAGGTACCAAAACTTCACTGTCTACATTAGGCCAACTTAATTGTACCTAAACTTAAAAGTAAGACCAAACTGCACAAAATATGGCCAAACTACAAAAAAAAAAAAAAACATGGCCAAACTACACAAGGCCGTTGTTAGTAGACTAGTAGACAATCATCTATTTTTTCCTCTTTGTTGGGGGTTTAACCTCAATTTTTTTTTTTTTTGTGGAGAAGCTTAAGTTAAGGGAGATATTGGTGGTATAGGTTGTGTTGGATTGCCAGTAGACTTTCCAAGTCCATTTGGGGAGTAGGCAGTTGGCACAAGGATTGTGCAAGGGCAGTAGGGGCTGGTGTAGGGGCTGGAGCAGGGGCTGGAGCAAGTTTTGCGGTTCTTGACTGTCTGCTAGTTGAGGTAGCTTTTGCTTTCCACCTGTCTTTTGCCTCCTTTATTTTCTTCCTTAGAGCCTTAGCCTTCTCCGTAATAGGCACCTGCATGTCAAATGTTCAATGAGATCGACACAGTTGCCACCCTACAAACTCATATGAAAGTTTGAGTTGACACCATATACTCACCTTACAGTTCCAATTGACTGCAATAACGGAAAACACCGTTTTGCAACAACTCAGTGAAAATAGGGTGAACTTATCACTAATGAAGAGAATAGGGTGTAAAGTGATACCTTCGTCCGAAAATAAGGTGTATTTAAAGTTAAAGTCTAATTATTATAACAGCGGAAAGGTGGGTGTGCGTCTTGCTTGGAGGCACGGTGGGAGGATGAGAGGGGGGTGGCGACGGGTGTAAATTAACAAGGAAGGAAGGCGTGGTATTGGGTGGAAGAAAAGGTTGGCTGGGTGGTGAGGGGTAAGAAATAGCAGTAGGGTTAATTGATGAAGAGGCTGGCATAAGGCGTGGGTTAGTTCGGGGATGCGATTGGTCCTGGGGAGAGAAGGTCATAGGTAATCCATTAATATATTAATTTTTTTGTAAAAGCAATTAACTTAAATATTTTTTTAAATAAAAACTAAAAATCGCAACCCTTTCCTCCCATGGTCTCTCACTCTCTCCCACCACCACCATGCGAACACGCACTCGCATCCCTTCTTAGTTCTTAATAACATCATCATCGACATATCCTCTTCAAAGTTTATCACAACAACTATAGATTACAAAGAGTTGGAATCTTTCAAACACGCAAGTCGAATTTGTGGTTTTCTTATTCGAATTTTTTAATAAAAACAACCAATCATTTTTGCACATTGATAATTATGGGAAGAAGAACAAAAATGTCAATACTAACAAGAAGAAATTCGGATGATAAAATTAACCATGAAGCACATGTGTTGACTTTCATAAGAGATCACTCATCGACAAAGACTTTACCGAGAAATCTCAAAGGGGATATATTGTTGCGTACATGTGTCAAAAAAATCATCCTATCTTGCAAATAATGATTCTACGCTATGAAGTCTCAAGAGGGAGTTGGGTTAATAAGAGATGAGAGGAGCAAGGGGCATTGGGTGGCGA
Source organism: Prinsepia uniflora (assembly GCA_032719365.1). NCBI lineage: Eukaryota > Viridiplantae > Streptophyta > Magnoliopsida > Rosales > Rosaceae > Prinsepia > Prinsepia uniflora. The sequence goes on along the minus strand of CM064864.1, from coordinate 1,260,720 downwards.
TGGTGAGAGATGGTGAGAGAGGCTATTGATGGGGGAAGAAGGGTTGGGGATTTTTAATTTTAATTTAAACATAAGTTTTGAAATTTAACTTAATTAAGTAAATTATTTTTATAAAAAGATAATTAATGTATATATGTTTATTGGATAATTAAGTCAAATCCTATTTGTGGGGCTTTTCCCTTTTGCTTTACCTATTCATAAGAACGTAAAATGTACAAACATAGTAGAAAATTGCACAATTTTATAAGGAGTTAGATCTCTCCTTCTATTGCTATATTGGTTTTGGAATGAAGTTTCAACTTCCTCTATAGTATCAGAGCGTCTTCTCCCACGTGTAAGATGTAACCGTCATACGTGTCCCACGTCATCTAATATGTGTTATTCACGTGTTAGGTTTGAAAGTTTTTCTCATATGAAAGGGCGTCTGAAAGTATGAAAAATACAAATGCTCCATATTAGAACCTCTAACTTCCTTCAACAATATCGTATTTTAGATTCCTTTTTAATTTCCTTTTATTTTCTCTTTTTCCAATTCAGAATTCCTCCCAAGTTTTTTCATGTAAAAACAATTTTACAGCGGGCTCGGAAAGGAAAAATTTGAATGAATGGATTACTTATTACTTTCTCTCCCCAGGACCAATCGCATCCCCAAACTAACCCACGCCTTATGCCCACCCTCTTCATCAATTAACCCTACTGCTATTTCTTACCCCTCACCACCCAGCCAACCTTTTCTTCCACCCAATACCACGCCTTCCTTCCTTGTTAATTTACACCCGTCGCCACCCCCCTCTCATCCTCCCACCGTGCCTCCAAGCAAGACGCACACCCACCTTTCTGCTGTTATAATAATTAAGGACTACTCGTTTCATGAACGTTGCATATCTAATATAGAGCCCTAAAATTTATATTTTCTTTAACATTATCTAATGTGCAAAGGGTGGTTCAAGTAATAGTATAGCTAGCCAAATATATGAACATCCAATGCATCAAATAACACAATAAATATTCTTTAGATTTAACATATCTAGAGACCCAAAGTTAAAGTTATGTTATAATTAGCACTACGCCAATAAAGTTGAGATGTCAATGATGAATTTCCAATAGCGTTTATGGCAATGTAACAAATAAAAATTAAAAAGAATGATCGAGCAAGATAGAATTTCTGACCATATACTCACTTCGCATCCTGTTACGAAATTTTAATAAAATTTGAATATTTTTTTTTAAAAAATGCGTAAAAAATAGTTGATAAGTATCCTGAATGACATGATATGTCTCAAATGTCATTAAATACTTTCACTAATGTGCAATTAAAATATTACACAAACTCCCGAAAGTTACATTTTTTTTAAGTCACAAATTTTAGTCGATTTTCCAAATTTCTTCGAATGCATCGACAAAGTTATGTTGTTTCTATTCTCTTTACTCCGTAAAATACTTTCAAATTGAGGAAAAAGTTTTCTAAAAGCCTTCAGACCATAGACTCACTTTGCACCATATTACGAAATTTTAGTGAAATTCGAATTTTTGGATTAAAAAATGCATGAAAATAGTTAATGGACATTTTGAATGACATAACATGTCTCAAATGGCATTAAATACTTTGGCATTAAAATATTACACAAATTCCCAAAAGTTGTAAGTTATATATAACTCACGATTTTTAGTCAATTTTTGAAATTTCTTCAAAACCATCCTAGTACTTATTTTGTTTCCATTGTCCTCATTCTGTATGATACTTTGAAGTTGAAGGGGATGTTTTAAAAAGACTTTCGAACCCTATACTCACTTTGCACCCTATTACGAAATTTTAATGAAATTCAAATTTTCTGGCTTAAAAATGCGTAAAAACGGTTATTGAACATTTTGAATGGTAGGACATGTCCCAAATGGAAACCTTCAAACACTCCAAACTACCTCGAAATGGTGTCTGATCGACTCGAAACATGTGCCAAAATGTCTGTAACATAAAAAAAAACATTGAAAATCGTGTTGGACACACCTCCAAGTTCCCCTGTTTTACCTCAGGTCTGTTTAAACAAGTACAATGAGATCACCAAAAGTGTCAACTTCATGATTTACAGCACTTAGTTTGTCTGAATGTCCACAATTCTTCCTGATACTTCTTGACAGAAAAGGACCCAACCTCAATGCTACAAATCAATCAGAGTTCGACTAACTGGTGACTATCGTGGTCTACGCACTAGTTCCCTTAGTCAAAGGTCGGAGGCGCACAAAAGGTATCAAGATTGTTAAGTTCGGGCAGGCCTCAAGGGTCGAATAGAAATCGAGTACAACTTTCTACTAAGGTAATGGTTTAAGTGGAGATTGAGAATAAGCAAGTCTCTACTAATTGTTAGTTATAGGGATAGTGGGAACAAAGCTCAAACGTTCGTCTTTCAGATTTAACGAGTGAATAACTTTACAAAATGATCCCTCCAATCCAATAGTCCAACACAGGGATATGGAAAGTCACCAGGTGCAACGTTCGTTTCGATTTGATCTCCAGGATAAAAATGTGTGACATAACATGCCTTAATTCGATATTTCACAACTAACTCCAAAAGTTTCACCTAATAGTCAACAAGTCTGGATTGTCCTTTTGAAAATGAAGTATCGATTTTCATGAAGGTTCCTCTCAACCGCAAATGTTCAAGACAGATGTAAAGCTTCCCTCAAAGGTCACTGTAAATACCATAAAACACTCAAAAGGAATTGGATCAGGCGTAGACACCACAGTCCTTACCTCATAACTTAAAGATGATTTCCATCATTAGCGTACCAAAATCCTTGTTCAACCCCGTTTGCAGTAAGATCCCTCCACAGGGTAAATCTCAAGGTTTACAGCTTCTGATAGCACCTAAATGCTCAAGTCACAAATCCTCGTCTAATGAAATTCGGTTCTTATGACTTCGTAAAGTAGGGAGATCATCGAAGGGTTAGGGACGTCTCTCCACAACCCGAGTGGCACCAGTGAAGAGAAACATAGGAAAGATATTATTTAAAAGGAAACTTACCCAACCATTAGGGAAGGTCAAATATGAAAGTGGAGTCCTATGGCACAAGATCAAAGTACAAGTCAAACATTACCAATGGCCGGAGATTCAGTCCAGTCCCCAAGTAAAGATTACGATCTCAACCGAGAAAAAGAATTCACCACAACTTAACTAATGAATGAGCATCAGGAAAGGGGTATAAACAACAAATGTGAGTAGTGACTACGATTCCCCAAACTAGGAGCTTCGGTAGTTAGGGCGTATGTTCCTATTGGTTGAACCAATCACCACTTCTGAGTCTCAAAACCTTGCTCAAGGTTACACTTCAATCGAAAGCTTGAAATTCCTCAGTCAGTCCTAACTCGCAATGTAAGTCGGTCACAGAAGGAAGACCATGTCAATTTTCTAGTCTAACCAGTAGCACGAGGTTCTCCTAGGCGTGATTATAATCCTGTATGTCAAAACTGCCGAGAAAATTCAACTCATTCAAGGGTAATTTCTACGGTAAATAATACCGGTCACGAGGTCACGTCCATCAAAAGAGAGTAAATCGAGGAAAATCTCGAGGCACCGACAAACAAGTCAACAACCATAAACTTGGTTCAAATCAACCGGAGGCAAGGTCAACACTCACACCCGAAGTATACACGTTCTGCTTGATTCCCGAATTGGAAAATATCCAAGTGTATCAGAGTGGGTACTTGGCAATGATTCTAAGGGGAAGGAAGTTGAAAACTAGAATTGTGGATAAGCCTAAGCATGCACCGACCGAGTCCAAGGATAATCCAATCCCAAGTGGATAATTCCTTAGTTAGGTTCCCACAGAAAGTTCCCTTTGGAATTAAAGGTCCTCGTTTAAGTCGAACGAGTTGATAACGAAAAGCATGAACTAGATTCAATTAAAATAGGCCATTTCATGTGAGCCTTAGCAAGCTGGAGCCTAGAATCCATCAACAGGGTCTAGAAAAGAGTATCCATTCACGTACTAATAGTTCTTAATCCTTTCGTCCACTATGATTCGGAGGTTCAGAGATGCAAAAATGCAAGGAATCTAGCCAACGCATCCAAACGGTCATTGAATGTAAGATCGGAAAATACACCATAACTCTTGTCCAGCTTTTCCATTAAACAAGATGAAGTATATGATGCTATGAAGAGTGGGCACGATACCGAATCAATAACAGTGTCATGTCTCGAGTCATAACAGAACGCTATCGAATCGGCAGAAGATTTGTAACAGTAAAAGTTTGAAGGCACAAAACAACGATTAGTAGTTTGAAACACGAAGAGCACAAATGATCCCAAAGGTCGAAATTGTCTAAGTTGAAGACCACTATTTTATTAAAATTCAAAACTCAATGATCCAAAATTTCATTGGTGAGGGCATGATATTCAAAAAGAGTGCATATGTTTCAAACTCATCCCAACCTCGAGGACACGTAGATTTCCAAGAAAAGGGTGGGGGGAAATTTACAAAATAAGTCAAACAAGTAAAACGCGGCACAATTTCCAAAACTTAAAATCAAGTTAAGGAACTTTAAAGCATTTTTTAAATTCTTGAGAAAGTAAAACTGGTCAAAACCGAAATGCTCTCAAGGGTCTGATTGGAATGAGAACCAATTCTCGAAATCATTGTTCAAAATAATTTAGAAAAATGTGACAAGTAGGGAACACAACTCCCCATTGTGAAAATTCATGGTTTGAAGAATAAAACAACCAAGTCGTTAAAGAAGATTTAATAGATCGATTTAGTAAAATATATGTACTGGCCCCCAAAATGTAACATGTCATAATACGTGCCACAAATTAACACCATTAAAACTATTTTGTGCAAACAGGTTTTGTCATTTTAAATGAGAGATCCATGGGTAAACACACGTCACAAGAAATTCAGTTGTAAGGTGAAGTCATTTGTAGAAAAAACGTAAATTCATTTTAAATTCCTAGCAAGGCAAAATACCGCCATGCACAAAACCAAACGTACAAATGCTTTAAACAAAGGTCATGCACAAAACCACGAGATTTAAATGGCTCCTTGAGCACATACAAGAGGGGTTGCATATTCAAAACCACAAAATAATGATACGGTGCTTGTGCCATTAGGGACAAGTTGCTACACGTCCCAGAAGGCAAATATAGGAACGGTTAAGTGATTCACTCCCCAAACTGCCGGGAGGCCTATCTGTATGAAACCACAGAGGTTGCGTTGTCTCGATCCGGAGATAAAAGTTATACTAATGCGCAAACAAGAATATCCTCTGAGGTACTCTCAAGGTATTGTTTACACAAGAATATGATCACTTGCAAGGACCTCGTAGAAAATCCTTAAATAGGTCCTAGGGTCCCCGAATGGACCAATTTAATAAAGTTATCATACATCGATTTCGAAAGTATCGTTCAAACATAATCAATGCAAATTTTCTCAAATAGTTTTGAGGATCTCATCTCTCGAGATAAGTCATCTATGAACCAGTCGTCTAAAAAAGTGAGTTGGCCTTGCACATTGTCGAATGACTCGTTCACACCACCCATACGAGTCCCAAGTTCATAAGCACCACCCAAAAGCAAAATTCGACGAAAACACAGTTTATCTAATTGTAACTGATGCTAAACAAACTTTGCTTATACTCAAAGAAAAGGACAAATAGGTCGTAACGAAATAAACTTCTCGCTAAACATGATTCTAACTATTTGAAGAGTTGCTCTACATCGGGAAATTGGGTTGTGTGATCATCAACGTCCGAAATTAACGATACGTCCTAGAAACACCGCTCTAATACCAAATTGACACACCCCAATCCAGAAAGTCCACTTAGGCACCTAGGTTGAGGCGTGCTGGACAACATCTGAACGGTAACGTCTAGATGACGAAACCAATTAAATAAAACGATGTCATTTTATGAGTAAAGGGAAAACATAATCGATCGAAACCGATCGAGTTTGACCCCACAGCAGAAGCATAGAGCGGGGTCAAGTTTTTTATGATCATTCTGTTATAACTTCCTACCTAAAGTACCCGATCACCATCACGTCGCCCCAAAATGAGGAGCGGATGCTAGAGCTACTACTAAGCCTCCTCAAAATGCGTGCACACCAATGGTACCTGAGGGATTCAAACATCAAGGGTGAGTAGACCTAGAATACTATTTCAATGTAAAACCATAATTCTAATCAAATGTATTTTAAACCCCTCGTTTTTAAGTAAAAACCAAAATACAGTTTCCAGATTCTTGCACGTTATACAAAATAAAATAATGTCAATCATATAACAATAATCACATGAACATTATCAAATGAGCTATGCAAAAACATAACTGGGTCACAATGTCAACCCACATCAAATTGCTCTTGAGTAGCCTTGAGTCTCATACTCGGAACATAAACACTAGGTATTCTGCTCGCGTACCACGACCACGTGAAGGATTGGGTGCAATGCACCGTCACCACGAATTCCCTAGAGCTCATGGATAGGACTGGTGTTTTTTTACTAGTATAGAGAGCAGCGCGGGTGAACGATCACGTGGAGCACTGATCTGTGGCTTACAGATGAGTACTAGATACTAGCGACTCCTAAGTAGATTCGATCTCTATCTCTATCTCATCAATGCCCCTGGGACTCTCATGTAATGAAATATGTGACTTGATACATACAATCATGTGTACTTACCATATTACCGTAGATAAACATGGTCGGATATGCATAGCAAATCATTCATCACAATTATCACAATAATAAAACATTCATGCTCAAAGTCATTATAAAGCAATCATCGTAAAACGTGGGAGTAAGATAGTATCAAAATATAGGTTTAGGGAAAGGGGTCCACTCACTAACAAGTTGGGGAGTCGGAATCACCCGACATTTCAAACCACGTATGTCCAAATTCGTCACAAATCCTAAATAAATTCAACCAAAAGGTTACTTTTGAAATCCAAGTAATACCATAGGGAATCTCACATAAATCAGTTCAAACGCTATTAAAATGACTTAAAACGGACTTAAAACGCACTTATACGGTTGGAAAACGTCTTAAAATATGCATGTAATCTGGAATATTCCTAAATTATTCCCTATAATATTCTTGAATTATTCCCTAAAATATTTTGTTAGATGACTAACAGTTAACTAACGGTGTTAACCATTCACCATTAGTTGACTATCATCGCCAAAGCTTCGTCTCAGACCGGACCACTGTCAGTGCCGCTGTGCACGGCGGCTGGATATTAAAAAACTCAGTTTTTCCGGTGAGGCCTAATTCCCACAATTTTAGTCCAAAATTAACATGCAATTAGTCGTTCACCAACTATTCATCATGAGGATTTCAAAAATCACAAACCCAGGTCAAAAAGTTACCTGCTTCTGCTGTAACCAAGTCGGGAAGCTCGCGGCCCTGAAATCTCCTAGTGACAGCGGTGGCGGTCGCACCTTGCACTCCCAAACCCAACCAATTGAATCAGAAAGATACCCAGAAGCCAATAACATAGTCAATCAAACTAAAGAGGTCGTACTTACCTCTAGAGACCCTCAAATCCATCAAGTTGAAGGTGGGTCTGTCGAGTCTGAGTTGGGTTCGATAACAGTTTGAGTTTCTCCCACGGTTTTCAAGCGAAACACACAAATTCAAACTCATAAATTCCCAGTAAACCTTGAGATAGCCTCTCTAGCAACCAATTTTTGGTAAGATGAGACTAAAATCTTGCCAAGTGTGCTCGAAACTCCACTTGGAGCTCTCGGGTCCAGAGCGGGTCGAGCTCTCCTTTTAGGGTCACGGTGATCCCTTGGGTCTCGTTGGTGGGTTGGCAGTCGAGGGACGAGTCATCGATGGTTGTGGTGTCATCTATAGCTTAATTCGAGTGCCTGGGTTGTCGATCAATCGTCTGCGATCCTCGATCGTTGTTGTGGGCACCAGGTCTTCACGGTGAGGAAGCTAGGTCCACTGCAGATTGGGAGTATATTAGCAGCTCAATCGTTGAGCTGGTGGAGATATTCGGTGCTGGAGTATTCGAGGAAGGTGTGGGTTCTCAGCCCACAGTGGTGCTCGAGTTGAGGTTCTCTCGTTGTGGGAACTACAGGTGTGGAATCGAGGGAGTAGGAGGCTGGGGGTCAAGTTCCTTTGCGAGGTGTGAGTACAGGACGTGTGCGCGATGTGCAGTCGTATGTGACACTGGCTGGGTTCGAAGATTGGAGGAGCAGAGGAAGTGGTGGCTTGTGTTCTCGGTTGAGAGGTTCAAGGCAAGGGGTAGTGTGTTTTCGATGGGAGTCGATCGAGAGTGTGTGTGAGAATCCTAGTGAAGGGTCGAGCAGACTTGAAGTATCCAGCGAGAGGTTTTGGGTTTTGGGTTAATGGGCTGGTTGTAGTACAAGTTGAGTCTTGTAAAAAATTGATCGTTGGGCAAACAAATAGTGGGCTTAACCAGCCACAAAACAAACCAGATTCCAAGGGCTCACTATGTGGGCTTGGGCTCCCTACTAGAAATTAGTAAGGTCTACTAAGTAAACAATTTGTTCTATGGGTTTAGGCCCCCAAAACAGGAGATTCACAGGGCCTAACCATGATGATTAATTCAAAGCATGCCCCGATAAAAATCCCAATGGTTTAATTAGGATAAAAAAATTAATTTCTTAAATTTCTGATTCGTATTTTTCGATATGGGATGTATCACCAATTGTCTTGGAAAGGATGTTTGATTGTGTTAAGAAGTCTTTCCTCAATGACCTTAATAAACAAGATATTGTGATGAATGAAGAATTTGTGAAATACAAGAAAAAGAAGGTGGGTTTGGAAAACTTTTGGCCTGTGTTGAGTGCACTAGGAATGATTTATTATCCGGGTAAGAACATTCACAATTCAATATTTCGTTTTTATTTATTATTCTTACATAATTTTTTTTATTATTTAAACAGATTGTGCCTTTTGTAGTTCAATGATGGTCCATTAATGGAGATGGTGTACCCACATTACAAAAAATGACTCAAAGGATTCTCTCTTTGACTACAAGTTCATCCGGATGTGAGAGAAATTGGAGCACTTTTGAGGGGGAAAGTAAGTAGTTAAGGACTAAGAGCAACGTATTTGATATGCCCAAGCTCAATTATTAATTTTTTACATACTTACATAGCCTCTAGGTAGTAAGTAGTTTATTAATTGAAACTCAAAATTTTCTAATAGTTTTCAAACTTTTTATTTAATGTAAAACTATACAAAGAAAAGGAATAGACTAGAGGCAACTAGGTTGAACAATCTAGTCTATGTCCAATTCAATGCCAAGATCATCAACAAGAAAAGAAGTGGGGGAGAGAAAGATATAGATGGACTACTTGCTAGTAAAGCTAGGAATGCGCAAGAATGAATTATTCATAGTGGTGATATTGATGAAGAAGTTGACCCCGCCCCAATGATAGGTCCTCAAATAAGCATTATTTTATATTATTTTATACCCTTTATACTTGACTTTTAATATTAAAATATTAAATAAATAGATAAATTAATTTATTTTGTGTTATTTTTATTTAAATAAATAAAGTTTGTAATTTGGAGTATTTTGGCGAAAGAATCGTCTCGATCGGAATTATAACGAATAAATTATGGACGAATTTCGGTGAAATATTACTAAATTAACTAATTAATTATCAAAATTCTTTGCAGCCCAAACCCATTCAAATTGTGCAGCCCAGCCCAGCAAAAGAAAAAGAAAAAAAAAAGGCCCACTTCAGAGCAACTCGCAAGCCCAACCCGCGCAAGGCTCCGGCCCGTTGGCCCGCTACCCCATTTCTGCTCCGGCCCATTCCGTGTGGCCTAGCCCAGTTTCGCGCGCCTCCCAGCAGCCCAGATTCACTTCGGCGCGCGCCTGCCGAACCGAAGCCCTTCTTTTCAGCAAGCGCCTGCCGTTCTCCATGCCGCCCATTCAGCATGCATCCGCCGAACTTTCTTCCTCCTTTTCCAGCAAAGGTTGCCAGCCATTTTTCCCACTTTCCAGCACAAAATCAACTTAAATCACATCTAAACATCATCACAAATCTTTATTACTCATCATTCCATTGTTCCACATTTTTTATTGTATTTTTATATTATTTTTGATAGCTTTTTCCACCTATAAATAGGGCTTCAATTCTTGTATTTTGGAGAGTCCCCAATTAGTTTCATTCTTCCATTTCTTTCTTAGTTCTTAGTTCTTAAGTTAGTTCTTTTGTTTCTCTCTTTTGAGAGACATTTTTGGGGACCATTTTTACTTCTTGTAGATTTTCTTATTAATTAGTTTTCTTTTAATTCTTGTTCTTAATTTATGTTCTTTTTATTTTTCTTAATTTCATTTCTTCTTTACTTTGTTCTTGTGATATTTCTTTGAGATCTCTTAAACACATTTTTATGCTTTCCTTAAGAAATACCTAGGCCAAGTAATTCTAAGGCAATTCAAGAGTTTTAAGACCGAATTCCTCGTATTTCTTCTTCCATCTTCACAAGTTTCCTGCCGCTGTTCGGTGATTCTTGTGAAAATCCATACTTCTCTACTTAAATTCTTGTTATTGTTATTGGTTTTACTTATAATTCAATATATGTGTTGGTATTTTCTTTCTAACATTTGTAAGTAAGAATGCAATCTCCATGTGTTTTACTTTTTGAGTTTCTTTTACTTCATATGTTTTAGTACTTGAACTTCAATTCGAAACTAAATGTTGATCCGCTGTTCGGGGCATTTAGAATAGAGTTGAAGAGATTTAATGTTTGATCGCTGTTCGGCGCATTAAATCACTTACTTAAGGTGAATCATATTGTAAATAATAATCCGCTGTTCGGTGCATTTATAATATGAAAAATGTATGCATGTATTTGAGATGATTAAGGTATGATTTCGTGATTGGTTCAATATGAGCATGATGTTAGAGTGTTGGTAAAAATATGTGTTTGAAGAAAATTCACTAGTACAAAGGTTAAAGTAGAAGTAGAATTAAGTATTTAATTATTTTTACTTGTTTTCTTTATTTTATATTTACAACTCTTTTTCAAAACCCCCCTTTTCAATTCTTTATTCTTTATTCTTTTATTCTTGTATTCTTTTAATTCTTTATTCTTTTATTATTTTATTCTTTTATTCTTTGATTCTTTTTATTCTTTATTCTTTTATTCTTTTATTCTTTTAATTCTTTATTCTTTTATTTCTTTATTCTCTTATTCATCTATTCTTTAATTTATTAGTTCTTTGATGATTTAATTCTTTTATTATTTAATTCTTTTATTCATTATTCTTTTATTCATCTCACACTAACACATTATTAATGTTCCCTAATTTCCCCGGTTAAGAACGATCCCTATTTACCAATACTACATCTACACAAAAAGGGTTTAAATTGCACAATACTCAAATTACGTGTTTAAATTAATGCGTAGTTTGGGCTTAGTCAATTTTTGGCGCCGTTGCCGGGGAAATTGAAAACAATTTTAATTTGTTAGTGTATGTATATAAATTGTGCATATTATACTTGTTTATAAATTTTACTTTTGTTAATATTATATTTGTTTATAACCTTTACTTACTTGTTTATATTTTATTTATCCATGTTATTTTTGTTCTTATTATTTTATAATGATCATACTTTACTTATTCATAATCTCTAATATATACTTGTTCATAAATATTCATAATTTTTTTATATATATTTGTTCATATTCAAATTGTTTATGTAAATTTAAAATTCTATCATACTTGTTCATAATTTAATTTAATTTGTACTTGTCATAAATGCATATTGTACATATTCACTTTTCCTTACTTTTTTTTTTTCTTTACACTTTCTAACTTTTTCTTTAATCCATTAACTTTAATTTTATTCCATAAACTTTTTCTTTATTCCTTTAACTTTAAATTTATTTCATTAACTTTTTATTCCACTAACTTTTTATTCCACTAACTTTTTATTCCATTAACTTTTATTCCATTAATTTTATTCATTAACTTTTTATTCCACTAACTTTTTATTCCATTAACTTTTATTCCATTAATTTTATTCATTAACTTTTTATTCCACTAACTTTTTATTCCATTAACTTTTATTCCATTAATTTATTTCATTAACTTTTTATTCCACTAACTTTTTATTCCACTAACTTTTTATTCCATTAACTTTTATTCCATTAATTTTATTCCATTAACTTTTTATTCCACTAACTTTTTATTCCATTAACTTTTTGATTACACTTATTTTATTCTTATGTAATTATTTATTTGGTTATGTCTTGATAAAATTTAAATTTAAATTTTTTTAAAAAAAAATTCGAAATAAATAAAAAATTTGAAAATAATAAAAAAAAAAAATCTAATCTTATCTTAGCTTTATGTTAGTGTTAATTCATACTTGTAAATAAATGTTGTATATATGTTACTTGTTACCTTTTATACTTGTTCATAACTTTTATATTTCATAGTAAACATGCATACTTGTTCATAATAGATTTTCATTTATATTTGTTTATAATTCTCTTACTTGTTATATTATTCTTGTTCATACTTGTACATAATGTTCATTCTTTTTAATTGTTCATAAATGCTTATGGTAAATATTCACTTTTCCTTATTTTTATTTTTTTTGTAATTAAAAAAAAAACATAAAATTCGTAAAAAAAAAAATTAAAAATTAAAAAAATTTCTTTTTCTTCATTTATTTAATTTTTAAATTCAGAAAAAAAATTAATTAATAAAAAATAAAAATTGTCTTTTTCTTCATTTATTCGTAAAAATATTCATTTATCTTCACTTTGTGTTAGTGTAAATCTAAATTGTTAAATAAATCTTATACTTATGTTAGTTTGTTAATGAGAAATTGTTTTGTAAATATCATTACTTGTGAATAAAATCATACTTGTAAATAAATTGTTCATACTTGTATAAATTCTTCATACGTAAATTGTCATGTTATATTTGTAAATTGTGCATAAAAAACATACTTGTAAATAGTTATTGCATTCATGCATTAGTCTCGGCTATATGTAGATCACTTGTGCTTCGAAGTTTAGATTTTGATCTTTTTCGGCGATGACTCTTTTGTTAACTCTCACCCACGGTAATTGTTAACACTTGAGTCATCTTAATTCCTCTGGAGTAAGAAATTTTCGAGGGTGATGTCTAGGACAAGAGACGGTACTCATAACGGGTTTTGGGTCTAAGAAATTAGCCCTGCCTCTTATGTGTATTCTTTCTAACCTGGTCACCTTTGAACTTGCCCAAACAGTTGAATTAATCCAAGATATTTACTTGGGTCGCACGGACGTATAAGTCTCCATTTAAACTTTGAGGCTATGTGAACCATATATATCTTTGACTTCCCTCGACATATAAATATTGTTTATATCTTAATTTACATTATTTGTCATGACAAAGTTAACTTGCATCTTTAGTTTAACTAACTTGCATCTTTCATTCTAACTTGCATTTCATCTTTCATTTAACTTGCATTTTCACTTAACTTGCATATTTAGTTTAACTTGCATTGCACTCTTCCTCTAATTTACATCTTTAACTCAAATTGCATCTTTAACTTCAATTTGCATATCTAACTTGCATTCTTGACTAACGTACATCTCTGACTAACTAACTTGCATCTCTGTCTAGGCTGGATGGACGTTAAACTTCAAGCGCTTGTTGGGAGGCAACCCAATGTGTTCCCGAGATGTGAAGGCGTCATCAATACAGATTTGCTATCCTTCTACCCTTCACTCTCTTTTATTTTGTTTATTTAATGTTTTCCTATTATTTTCGTAAATCATATTCCTTACTTTGATTCTATGTTTAATTACTTCGTATTTTCCTACATTGAGGACAATGTAGAATTTAAGTGTGGGGGAATGGTTTACAATTTTGAGTTAAAAAAAAATGAAAAAAAAAATTAATTAAAAAATATAAAAAATATAAAAAAAATATGAAAAAAAATGAAAAAAAAAAATTCTTGAATCTTTTAACTTAGTGTTTTTATGAGTTTTAAGTTGCCATTTAACTTGTCAATGATATAAATGAACGGAAATGAATATGTTATGGCTATAAAGGTGATCACTACAGCTTGAATTTGTTTGTTAATATTTTGTGATTAAGTGTTATAACTTGAAGATAATGCATGTAAATTGGTATATAAACGAGCATAATAAGATAAGTATGAATCATATGAACCTTATGTGAGCTTTAGAACTTTATATACATCTTTGATGAGTTATTCATAAGTTCTTTGTTTAAATTGATATACATATGCCTCATAACTGCTTGCCATAGCTTTCAATGAACTCTAGAGTACTAGAACTTATTCTATGTGATTTTCAAAGCTTTTAAGTCAATAAACTCTCTGATTTTGGAAATGATTAAGGCATTAGGGTTAACACCACAAATTCAAACATCCATGTTCCCTATTTTGTGCGCACAAGTTGCGACCCCCTTAGTTTTAACCCTTTTGAGCCCACATTAAGCCTTTCTTTCATCACCATGATTATCTAAACACTTGAGCTTAGTATAGACATCCTTTACCCTTGTTCCAAGAACTCGGTTGAAGATATAAAGATTGTGTAAGGAGAAAATGATGATGTTGAAAAGACTTTTATGTGAATTATTTGGATTTACCGACTCAAGTTTTGTTGTATTGTTGACACATGTTATTACCTTGATATAAAAAAAATCAAAAAAAAAAAGAAAAAAAAAAGAAAAAAAAAAAGTTGAGTCTCGATCAAGGTAATAAGGTTTGGTTATGTAATGTTTGAGTTAAGTCCCTCACATTTGTAAATCCGACACAAAGAATGATTATGAGGCCCAACATGATGAAATTAGGCCTATGTTCGAAAGGATGGATTACTGACATCATTGCACTAAGGTTGGGAAGCTATGATACGTTTTGGGAGTCTATTGAGTCTTGGAACGAATTGAGCACCACTTGTCCTATATTTTCCTTGCCTCTAAACTTAGCCCCATTACAACCTTCGTAAAGACCTTATGATCCTTAAGATGGAAAATTTTGATTAGTGGAGTCAATCACTTGAGTAAGCTTATGGTTTTGGTTCATTTGTGCAAGTATGTTTTGTTTTTATCTTGAGGTGTTTGTTTGAGATTGTGCAAAAGTACTTCATTTCGATTATGTGAGTATTTCTCACATACTTTGAGTGCAAACACAAACCCTCACAAATTGAGTGAATTTATGAGTGCATATCTTTGTGAGTTGATTCATAATTGTTTTATTCATGTTGAGATCCAATTCACCATATTTACTCATTATCTTACTTGTTGAAGCATTTTGTTACAAAGTATTAACTTTTGAATTCCATATGCTTAAACGCTTTAAGTGAAAATCTTTTATGCCATGATTGTAATAATGAAATATTGAGACAAATGGTTAAAGGTTACTTGTTTTGATTTTGTAGTTTAAATTTTAGTATTTGCTAGGGACTAGCAAAGTTTAAGTGTGGGGGTATTTGATAGGTCCTCAAATAAGCATTATTTTATATTATTTTATACCCTTTATACTTGACTTTTAATATTAAAATATTAAATAAATAGATAAATTAATTTATTTTGTGTTATTTTTATTTAAATAAATAAAGTTTGTAATTTGGAGTATTTTGGCGAAAGAATCGTCTCGATCGGAATTATAACGAATAAATTATGGACGAATTTCGGTGAAATATTACTAAATTAACTAATTAATTATCAAAATTCTTTGCAGCCCAAACCCATTCAAATTGTGCAGCCCAGCCCAGCAAAAGAAAAAGAAAAAAAAAAGGCCCACTTCAGAGCAACTCGCAAGCCCAACCCGCGCAAGGCTCCGGCCCGTTGGCCCGCTACCCCATTTCTGCTCCGGCCCATTCCGTGTGGCCTAGCCCAGTTTCGCGCGCCTCCCAGCAGCCCAGATTCACTTCGGCGCGCGCCTGCCGAACCGAAGCCCTTCTTTTCAGCAAGCGCCTGCCGTTCTCCATGCCGCCCATTCAGCATGCATCCGCCGAACTTTCTTCCTCCTTTTCCAGCAAAGGTTGCCAGCCATTTTTCCCACTTTCCAGCACAAAATCAACTTAAATCACATCTAAACATCATCACAAATCTTTATTACTCATCATTCCATTGTTCCACATTTTTTATTGTATTTTTATATTATTTTTGATAGCTTTTTCCACCTATAAATAGGGCTTCAATTCTTGTATTTTGGAGAGTCCCCAATTAGTTTCATTCTTCCATTTCTTTCTTAGTTCTTAGTTCTTAAGTTAGTTCTTTTGTTTCTCTCTTTTGAGAGACATTTTTGGGGACCATTTTTACTTCTTGTAGATTTTCTTATTAATTAGTTTTCTTTTAATTCTTGTTCTTAATTTATGTTATTTTTATTTTTCTTAATTTCATTTCATCTTTACTTTGTTCTTGTGATATTTCTTTGAGATCTCTTAAACACATTTTTATGCTTTCCTTAAGAAATACCTAGGCCAAGTAATTCTAAGGCAATTCAAGAGTTTTAAGACCGAATTCCTCGTATTTCTTCTTCCATCTTCACAAGTTTCCTGCCGCTGTTCGGTGATTCTTGTGAAAATCCATACTTCTCTACTTAAATTCTTGTTATTGTTATTGGTTTTACTTATAATTCAATATATGTGTTGGTATTTTCTTTCTAACATTTGTAAGTAAGAATGCAATCTCCATGTGTTTTACTTTTTGAGTTTCTTTTACTTCATATGTTTTAGTACTTAAACTTCAATTCGAAACTAAATGTTGATCCGCTGTTCGGGGCATTTAGGATAGAGTTGAAGAGATTTAATGTTTGATCGCTGTTCGGCGCATTAAATCACTTACTTAAGGTGAATCATATTGTAAGTAATAATCCGCTGTTCGGTGCATTTATAATATGAAAAATGTATGCATGTATTTGAGATGATTAAGGTATGATTTCGTGATTGGTTCAATATGAGCATGATGTTAGAGTGTTGGTAAAAATATGTGTTTGAAGAAAATTCACTAGTACAAAGGTTAAAGTAGAAGTAGAATTAAGTATTTAATTATTTTTACTTGTTTTCTTTATTTTATATTTACAACTCTTTTTCAAAACCCCCCTTTTCAATTCTTTATTCTTTATTCTTTTATTCTTGTATTCTTTTAATTCTTTATTCTTTTATTATTTTATTCTTTTATTCTTTGATTCTTTTTATTCTTTATTCTTTTATTCTTTTATTCTTTTAATTCTTTATTCTTTTATTTCTTTATTCTCTTATTCATCTATTCTTTAATTTATTAGTTCTTTGATGATTTAATTCTTTTATTATTTAATTCTTTTATTCATTATTCTTTTATTCATCTCACACTAACACATTATTAATGTTCCCTAATTTCCCCGGTTAAGAACGATCCCTATTTACCAATACTACATCTACACAAAAAGGGTTTAAATTGCACAATACTCAAATTACGTGTTTAAATTAATGCGTAGTTTGGGCTTAGTCACCCAATGATGAAATAAGAGAGCTTGATGATGAAATTTTGGAATCCGATAAGGGTATCCAAGGGGAGAAAATTGAAGATGTATATGAGTTTGAGTATGATACGGAGAATGTATTGGAAGAATATGGAGAAGAAGAGTTAGAGCCTTAGAGGTTGTTCATGTAATATGTATGTATATACTTTTTATGAAACTTCCAGTTTGGATATTTATGACTCTCAAAACAATTTATTTGTGTTCGTAATGAATTTTTATTATAGGATTATTTAGTAATATTCATTATATCATTCATTTATTGAATTTTGTCCTTAAAAAAACTGCCTAGGCATCTAAGCGCTAGGTTCATGTCGGCCGCCTTAGAAACGCCTCGTGCCTTTTTTAACATTGGGTACATCTAAGTTACTCTATTACCCAAAAACAAACATTAAGAACCCTATTTAAAAAAAAAACAATATATAACAAAAAGTAAAACCTATGCCGATCATCATCAGTCCATCAATACCGTGTTTGACGATTATTGATTCATCTTTGGCTGGCCAGTGAAGAATGGCATGGTGTGCATTTGCTATGAGTTTGGGTTGAAAAGTCTAAGCGATTGGAAATTCTAAATACCGTGTATTTGGACTTTTCACTACATCTAACACTAGTCGGATCCTCCTCCTTTCAGATTTAATAAGACAACAAACAAAGAATCCAAAAAATTCTCAAGACTCTATCAAGCACGCATGAACTGCAGACCTAAAAAGCCAAACCTTGAAGGGACTATTGGGGTTGTAAATTCAGCCTAAATTTAATAATTAATGTTCTTTTTATCTTCTAATGTACTTTTGGATTCTCTCATATGCATTTTCAATCACTCATTACAAATTTCTATTGACTTTTCCCATTGGAGAAGAAAAAAGGGATTGGGGCCCCTTTCTTGGACGTCAAGCCAAAACTTCCTCTTAATTTCCAGTTACAATGTATACTCAAGTGGGAATCGGGTCCTTCACTTAGATGCATCTACATGGAAGAGGAATTTCCACTCATTTTCTATTTGAATACCAAAATTTTCTAATTTTTATTTAATTTTAATCCGATAAAAGAAATTTAAATTCAGAATTCGGAATGAATTAAGAAAAATATATTATTGTAAACAAATTACGCCCACATCGGCAGTAGCTACTAGCTGGAATGTGAGGAGTTGGACTTTTCACACCATCAAGTGTACATATATTTTGATTAATCGACATCATTTTAGGCAAAGTAGGGAGAAAAGGTAACACAAAACTCCTGGGGAAAAAAAAAGGCAAGAAATTGGCCCAGATAATGATAATTATGGACATTCTAGAGCACCTGGTTTAAGCCCATTTGGCTAACAAAGACATGCAACCAGCTCCAAGAAGAAGAGACATATTGGCCCCAGCTTGAAGCCTTCCATTGCTCTGCATTTTAGGGTTCATGAAATCAGCTGCCAACAAATCGACGAGTGACATGTAGATTAAGATTCCGGCCGATGCTGCGTTGAAAACGCCTTCGATGATGAGGGCAGTCGGGCTATTTTCATCGTAACGGCTGGAGATTCCGATACCAATTACAATTCCAACTGGTGTTGTTAAAGAGAAAAATAGTGCCATGATGGTAATTGCCCGAGTTTTGAATTTCGCCTAAAAAAATACGTAAAAAAACAATGAAGATTATTAAATTTATGAACATACTCCATCCACATCAGCGAGTTAATTAACGATATAACTCAATGAAAATACCCAGAAAAAAATTAGTATGTAAGTGAAAATAAAATATTGTTAATCCTTTCAACATCAGCCACGGTTTATTCAATTTAGAGACTTTGTGGTCTTGACTAATGATCGGAATTGACTTTTCCACACATGCCTAATGAAACCAAAGCGATTACTTACTAATCTTCATGTGAATAATGCGTGCCTTCTTTTGAATTTTGATATCATTATTTTTCAAAACTATTCCTCTAGTTGGTTGAAAAGGAGCAAATCATTTTTGGTTTCCAAAAAAAAAATTAATAATAAATTAAAAAAAAAAAAAAAAACTATGGATTTCTAAACAATTACCTGAGATATGCATCCACCAAGTCCCATGCCTTCAAAAAATTGATGGAAGGTCAAGGCAGCTACAAGAGGCTTGATTGTGTCCGGAGTTTCAGAAGCACCTAACGAAATTCCTATGATCACAGAATGCACAACAATCCCCAGCTCCAAAACCTAAAATCAAACAATTCACCACTAATTAATTACTAATCATGGAGAAAGAAGGAAAAAACGAAATAATTATCAAAGGGGATTGTGTTACCTGTGAAATAACCCTGTGCCTGAGAAGTTGTGATGAGGGTGAGGTGTCAACTGCACCATGAGCATGTCCATGAGTTGCATGGGTATGAACATGTACGTGACCCTCATGCCCTTCAGCCGCCTTCTCCTCATCACCGCCGTTCTCCACAGGTTGGGGCCCCTTGTAGTGCGACCGGCTGTAATAAGACGTGGCGAAGGAATCCACCATCAAAGTCCCAATGGCCGCCACCATTGCCACGAACCCAGTGAAGGGAAAATTCCCCCATGGGTTCTTCTTAAGGGAGGGATCCGACAAGCTTTCGAAAGCATCGGGGAGGACATGTATGAATCCGGTGGCCAATATGACGCCGGCGGCGAAGGCCTTGATGATGAAGAAGATGTTTCTGTCCGGGTGCAAGGCGGGGATCGCCTTCCCAAGAATCGGGATGCAAACCCCGATTGCACCCGCGACTAGAATGGATGCAATCGCGGCGATTTTGTATTTTAAAGCTTCTTTTTTATTCCTCTTTCCATCTTCTTCTTCCTCATCACATGTGCACTCACCAAAAACCAAGGCAGGAAATACTACAAGGAGAAGGAAAACACATGCCAACAAATCATGCTGCCGAAATTTCTTCATTGTAAAGAACTTCGGAGCTTTATACAAGCAAGTCGTTGAATCAGAAAGAAGCGACGACAATAAAAAGAAGAGAAGAAGATGAGTTTGAGTTTGAGGCTGAGGAGAATTTCCAAGGGCAAGTAGCCGGTGGTACCATTTTATATGGAGAGAGTGAAAGACTTGGTGTCATTGATATGACACCATGATTGAGACCAACTTGGGAGGTTTTGATTATTAATTTGGGGATCGATGACTTCAAGTTTTATCAAAATTCGAAAAAAGGGTCCGTTCAATGAAAATTTGGTGAAAACATAATGCTTACGAATTAAAGAGGGATTACAAGACAGAATGAGGTAATGAAGTAATCCAGGGTGATTGAGTTTGTTCGGGAAATCCCAAGTATTAATTTCGAAGTGTCGACAGAATGTCGACATAACAAGTAGAAGAAAAGGGTGGGAAGAGCATTCACATACAGAGTCAACACTAAAAATGGTAAAATTCAACAAAATATGTCGAAATAATGTGTGTGTGTGTGTTTTTTTTTGGGTGTGTTCATATTTAATTGAGTTGGATCTTCCTTTGAAGCCAACCGGTTGAGTAGACGCCATCGCCATCGCCATCACAACCTCTGATTCTTCTTTATCAATTATCTTTTCTTTTTTTTTTTAATACCAGATTGGAATATTAGAATTCATATAGAAATCGTCCAGCTAATTACCTACAAATATACAAAAATTACGTATGTATTTTATTTAGTCGATTTATTTAAATAATAAAGCGAAAATTTTGGTCATTAATTAAAGGTTTAATATTTATTTTAATTAAAAATATTTTCATTTAATAATATATTGAAACTAAATATATAATTCGTTAATATTTTGGGTAGTAATAGTGTTGATACTTAGACATTTCAATTTATATTATTTTGTGCATTATCACATTTTTATCGTTTCGAAAAATATCGAGAATGATTACTGAAGGTATCTATCCGAATTGTGCGTGCTTCAATGGATGTCTTTGATTTGTTGCTGAAAAATTATATATAATAAGCAAGCAAATATGGAGACCACTATTGTACGTCAACAGGCTTAATTAAGTTATGTTTTATAATCTAATTAATCAAATTTCATGTTAATTATTAGCCAAACCAAATAGCATATGAACTTGGTCAAAGTCAATGTAGAATGATGTTCCAAATCCACTTCCAAATTCAATCAATCTCTAATCTGCACACGTCGCCTACAACTTAAGCACAATTATGGCTATATGCCTTATACGACTCTGGTTTAGATTTAGTGCGCACTTGTTAAGATGTGTTTTGACCAGGGAAGTAAATATCGACGGAATCGCTGATATATCGCTTGATATATCGGTTTTTCCGGTCGACGGCAGGTAAGGCGGGGTGAAGCTCTTTCTTCCACCAATATCGACGATTTCGGGAAATATCGACGGATATCGTCGATTTCCGGCGATATTGACCGAAACCACGGATTCAATTCACGGGCGAAAGAAATTATGGCAGGAAAGAACGAAATTGGAATCACGGAGTTACCAATTCGGGAAAAGTATAAATTGGGGGCAACATCGAAGAAAAAACCCACCCCAATTCCTGATCTGTCGGCGCCGAAACAAAACCCAGTCGAACGAACAACCGCTGTGGCTTCACCACCCTCGACGGTAACCTCTGTCGAGCCGCTCCACCACCGAACTCATCCTCTTTGTGGCTCGCGCCGCCTCTCGCCCTCACAGTCTCAATTCTCCGCCGCCTCGCCCCCTCCGCCTCTCGCCCAGTCGCCTTCACGGTCTCGTCTCAGTCGTCTTCTCCAAACACAAATCAGATAACAAGGATAATGTGATTACTGTAAAACAAATATACCCAAGCACGCACCAAATGAAACGGGGCGTTTCATTTTGGTTTTTTTTTTAACCTTTTTTATATATTTAAAATTTTAAACCTAGATTATTATTTTTGATATATTACTTTTATCCTTAACTCCTTTTTTTATATGTTATAATTTAGAATATTGAAATAATCATATATTACTTTAATGTAGGAATATATGTTTTAATTCAAATAATTTAAATAACGTGATTATAATTTAGAATTATTAATATTATTTTATTATTAGTTGTATTTTTTTTATTATGATTATTTGTCATTATCAAAGTCTAATTGTTTTTCATTTAAACTAGACGGTAAACTATGTTATAATTTAGAATATATGTTTTAATGTAGGAATTTATGTTTTAATTCAAATAATTTAAATAAAGTGATTATAATTTATAATAATAATAATTATTATTATTATTAGTATGATTATTTGTCATTATCAAAGTCTAATTATTTTTCATTTAAATTAGACGGTAAACTATGTTATAATTTAGAATATATGTTTTAATGTAGGAATATATGTTTTAATTCAAATAATTTAAATAACGTGATTATAATTTAGAATTATTAATATTATTTTATTATTAGTTGTATTTTTTTTATTATTATGATTATTTGTCATTATCAAAGTCTAATTATTTTTCATTTAAATTAGACGGTAAACTATGTTATAATTTAGAATATATGTTTTAATTCAAATAATTTAAATAACGTGATTGTAATTTAGAATTATTAATATTATTTTATTATTAGTTGTATTTTTATTACTTGATTATTTGTCATTATCAAAGTCTAATTATTTGTCAATATCGGCAGACTTATATTTTATCATATGATTCATCATATATTTATTATATCAAAGTCATTTTATAGTTTTTATTAGTCATATATAACCATTATTGGGTACTTAAGTTTTTCCCAAAATTTCATTCCAAATTTCAGTCATTTAGACCTAATTTCCATCATTTTTGTTGATCATAAACGATATCGATATTTGGAGCGAGATATCCGTAAATTCGACTAGCGATATATCCATCAATGTCGATATTTTAATCCTTGGTTTTGACAAGATATATTTAAAAAATATATATATATATATATATATATATATATTAACATAGTTGGTTGAATTACTAGTTTGATTTTATTCTTTATTTATTGGGTAATATTCAATTGAGATTTTAATAAAATTTGAATGTCTCCGAAAGTTGAGATATATTCAATTAAGTTACGTTTGGTATGCCGTATAAGGGACTGAAAAGAATAATATAGTACGAAACCAGTGTTGGATAATATAGTTGGCATTTTAATCCGATAGAGTACCAAGCGCCCAATTAAATAGTCGATCTATCTGGTGGATAGATTAGTCTATCCGATTGAAATAGTAAGTATAATACGGCGTATCAAATGAAGACTAAGGTCTCGTTTGGTACATCGTATGGTACTGACTATTTCAGTCAGATAGATTAATCTATCCACCGAATAGACTAATTATTTAGTCAAGTGTTTGGCGTTCTACTAGATTAAAGCGTCAATTGTATTATGCTGGCCGGATTATATTTTAGTAGGTGATATTAAACATTTATATCATAAATATTAATTATTTATATCATTATTATTAATTATTTTAATTAATTATTGATATATTATTATTACTATTTATTAAATAATAATAATAATAATAATAATTATTATTATTATTACTACACCACTTTTCAAGATTGTTAGTCATCTGATTATTTACTACGGACAATTTCGAGGATATTATTCTAGTGTGTCTAGATCGTATAAAAGCACTCAACTGTATTAACTTATATGGTGTGACACGACCCATCCCAATCCCCCTAGGATTACCATGGGATGTGCCATGCTCCCGTCTGACAAGAGGTGTCAGACAAGGGATAACCTATTGCCACTGCCCAAACGGGCTTCCAGAGTGCGTAAGGATCGATGGAGGAGGTGTGCGATGCTCAAGTCTCTGCTGCAGTTGCATCCGGAATCAACCTGAAGGGCATTGAAAACAAAAGCTGTGAGTGGACGAAAATAAACAAGTCTGTTTAAAACATTTATAAGACATTTATGCCCCTCAGTAAAATCATATGCATGCACCAAAAACCAATAATCCCATATTTATTTTGAAATAACCATTAGGGCCTTAGCCCGGAAACCAAAGCATAGTTTCAAATTCCAAAAGTCAATCCAAGAGTTATTTCGTCAATCCAGTAATATTCATTTATTATTTTTCCATCTCCAGCATCCCCGATGCCTAGCGTCCTAGACGCTTGACGTTCCAGACGTCATATCTCACGGTATTAAGCAACGCGTGCTGCCCGGGGTCTCACCGGGTCCATATCTCTGACATCCCCGATGTCTGACGTCCATGACGTCCAGCAATCCTGCTCCTGGATCACTATATGGTCCGGTAGCTCCGTACAATGAGCCCTCGCAGGCAATGCACCGTGACTTCTCCAGTGTCCCCGACACTTGGAGGAGACCAGGATATAAATATCCTCATATCGAGATGGTTTTATGGAACACATTTTATTATTCATTTCCAAAATATCACAAGGGCCCTGCCCCGAATTTCCATAAAACCGTCATAAGTCCAAATAGTTGAATCAAATCCGAAATAGTTTATTCAATTCCATTTTAGGGTTCCCGACCCGAAATCACATATATAAGTCAACTGGGCCCTTGGCCCGATTTCATAAGCCAACTGGGCCCCTGGCCCGATTTCACTTTATCAAATCCGTAACCGTTTCATGAAATCATATCCATCCATATTTATGGAAATAAGTGCAAATCCGGAAAACCTCGATTCACGTGCAAACACGTAAATCGCCTCGAAATGCGTGAAAACATATAAATTTACTGATATCCAAAATAAATCATATAATCCCAATTATAACAATCATGAAACAGTTATGCATGCATCGAATTTATAAAACCAATGTCCACTCACAGACCGTTTAACCGAGCGCCTCGATACGCGTGCCATAGGCCTTCCCGGGCCACACCACAATCACCGGGACTCCCAATCCTGTTCAAATCACATTAGAGGATCACTAACCTCATCAATAACATCCTATTCAAGTCCCGTAATTTTCCCGAATTTTTACGTATTTTTAAACTGGATTTAAAACCTTCGGACATCCCGAACAATATCGAAACGGGATCCGATCGACACGAAACCAATGCTAAAATGTTCGTTACATTGCATAGGATAAAAGTCATGTTGACCTCACCTCGAGATTCGTGCCCACGCGCCGTCACGCGCCGCCGTGAGTGGCTGCGCGTGAAAGCCACGCGCCTGCTACAGTGACTGCTACAGTCACCATCTTCACCCGTTTGTCTGGTAAACGGGTCGAAAAACCCGCGATAGGATCCGGTTCAATCTCACTCAATTCGACATCAATTCAATCCGTTCTTGATCCTACAACAATCATCAATCCACCAATTTCAGTTCTGTGTCCATGATTAGCATCAACCATCGATCAATCGTGTCAACAACCCGTGATCACCCAAAACGGGTCGATCACCAAAACTCCTCCAATCCTTAACCATTATCAAATTAACTTCACAGGAAGTTAATAAGGACTAATACGAACTAATTAGCATGATTAATTGAACTCGACAATACCTCAATCGTCACAACTCAAGCTTGAGTTTTCCGGTCGTCCACCATGTCCGTTCACGGCCCTAGGAGCTCCCAAGCTTGCCCCATTTGATCTGGTTCGACGCGTTGAAGTTCCAGAAAGCTTAATCCATCATCAATTAGGCTTGGGCTGGCCTAAAACTGGAAGTTCGAATTTGAATTTCCTAGAAAACCAGTTTCGGGTTTTTGAGCATTCCACCACCATTTCCACTCCAATTTTCCCTCTCTCAATCTCAGTGAACTGCCCACGACTCACTCTGCCCAGAAAATCATAGAAAACCCAGTGCCCATGTCGTGCAATCGATGCCAACTCATTCCCATGTGCAATTCCACCCCAAACCGGTCCAATTCCATCATTTAATTGATAAACAAACATGGGATCGATCGCACAAGGCATCCACCACACGGCCAGTTCAATGAAACAGTGACCCATGTGAAATTACATTTCTGCCCTTGTGCAGAAAATTAACAAAATGCCCCTCACGCATCCTGAACCGTAACTCGGTCATACGGACTCCGATTGATGCGTGTCGCCTGTCATTGGATTCGTATCGACGATACCTACGTAACGGTCCTTGGCCCTCGGCCATCGGACATCCCGATCAAAAAGTCAACATTTCCCCTTATATCGTCCAAATTACAAAAACGCCCTTGAACTTCCGCACATCATAACTTTTACCACGAACGTCGGAATCGAACGTGCCACCTGTCTATGAACTCGTGACGTCCTGAACTACGTCACGGTCATCGGTCAAAGTTCATTTGACCATCCGAAATAAAAGTCAACGTTTTGCCCACGCCCAGGGGCAAAACGGTCATTTTGCACAATTCGTCCGAAATCGCCCAACTAATCCCAGATTAGTGAATCATAATTAAATATTATTAAATCCCGATATTCGGGACGGGTCGTTACAACCTTCCCTCCTTAAAGAATTTCGTCCTCGAAATTACCAACAATCTTATTCCACAACCACCACGTGGAAAACATTTCGACCACACATCTGTGTACACTTGTACACCCACATACTGGGACAACACCGGCCTCGTTTGTACCCAGACATCCCATCACAGTCATACGTCACAACAACAACACTCGACCACCTCGAGTGGACATAATCACCTGATTCGCGATAAAATCGCTTAACCATTTAGCTGACTCCTTCAGCTAGATGGTTCATTTCCATTGCCAATAAATCCTTACATTTGCTCCCATTGGGAGTCACCAACTCTCATTTGTCAGTCCATGCTGACACCATCAGTCAAACTGTCACCACAAAGCTTTACCACCCTAGTAAAGCCCCAACCATCTGTCCGTCCGTGACAACACCACGTACTACATCACCCTCGATGTAGCGTAAGATCAACCACATGATCTCAATTCGCAGGGCAAGCCCAATCCTGCGACACAAAATAATCTCAATGTCCATAATCGCCGACTCCCTCAGCGAACCAAAACGCTGGGAAATCACGGTGTGATCAAGTCACACAAGGCTACTCGTGGTTACTCAGACCACCAACTCACTCACCCTGAGTGTACGTATACCGTCAACTTACTCAAACAAGTGGTGTAACTAGAACACATTGAATACCAGCCCAGCAGTGAACACACATCTCAATACTAGGGTTCCACTAGCCAACCGTGGCTAAGAGTACCTGCTCATACAATCACTGAACCCGACAAAATCACTCTGCTCGGCGCACAGTATCCAATGTTCAGTCCACAACACAGCCAAACAATTTATATCAGAACCAAGCCGATTACCAACACATTAGTTACACACCACTGGTACATCCCATGTACCGCCACCAGGCACAACAAGCCTGCAAGGTACCAATCCTCGTACGACGTACCCTGCACGTACATCAATCCATCAATCCACCTACAACCACCCAGGTCATAGCCAAACACGTTCTAGTAACGGAGTACATTTTCCCAGCCAACATGAGACAAACGAACTCCACCCATCATCTAGTTCCAATTCCGAATCCGAATTCGCAATTTCGTAAGAAATCCCGAATCCGAACCCAGACATCATGTTTTTAATCCATTTCCAAATTCGAATCCGAAATCATTACTCCGTAAGCTAGCATTGAAATAATCATTCCGCACCCAAATTCAGTAATCCATTTTCGAGCTTCGCAATCGAATCCTGAATCGTCACCCAGAAATTCGATTCCAAAACTCAAAATCTCGTTTACGTCCATCAAGACGTAACATAACCGAATCTATCGGTTGCCTGTCCAAACACTCGATTGACTTCATAGGGAAGCCAATCCCAATATTCACACGTCAAAGGTTGACAAAATCCGACCACTTCGGAAACCTACTCAACCAAGTCACAACCCATATGGACTTACTGTAACGACCCGTCCCGAATTCCGGGATTAGATTAGTCACTAATCTTGATTAGCGAGGTTGAACGGTGGTTAGTAGGGCGGAATCGGATAAATTGTGCAAAATGACCGTTTTGCCCCTGGTCGTGGGCAAAATGTTGACTTTTTGTTCGGGCGGTCAAATGGACTTTGACCGATGACCGTGACGTAGTTCGGGACGTCACGAGTTCATAGACAGGTGGCACGTTCGATTCCGACATTCGTAGAGAAAGTTATGGTGTTCGGAAGTTGAGGGGTATTTTGGTAATTTGGCTTGTTAGGGGCCAAATGTTGACTTTTTGATCGGGAGGTCCGATGGACGAAGGCCAAGGACCGTTACGTAGGTATCGTCGATACGAATCCAACGATAGGCGGCATGCTGAAATCGAAGATTCGACGACGAAGTTATGGTCAAGGACGTAAAACGCGATTAACCGAGACTCGGAATAAAATAATAATATTTAAATAGGTGAACAGTAACTGACGAATCTGGACCCTTGGATGTAGTCCACATGTCACTCATCCCCACCTTCCCTAAAATCTGGATCCTTGTTGGCCATTGGATTATTTAATCCATTTTCTCCCCTTAAATCCTCACCATCCATTCAAACCTCAGATTAAATCTGGGCCCTTGATCTCATCTCTTTCTTCCCTTCATCTACTGATCACACTCATCCCTCTCACTCTGTTCTTTCTCCCACCCGAAACACATACGCACACAACCTACATGAACCACCTCACCAATCTCTTCTGTGTTGGTGTGTGAGTGAGATGAGCTGCACGGTGAGGCATGAGAGACGGCGGGGGGACGACGGAGACGGCGGAGACGACGGCGGCAAAACAAAAACAGAGGAGCAAAAATGCAGAATTTGGAAGATCGTTATGGACTGGCTTTTGATCGCTTTAGAGGGATGTATGATGTTCCTGGAGTCGAGCTAGGCATGCTGGTGGCCACGGCGGTAGCCACGGCGGCGAGGTAAGCCTCGAACCCGTGAGTTCGTTTCGGGTATAAAAATGGCAGCCTGAGTTTTACGGTGTGTTAATCAATCTAGTGACCAGGATGTTGATCTTGGGGATGAAACGAGTTGGTAGGGACCGTTTTCGAGGAGAATGGTGGTCGGAACTGGGGGCAGTCGACGGTGGAGTTTTGGTCGTGAGCTTCTCGATCGAGGAGGTACAATCTAGACGTGTTTTCTAGTTTTTAATTCCACAGAACCCTTAGTTTAACTTGGACGATCTTGTAGGAACAAACAGAACTGAAAATGGTCGAGAAATGGCGGAGAACCAGTCGGGTTGGGCCGCGGGTCACGGTGACCCGTTTATCAGAGAAACGGGTTTGAACGGTGACACTGTTCACGGCGCGTGAGTTTCACGCGCAGCCACTCACGGCGGCGCGTGACGGCGCGTGGGCACGAATCTCGAGGTGAGGTCAACATGACTTCTGTCCTATTTAATGTAACGGACATTTTGGAATTGGTTTCGTGTCGATCGGACACCGTCTCGATAGTGTTCGGGATGTCCGAAGGTTTTAAATTAAGTTTAAAAATAAGTAAAAATTCGGGAAAATTACGGGACTTTGATAGGATGTTAATGATGAGGTTAGTGACCCTCTAATGTGATTTGGACAGGATTGGGAGTCCCGGTGATAGTGGTGTGGCCCGGGAGGGCCGGTGGCACGCGTATCGAGGCACACGGTTAAAACGGTCTGTGAGTGGACTTTGGTTTTATAAATCCTATGCATGCTTAAATGTGTTATATGGTTTATATACATGATTTCTATGATGGTATTTGTGAGTATTGATTTTGGGTATGTTGCACGTATTTCGAGGTATTTTCCGTATTTCACGTGTATCGGGATTAACGGTTTATTTGTGGTTTTGCATGCTTGTGGTTAAATAAATATTATGATAAAATGGTTTTTATATTGGAAAGATGAACTCGGGCTTGAGGCCCACTTGTTTTGGAAATTTTGGACTTGGAGTCCATTTGAGAATCGGGCCGGGGGCCCAGTTGGTTAATGAAATCGGGCCAGGGGCCCAGTTGGTATGAAATCGGGCTGAGACCCATTTGAGTTATGTTATCGGGCCAGGGGCCCAGTTGATTTATGAATTCGGGCCGTGGGCCCAGTGGGTTTATAAGTCGGGCTGCGGGCCCAGTTGGTTTACAAATCGGGCCGTGGGCCCAGTGGTTCATAAAATCGGGCATGAGGCCCAGTTGGATAATAAATGTGATTTCGGGTCAGGGACCCTATATTTTATAATGGTGATTTTGGGTCAAGGACCCTAAATGGAATTATGTGGTTTTATGGAAATTTCGGGCAGGGCCCAATGGTAATGGTGTGGTAAAAGGATTTAATAAAACTGTTTTTCCATATACCATCTGGATACAAGGATATATGATGGTCTCCTCCAGATGTCTGGGACACTGGGGAAGTCACGGTGCATTGCCTGCGAGGGGTCATTATACGGAGCAGCCGGACCGTATGATGACTCAGGAGCAGGATTGCTATGATTGACGTCAGGGACGTCAGACATCAGGGATGTCAGATATATGGACCCGGAGAGACCCCGGGCAGCACGCGTAGCTTATGAAACCGTGAGATATGACGTCAGGGACGTCTAGCGTCTGGGACGCTAAGCATCTGGGATGCTGGTGATGGTAATGGTAAAATATGGATTAATGAATAAAATGGCTTATTGGTTGGATATGTGTTATGTGGTAAAAATGGATTATTGGTTATGATATGGTATGTAGGGTCGGGGACCCTAAATGGTTTTGGATTTTTGAATTGATGTTCATCTATGGTCGTGGGTGGTGACCCACATGGTTTTAATATGTATGGTGGTGGTATTCCACGCTTTTGGGCTGAGTTCCCACACTTGGTTTTTGGTTAACGGTTTTCGGGCTAAGGCCCTAATGGCTCGGTTGAGCAAACGTTTTGGTTACTGGTTTTTGGTGGCATGCATACGTTTTTATTGGAGGGCATAAATGTCTTATAAATGTATTTGGTAAACTTATTGGTTTTTGTCCACTCACAGCTTTTGGTTTTAATGCCCTTCAGGTTGATTACGGATGCGATTGCAGCAGAGACTGGGACATTGCACACCTCCTCCATCGGTCCTTGCGCACTCTGGATGGCCCGTTTGGGCAGTAGCTCTTGGTTATCCCTTGTCTGACACCCCTTGTTGGACGGGAGCAGGGCACATTCCATGGTAATCCCGGGGGGATTGGGATGGGTCCTGTCACTTACTCCGAAAAGAAGTTCAGTCCCGTTAATTACGACTCACATATCAAGGTAAGAGTGATAAACTCTCCACCCATCTGGATCATCAAGATCACAATCCATATCCATCGCTACGTCATCCGACAAATAACATCACGATCCTAGATCGCCACATCGTCCAAAGTCGACAACATCAAAAATCAGATCCACCTAGGATCCACACATGCTCACATAGATAACAAATCATCTGGAAGCTGATCGTAGGGTCTTACACCCTCAATTGAATCATTCGTCAAATTTCCCTTGGTGGAAAGATGACCTCGCATTTCACTACCAAATCCAAAATTACACACTACTTCTTGTGTCCAATGACCCAAGCCAAACATGGGTCCACCTACCAATACACGCTCAACGTACTGATAGCAACAATCGTCATCTGCCACGGCAGGAAAAATATGAAGTCAACCCCAATGACTTCGGAATACCAATCACCGATGCGGAAACGAGCACTCCTCTCGTCTCCTAATCACAACTCTCCCCGAAACGGGAGTTCCAACCATGTTGGAAACAGACATGCTCCCAATGAGATGTCAAGTCCAACCACTGGACTGCCCACGTTCATACCTCACTTGGACCACCACGTGTCCAAAATCAATTCATTACTCGGACCTCACGTCCGTCAATAATCATGTACGCACACCCCGATTCCGAACGAGATATCTACAATTTTGCCTGAATGTGCATACCATACTGCCTTCGTTTCACATCACAGCCTAAACAGGTTCAATCCTCAGGTTCCAAGTGATTCACAATCACACAATCATGACGTCAATACCACGAATGGTTTTCCCCGACTTTTCCAATTTCAATAATTTCCTTGTACTTCCTGGGGATATAAGAAGTATACCATCATACCAATCTCGGAGTTGACAACAACTCCCCAAATCCACTGATTCTCATGACGTAGGGAACATCGTCCCTAGATTCCCCAAGTTTCAATCATACCTTTTGATCCATTCATCACTTGTCATCATATATCTGTTAGGACTTATCCCAACACGACACAACCTCCACTGGAACCCATCCGGTCCAAGACTCAATCACCTCTGAGTCGCAGATACCAATCACATGTCCATCATGACAGAGTCACACCCCAACTGGTGGCTCATCGTCCTCACAATTACTGTCACCAGCACCAGCATACCATCATCAACACTAGTATCAGCACACAGGCATCCATACTAGTATTGGCATAAAGGCATCACCATACCAACATCCATACATAGCACACGAACATCCACACTAGCACACGAACACCCATGCTAGCATACTGTGTGCTAAGTTGTTACACTGGATCTCCGTTCATTACGAACGACGATCCCGTAACAGCACTCGTACCCCACGACTATGGGTACCTCCAATTTTCGCCATCGGCACATCAGGATAATGGACGTTCCCTGAACATCCCCTGATCCCCAAGTGTCAAAACCACACTAAATACCCTCGATAGCCAGTCATCTCGACACAACTGTCGACCAACAGTCATCGTTGTCAAGATCCGTATCCACACATCACACTAGTATTCGATCCGACACGGGATTCCATATTTTATCTCACAACCGTATCCATAGATCGAAACCCATAGGACTCACTGGAGTCATCCACATGGTCATCCACGACCTCAGCCGCTCGTCGCAGCACAAGTTCTCATTTAAAGTTCACTTTTCCAGTCCATCGTATAAATTAGGGTTCCAAGATCACACCCTAGGGTTCCACCGAACTCAACTGCCTTCTGCAGTAAAATCCACAACCTGACCGACCCCGCGGTCCTGACATCGTATAGACGTCCAATCCAATCCAATCGTCAACTCAACGTGGGTTCCATCGTGGGTTCCACCACGAAGGTCATCGGCTAACTCCGATGCACCAACCCCCGTACACTAGCCAACACTACTAGGGTCCAAAACTTAGACCAATACTCAACTGAGTTTCACATTTCCAATCAAATGGGGTTCCCTGAACCTAGCTGTGCCCAGTGGCACAACAATCCATCATCACATGACCGAACCGACGGTCCCACATTACCAGTTAATCGTATACAACCCCACTTGGGTTGAATCGCATCAATGCACGGCGTATCGGGCCAAATACACCCAATCCACCATACAAACCCGAGACTATCTATCAGGTTGACAACGGAACAGCAGCCCAAGGAGACATCACACCCTCGTCCTTCGCGCACAAAAGAGCAAAACCTGCTCTGATACCACTTGACACGACCCATCCCAATCCCCCTAGGATTACCATGGGATGTGCCATGCTCCCGTCTGACAAGAGGTGTCAGACAAGGGATAACCTATTGCCACTGCCCAAACGGGCTTCCAGAGTGTGTAAGGATCGATGGAGGAGGTGTGCGATGCTCAAGTCTCTACTGCAGTTGCATCCGGAATCAACCTGAAGGGCATTGAAAACAAAAGCTGTGAGTGGACGAAAATAAACAAGTCTGTTTAAAACATTTATAAGACATTTATGCCCCTCAGTAAAATCATATGCATGCACCAAAAACCAATAATCCCTTATTTATTTTGAAATAACCATTAGGGCCTTAGCCCGGAAACCAAAGCATAGTTTCAAATTCCAAAAGTCAATCCAAGAGTTATTTCGTCAATCCAGTAATATTCATTTATTATTTTTCCATCTCCAGCATCCCCGATACCTAGCGTCCTAGACGCTTGACGTTCCAGACGTCATATCTCACGGTATTAAGCAACGCGTGCTGCCCGGGGTCTCACCGGGTCCATATCTCTGACATCCCCGATGTCTGACGTCCATGACGTCCAGCAATCCTGCTCCTGGATCACTATATGGTCCGGTAGCTCCGTACAATGAGCCCTCGCAGGCAATGCACCGTGACTTCTCCAGTGTCCCCGACATTTGGAGGAGACCAGGATATAAATATCCTCATATCGAGATGGTTTTATGGAACACATTTTATTATTCATTTCCAAAATATCACAAGGGCCCTGCCCCGAATTTCCATAAAACCGTCATAAGTCCAAATAGTTGAATCAAATCCGAAATAGTTTATTCAATTCCATTTTAGAGTTCCCGACCCGAAATCACATATATAAGTCAACTGGGCCCTTGGCCCGATTTGATAAGTCAACTGGGCCCCTGGCCCGATTTCACTTTATCAAATCCGTAACCGTTTCATGAAATCATATCCATCCATATTTATGGAAATAAGTGCAAATCTGGAAAACCTCGATTCACGTGCAAACACGTAAATCGCCTCGAAATGCGTGAAAACATATAAATTTACTGATATCCAAAATAAATCATATAATCCCAATTATAACAATCATGAAACAGTTATGCATGCATCGAATTTATAAAACCAATGTCCACTCACAGACCGTTTAACCGAGCGCCTCGATACGCGTGCCATAGGCCTTCCCGGGCCACACCACAATCACCGGGACTCCCAATCCTGTTCAAATCACATTAGAGGATCACTAACCTCATCAATAACATCCTATTCAAGTACCGTAATTTTCCCGAATTTTTACGTATTTTTAAACTGGATTTAAAACCTTCGGACATCCCGAACAATATCGAAACGGGATCCGATCGACACGAAACCAATGCTAAAATGTTCGTTACATTGCATAGGATAAAAGTCATGTTGACCTCACCTCGAGATTCGTGCCCACGCGCCGTCACGCGCCGCCGTGAGTGGCTGCGCGTGAAAGCCACGCGCCTACTACAGTGACTGCTACAGTCACCATCTTCACCCGTTTGTCTGGTAAACGGGTCGAAAAACCCGCGATAGGATCCGGTTCAATCTCACTCAATTCGACATCAATTCAATCCGTTCTTGATCCTACAACAATCATCAATCCACCAATTTCAGTTCTGTGTCCATGATTAGCATCAACCATCGATCAATCGTGTCAACAACCCGTGATCACCCAAAACGGGTCGATCACCAAAACTCCTCCAATCCTTAACCATTATCAAATTAACTTCACAGGAAGTTAATAAGGACTAATACGAACTAATTAGCATGATTAATTGAACTCGACAATACCTCAATCGTCACAACTCAAGCTTGAGTTTTCCGGCCGTCCACCATGTCCGTTCACGGCCCTAGGAGCTCCCAAGCTTGCCCCATTTGATCTGGTTCGACGCATTGAATGTCAGGACCCACCCCGGTTCCACCCCGAAACGCGAGGTAAATCCCGCTCCCGTCTGACTCCCCGCCACAAAAACTCAAGTAAAACGCACTCGAACCCAGTCAGACGCAGGAGTAAATACAAAATATCCCAACCTTATCGTTTACAGAGCATAGCACTAAATTACAAGGAAAATAAAAACCGATAAAGCACACGCACACAGAAGCCTTTAAACTCTTCTAGGATCCCTCACGTCACTTCTATGCCTCGGACACTGCCTCGACGTCAAGACCCCGCGCTCGCTCCACAACCTGGAGGGCAATTTAAAACAGAAAATGTGAGTGGACCAGAAAGTACGAAAAGTTCAAAATCACTTAATATGAAAACCGAGTTTAACCCTCCGTTTTAAAACCACATGCATAACCAACAGTTATGAACACAGTTATAAAATAATCATTATAAAACATCATAAGGAACAGAAACACTATAAAATATCATAAGAAACCATAACATGAGTATCAGAAAACTGTATCATAAACCATGAACATTAACTCATAAATATCCCGATCAAACCTGCTGGATCTATCCGAGTCTTGAAACTCCCAAGTCTTTAAACTCAATCCAGGCCTTAATCATATCCGAGTCTTTAAACTCCCGAGTCTTTAAACTCAAAGGCCTACGGGGAAAATCAATATATCCGAGTCTTTAAACTCCCGAGTCTTTAAACTCAATCCGGGTCTTTAAACGCAATCCGGCCGGTCCCCCGTCACATATATCCGGGTCTTTAAACCCAATATCCAGATCCAGCAAATCCAATCCCAAAACCATTTGAAAACCATTTACCAATCCACATCCAAACCCGAATTCGAAATCACTGGTCCGATGCCCTTCCCGGCATCCAGAACCGTCATTCCGAACCCAAATCCGGAAATTCACTTTCCAACTTTAAAACCAACTTCCATTTCCAAAATCCGTTTCTAAAACCCACTTATAACCATTGAAAACCACTTATCATTTGAAATCCCAAAACCATAGCATATATTCCAGAAACCAACCATTCCTCGTAAAACGTGCTAAAAACCAATTTCCTCGAAAAACGTGTAATAATGTAAAACCAACCAAACATATTCGATAAACATAAAATCATGATTAAAAACCATAAGACAATTATAGAAAACAGTTATGCATGCTCGAGTTTAGAGAAGAGGTCCACTCACAGTACTGAGCCCTATTCGCGTCCCGAACGTCCAGCCCGTTCCTCGGCTTCCTCGGGAAATCCCGATCCTGTCAAACACCGTCAAATTACGTCACTAATACGTCTACAAACACTCACCTAAATTCCCTAAACAAAATCCCCGAACCGAAGACCTAGAACCCCGGGACCCTAAACCTTCACCCTCGCGGAACTAAACTCAAACGACTTCCGATTAACCCGAAACCAACTCCATTGAACTCAACACAACTCCTAGACCAAAAGTCAAGTTGACTGTTTCTCCCAGAACCGCCGCACGCGCCTCCACGCGCCGCCCAAAGTGGCTGCGCGTGGCCCCACGCGCCAGCTACAGTACCATCTTCAACCCGTGCTGAACCGGCCGTCGCAGGCTGAACCGGCGAGACTTGATCTCCGCCGTCCGGCCACCAATTCAGCCCCTGCCTTCACCAGCAGCTTCGTCCAGACACCACGAATCCAATCCCCAACTCCGTTCACCTCGACACCATCCCTAGCCCGTCGACTAAGCTCAAAACCAGACGGCTAAATGTCCCCCTGTTTCACGACTCCTCAACTCCAGTCACCTCCCGTCACGGTGGTGACACCAAACGGTCCCTAAGACCTCACTGAATCTAGACCAACACCCCTATACCGTCGACTCAGCCCCTACCTACACGACTCGCCGTTTGAACCCACGGCCAAAACAGAGTACTGAAGGTCCCTCCGTCGTGCCCTCCACCACTGTGCACCACCCATCACGGCAGCACACTCAAACGATTCCTAGGACCCTCAGGAGTCTCACCCGAACCGCCAGATCCCTCGACTCTAGCCCTAGGTCCACGACTTTCAAATTGAATTTTCACGGCAAAACAGAGCAAAGAAGCCTTACCCTTCGATTGCAGCTCCGCCGTGCGCACTGCCGCCTACCACGGTGGCCGTTGGACTCCTTACAGTCTCCTCAGCCTCCCCTGGCCTTGGTTTGCCTCGCCTCACGGCGTAGCCACCACCTCAACCTCACAAGCTCCCTGTT
Organism: Prinsepia uniflora; assembly: GCA_032719365.1. Classification (NCBI taxonomy): domain Eukaryota; kingdom Viridiplantae; phylum Streptophyta; class Magnoliopsida; order Rosales; family Rosaceae; genus Prinsepia; species Prinsepia uniflora. The sequence goes on along the minus strand of CM064864.1, from coordinate 1,222,823 downwards.
TCCCCAAAATTTCTCCACACCTCCGCCGTGCCGCCGTGCACGATTGCACCACAAATTCACGGCCACCAGCTCCGCCTTGCCTCACTGTCACTCTCACAATTCGCTAATCACTCACCCTTGCACCCAGATCGATCAATTCCCCTCAATTCTCACACTCTGTTTCTCTGTGTTTGTCGAAGAACAACACACACACACGGGTTCACCCAAATAGTTAGGACCGTGAACACACAGGATCGCACCAGAAGCCTCTACACACCTGCTGACAGGACCCGCCCCGATCCCCCTGGGACCACCCGGGACGTGCCCTGCTCCCGTCTGACACCCGACGTTAAAATACCAAAAATACCCTTATTGAAGATAAAATGCATAAAGAAAATCCATAGTATAGTCATACATAGCACACCACACAAATACTCAAATACAAATAGTGTCAGACAAGGGATGGTTCCCGAATACAGTTTATTGAGCACGACTTTAGACACACTACGTGCCAACCTACCCAGCAGTAGGGTTCAGGTACGCAACGTAAACCTATGCCTCTTCCTCCTCGGGATCCTCCTCCTCCTCCTCGGGATCCTCCTCCTCGATAGCACTACCTGGAGGGGTAGTAAAACAACAAAGGTGAGTGGGCCGAAACTCAAGGTTTACAAAGTAGTTTACCATTTCGAAAACATATAGCTTTTCCCCTCCGTTTTCCGAAAATACATGCATGGTATCAAAACCACAAAACCATATAGTCATAAGCAGAATAATATCAACATAATATAATCTTAGTCACTGCACTATACATCCCAACCCGGACATCCCAGATGCCTGACGTCCCAGACGCCCAATAAGGTCACAGTCTCAAGGCTACGCGTGCCACCCGGGGTCTCAATCCCGAGTCCAAATTCCGAACCTAGTCCGAGCATGGCATTCTAGATGCCTGACGTCCCAGACGTCCAATAGTAGCAATCCTGCTCCTGAGTCACTCTACGGTCCGGTCCCTCCGTAGAATGACTCCTCACAGGCAATGCGCCGTGACCGCTCCGGTGTACCTACATCCGGAGGAGATAGAATCCTAGGGTAGATCTATACAGTGCAGTACCACAGATAATATCGAGATCCATTATACATATATATGACTCCAAACCATTTATAAACAACCAGACGGGTCTCATGCCCAAACATCGTAATACGTGCCATAAATCGTACACAAGATAAACAGATACTTTTATCAAATCACATATAGATATAGTAGAAAGTAAAACAGTTATGCATGCCGAAGTTTAGTGAAATCAAAGGCCCACTCACAGTACAATCCCGCTGCACTCCCGAGCGTAAAGCCCCGTCCAAGGTTTAAAGTACAATTCCTGTCATGCCCAAAACATACGTAAAGGTCACTTTAAGTCCCTACTAAACAACTACGAAACCCTAGACTGAAACCGGCCCGGGAAAGCCGTCCGAACACGCTTCCCAAGGCATCAAACCCTAATTTGACCAACTTAACGATCTCCGATCGACACGAAACCACCGCCATTGGATCCGTATCGTCGAAACCTTGAAAATGGCACTGGTCCCACACAAAACACTGTTCACACGCGCCCCCCACGCGCCGGTCAACCCTCTGGTCAACAGTGCTACAGTGATGCTAACGTCAGCATGACGTCACTGCTGACGTCAGCATGACGTCATCACTGACAGTGTCAGAGGACACGTGTCAACAGTCCATTGGTCCCTGGTCTGACAATATTCTGACATGATGACGTCATCATGACGTCACTGCTGACGTCAGCATGATGACGTCATCAGCTACAGTATCGGGTCTGCGAATCGGGTCACCGCAGACCCACGGTTCGACCCGATCACAGATCGTGATTCCGGCCACCAAAATCGATGGGGTTTGTTCCTATGGACTCGTCTGAACATGTTCTATGGCTCTGTGTGATCAAAACTGGATTTTAAGATCAAGGAATCACCTGAAAAACGACGGGGAAATGGCTGCCGGTTCTGGTTCGTCTTCTCCGGCGAGCCGTCACGTTTCCAGCCACCAACTCAGGTCCAAAACACTCGTCTAGTCTCCTAGGTTAAGTCTCAAAAACAACCAAACAAATGCAACGTTAAAAACGGACGGTTTGAGGCAGGGAAGGAAAATCGGCCTTCACGGGTTTGCAGGCTTACCGCCGCCGTGTCGCCGCCGTGGGCTGCCCAGTCCAGTCCTACGCCGTCCAGAGGTCACAATGGTCCTAGCCCTAGGTTGGTTCGAGCCCAGACGTCACGGTTTGGATGGTTGGATGGTTTTGGGCTGCACGGGTCCTCACGGGTTTGTGGGTTTTCCGGGTTGCTCCGCCGTCCGTGGTGGTGGTGATGGTCGTCTGGAGGTGGCTGAGATGTAGGCTGGTGTGTGGGTTGAGGCTGAGGGGTGGTGTGATGGCTGATGTGTTTGTGCAGAGAATGGGAGGTTGCACGGTTTGAAGGAAGAAATGAAAATGAAGAAGTGAGTCTCTGATGGCTTAAGAACAGAAGGAGAAATAGAATGGACGGCTGAGATTCATCCTGAGTGAAGAGTGAAGGGTGAGGATTTAAGGAAAATAAACTAATTAATTAATCCCATGGCAGACCAAGATCCAGAATGTTGGGGATGATGTGGATGGGGTAGATGAGTGACATGTGTCACTCATCAAGGGTCCAGATTGATTGGGTTAAAGTAAATCAGATTATACTATTTTATTATTAATTTAAGTTCCGAGTCTCGGTTAGTTCGGTTACGTTCTTGACCATAACTTTTTCGTCGTAAGTCCGATTTCAGCGTGCCGCCTGTCTACGGATTCGTATCGACGAGACCTACGTAACGGTCATTGGCCCTCGTCCGTTGGACTTCCCGGGTCAAAAGTCAACATTTGGCCCCCAAATGGTCAAATTACCAAAATGCCCCTCGACTTCCGAACGTCACAACTTCTTCCTCGAACGTCGGAATCGAACGTGCCACCTGCCTATGAACTCGTGACGTCCTAAACTACGTCACGGTCACGTATCAAAGTCCTAAATACTTCCCGAGGTAAAAGTCAACTTTCCCCCCCCCCCTCAGGGGCAAAACGGTCAATTTACAATAAAATAATAATTACGAAAGTTCGGGTCGTTACACCTGCCATGTGTCACCATCCCTTCAAACTATATCCCATCTGTTTAAACCCTAGCCGTCCATTCCTTTCTCTCTGCACAAATCCCCATAAACTCAAAAAGACTAAAATACCCTTCTGTTTAACATATTTTTACGGTTTTACCGAAACTTCCTAGACCCGTAACTCTCGCCTCGTAAGTCCGATGAATACGTGCCGCCTGTCATCGAACTCAGGACGACAAGAACTATCTAACCATCCTAGGTCAACCTACCAAAACTCGATTATACGAAAAATCAACTATTCCCCCTACTTTACCCAAATTACGGTTAAGCCCTCAACCTTCCGAACATCACAACTTCCTCCTCGGATGTCGGAATCGGGCGTGCCACCAGCCTAAGGATTCGTGACGACCTAAACTACGTCCTGGTCACTGGTCAATCCCCAATTGACCACCCGACATAAAAGTCAACATTTCTGCCCGACCCAGGGGCAAAATCGTCATTCTAAGTTCCCGGACCCCTCGGGACCACCTAACCCTTGATTAACCTTACTAATCACACCTTAATCACTCTACTAATCCCAATTCTCGGGACGGGTTGTTACAATCTACCCACCTAAATAGAATTTAGTCCCCGAAATTCCACAGCTAGTTCCCAACACCTAGGGTCTCCTACCCGGTAAAGAACAACCTCTCCTAGGTTTCCTGTCTATCATCTCCACCTTGGGTATTTCACTCCATCCCCAGCTACTGTTACCACAGCCAACCCTAGCTATGTAGCAACTACATGGTGTACGCAAGGGAAACTCTATGAACAGAAAACAAAGGTATTATAAAATACCTCATTTCACAATACCCGACAGAAGTCATAGAGTACATCCTCGTATACAACCACCCATCTCCCTCGGCTACTATTCCGGCCACGGTCGGACTAACTTCACAAAGTCCTAAAGGCAAACTCTAGCTTGTGGGTTCTCTCCTTCAATAACCTCATTTCGATCAGTTATAGTCACTCCTTTCCTCTACTTCCCGTCAACCTGCTACGGAACTTACTATACACTCCAAGTCCCCTAGGAAAACTCCTAGACTCTACCCCGAAATCCAACAACCAAACCAACAGAACAACCAAAAGTGAAACAAATACCTGTCCCCACATCTGGTATCGACTGATCCTCCTGCTGAGTCATCGAGAACACCCGGGCCTGAGATCCTGACGCTCTACCACGTCCCCTCGAACTACTCGTGGCTGTGCCACCACCTCCTCTAGTGCCCGCTGTCCCTGATGCTGTACTCTGTCCGGACTCCGCTACTCCTCTGCCTACACCACCTTCCTGTGGCAACAGTGGACACTCACGTCGGAAATGACCTCGCTCCCCGCAATAGAAACACACATTCCAGCCTGGTCCACTGCTCAGTCTCCCCGTAGACGCTACCGACGTCGCACTCGCTTGCGGAGTCGGCGGTGCTCGGTAACCCCAAAATCCTGAACTCTGGGCACTACCAGGCCTACCAAAACGATCATCGCCCGACGAGGACGATCCACCGAAGTTACCCCTTTTCGGTGTCCGCTGGCTCGAAACTCCAGGAATAGAAGGTTCCCGGCGTCGCACCGGCAAACTAGCCTCAACTCGCACCGCAGCATCCGACAAGTCTCGGAGGGTAGCAAAAGATCCAGCCGTCACTACGGCTCGAATCTCACCTCGCAAACCCAACTCAAACCTACGGCACTTCTCGGCTTCAGTGGCCACAAAAGCAGGAGCAAACCGAGACAACATCTGGAACTTCCGTTCATACTCTGCCACGGTCATATTCCCTTGCTGGAGATGCAAAAACTCTGCCTCCTTGGCATCCCGGAAAGAACGAGGATAATACTGCTCCAGAAACCGTTCCCTGAACGTCTCCCAGGTCACACTATGGACATCCCAACCGGACAACTCGAGGGTATACCACCACTCGTACGCCGCACCATCTAGTAAAAAGGTAGCCAGCAACACTCGCTCCTCCGGCGGACAATGCATCACCGCAAAAATCCGCTCAAGTCGGGTAATCCACCTCTGGGCTTCCTCAGGATCAGCCCCGCCACTAAAAGTAGTAGCCCCGAGCCGCTGGGCTCGCTCAATCGTGGCACTCTCCGTCTCTCTGGCTACTTCTTCAGGTTGTGGAGAGGGTCTACGTCTCGGAGGCATCGTCAACCGCACGCTGAAAGAGGCATAGAAGTAGTCAAACAACTGAAACACAACCTCACAAACCGACAGACCCAACAAACTCGACAAACCTATGCTCTGATACCAATTGTCAGGACCCACCCCGGTTCCACCCCGAAACGCGAGGTAAATCCCGCTCCCGTCTGACTCCCCGCCACAAAAACTCAAGTAAAACTCACTCGAACCCAGTCAGACGCAGGAGTAAATACAAAATATCCCAACCTTATCGTTTACAGAGCATAGCACTAAATTACAAGGAAAATAAAAACCGATAAAGCACACGCACACAGAAGCCTTTAAACTCTTCTAGGATCCCTCACGTCACTTCTATGCCTCGGACACTGCCTCGACGTCAAGACCCCGCGCTCGCTCCACAACCTGGAGGGCAATTTAAAACAGAAAATGTGAGTGGACCAGAAAGTACGAAAAGTTCAAAATCACTTAATATGAAAACCGAGTTTAACCCTCCGTTTTAAAACCACATGCATAACCAACAGTTATGAACACAGTTATAAAATAATCATTATAAAACATCATAAGGAACAGAAACACTATAAAATATCATAAGAAACCATAACATGAGTATCAGAAAACTGTATCATAAACCATGAACATTAACTCATAAATATCCCGATCAAACCTGCTGGATCTATCCGAGTCTTGAAACTCCCAAGTCTTTAAACTCAATCCAGGCCTTAATCATATCCGAGTCTTTAAACTCCCGAGTCTTTAAACTCAAAGGCCTACGGGGAAAATCAATATATCCGAGTCTTTAAACTCCCGAGTCTTTAAACTCAATCCGGGTCTTTAAACGCAATCCGGCCGGTCCCCCGTCACATATATCCGGGTCTTTAAACCCAATATCCAGATCCAGCAAATCCAATCCCAAAACCATTTGAAAACCATTTACCAATCCACATCCAAACCCGAATTCGAAATCACTGGTCCGATGCCCTTCCCAGCATCCAGAACCGTCATTCCGAACCCAAATCCGGAAATTCACTTTCCAACTTTAAAACCAACTTCCATTTCCAAAATCCGTTTCTAAAACCCACTTATAACCATTGAAAACCACTTATCATTTGAAATCCCAAAACCATAGCATATATTCCAGAAACCAACCATTCCTCGTAAAACGTGCTAAAAACCAATTTCCTCGAAAAACGTGTAATAATGTAAAACCAACCAAACATATTCGATAAACATAAAATCATGATTAAAAACCATAAGACAATTATAGAAAACAGTTATGCATGCTCGAGTTTAGAGAAGAGGTCCACTCACAGTACTGAGCCCTATTCGCGTCCCGAACGTCCAGCCCGTTCCTCGGCTTCCTCGGGAAATCCCGATCCTGTCAAACACCGTCAAATTACGTCACTAATACGTCTACAAACACTCACCTAAATTCCCTAAACAAAATCCCCGAACCGAAGACCTAGAACCCCGGGACCCTAAACCTTCACCCTCGCGGAACTAAACTCAAACGACTTCCGATTAACCCGAAACCAACTCCATTGAACTCAACACAACTCCTAGACCAAAAGTCAAGTTGACTGTTTCTCCCAGAACCGCCGCACGCGCCTCCACGCGCCGCCCAAAGTGGCTGCGCGTGGCCCCACGCGCCAGCTACAGTACCATCTTCAACCCGTGCTGAACCGGCCGTCGCAGGCTGAACCGGCGAGACTTGATCTCCGCCGTCCGGCCACCAATTCAGCCCCTGCCTTCACCAGCAGCTTCGTCCAGACACCACGAATCCAATCCCCAACTCCGTTCACCTCGACACCATCCCTAGCCCGTCGACTAAGCTCAAAACCAGACGGCTAAATGTCCCCCTGTTTCACGACTCCTCAACTCCAGTCACCTCCCGTCACGGTGGTGACACCAAACGGTCCCTAAGACCTCACTGAATCTAGACCAACACCCCTATACCGTCGACTCAGCCCCTACCTACACGACTCGCCGTTTGAACCCACGGCCAAAACAGAGTACTGAAGGTCCCTCCGTCGTGCCCTCCACCACTGTGCACCACCCATCACGGCAGCACACTCAAACGATTCCTAGGACCCTCAGGAGTCTCACCCGAACCGCCAGATCCCTCGACTCTAGCCCTAGGTCCACGACTTTCAAATTGAATTTTCACGGCAAAACAGAGCAAAGAAGCCTTACCCTTCGATTGCAGCTCCGCCGTGCGCACTGCCGCCTACCACGGTGGCCGTTGGACTCCTTACAGTCTCCTCAGCCTCCCCTGGCCTTGGTTTGCCTCGCCTCACGGCGTAGCCACCACCTCAACCTCACAAGCTCCCTGTTTCCCCAAAATTTCTCCACACCTCCGCCGTGCCGCCGTGCACGATTGCACCACAAATTCACGGCCACCAGCTCCGCCTTGCCTCACTGTCACTCTCACAATTCGCTAATCACTCACCCTTGCACCCAGATCGATCAATTCCCCTCAATTCTCACACTCTGTTTCTCTGTGTTTGTCGAAGAACAACACACACACACGGGTTCACCCAAATAGTTAGGACCGTGAACACACAGGATCGCACCAGAAGCCTCTACACACCTGCTGACAGGACCCGCCCCGATCCCCCTGGGACCACCCGGGACGTGCCCTGCTCCCGTCTGACACCCGACGTTAAAATACCAAAAATACCCTTATTGAAGATAAAATGCATAAAGAAAATCCATAGTATAGTCATACATAGCACACCACACAAATACTCAAATACAAATAGTGTCAGACAAGGGATGGTTCCCGAATACAGTTTATTGAGCACGACTTTAGACACACTACGTGCCAACCTACCCAGCAGTAGGGTTCAGGTACGCAACGTAAACCTATGCCTCTTCCTCCTCGGGATCCTCCTCCTCCTCCTCGGGATCCTCCTCCTCGATAGCACTACCTGGAGGGGTAGTAAAACAACAAAGGTGAGTGGGCCGAAACTCAAGGTTTACAAAGTAGTTTACCATTTCGAAAACATATAGCTTTTCCCCTCCGTTTTCCGAAAATACATGCATGGTATCAAAACCACAAAACCATATAGTCATAAGCAGAATAATATCAACATAATATAATCTTAGTCACTGCACTATACATCCCAACCCGGACATCCCAGATGCCTGACGTCCCAGACGCCCAATAAGGTCACAGTCTCAAGGCTACGCGTGCCACCCGGGGTCTCAATCCCGAGTCCAAATTCCGAACCTAGTCCGAGCATGGCATTCTAGATGCCTGACGTCCCAGACGTCCAATAGTAGCAATCCTGCTCCTGAGTCACTCTACGGTCCGGTCCCTCCGTAGAATGACTCCTCACAGGCAATGCGCCGTGACCGCTCCGGTGTACCTACATCCGGAGGAGATAGAATCCTAGGGTAGATCTATACAGTGCAGTACCACAGATAATATCGAGATCCATTATACATATATATGACTCCAAACCATTTATAAACAACCAGACGGGTCTCATGCCCAAACATCGTAATACGTGCCATAAATCGTACACAAGATAAACAGATACTTTTATCAAATCACATATAGATATAGTAGAAAGTAAAACAGTTATGCATGCCGAAGTTTAGTGAAATCAAAGGCCCACTCACAGTACAATCCCGCTGCACTCCCGAGCGTAAAGCCCCGTCCAAGGTTTAAAGTACAATTCCTGTCATGCCCAAAACATACGTAAAGGTCACTTTAAGTCCCTACTAAACAACTACGAAACCCTAGACTGAAACCGGCCCGGGAAAGCCGTCCGAACACGCTTCCCAAGGCATCAAACCCTAATTTGACCAACTTAACGATCTCCGATCGACACGAAACCACCGCCATTGGATCCGTATCGTCGAAACCTTGAAAATGGCACTGGTCCCACACAAAACACTGTTCACACGCGCCCCCCACGCGCCGGTCAACCCTCTGGTCAACAGTGCTACAGTGATGCTAACGTCAGCATGACGTCACTGCTGACGTCAGCATGACGTCATCACTGACAGTGTCAGAGGACACGTGTCAACAGTCCATTGGTCCCTGGTCTGACAATATTCTGACATGATGACGTCATCATGACGTCACTGCTGACGTCAGCATGATGACGTCATCAGCTACAGTATCGGGTCTGCGAATCGGGTCACCGCAGACCCACGGTTCGACCCGATCACAGATCGTGATTCCGGCCACCAAAATCGATGGGGTTTGTTCCTATGGACTCGTCTGAACATGTTCTATGGCTCTGTGTGATCAAAACTGGATTTTAAGATCAAGGAATCACCTGAAAAACGACGGGGAAATGGCTGCCGGTTCTGGTTCGTCTTCTCCGGCGAGCCGTCACGTTTCCAGCCACCAACTCAGGTCCAAAACACTCGTCTAGTGACAAGACCCATCCCGATTATCCCTCGGTAGTCGTGATGAATCCTGCTCCCGTCTGACAATAACTAAAAATGTCCAAAAGTAACCAAACTTATATACATACCACACACAACAAATCCCGAAAACATTGTCAGACAAGGGATAGTTAAGTTTTACAGACCAATGACGTCACAAGTTTGACTAGTCAAGGACAATACAGAGCATAGGTATCATTACAGATAGGGGTCAAATTCCTACTCTGTAAAATGTCTGAGTGCGCAACGGTCTACTTATTCTTTTGCCTCGCTTGCCTCGTTTTTAGCCCTCGTACCTGTACACTGGCCTGGAGGGTGCATAAAACAATAAAGGTGTGAGTGGACAAAAATGACCTCTTATAAAAACATTTGCCAAAATACAATTCTTACCCTCCAGTTTTCACAAACATGCATGCATATCATAAAACACGAGTGATAATGGGAAATCAATTAAAGTGGATCAATCAAAACAATTTCCACAAAACCACGGGACTTATTTCCATATCTTGTTGCTTAGAGTCACGTTTATTCCTGCAACGCGTGCATATCAATAGGCTCAAGGACCGCTCAAAATCCGAGCATCCGCCGCTGTGAACACATCACTAGCCGGCAATCCAGATCTAGTGAACACATCACTTACCGATCCATATAATCCAGCACATCTGATCTGAGTCAAGCCTCCCCTGGGCTGCAAGACAAAGATCGTGCTACGTGACCTCTTCGGGGTAAACACTTCCATCCCGAAGGCGAGCGTTATCTCCAGGGTGCACTCCGGGGAAAAACATATTTTCTCCCGAAAGCCCTAAATATCCGCAACATATCACCATCACTAAAACCAGTGAAAAACAGTTGCATTGAAAACCAAATCAAATATCAATACAGGGTCTCAGCCCTAGGTTAACCAAAGTCCCGATTTACTTTATAAATCCGAAATCATCATTATCATCATATAATCACATGGAAAATGCAAATCCAATCAGAAACACAATTCCATTGGGTCCCACCCCAAAATACCAATTTCACGTAAATCCGTGCAACCGTAAACCCGAGTTGCCACGATCACGTAAATCCATAAAATCAATCATTGACTCATAATCCGAGTCCAAATATCATTTTCAATCCGGGCCTAGCCCAAAACATCAATTGCACGTTCCTCGTAAAACGTGCCCGAAAGACTGATTAAAATAATCACAAAAATCACGAAAATACGAAAAATCATCAAATTCACATGTAACTCCAAATCCGAGTCAAAATCATTATTTACTTGGGTTCTCACGCCCACAATATCATTTTTAACCAATTTCATGATTTCTCGAAAAGCGTGCCAGAATATAATAATATAATAATCATAAAACCGAGAAAATCGAGAAATCACCGAATCAAAGCATCAATCATGTCAAATCATAGAAAATCATATAAATAAGCATTTTAAACCATATATGCATGCATCACAGTTAGAAAACCAAAAGTCCACTCACACACACCGTCCCGATTGTTCAGCCTCGAGCTGTTCGTTTTCCTCCGAAGTCCCGGGAATATTCCAGCCTGTCAAACAAAGTGATTTAAGGTTACTAGGCTATCATACAATCCTTAAACAGGAATCCCCTAATTGTCGGAATTTTATAATATTATTTTAATATAAATTTAAACGTGTCGGGTACTCGGAACTACACTGAAACCATATCCGATTGACCCGAAACCAACGCGGATAGGTTCGTATCATCGAGAACATCAAGTCTCATGTTGAACACTTTGCCGGAATCCTCCCCACGCGCCGTCACGCGCCGCCGCAAGCGGCTGCGCGTGAAAGCCACGCGCCCAGCACAGTACAGCTACAGTGCATCGTTCTCGCCCGTTTGTCTGATAAACGGGTTGAAATACCCGCGATAGGATCCGATGCAATCTCAGCCAATTCGACCTCAAATCGATCCGTTCTTTCAACTGATCTCATCTACTCTAACCTCATTTTAGTTCTGTGAAATCAATTACCTCAGGTAAGGTCCAAATCTTCACGACTCACGATCGAAATTCGACGGGTCTCCTAATCGGGTTTCACGATTCCGTGCCTGATTTTTCAATTAATTCATATGGTTAGCTTCGTGAGAGTATAATGAACAATTGTCCATGATCAATTTCGATTGAGCTTACCTCTAAGTATCTGAACTCAAGGTCGATTTTTGGCAGCCATGGCAGCGTCTGTTCTTCCTCAATTCGACACGAATTCTTCTCGTTTTTGTTGCAAAGCTTTTAGTTTTGATCCCAGCAACCTAATGGAATCCTCAATTGCTCCTCTCCTGGCTCCCAAATCCGAATTCGATTTTCCCCCAATTTCCCAGAATTTTCGAAGCAAAATTCTCTCAGTTCTCTGAACCTCTCAAGTCCCTCTCTCTCAGTTATGCTACTTAGACGTTCAATTGCATAATGGCGACGAGTTTGGGGCTTATCACGGGCCAATTGGACATAATCATTGTCCAAGCCTAAATTTGGGGAAAAGTAGTCAAAAGGGGATATTATTGTGTTTCCCTTAAGACCCGGTTCTGTGTTTTAGGAAGTGAGAATCAGACAAAAGACAAGTCTGATCAAGGCCAAAAGTCCATTTTGCCCCTGGTTGGACAAATTACCATTTTGCCCCTAGCCTTCCGTGACCCGTAACGTTCGTAACCGAACTCCGTTTTCGACGTGCCGCCTGTCGTTGTACTCCGGGCATCGAGACCTACCTAACGGTCTTCGAATCGTGTGAAAATCAGTTGGCAAACAAAAAGTCAACATTTTCCCCCTTTCCGCCCAAATTACGAAAATGCCCTTGGGCTTCCGAACGTCATAACTTTTTCCCAGGTTGTCGGAATTGGGCGTGCCACCTGTCTATGGACTCGTGACGTCCCGAACTACGTCACGGTCATCGGTCAACATCCGTTTGATTCACCAATCAAAAAGTCAACAATTTGACGATACTATTCACAAGGGTAAAAACGTCATTTACTCATTATGTTACAAAATTACATTTTCTAAATGTCCGGGGCGTTACAACCTTCCCCCCTTAAGAAATTTCGTCCCCGAAATTTCAATGAAACAAATACGGGTACTGGTCTCGCATCTGTGTCTCAGGTTCCCACGTAGCTTCTTCCACGTTCTGATTCCTCCACAGAACCTTCACTAAGGGAATCGTCTTCCGTCGGAGCACTTTGTCCTTTCGGTCCAAGATCTGTACAGGCTGTTCTTCAAAACTTAGGTCCTCTCTGAGTTCAACCGGCTGTTCCTCCAACACATGGGACTCATCATACACATATTTCCGTAGCATTGACACATGGAAAACATCATGGACCCTCGAAAGCTCAGAAGGTAATGCTAATCTGTAGGCAACTCGACCAATTCTCTCCACAATCTCATAAGGTCCAATGAAACGGGGGCTCAGTTTCCCGCGTCTGCCGAATCGCACAATACCTTTCCAAGGAGATAACTTCAAGAATACCCAATCTCCAACTGCAAATTCCAGATCTCTGACTCGGTGGTCTGCATAACTCTTTTGTCTGTCTTGGGCTGTCTTGAGTCTGTCTCGGATGAGTTTAACCTTTTCCGTTGTTAAGTCTATCAATTCAGATTTAGACAATTTCCTTTCGCCCACCTCAGTCCAGCACAAAGGGGTTCTGCACTGTCGTCCATATAAGGCTTCATAAGGAGCCATCCCGATACTTGCTTGGTAACTATTGTTGTAGGCGAATTCCATCAATGGTAGATGTGACTCCCAAGTACCCTGGAATTGCAAGACACATGCCCTCATCATGTCCTCCAAGGTCTGAATAGTCCGTTCCGATTGCCCGTCGGTCTGAGGGTGGAATGCCGTGCTAAAATGCAATCTCGTCCCGAAAGCTTCCTGTAAGCTTTGCCAAAATCTGGATGTAAATCGGGGATCTCGATCAGATACAATAGAGACAGGAGTACCATGGAGTCGAATAATCTCGTCAATGAAGAGTCTGGCATACTGCGTCAACCGAAAGTCTTCCCTTACAGGTAGGAAATGAGCTGATTTGGTAAGCCTATCCACTATTACCCAGACTCCATCATGTCCTTTAGGCGTTCTAGGAAGTTTAAACACAAAATCCATGGTTATATGATCCCATTTCCATTCCGGTATCGGTAGGGGTTGCAGTGCTCCATAGGGTCTTTGCCTTTCAGCCTTTACTTGTTGACATACCAAGCACTTACTCACAAACTCTGCAATCTCCCGTTTCATACCCGGCCACCAATAATGCTCTCGTAACGTACGGTACATTTTCGTCCCACCTGGATGCATTGCATACGCTGAACTATGGGCCTCGTCCAGAATCTCTTTCTTTAATGCTACACTTTCGGGCACACACAACCGTCCGTCCTTTACTAGGGCTCCATCCCTTCTAATTGCAACATCTTGTCGTTCCCCCGCATCAGCTTCAATTCGAAGGACACACAAGATAGGGTCTTCCAGTTGGGCTTCAATAACTCGATCAATCAGAATTGGTCGCACCTGGAAACTTGCTAGTAAGCCACCTTGGTTATCCAGTCCCAAAGCAACTCCAGTCCTACGTAGTTCCACCAACAAGGGTAAATGCACCATTCGTAGATGTGCCACAGTGTGAGCTGATTTCCGACTCAGTGCATCCGCTACCACATTAGCTTTTCCAGGATGGTACTCAATCGTGCAGTCGTAATCCTTAATTAGCTCCAACCATCGTCTCTGTCTCAAATTCAATTCCTTCTGTGTGAAAAAGTACTTCAAACTCTTATGATCCGTGAAAAGTCTACATGTCTCCCCATACAAGTAATGTCTCCAAATCTTCAGGGCATGTACCACCGCAGCTAATTCCAAATCATGAGTGGGATAGTTACGTTCATGCGGTTTCAGTTGTCGAGAGGCATATGCGATTACCTTTCCATGTTGCATTAACACACACCCTAATCCTTGTAAGGATGCATCACTGTACACCTCAAACTCTCCACTATCATCCGGAAGGGTTAAGATAGGAGCGGAGGTCAACCTTTTCTTCAATTCTTGGAAACTTTGCTCACAGTCTTCGCCCCAAACAAACTTGATTCCTTTCCTGGTTAGGCGGGTCATCGGAGCAGCAATCGCGGAGAAGCCTTCCACAAAACGTCTGTAATAACCGGCCAATCCCAAAAAGCTCCTTACTTCGGTTACTGTCTTTGGCTGCTCCCAGTTTGCTACCGCTTCTATCTTCTGGGGGTCAACACGAATCCCATCCGCGGAAATCACATGTCCCAGAAAACCAACACTCGTTAACCAAAATTGGCACTTACTCAGTTTGGCAAAGAGCTGGTTCCTCCTTAGCGTATCAAGCACAATCCTCAAATGTTCCTCATGCGCCCTCTTACTGCTTGAATACACTAGAATGTCATCAATGAACACAATAACAAATCGGTCAAGGTACTTCCGGAATACTCGGTTCATCAAATCCATGAATGCCGCAGGTGCATTAGTCAATCCAAATGGCATCACCAGAAATTCATAATGACCATACCGAGTTCGAAAAGCTGTTTTTGGAATGTCCTCCTCCCGAATCCTTAACTGGTGGTAACCAGAACGCAGATCAATCTTCGAAAAATACTTGGCTCCCCTTAATTGATCAAACAGATCATCAATCCGAGGCAAAGGATACTTATTCTTTATCGTGACTTTGTTAAGTTGCCTGTAATCCATACAGAGTCTCAAACTTCCTTCCTTCTTTTTCACAAACAATACTGGGGCTCCCCATGGCGATACACTTGGTCGAATGAATCCCACATCCACAAGATCTTGCAACTGTACCTTCAATTCCCTTAACTCCGCTGGTGCCATCCGATAAGGTGTCAAGGATATAGGTCGTGTACCAGGAATTAGTTCGATAGTGAACTCAATCTCTCGAGAAGGGGGTAATCCTGGTAAATCCTCAGAAAATACATCTGGGAAGTCACACACTACTGGGATATCCTCGGCCTTGATTGGTGCATCCCGCACATTGACAACATAAGCTAGATAACCCTGACAGCCCTTCCTCAGAAATCTATCTGCCGAGAGGGCTGATATGACTCTAGGGGTTATCATCCTCCGATCTCCCTGAAATATCACCTCAGGTAATCCAGGGCTCCGAAGTATCACCCTCTTATCGAAACACTCGATAGAGGCATGATGGGTTGTCAGCCAATCCATCCCAAGGATAACATCAAAGTCACACAAGTCTAAGAGTATCAAGTCAACCACTAGATGCACGTCCCCTATCACAATAGGGTATCCTCGTATTACTTGGTTTACTACATACAACTCTCCAGTCGGTGTACCGACTCCCATCTCACATCCGATCGCAGAAATCTCTCTATCTGCCAACAGTGCATACTCCCGAGAAACAAAAGAGTGGGTAGCTCCCGGATCTATTAAAGTACGTGCATGATGACCGAAAATAGTAAGCATACCTGTCACCACCTCCGGGGCTGCTCGGGCCTCCTGTTGAGTCACCGCATAGACTCGAGCCTGTGGTCCCGAAGTCCGACCACGCCCTCGTGATCCACCAGATCCACCACGAGTTCTGCCACCTCCTCTCCCACTTGCAGCATTTGAAGCTGAAGTCGTACTAGGGCCCCGCTCAGTAGAGCCCCATCCAGTGCCGCTACTACCAACCAATCGTGGACAGTCTCGTTTGAAGTGACCCGGCTCCCTACAGTAAAAGCAGACAAGAACATTGCCTCGGTCATTACTCTGTCGGTCAGTAGATCCCACTGATGCCTCTCTGAACTGTGCAGTCGCTGATGGTCGATACCCAAATGTCTGTGTTCCCCTACCTCCATAACTCGGTCGAGCGCCACGCGAAGATCCAGAGCCATAATTACCTCGCTTGGAGGACCTCTGGTTCGTAGATCCCTGGTACTGACGGTCCCGGCGTCGACCAGAGCCCGAAAACTGCTGTGGCACTGGCAAGGTCGCCTCAACTCGTGCAGCTGCATCAGACAACTCTCGCAGGGTGGCATAAGTTCCCACAGTCACAGCTCCTCGGATGTCATTCCTCAGTCCTTGCTCGAACCTTCGGCACTTGTCCTCCTCGTTAGATACATAAAGAGGAGCAAAACTGGACAGGTTCAGGAATTTCAGTTCATAGTCTGCCACTGACATGTCCCCCTGATGTAGTTGTAGGAATTCAACCTCCCTGGCATTACGAAAGGAGCGAGGATAGAACTGATCCAGGAAACGATGACGAAAGTCCTCCCAACTCAGAGTACGGGCATCCATCCCTGTTAGTTGCAATCCGCGCCACCAACGGTAAGCTTGGCTGCTCAGCATAAATGTGGCCAGTGGAACCATATCTCCTGGTGGACATTGCATAATCTCGAAGATCCGCTCAAATTGAGTGATCCACTCGAAAGCCTCTTCTGGATCAGTCAGGCCAGTGAATGCAATGGCCCCTAAACGTTGAGCTCTCTCAATGTCCGGACCTCCAAAATCATCGCCAGACTGGGTACGGGGCTCGCGTCTCGGAGGCATATTGTGATGTTCTGTTCTGTAAGAGAAACATATCAATATCACAATTCGTGTATACTAATGTGTAAGACTCAGACCGTGACCTAATGCTCTGATACCAATTTGACAAGACCCATCCCGATTATCCCTCGATAGTCGTGATGAATCCTGCTCCCGTCTGACAATAACTAAAAATGTCCAAAAGTAACCAAACTTATATACATACCACACACAACAAATCCCGAAAACATTGTCAGACAAGGGATAGTTAAGTTTTACAGACCAATGACGTCACAAGTTTGACTAGTCAAGGACAATACAGAGCATAGGTATCATTACAGATAGGGGTCAAATTCCTACTCTGTAAAATGTCTGAGTGCGCAACGGTCTACTTATTCTTTTGCCTCGCTTGCCTCGTTTTTAGCCCTCGTACCTGTACACTGGCCTGGAGGGTGCATAAAACAATAAAGGTGTGAGTGGACAAAAATGACCTCTTATAAAAACATTTGCCAAAATACAATTCTTACCCTCCAGTTTTCACAAACATGCATGCATATCATAAAACACGAGTGATAATGGGAAATCAATTAAAGTGGATCAATCAAAACAATTTCCACAAAACCACGGGACTTATTTCCATATCTTGTTGCTTAGAGTCACGTTTATTCCTGCAACGCGTGCATATCAATAGGCTCAAGGACCGCTCAAAATCCGAGCATCCGCCGCTGTGAACACATCACTAGCCGGCAATCCAGATCTAGTGAACACATCACTTACCGATCCATATAATCCAGCACATCTGATCTGAGTCAAGCCTCCCCTGGGCTGCAAGACAAAGATCGTGCTACGTGACCTCTTCGGGGTAAACACTTCCATCCCGAAGGCGAGCGTTATCTCCAGGGTGCACTCCGGGGAAAAACATATTTTCTCCCGAAAGCCCTAAATATCCGCAACATATCACCATCACTAAAACCAGTGAAAAACAGTTGCATTGAAAACCAAATCAAATATCAATACAGGGTCTCAGCCCTAGGTTAACCAAAGTCCCGATTTACTTTATAAATCCGAAATCATCATTATCATCATATAATCACATGGAAAATGCAAATCCAATCAGAAACACAATTCCATTGGGTCCCACCCCAAAATACCAATTTCACGTAAATCCGTGCAACCGTAAACCCGAGTTGCCACGATCACGTAAATCCATAAAATCAATCATTGACTCATAATCCGAGTCCAAATATCATTTTCAATCCGGGCCTAGCCCAAAACATCAATTGCACGTTCCTCGTAAAACGTGCCCGAAAGACTGATTAAAATAATCACAAAAATCACGAAAATACGAAAAATCATCAAATTCACATGTAACTCCAAATCCGAGTCAAAATCATTATTTACTTGGGTTCTCACGCCCACAATATCATTTTTAACCAATTTCATGATTTCTCGAAAAGCGTGCCAGAATATAATAATATAATAATCATAAAACCGAGAAAATCGAGAAATCACCGAATCAAAGCATCAATCATGTCAAATCATAGAAAATCATATAAATAAGCATTTTAAACCATATATGCATGCATCACAGTTAGAAAACCAAAAGTCCACTCACACACACCGTCCCGATTGTTCAGCCTCGAGCTGTTCGTTTTCCTCCGAAGTCCCGGGAATATTCCAGCCTGTCAAACAAAGTGATTTAAGGTTACTAGGCTATCATACAATCCTTAAACAGGAATCCCCTAATTGTCGGAATTTTATAATATTATTTTAATATAAATTTAAACGTGTCGGGTACTCGGAACTACACTGAAACCATATCCGATTGACCCGAAACCAACGCGGATAGGTTCGTATCATCGAGAACATCAAGTCTCATGTTGAACACTTTGCCGGAATCCTCCCCACGCGCCGTCACGCGCCGCCGCAAGCGGCTGCGCGTGAAAGCCACGCGCCCAGCACAGTACAGCTACAGTGCATCGTTCTCGCCCGTTTGTCTGATAAACGGGTTGAAATACCCGCGATAGGATCCGATGCAATCTCAGCCAATTCGACCTCAAATCGATCCGTTCTTTCAACTGATCTCATCTACTCTAACCTCATTTTAGTTCTGTGAAATCAATTACCTCAGGTAAGGTCCAAATCTTCACGACTCACGATCGAAATTCGACGGGTCTCCTAATCGGGTTTCACGATTCCGTGCCTGATTTTTCAATTAATTCATATGGTTAGCTTCGTGAGAGTATAATGAACAATTGTCCATGATCAATTTCGATTGAGCTTACCTCTAAGTATCTGAACTCAAGGTCGATTTTTGGCAGCCATGGCAGCGTCTGTTCTTCCTCAATTCGACACGAATTCTTCTCGTTTTTGTTGCAAAGCTTTTAGTTTTGATCCCAGCAACCTAATGGAATCCTCAATTGCTCCTCTCCTGGCTCCCAAATCCGAATTCGATTTTCCCCCAATTTCCCAGAATTTTCGAAGCAAAATTCTCTCAGTTCTCTGAACCTCTCAAGTCCCTCTCTCTCAGTTATGCTACTTAGACGTTCAATTGCATAATGGCGACGAGTTTGGGGCTTATCACGGGCCAATTGGACATAATCATTGTCCAAGCCTAAATTTGGGGAAAAGTAGTCAAAAGGGGATATTATTGTGTTTCCCTTAAGACCCGGTTCTGTGTTTTAGGAAGTGAGAATCAGACAAAAGACAAGTCTGATCAAGGCCAAAAGTCCATTTTGCCCCTGGTTGGACAAATTACCATTTTGCCCCTAGCCTTCCGTGACCCGTAACGTTCGTAACCGAACTCCGTTTTCGACGTGCCGCCTGTCGTTGTACTCCGGGCATCGAGACCTACCTAACGGTCTTCGAATCGTGTGAAAATCAGTTGGCAAACAAAAAGTCAACATTTTCCCCCTTTCCGCCCAAATTACGAAAATGCCCTTGGGCTTCCGAACGTCATAACTTTTTCCCAGGTTGTCGGAATTGGGCGTGCCACCTGTCTATGGACTCGTGACGTCCCGAACTACGTCACGGTCATCGGTCAACATCCGTTTGATTCACCAATCAAAAAGTCAACAATTTGACGATACTATTCACAAGGGTAAAAACGTCATTTACTCATTATGTTACAAAATTACATTTTCTAAATGTCCGGGGCGTTACATCTAGTCTCCTAGGTTAAGTCTCAAAAACAACCAAACAAATGCAACGTTAAAAACGGACGGTTTGAGGCAGGGAAGGAAAATCGGCCTTCACGGGTTTGCAGGCTTACCGCCGCCGTGTCGCCGCCGTGGGCTGCCCAGTCCAGTCCTACGCCGTCCAGAGGTCACAATGGTCCTAGCCCTAGGTTGGTTCGAGCCCAGACGTCACGGTTTGGATGGTTGGATGGTTTTGGGCTGCACGGGTCCTCACGGGTTTGTGGGTTTTCCGGGTTGCTCCGCCGTCCGTGGTGGTGGTGATGGTCGTCTGGAGGTGGCTGAGATGTAGGCTGGTGTGTGGGTTGAGGCTGAGGGGTGGTGTGATGGCTGATGTGTTTGTGCAGAGAATGGGAGGTTGCACGGTTTGAAGGAAGAAATGAAAATGAAGAAGTGAGTCTCTGATGGCTTAAGAACAGAAGGAGAAATAGAATGGACGGCTGAGATTCATCCTGAGTGAAGAGTGAAGGGTGAGGATTTAAGGAAAATAAACTAATTAATTAATCCCATGGCAGACCAAGATCCAGAATGTTGGGGATGATGTGGATGGGGTAGATGAGTGACATGTGTCACTCATCAAGGGTCCAGATTGATTGGGTTAAAGTAAATCAGATTATACTATTTTATTATTAATTTAAGTTCCGAGTCTCGGTTAGTTCGGTTACGTTCTTGACCATAACTTTTTCGTCGTAAGTCCGATTTCAGCGTGCCGCCTGTCTACGGATTCGTATCGACGAGACCTACGTAACGGTCATTGGCCCTCGTCCGTTGGACTTCCCGGGTCAAAAGTCAACATTTGGCCCCCAAATGGTCAAATTACCAAAATGCCCCTCGACTTCCGAACGTCACAACTTCTTCCTCGAACGTCGGAATCGAACGTGCCACCTGCCTATGAACTCGTGACGTCCTAAACTACGTCACGGTCACGTATCAAAGTCCTAAATACTTCCCGAGGTAAAAGTCAACTTTCCCCCCCCCCTCAGGGGCAAAACGGTCAATTTA
This sequence comes from Prinsepia uniflora, assembly GCA_032719365.1. NCBI lineage: Eukaryota > Viridiplantae > Streptophyta > Magnoliopsida > Rosales > Rosaceae > Prinsepia > Prinsepia uniflora. The sequence goes on along the minus strand of CM064864.1, from coordinate 1,201,467 downwards.
CAATAAAATAATAATTACGAAAGTTCGGGTCGTTACACCTGCCATGTGTCACCATCCCTTCAAACTATATCCCATCTGTTTAAACCCCAGCCGTCCATTCCTTTCTCTCTGCACAAATCCCCATAAACTCAAAAAGACTAAAATACCCTTCTGTTTAACATATTTTTACGGTTTTACCGAAACTTCCTAGACCCGTAACTCTCGCCTCGTAAGTCCGATGAATACGTGCCGCCTGTCATCGAACTCAGGACGACAAGAACTATCTAACCATCCTAGGTCAACCTACCAAAACTCGATTATACGAAAAATCAACTATTCCCCCTACTTTACCCAAATTACGGTTAAGCCCTCAACCTTCCGAACATCACAACTTCCTCCTCGGATGTCGGAATCGGGCGTGCCACCAGCCTAAGGATTCGTGACGACCTAAACTACGTCCTGGTCACTGGTCAATCCCCAATTGACCACCCGACATAAAAGTCAACATTTCTGCCCGACCCAGGGGCAAAATCGTCATTCTAAGTTCCCGGACCCCTCGGGACCACCTAACCCTTGATTAACCTTACTAATCACACCTTAATCACTCTACTAATCCCAATTCTTGGGACGGGTTGTTACAATCTATCCACCTAAATAGAATTTAGTCCCCGAAATTCCACAGCTAGTTCCCAACACCTAGGGTCTCCTACCCGGTAAAGAACAACCTCTCCTAGGTTTCCTGTCTATCATCTCCACCTTGGGTATTTCACTCCATCCCCAGCTACTGTTACCACAGCCAACCCTAGCTATGTAGCAACTACATGGTGTACGCAAGGGAAACTCTATGAACAGAAAACAAAGGTATTATAAAATACCTCATTTCACAATACCCGACAGAAGTCATAGAGTACATCCTCGTATACAACCACCCATCTCCCTCGGCTACTATTCCGGCCACGGTCGGACTAACTTCACAAAGTCCTAAAGGCAAACTCTAGCTTGTGGGTTCTCTCCTTCAATAACCTCATTTCGATCAGTTATAGTCACTCCTTTCCTCTACTTCCCGTCAACCTGCTACGGAACTTACTATACACTCCAAGTCCCCTAGGAAAACTCCTAGACTCTACCCCGAAATCCAACAACCAAACCAACAGAACAACCAAAAGTGAAACAAATACCTGTCCCCACATCTGGTATCGACTGATCCTCCTGCTGAGTCATCGAGAACACCCGGGCCTGAGATCCTGACGCTCTACCACGTCCCCTCGAACTACTCGTGGCTGTGCCACCACCTCCTCTAGTGCCCGTTGTCCCTGATGCTGTACTCTGTCCGGACTCCGCTACTCCTCTGCCTACACCACCTTCCTGTGGCAACAGTGGACACTCACGTCGGAAATGACCTCGCTCCCCGAAATAGAAACACACATTCCAGCCTGGTCCACTGCTCAGTCTCCCCGTAGACGCTACCGACGTCGCACTCGCTTGCGGAGTCGGCGGTGCTCGGTAACCCCAAAATCCTGAACTCTGGGCACTACCAGGCCTACCAAAACGATCATCGCCCGACGAGGACGATCCACCGAAGTTACCCCTTTTCGGTGTCCGCTGGCTCGAAACTCCAGGAATAGAAGGTTCCCGGCGTCGCACCGGTAAACTAGCCTCAACTCGCACCGCAGCATCCGACAAGTCTCGGAGGGTAGCAAAAGATCCAGCCGTCACTACGGCTCGAATCTCACCTCGCAAACCCAACTCAAACCTACGGCACTTCTCGGCTTCAGTGGCCACAAAAGCAGGAGCAAACCGAGACAACATCTGGAACTTCCGTTCATACTCTGCCACGGTCATATTCCCTTGCTGGAGATGCAAAAACTCTGCCTCCTTGGCATCCCGGAAAGAACGAGGATAATACTGCTCCAGAAACCGTTCCCTGAACGTCTCCCAGGTCACACTATGGACATCCCAACCGGACAACTCGAGGGTATACCACCACTCGTACGCCGCACCATCTAGTAAAAAGGTAGCCAGCAACACTCGCTCCTCCGGCGGACAATGCATCACCGCAAAAATCCGCTCAAGTCGGGTAATCCACCTCTGGGCTTCCTCAGGATCAGCCCCGCCACTAAAAGTAGTAGCCCCGAGCCGCTGGGCTCGCTCAATCGTGGCACTCTCCGTCTCTCTGGCTACTTCTTCAGGTTGTGGAGAGGGTCTACGTCTCGGAGGCATCGTCAACCGCACGCTGAAAGAGGCATAGAAGTAGTCAAACAACTGAAACACAACCTCACAAACCGACAGACCCAACAAACTCGACAAACCTATGCTCTGATACCAATTGTCAGGACCCACCCCGGTTCCACCCCGAAACGCGAGGTAAATCCCGCTCCCGTCTGACTCCCCGCCACAAAAACTCAAGTAAAACTCACTCGAACCCAGTCAGACGCAGGAGTAAATACAAAATATCCCAACCTTATCGTTTACAGAGCATAGCACTAAATTACAAGGAAAATAAAAACCGATAAAGCACACGCACACAGAAGCCTTTAAACTCTTCTAGGATCCCTCACGTCACTTCTATGCCTCGGACACTGCCTCGACGTCAAGACCCCGCGCTCGCTCCACAACCTGGAGGGCAATTTAAAACAGAAAATGTGAGTGGACCAGAAAGTACGAAAAGTTCAAAATCACTTAATATGAAAACCGAGTTTAACCCTCCGTTTTAAAACCACATGCATAACCAACAGTTATGAACACAGTTATAAAATAATCATTATAAAACATCATAAGGAACAGAAACACTATAAAATATCATAAGAAACCATAACATGAGTATCAGAAAACTGTATCATAAACCATGAACATTAACTCATAAATATCCCGATCAAACCTGCTGGATCTATCCGAGTCTTGAAACTCCCAAGTCTTTAAACTCAATCCAGGCCTTAATCATATCCGAGTCTTTAAACTCCCGAGTCTTTAAACTCAAAGGCCTACGGGGAAAATCAATATATCCGAGTCTTTAAACTCCCGAGTCTTTAAACTCAATCCGGGTCTTTAAACGCAATCCGGCCGGTCCCCCGTCACATATATCCGGGTCTTTAAACCCAATATCCAGATCCAGCAAATCCAATCCCAAAACCATTTGAAAACCATTTACCAATCCACATCCAAACCCGAATTCGAAATCACTGGTCCGATGCCCTTCCCGGCATCCAGAACCGTCATTCCGAACCCAAATCCGGAAATTCACTTTCCAACTTTAAAACCAACTTCCATTTCCAAAATCCGTTTCTAAAACCCACTTATAACCATTGAAAACCACTTATCATTTGAAATCCCAAAACCATAGCATATATTCCAGAAACCAACCATTCCTCGTAAAACGTGCTAAAAACCAATTTCCTCGAAAAACGTGTAATAATGTAAAACCAACCAAACATATTCGATAAACATAAAATCATGATTAAAAACCATAAGACAATTATAGAAAACAGTTATGCATGCTCGAGTTTAGAGAAGAGGTCCACTCACAGTACTGAGCCCTATTCGCGTCCCGAACGTCCAGCCCGTTCCTCGGCTTCCTCGGGAAATCCCGATCCTGTCAAACACCGTCAAATTACGTCACTAATACGTCTACAAACACTCACCTAAATTCCCTAAACAAAATCCCCGAACCGAAGACCTAGAACCCCGGGACCCTAAACCTTCACCCTCGCGGAACTAAACTCAAACGACTTCCGATTAACCCGAAACCAACTCCATTGAACTCAACACAACTCCTAGACCAAAAGTCAAGTTGACTGTTTCTCCCAGAACCGCCGCACGCGCCTCCACGCGCCGCCCAAAGTGGCTGCGCGTGGCCCCACGCGCCAGCTACAGTACCATCTTCAACCCGTGCTGAACCGGCCGTCGCAGGCTGAACCGGCGAGACTTGATCTCCGCCGTCCGGCCACCAATTCAGCCCCTGCCTTCACCAGCAGCTTCGTCCAGACACCACGAATCCAATCCCCAACTCCGTTCACCTCGACACCATCCCTAGCCCGTCGACTAAGCTCAAAACCAGACGGCTAAATGTCCCCCTGTTTCACGACTCCTCAACTCCAGTCACCTCCCGTCACGGTGGTGACACCAAACGGTCCCTAAGACCTCACTGAATCTAGACCAACACCCCTATACCGTCGACTCAGCCCCTACCTACACGACTCGCCGTTTGAACCCACGGCCAAAACAGAGTACTGAAGGTCCCTCCGTCGTGCCCTCCACCACTGTGCACCACCCATCACGGCAGCACACTCAAACGATTCCTAGGACCCTCAGGAGTCTCACCCGAACCGCCAGATCCCTCGACTCTAGCCCTAGGTCCACGACTTTCAAATTGAATTTTCACGGCAAAACAGAGCAAAGAAGCCTTACCCTTCGATTGCAGCTCCGCCGTGCGCACTGCCGCCTACCACGGTGGCCGTTGGACTCCTTACAGTCTCCTCAGCCTCCCCTGGCCTTGGTTTGCCTCGCCTCACGGCGTAGCCACCACCTCAACCTCACAAGCTCCCTGTTTCCCCAAAATTTCTCCACACCTCCGCCGTGCCGCCGTGCACGATTGCACCACAAATTCACGGCCACCAGCTCCGCCTTGCCTCACTGTCACTCTCACAATTCGCTAATCACTCACCCTTGCACCCAGATCGATCAATTCCCCTCAATTCTCACACTCTGTTTCTCTGTGTTTGTCGAAGAACAACACACACACACGGGTTCACCCAAATAGTTAGGACCGTGAACACACAGGATCGCACCAGAAGCCTCTACACACCTGCTGACAGGACCCGCCCCGATCCCCCTGGGACCACCCGGGACGTGCCCTGCTCCCGTCTGACACCCGACGTTAAAATACCAAAAATACCCTTATTGAAGATAAAATGCATAAAGAAAATCCATAGTATAGTCATACATAGCACACCACACAAATACTCAAATACAAATAGTGTCAGACAAGGGATGGTTCCCGAATACAGTTTATTGAGCACGACTTTAGACACACTACGTGCCAACCTACCCAGCAGTAGGGTTCAGGTACGCAACGTAAACCTATGCCTCTTCCTCCTCGGGATCCTCCTCCTCCTCCTCGGGATCCTCCTCCTCGATAGCACTACCTGGAGGGGTAGTAAAACAACAAAGGTGAGTGGGCCGAAACTCAAGGTTTACAAAGTAGTTTACCATTTCGAAAACATATAGCTTTTCCCCTCCGTTTTCCGAAAATACATGCATGGTATCAAAACCACAAAACCATATAGTCATAAGCAGAATAATATCAACATAATATAATCTTAGTCACTGCACTATACATCCCAACCCGGACATCCCAGATGCCTGACGTCCCAGACGCCCAATAAGGTCACAGTCTCAAGGCTACGCGTGCCACCCGGGGTCTCAATCCCGAGTCCAAATTCCGAACCTAGTCCGAGCATGGCATTCTAGATGCCTGACGTCCCAGACGTCCAATAGTAGCAATCCTGCTCCTGAGTCACTCTACGGTCCGGTCCCTCCGTAGAATGACTCCTCACAGGCAATGCGCCGTGACCGCTCCGGTGTACCTACATCCGGAGGAGATAGAATCCTAGGGTAGATCTATACAGTGCAGTACCACAGATAATATCGAGATCCATTATACATATATATGACTCCAAACCATTTATAAACAACCAGACGGGTCTCATGCCCAAACATCGTAATACGTGCCATAAATCGTACACAAGATAAACAGATACTTTTATCAAATCACATATAGATATAGTAGAAAGTAAAACAGTTATGCATGCCGAAGTTTAGTGAAATCAAAGGCCCACTCACAGTACAATCCCGCTGCACTCCCGAGCGTAAAGCCCCGTCCAAGGTTTAAAGTACAATTCCTGTCATGCCCAAAACATACGTAAAGGTCACTTTAAGTCCCTACTAAACAACTACGAAACCCTAGACTGAAACCGGCCCGGGAAAGCCGTCCGAACACGCTTCCCAAGGCATCAAACCCTAATTTGACCAACTTAACGATCTCCGATCGACACGAAACCACCGCCATTGGATCCGTATCGTCGAAACCTTGAAAATGGCACTGGTCCCACACAAAACACTGTTCACACGCGCCCCCCACGCGCCGGTCAACCCTCTGGTCAACAGTGCTACAGTGATGCTAACGTCAGCATGACGTCACTGCTGACGTCAGCATGACGTCATCACTGACAGTGTCAGAGGACACGTGTCAACAGTCCATTGGTCCCTGGTCTGACAATATTCTGACATGATGACGTCATCATGACGTCACTGCTGACGTCAGCATGATGACGTCATCAGCTACAGTATCGGGTCTGCGAATCGGGTCACCGCAGACCCACGGTTCGACCCGATCACAGATCGTGATTCCGGCCACCAAAATCGATGGGGTTTGTTCCTATGGACTCGTCTGAACATGTTCTATGGCTCTGTGTGATCAAAACTGGATTTTAAGATCAAGGAATCACCTGAAAAACGACGGGGAAATGGCTGCCGGTTCTGGTTCGTCTTCTCCGGCGAGCCGTCACGTTTCCAGCCACCAACTCAGGTCCAAAACACTCGTCTAGTCTCCTAGGTTAAGTCTCAAAAACAACCAAACAAATGCAACGTTAAAAACGGACGGTTTGAGGCAGGGAAGGAAAATCGGCCTTCACGGGTTTGCAGGCTTACCGCCGCCGTGTCGCCGCCGTGGGCTGCCCAGTCCAGTCCTACGCCGTCCAGAGGTCACAATGGTCCTAGCCCTAGGTTGGTTCGAGCCCAGACGTCACGGTTTGGATGGTTGGATGGTTTTGGGCTGCACGGGTCCTCACGGGTTTGTGGGTTTTCCGGGTTGCTCCGCCGTCCGTGGTGGTGGTGATGGTCGTCTGGAGGTGGCTGAGATGTAGGCTGGTGTGTGGGTTGAGGCTGAGGGGTGGTGTGATGGCTGATGTGTTTGTGCAGAGAATGGGAGGTTGCACGGTTTGAAGGAAGAAATGAAAATGAAGAAGTGAGTCTCTGATGGCTTAAGAACAGAAGGAGAAATAGAATGGACGGCTGAGATTCATCCTGAGTGAAGAGTGAAGGGTGAGGATTTAAGGAAAATAAACTAATTAATTAATCCCATGGCAGACCAAGATCCAGAATGTTGGGGATGATGTGGATGGGGTAGATGAGTGACATGTGTCACTCATCAAGGGTCCAGATTGATTGGGTTAAAGTAAATCAGATTATACTATTTTATTATTAATTTAAGTTCCGAGTCTCGGTTAGTTCGGTTACGTTCTTGACCATAACTTTTTCGTCGTAAGTCCGATTTCAGCGTGCCGCCTGTCTACGGATTCGTATCGACGAGACCTACGTAACGGTCATTGGCCCTCGTCCGTTGGACTTCCCGGGTCAAAAGTCAACATTTGGCCCCCAAATGGTCAAATTACCAAAATGCCCCTCGACTTCCGAACGTCACAACTTCTTCCTCGAACGTCGGAATCGAACGTGCCACCTGCCTATGAACTCGTGACGTCCTAAACTACGTCACGGTCACGTATCAAAGTCCTAAATACTTCCCGAGGTAAAAGTCAACTTTCCCCCCCCCCTCAGGGGCAAAACGGTCAATTTACAATAAAATAATAATTACGAAAGTTCGGGTCGTTACACCTGCCATGTGTCACCATCCCTTCAAACTATATCCCATCTGTTTAAACCCCAGCCGTCCATTCCTTTCTCTCTGCACAAATCCCCATAAACTCAAAAAGACTAAAATACCCTTCTGTTTAACATATTTTTACGGTTTTACCGAAACTTCCTAGACCCGTAACTCTCGCCTCGTAAGTCCGATGAATACGTGCCGCCTGTCATCGAACTCAGGACGACAAGAACTATCTAACCATCCTAGGTCAACCTACCAAAACTCGATTATACGAAAAATCAACTATTCCCCCTACTTTACCCAAATTACGGTTAAGCCCTCAACCTTCCGAACATCACAACTTCCTCCTCGGATGTCGGAATCGGGCGTGCCACCAGCCTAAGGATTCGTGACGACCTAAACTACGTCCTGGTCACTGGTCAATCCCCAATTGACCACCCGACATAAAAGTCAACATTTCTGCCCGACCCAGGGGCAAAATCGTCATTCTAAGTTCCCGGACCCCTCGGGACCACCTAACCCTTGATTAACCTTACTAATCACACCTTAATCACTCTACTAATCCCAATTCTCGGGACGGGTTGTTACAATCTACCCACCTAAATAGAATTTAGTCCCCGAAATTCCACAGCTAGTTCCCAACACCTAGGGTCTCCTACCCGGTAAAGAACAACCTCTCCTAGGTTTCCTGTCTATCATCTCCACCTTGGGTATTTCACTCCATCCCCAGCTACTGTTACCACAGCCAACCCTAGCTATGTAGCAACTACATGGTGTACGCAAGGGAAACTCTATGAACAGAAAACAAAGGTATTATAAAATACCTCATTTCACAATACCCGACAGAAGTCATAGAGTACATCCTCGTATACAACCACCCATCTCCCTCGGCTACTATTCCGGCCACGGTCGGACTAACTTCACAAAGTCCTAAAGGCAAACTCTAGCTTGTGGGTTCTCTCCTTCAATAACCTCATTTCGATCAGTTATAGTCACTCCTTTCCTCTACTTCCCGTCAACCTGCTACGGAACTTACTATACACTCCAAGTCCCCTAGGAAAACTCCTAGACTCTACCCCGAAATCCAACAACCAAACCAACAGAACAACCAAAAGTGAAACAAATACCTGTCCCCACATCTGGTATCGACTGATCCTCCTGCTGAGTCATCGAGAACACCCGGGCCTGAGATCCTGACGCTCTACCACGTCCCCTCGAACTACTCGTGGCTGTGCCACCACCTCCTCTAGTGCCCGCTGTCCCTGATGCTGTACTCTGTCCGGACTCCGCTACTCCTCTGCCTACACCACCTTCCTGTGGCAACAGTGGACACTCACGTCGGAAATGACCTCGCTCCCCGCAATAGAAACACACATTCCAGCCTGGTCCACTGCTCAGTCTCCCCGTAGACGCTACCGACGTCGCACTCGCTTGCGGAGTCGGCGGTGCTCGGTAACCCCAAAATCCTGAACTCTGGGCACTACCAGGCCTACCAAAACGATCATCGCCCGACGAGGACGATCCACCGAAGTTACCCCTTTTCGGTGTCCGCTGGCTCGAAACTCCAGGAATAGAAGGTTCCCGGCGTCGCACCGGCAAACTAGCCTCAACTCGCACCGCAGCATCCGACAAGTCTCGGAGGGTAGCAAAAGATCCAGCCGTCACTACGGCTCGAATCTCACCTCGCAAACCCAACTCAAACCTACGGCACTTCTCGGCTTCAGTGGCCACAAAAGCAGGAGCAAACCGAGACAACATCTGGAACTTCCGTTCATACTCTGCCACGGTCATATTCCCTTGCTGGAGATGCAAAAACTCTGCCTCCTTGGCATCCCGGAAAGAACGAGGATAATACTGCTCCAGAAACCGTTCCCTGAACGTCTCCCAGGTCACACTATGGACATCCCAACCGGACAACTCGAGGGTATACCACCACTCGTACGCCGCACCATCTAGTAAAAAGGTAGCCAGCAACACTCGCTCCTCCGGCGGACAATGCATCACCGCAAAAATCCGCTCAAGTCGGGTAATCCACCTCTGGGCTTCCTCAGGATCAGCCCCGCCACTAAAAGTAGTAGCCCCGAGCCGCTGGGCTCGCTCAATCGTGGCACTCTCCGTCTCTCTGGCTACTTCTTCAGGTTGTGGAGAGGGTCTACGTCTCGGAGGCATCGTCAACCGCACGCTGAAAGAGGCATAGAAGTAGTCAAACAACTGAAACACAACCTCACAAACCGACAGACCCAACAAACTCGACAAACCTATGCTCTGATACCAATTGTCAGGACCCACCCCGGTTCCACCCCGAAACGCGAGGTAAATCCCGCTCCCGTCTGACTCCCCGCCACAAAAACTCAAGTAAAACTCACTCGAACCCAGTCAGACGCAGGAGTAAATACAAAATATCCCAACCTTATCGTTTACAGAGCATAGCACTAAATTACAAGGAAAATAAAAACCGATAAAGCACACGCACACAGAAGCCTTTAAACTCTTCTAGGATCCCTCACGTCACTTCTATGCCTCGGACACTGCCTCGACGTCAAGACCCCGCGCTCGCTCCACAACCTGGAGGGCAATTTAAAACAGAAAATGTGAGTGGACCAGAAAGTACGAAAAGTTCAAAATCACTTAATATGAAAACCGAGTTTAACCCTCCGTTTTAAAACCACATGCATAACCAACAGTTATGAACACAGTTATAAAATAATCATTATAAAACATCATAAGGAACAGAAACACTATAAAATATCATAAGAAACCATAACATGAGTATCAGAAAACTGTATCATAAACCATGAACATTAACTCATAAATATCCCGATCAAACCTGCTGGATCTATCCGAGTCTTGAAACTCCCAAGTCTTTAAACTCAATCCAGGCCTTAATCATATCCGAGTCTTTAAACTCCCGAGTCTTTAAACTCAAAGGCCTACGGGGAAAATCAATATATCCGAGTCTTTAAACTCCCGAGTCTTTAAACTCAATCCGGGTCTTTAAACCCAATCCGGCCGGTCCCCCGTCACATATATCCGGGTCTTTAAACCCAATATCCAGATCCAGCAAATCCAATCCCAAAACCATTTGAAAACCATTTACCAATTCACATCCAAACCCGAATTCGAAATCACTGGTCCGATGCCCTTCCCGGCATCCAGAACCGTCATTCCGAACCCAAATCCGGAAATTCACTTTCCAACTTTAAAACCAACTTCCATTTCCAAAATCCGTTTCTAAAACCCACTTATAACCATTGAAAACCACTTATCATTTGAAATCCCAAAACCATAGCATATATTCCAGAAACCAACCATTCCTCGTAAAACGTGCTAAAAACCAATTTCCTCGAAAAACGTGTAATAATGTAAAACCAACCAAACATATTCGATAAACATAAAATCATGATTAAAAACCATAAGACAATTATAGAAAACAGTTATGCATGCTCGAGTTTAGAGAAGAGGTCCACTCACAGTACTGAGCCCTATTCGCGTCCCGAACGTCCAGCCCGTTCCTCGGCTTCCTCGGGAAATCCCGATCCTGTCAAACACCGTCAAATTACGTCACTAATACGTCTACAAACACTCACCTAAATTCCCTAAACAAAATCCCCGAACCGAAGACCTAGAACCCCGGGACCCTAAACCTTCACCCTCGCGGAACTAAACTCAAACGACTTCCGATTAACCCGAAACCAACTCCATTGAACTCAACACAACTCCTAGACCAAAAGTCAAGTTGACTGTTTCTCCCAGAACCGCCGCACGCGCCTCCACGCGCCGCCCAAAGTGGCTGCGCGTGGCCCCACGCGCCAGCTACAGTACCATCTTCAACCCGTGCTGAACCGGCCGTCGCAGGCTGAACCGGCGAGACTTGATCTCCGCCGTCCGGCCACCAATTCAGCCCCTGCCTTCACCAGCAGCTTCGTCCAGACACCACGAATCCAATCCCCAACTCCGTTCACCTCGACACCATCCCTAGCCCGTCGACTAAGCTCAAAACCAGACGGCTAAATGTCCCCCTGTTTCACGACTCCTCAACTCCAGTCACCTCCCGTCACGGTGGTGACACCAAACGGTCCCTAAGACCTCACTGAATCTAGACCAACACCCCTATACCGTCGACTCAGCCCCTACCTACACGACTCGCCGTTTGAACCCACGGCCAAAACAGAGTACTGAAGGTCCCTCCGTCGTGCCCTCCACCACTGTGCACCACCCATCACGGCAGCACACTCAAACGATTCCTAGGACCCTCAGGAGTCTCACCCGAACCGCCAGATCCCTCGACTCTAGCCCTAGGTCCACGACTTTCAAATTGAATTTTCACGGCAAAACAGAGCAAAGAAGCCTTACCCTTCGATTGCAGCTCCGCCGTGCGCACTGCCGCCTACCACGGTGGCCGTTGGACTCCTTACAGTCTCCTCAGCCTCCCCTGGCCTTGGTTTGCCTCGCCTCACGGCGTAGCCACCACCTCAACCTCACAAGCTCCCTGTTTCCCCAAAATTTCTCCACACCTCCGCCGTGCCGCCGTGCACGATTGCACCACAAATTCACGGCCACCAGCTCCGCCTTGCCTCACTGTCACTCTCACAATTCGCTAATCACTCACCCTTGCACCCAGATCGATCAATTCCCCTCAATTCTCACACTCTGTTTCTCTGTGTTTGTCGAAGAACAACACACACACACGGGTTCACCCAAATAGTTAGGACCGTGAACACACAGGATCGCACCAGAAGCCTCTACACACCTGCCATGTGTCACCATCCCTTCAAACTATATCCCATCTGTTTAAACCCCAGCCGTCCATTCCTTTCTCTCTGCACAAATCCCCATAAACTCAAAAAGACTAAAATACCCTTCTGTTTAACATATTTTTACGGTTTTACCGAAACTTCCTAGACCCGTAACTCTCGCCTCGTAAGTCCGATGAATACGTGCCGCCTGTCATCGAACTCAGGACGACAAGAACTATCTAACCATCCTAGGTCAACCTACCAAAACTCGATTATACGAAAAGTCAACTATTCCCCCTACTTTACCCAAATTACGGTTAAGCCCTCAACCTTCCGAACATCACAACTTCCTCCTCGGATGTCGGAATCGGGCGTGCCACCAGCCTAAGGATTCGTGACGACCTAAACTACGTCCTGGTCACTGGTCAATCCCCAATTGACCACCCGACATAAAAGTCAACATTTCTGCCCGACCCAGGGGCAAAATCGTCATTCTAAGTTCCCGGACCCCTCGGGACCACCTAACCCTTGATTAACCTTACTAATCACACCTTAATCACTCTACTAATCCCAATTCTCGGGACGGGTTGTTACATTGAAGTTCCAGAAAGCTTAATCCATCATCAATTAGGCTTGGGCTGGCCTAAAACTGGAAGTTCGAATTTGAATTTCCCAGAAAACCAGTTTCGGGTTTTTGAGCATTCCACCACCATTTCCACTCCAATTTTCCCTCTCTCAATCTCAGTGAACTGCCCACGACTCACTCTTCATTCCTTTAATTCAATTTAGCCGTTAAAGGCATCCAAAAGTGTCCAATTTCCACTGTGCAAAAGTTCCCGCACTGGCCAGAAAATCATAGAAAACCCAGTGCCCATGTCGTGCAATCGATGCCAACTCATTCCCATGTGCAATTCCACCCCAAACCGGTCCAATTCCATCATTTAATTGATAAACAAACATGGGATCGATCGCACAAGGCATCCACCACATGGCCAGTTCAATGAAACAGTGACCCATGTGAAATTACATTTCTGCCCTTGTGCAGAAAATTACCAAAATGCCCCTCACGCATCCTGACCCGTAACTCGGTCATACGGACTCCGATTGATGCGTGTCGCCTGTCATTGGATTCGTATCGACGATACCTACGTAACGGTCCTTGGCTCTCGGTCATCGGACATCCCGATCAAAAAGTCAACATTTCCCCTTATATCGTCCAAATTACGAAAACGCCCTTGAACTTCCGCACATCATAACTTTTACCACGAACGTCGGAATCGAACGTGCCACCTGTCTATGAACTCGTGACGTCCCGAACTACGTCACGGTCATCGGTCAAAGTTCATTTGACCATCCGAAATAAAAGTCAACGTTTTGCCCACGCCCAGGGGCAAAACGGTCATTTTGCACAATTCGTCCGAAATCGCCCAACTAATCCCAGATTAGTGAATCATAATTAAATATTATTAAATCCCGATATTCCGGACGGGTCGTTACATGGTGACTAATTAATACGAGTGACTAATTAATACGAGTGATATCAAATATATATTTCGTACTAAATTATCTTATTTAGTCACATATACGACGTACCAAACATAATCTAAGAGTTAATAAAAATTTAGAATATTCAGTCGTTACTCAAGTAGAGGTTTACAAAAACATTAAAAATATTTTGTTTTTTTTTTTGTTTTGCTTTTGAAGAGACATCAAACTGGACGATATTTGGGTCACTAATTTAGTGCAATGAGATAAGTCTTACAGCACTGACGGCACTGAATTGCATCGTTTGGCTTCAAAGGGAATCTCCATCCCACAATCTCCACAGATGGGAGACTGCCTCTGGCTGAGGATCCATGATAATGAGATTGATTACACGTCAACAAAAAAGCTTCCTTCAACTCTCTTCACGGATAGTAGAGGCCCCCTGGCTCAGGATCCATATGATAATAAAATTTACAGGTCTACAACAGTTGATTATATTGATCATTTGAAAATTTGAATAATATCATGAAGTTTCATTTGAAATTATAGTATAAAGATCGATAAGCATTTGTTGAATTGAAGAGAGTGGAAGTGTTGAACTGAATTTGAACAATATTTTACTAGTTCATCAAAATTACAGTGAAAAAGATTCGAACTCATCGAGAATATGTCATTACTTTGTAAAATCAAGTCAAATAAAAACTTGACGACCTAAAGTCCTAGATCATTTAATTTATGCGTCGCTAGAACCAAATCGGGGACACCAACTTTTGTACACCTAAAGCAGATATCTTGACCAACGTCGACCACTCGACTTGCATTGCATCTAGTGATCTTTGGCTTGTCCTGTACGTACAATTGGAATTTGGTGGCCTTTCAAAATCAAAGACTCAAAAGAGTCAATGATTCTTGTCTTCAATTTCACCATAGCCTTCCAAAATCAAAACTCAAAAGAGTCAATGATTCTTGTCTTCAATTTCGCCATAGAAACCTAACTTTTTTGGGGTCCTTTCATTTTACCCTTATTGAATTTAGAAACCTAAAGTCTGTCCAAATTGTAATATTCATCTCCATTTGTTGCGTGGAAAGTCTTGAATTCGATTTTTATTAGGTGAAATCGATACTCAATATTTATATACTATACCTCTCATTAATTCAATGTTACTATTTACCTTTAAAAAAAACCATACTTTTTTGTTCCTTAGACCTGCTTCTTGTTCAAAACTCCAAACCTTAAGATAAAGCATAAAGAGCATAAGCATCAATAGTTGAATTGAAGAGAGTATGAAAACATTAAATTAAATTCAAGAGATATTCTACTTCAGACGAATCGATAAGGAACACAAAGTAGACATTGACACAAAGTGGCCAAGATGGAGCAGAAATGCAAAGGAAAACAGCACCATCATCTATAACTCTTGTCATACAATGTAATGGAGTTCTAATCACACTGAAGGTGAACCGAGAAAAAAGCACAGAGATTAAGCTACGTATCTGTTTCGAGTACCCTTTTTCAACCAAATGGGATCGCAAAGCAACCAACTGTATGTTATTTTACACAACTCCATGAACAAGTATGAATGGTACAATGACCAACAAACCCTGCAAGCATGGAAAATAGCATCTATTACTTTACTTTCTCATCCTTTTCTTCCTCCTTTATGTCTTTCTCATCCTTTAGTTTCTCGTGCTTTTCTTTCTCTTTACTATTCCCATCTTTTCCATATACCTCCTCGTAGTATTCTTCATCGTCATAGTATTTTTCGTCATCATAATACTCTTCCACATCATCCTCATAGTAGTATTCTTCTCCATCATCACCATCCACGTTACCATTTTCCAGCAGATATTTTTCTCTTGACTGCTGCCCTCTCAGGCTCTCTTGAATTCGGTCTCTGATGGCAGTGCCCTGAGACAATTCCACATTGCAAGATGAGGACATCAAAAGGTTAAGACAGTTTTGACTTGTTGAATCCATATCAAGTTTATATTTATATGTAAGTGGTAACGCATATATTGTCTTTACCATTTTATGGCAACCTTCTTCAAACATCTCAAGGAATCCAGCTACCCAGCGATCAGCATTTTCCACCCACTCATTACGATGCATAGCAACAGTTTGAATCTATAATACCAAGTCAGCAACGCACACCAGTTAAAGACAAATAATAAAACCATCGAAATACCAAATCAACAATACTTTCTCTCACAGGAAGGAATCTATTAATTCAAGATAAACCTTTCATTCTTGTCTTTGCATGTGTGCACGTGGACATCATACATAAACATTTCAATTCCATAGGACTTAGCAGCTATCAATTTGTTGCCGCCAACAATAGTATTACCTAATTAATAAACTTTCTTTCTCAGAAAATTTGAGAATCTTGCTTTATTCATGTAAAACGCTTGCATAACATTCTAGATAACAGGCGATTGCTTGCCAGTACCTTATGCCATTATGTCTTGCTATGCATATAGAAGCAGACTTTGCATGCATATTAGCATAAGCATGTACTATGTTAAAACTTTGCTGCTAGAATAAACAAGAAGGAATTGACCAGGTTTCATTTGAGTTCTCATGGTGCATATAAATAACACTTGGAATCATAAATAAACAGAATGAATAACCAAGAAATGGCATGTAAGCAAGACTAACATAAATAACAAAAGGTCTAATTTAAACTAAACTGCAAGTGAGAATAATTTCAAATTGAAAGCCAGAAGAGTGTCATTTTCATCTACTTATTTGTCAGAAGGAGACTGAACATATAGTGACTACATGACACTACCAAGAGGTGTCCAGAACTAGACATTGGACTTCAGTATAAGAAAAGAAATTTCCTTATAATGGCTCAATGAAGTTCATTATCATATTGTCAAACTCCCCAGGACCTCCAGGTCAATAGATGTAATCAAAAGCCAACATCATACAACACACAAGGACACCAGTAATAAAGTATATTATTCACTAGCTGGTAGAGATTATGGGAATTCAAAAGTACAAGAAAGTATTCGTGCCTAAACCAGTTCCTCCAATTATTTTATTTATATCAAATTTTAGAACCTTTAACCAGGATAATATGCTCAGAAAGCTATTCATTCAGTCTGTATGCCCCAATTAAAACCAGGATGATTCTCTCATTACATTTTACTTCAAAACAAATAGAAATAAAAGAGCGTACCGTCTCTCCAACTTTTTCTTGATGTTCCTTCACTTTCTCTTGTAATTTCTTCAATCTCATGTTCACCCTCAATCGCTTTTCCTGTTTATATCAAACAAACACAGATAGCTAAGTTCCTTCACCACGGAAAAATTACAAATCAATGCATAGATTCAATTTAAAAAAAGGAGCCACATAACTATGTACCAATTACCAAAAGAAACTTTTATTAGGTAAAGTTTCTCTACCACGTGGTTAGAAAATCAAAAGTTCAAAAACACAAGAAAAATCTTGCCTTCACAAAACTAACACCAAGCTCTTTTCTTGTATATCCACGATCCAAGTTACGCAGCACATACTGATTATAATCTTTTACAATCCTCATTATAATGTCCGATGTTGAAATCCCATCAGTTCTCTTTGTTTCCTTGAACCTCCCCACAGCTTTGACCTAAGAAAAGAATTGCATAACAAATTATATGTTGAAGAAAAAAGGAACTTTGAAACAAAATAAATTGCTTTATCTCAAACATACAAATTCATACACATCTTGCCCAGCTCCACTGGCATCAGCATAACTGTAGATGACACATTCAAAGTACAAAGATTACATTATCAATTTCACATATGACCGCAAAAGTATAACAAATCTGCACTTAGTTGTTATATCTATAAGATCTAAGACATACACTAATTACCGATATTATCTAAAACGAACAGAATACTAAAAAAGAGACTCAATACTAGCAAAAAAACAAGGGGAAAAAGAGAAGGCAGGAACTATTTTATAATACATCATAACTCTGGGGATGAAAGGCAATAACTTGGAAAAAGTATCCTTACGGGAGAGAGTCATGGGCCACATAGTCAATTTCATGCTTGTCGAGAAACTCTTGATTGATCACCCACGGAGCATCAGGGATTACTTCATCTACCCACCTGCACAAACAAACCCAAAATTTGTTCTTGGTTACACAACTCTCAGAAATTCTACAGTATCAAAATATTCCATTAACAAACGCAAGCACATACTTGCAATGGCGAAGAGATTCATAACGCTCGGACTCTGTCATAACAGTTTTTCCTTTAAACTTGTGAGTGGTTTCATCATTACAACAACCAACAAGCAGATAGGTGTTAGGGAACCTGAAAATTTATATAAGAAAAACGTACATAAGCACGGAAAATGTGACCAATTCCAAAAGTAACGATAGCAACTGGAATGCATAAGATAATAGAATCAGAACCAAACAGCATGCATAGACAGAAATAGCAGGAAAAAAAAAGCTAAATCCACACGCAATGTATCTCTGTTTTTAGTCCTAATATGCCGTCTAGATAACATGCCTTACAAGTTTTAAGCTAGGATCATCATTATAACTATTCAAATACTTAAAGATCACAACTTCAATATTTTTACGAGACAGGCGTTTCAATTTTGAAAAACCCAAACGAAATGAAAGACACTAAACCCATAGACATGATCATAACGGCACCTTCAAGAATGCATTCGACAGCATAAGCAAAAGATTAGAGTAAAATAAAACATACCCAGACAACAAATCACATTAAAGTTTCAAAATTGCGTGAAATAACAATGTAAAGCTCTGAAGAACAGTAACCCAGATTTGCAAACGAAAAGAAACACAGAATCAAGGGGATAAAACCACAAGTACACTTAAAAAAACCAAAGCAACACATGGTACTTGAGAATGAATGAGAAAGAGATAGAGACAGACGATTTCTTGGCTTGCTCAAGCGAGCGAGCGTGGCCGAAATGGAAGAGATCGTAGATCCCATCGGCGTAGACACGAACAAGGCGGTCCGGCTGATCGGTATTCGAATTCGGATTGGTACTGGGGTTGCTGGTGGCACAGGTGTCTTTGGGCTCAACCTCTGCCATTCGAATCCAATAAGAAATTCTTAGTTTGGGCCTTCTTGCCAATTTGCCGCCACCACCAGTATCACCACCTCTGCTTCTTCTTCTTCTCTCTCAGTTCTCATTTTTTTTTCCCATCCTTATTTGTTTTCGTGCCTACGCTCCTGGTAAACTGTACAACCTCAGAATACGCGGTAATTACGCGCCCCCTACTATTTTTTTTTTTCTCTTTCTTCTCAAAGCTTTAATTTCATTTCTAACAATTTTTTTATTTTTCCGATGGTGTAAAACGCCAATAAATAGCACCCATCTTTAATGCCAATACCGACCTCGAAGCTGCAATGGTGTGGCTCACTCATTAGCACATCTTGGTCTCACAAACAGTAACCTCACAACTTGGATTGAAGATGAACCAACATGTCTTTCTTCTCTTATTGAGTTAGGGTGACTTGAATTTTGATTTCTAGTCTAGATTTTGTAATTTTCATGTTGACTAGTAGGACATGATGCTTTAAGATCCGTTGTATCTTTTTATTTTAGGAATAATACTAAGATATATCATCATATGTGTCGTTACATGTTATCATCATATGTGTCGTTACATGTTATCGGCATATGCTTTAAGATGAATAACGTACTTTCGCACTTTTTTGTATCTTGTCGTTACATGTTATCATTTTTTTATCAAACCATGTTATTATTTTAATTATCTATCTTAAAATTAAAATTAAAATCAAATCAAATATTAAAAAATAAAATTTAAATACAAAATGAACAAAATATCAACAAGATTGACGGTCTCCTTCCAAAAAAAAAACTTAAACCTTAAGAATTGCATAACATCAAATCGTCTTTTTTTTCCATAAGATTGTAAACTCTAAGACAATTTGTTGCTATGAAATAATTTCATATATTCTTAAGTTTATGATATTCTGGAAAGAAAAAAAAAAGACGATTTGATGCTATTAAATTCTTAGGGTTAATTTTTTTTGTTTTTTTTTTTGAATGAGACAATTAGTCTTGTTAATATTTTGTTCATTTTGTATTTTAATATTTTTTTTATTTTTTATTTTAAGATATGTAATTAAAATAATGACATGATTTGGGGGAAAAAAAACGATGAAATAGAATACTACATTAGATGCCACATATAGTAGGATACAAAAAAAAATAGAAAAGTAGATGGGACTTGTAGTATTATTCTCTTTTCTTTATTTAAATAATAATTTTTTTTAGCTGAAGTAATTATGTCGCTATACTAAATCATTATAACCAATAAATTTTGTGAAGAATATAATTATTGATTTATTAATAATTAATTAATATTGGAGAGTAACCAATCCGCTCCATCAATAAAAGAAACATTAAGAAAAGGAGAAGCTTGTGTGTCATTGAGTTTCTGCACATAAGACGCACGCAGACTCATATTAGCTCCTGCTCCTGAGCAATTGTATTCTCCATAGAATATAGTCCTGCATATATTTCATTCATTAATTCATTGATCCTTATTTCATAACATATTAAAATTATTATTAGTAAGCTCTATATCATGATTGACATTGTTAACCCTCGATGATAAATGAAATGAGTGCTGCACGTACTGGTCTCTGGCAGGGTCATTAAAGTCATTCCAGCCTTCAGGAGCTATAATGTCAGTCATTATTGTGTTGGCAAAAACCACTCGTGAATAAGGCCTCCATGCTCGACCTAGCCACACTCTCCCACTCCCTCCGATCACGCAGTTCATGAATGCAAACCCCGTGTTTTCGTTGCTTGATGATCTGCCGTGCGCGGTGACCGCGCCGTTGATGTTCTTCGTCCCTGACGGTACCGGATTTGCCATGGAAATCAACTGGCAATTCTGCTTATGTATACATCAACCATATAAAAACATTAATTTCTTTGGTACATCAGATTATGCATGGAATAATCAAGATTGTTTGGTACCATATATCTTTATATAATTATAACTGTTTAACTCTTACATCATCATTCAATAACTAAATTAAAAATCGTTTAATTATTTATATGCATTGTTCGTATCTAATTAATATATATATATATATAATTACTAACTCGGTATTTATAGATCAGACCGTTCGATACACACATAACTAACAGCTAAGCAAGATATCGAGAAACCATCAAGGGATGCCAATCATCTTGTCGTGGTCGGCACCCCTTCCACCACGCCATCTTATCAACAACCCTTAGTCAACAAGTCTAATTCATGCCACCTCGTTATCTTAGGACCACTGGAATATGTATAAGCATACCCTAGGAGATGACATTTATCCCATATCAAAGAGTTTCAACAATCTCATTTTCATTGAGTCCTCTAGCACCTACAAACTTAAACATTAGAGACTCTTTGGTCAGCACCCGATCGATCAGTGCCGATCATTATCCCCATCTCATTGTTGATCACTCATCTCGACGCGAAGCAAGCACCAGTCCCCCGAGGTTGCCAAGTAAGATGGCTATCTCGGGCCTCCACCTCAAGGGGCCCCTGAATTTTTGTTTTTATACATAGTTGTTATGTTAATTTAATATATAATCAAGTTACTTCAATAATAATCATGTTATCTACTTGGGCTAGTTAATTTCCAACATAGCCCCTTTTATTTATTTTTTTCCTTTTACTTTTTTTTTTTTTAAGTTTTCCTTTCTTTTTTCTAAACATAGTATTTTGTTTTCCTTTTTCTTTTCTTTTCTTAAATCAAACCAAATAATTTTTCATAGTAAGTCAAACCAAATACCTTTTTCTATTATGTTTTGTTAAACAATAACCTAGCTTATATGGTTAAATTAATTTTAACCCTAGCCCTTCTACCTTCTTCTCAATTTTAAAGAAATCGAAGAAAATAATTTTAATTCAAAGAGAGACGTACGATATTGAGTAATTCTTTCATAATTTTAATTTTTGTAAGTTCTTATATAAAACTAATTTTTCACCATATACAAACACTTTGAGAGTTGAAGAACTGTGGGGCTCTAATTTGAAAGTTCACTTTAGGCTCCTAGTATCTCGATGTTGGCCCTAGCAAGCATATATAGGCACAAATACAAGACTATCTTTGTTGATCCACTTTCAGCATCAACATGTATCAACTAGGACAGTTTGCCATGAGGATCTAAATCGTTATAAATACGGTTTTTTTGTTTCATTAATATATGAATAACTAAATAATATTCGATATTTTTATTTTTTTTGTGAAGATAATTTTAATGAACGTTTCCGAATAAGAGATACATATAAAATGCCTCTTATTTATTAAAAGGATAAAACAGTAAGTTTTTCCCACCAGTGGAATGAGTAGTGTTGTGTATTACCAAGATTGAGGTGAGATATTGTTACCTCATAGAGTGACCTTGCATTGCCAAAGATGAAATCAATGGAACCTTGGACGTAGCAATCCTTGAAATAATGGCGTCCCTTGTCATCATGAAGGGTGTCTTGGGCCCCAAAGAAGCCACAACCTAAAAATGCAGCTTGGTCTCCTGAGACCCTAACGGCTACAGCTTGGGCTCCCACATCACCGGGCCTAGGAATTGGAGCCACATTCTTGTTTTGTAATTACCATTTCACAATGTGTAAAATAGTTAATTAGTACATGCGTACATTAACTAATTAAATCATATAATTAACAATAGAATTAAGATATTTCATGCAATATTTTTTCTTTAAAATATTAATCTCTTTACCATGAAGCTTATGTTCTTGGCCACGAAGTTGTCTGCAAAAACTTGAACCGAGCCACTGGAAAACGTGCCATTAGCTGAATTGGCCGTGTCGTTCCAAGAAATTGCGGTCGACGCATACCCTTGTCCTTGAAATGTTATATTTGGTTTCGTTTTCGGAATGATGATTTTCTCACTATTTGCACCACGTGGAAAAACATGTATACACATAAAATCGTACGTTCGTAAATAAAGGAAGAGAATCCCAATAACGTACGGATGATATTTAGTGGATTTAACCCTAATTTAATTTTCTCTTAGTTTTAATATATGCTCGAGTCTCAACTCAATGTGTCTTTTACAGGCATAATGAAAGACATGCCTAAGAATACATCGTGAACTCTGATTTTCGTGTACGGTATGTTTTTGAACTTGCGAATTCAAGACATACCAAAAGGTTCAAGAAAAACTTTCAAAAGTATTTTCAAATAGAAAGTGAACGTCCAATTCCACTAAAACGTATATTAAAAAAGAAAAAGGAAACAACGATAGATGAAGGGAACCAACTAATGAACTTACTAGTAAATGCCATTATTAATCCAAATGATAGTTCTTTTCTGGGAAAGAGGTGGAACGGCGTAGACGGCGGCCTGAACCGACGTGAAATTGCAGCAGCCATTTGGGTCAACACAAAGGTAGGAGGCTGTGTTGGTGTCTGGAGGAGGAATGCCAGAGGGAAAGTCGTCGCAAACGGAAACTGGTTTTGATTCATTTTCATGTTTTTTGTGATGCCTACCATTCATAATCATAATGTTGTATGGGATGAGGAAAGAAATAATATATTTAGGTATTGAAGATGAAGTGGAAAGAATGCTGCTAAGACCCTGCACAAAATACGCTGAGTTTGGATCGATGAGGTAATAATTTTTCGATGCCAATAAAATTGCCAAAATGGCAACTGAAAATGTTAGGCATGTGGCTTTGAGACTCATTTTACAAGTGATTGGATTACGGAGAGGATCATGAAATATATAAGGGAAGCTAGGTTAAACAAGCATGCATGCACTTGAAGTGAAAGAATCGATGGAATGTCTTGCAAATCACCCATTCACCTTCAAAACTTATGACGATACGTACATTTCCAACCTTGCAAATCACCCAAGGCATTTGGTCATTAACTGATTGATTGCACTACGTACCCACAAATGCACCCTTAGAAACTCGAGACAATGTTACTCTACATATAGTTAGGTTTAGGTCTGATCTTCTCTTAATTTTCTTAAAAGGACAACTATTTTGCTTTCTGATTTACGTACTCTTGCATTGCAGATGTCTTTTGGATGAATTGTTTGTCTCCCAAGACCTCAAAAATATAAATAAATAATCCCCTTCGGTTTGTAAGCAAAGCAAACACAAACGTCCTACGTAAAG
Source organism: Prinsepia uniflora (assembly GCA_032719365.1). Classification (NCBI taxonomy): domain Eukaryota; kingdom Viridiplantae; phylum Streptophyta; class Magnoliopsida; order Rosales; family Rosaceae; genus Prinsepia; species Prinsepia uniflora. The sequence goes on along the minus strand of CM064864.1, from coordinate 1,177,455 downwards.
CATTCCTTTTTAAGTAACACATATACATGGAACTAAAACTATTCAAACATGTTGGGTGGGAGGGGCTCCTTAATTAACACAGACATATACTTATATATAGAGAATATTATTCGAGTTTGTAGTAATCACTTTTAATATTTATTTTATGGTCACCGATTCATGACATAATAAATATGTCAGTTTTAAAGGCATAACGCGTCAAACAAACCTAACGTGTACTCAATTTACTCTAAGTTAGTCTCATTTCCGGATTATTATAAACGGTAGAGATGTCGCTTCAAATTTATACTATACGTGTCGATTTCATTGATTTTGATTACCATAAAATACGTACTCAATTTACTCTAAGTTAGTCTCATTTACGAATTATTATAAACGGTAAAAATGTCACTTCAAATTTATACTATACGTGTCGATTTCATTGATTTTGATTAATTTTTTTAATATAAGAATATTCTTTAATTTTGAGTGGAAATATATTAAACTATCCACGTGTTTGACATGATCCAACAACAAGTATAGAACGTTTGAAAATTGGGGTTAGTAATGATGCTCTGGATGGAGAAACGAAGGCAAAAAAAACCAATGAAGTGTTGATGTAATCTTAGTGAATCAAAAGGCACCCAATTTAAATTCAAATAAGAAAAGATTAGGGCATATATTTGACTTTTTTGAAAGTGTATTGTTTTGCCTCTGAATGGGTCCCATGAGCAGCTCCCATTCACCCCCTCTTCCCTCCCCATTTCTCACTCAACACAAATTCCTTCCTCATTTCACAGTCAAAGGCGCCTTCATATCACCCGCCGCACCCGCCACTCCCCCCTCCTCCTTGCCGCTTTTAAACACACAAACAAAAGATTTTGCACGTCTCTTTCTTTGTTTGCATAATAATAAGATTTAACACATCTTTTTAGATAATTACACAATTTTATAAGAATTTATAAGAAGTTAGCAGTGACGGTTCATGCACCTAAAATTCGGATGAATCTAAATATAAACAATATCAATGAAGTGTACTATCAAATATAAACGAAATTCACTTCATACAAAGGTTATAATCAGGTTGACAGTGACAGTTTCTGTATCTAAATTTCGGATGGACTAAATATAAACGATATCAATGAAGTATACTATTAAATATAAATAGAATTCACTTAATACAAATGTTATAATAAGTTTTATCCCTTAATCACATTTTCGTACATAAATAAAAACGTGAAACGAATATATAAAAAACACAAATAAAACATTTAATACACATAAAAACTATCGTTATCTAATTTTATCGTGTCCTACGGGTCATTAAGAGTGCAAAATCCTCCACTAAGTTTCATTACTGATACAATCATCATAGTTTGAGGAATATAGAGTGGAATACTTATTTTCTTGCAGTTTTCTAAGTGCAATATGCTATTTTTTATGTATTTGAACTCTGAATTTTACTACAATTTTAACTAGTAGTTATTTTTCTATTGGAAACTTGATGGGCTACATCACACGCCCAACCCGAGGCATATCCCCGTCACTAGGGGTTGGTTTATTTTTCAATTGCCAATTAGTTTTGGGGTTCGTGAAACCACAACTTCTTTTATATATCGGTTGGTGTGAGTTAGCTCATATGTATGTGAAGCCGTTGCCAATAGTATTGTACGCGTATTAGGCTTGAAAGTTCATCACACATAAAAGAGGATGTGGAAAACCTTGGAAAACTTATAAACATCTAATCTATTTATTCTATATTGTTAATCATTTTAGGGGTAAAACCTCAGTTTTCTTGGTAAAAAAGTGTCAAGGGAACGATATATATCATGACGCAGCATCTCATATATATGCATACAACACGTTAGTATCAACTTATTGGCAATTGATCTTCTGAACATACCCTTATCTTATCTTTTACAAGGCATAACTCAAAAGACGTCATCCATATTTTGAAAAATTCTTTATTTAATATTGATTTCGACATGCAAATGACCGAATGGCTTTGCGTTTTCGATTTTTTTTTTACTATTTTAATTTTTCAATCAAATATTCTGTAAAATATGAACATTATTGCTGCTGGTTCAGATCGAGTTACTAGCTAGTGAGTTAGGCACGCATTCAAGGATATCATTGTAATTACGGTAACTAAACTAAATTTACATTAATGTTTTAGGATTACGTAATTAATATGAATTAGATTATTTGGCAGGGCAATAATTAACAAGTTAATGCAAGCTAGATTCACAATCGAAGAGTGTGAAACCCTAGACTAAATGAAGAAGAAAATACAAATTAAAGGAAGAAATGATAGATTATACGAAATTCAAATTGAAAAACTTTTTCAATAAATATCACAAAATTAAATACTATTTCTTTCACCTAGTGCACGTAAATGACATAAGTCTTATTTACAATTTTTTATTTTAATTTTTAATAAATTGAGACTTACAAACCAAACAATCAATCACTCTCGAATGCTTTTCTTTCTCATTTTATTGAGGATGTAATTTGAAAAAAAAAAAAAAAACAAACAGAAAAAACCATACAAATATTAATTAATACAAATTAAAAGTATATTAAAAAATAAGTTGAACAAATATTAAAAAACTCCGCAGATTATATATATATTTTTAATATATACACTGGTCAAGAATTTTGTCCCTAAGATAAGTCAGTCTACATAACTTTGGTTTTTTCTCCTTTATGTCACTCTCAAAACATGAAACTATTACTTCTGTTCTCATTGCCACTGGGCCGCCTAGCCCCAGAAGGCACTTGGGAGGAAACACCCTCCCTCAAAAATTCATGATCATCAGATGATGTCATCCCCATGTTTGCAGTGGGTCCTACTACTCTTGATGAGGAGCTCAGCCTCTCAAGAAACCCGTCTCCACCGCCTCCGCCACCATTGTTGTTCAATGAAAGCAAGTATTGCTGGTTCTGACGTTGTTGTTGAAACTGCTGCTGTTGGTGTTGTTGGAGTTGTTGGACATGTTGTTGCTGCTGAGGCTGTAGAGGATGATACCCGGGAGGGACCACGAAGTTCTGTGGTCTGGTGGGTCCGAGCCCAAACCCAAAAGTGGATGCACCGGTGGGAAACGACGCCGTGCTGGGTCCGCCGGTGAACTGCTGCACCATGGCGCGGAAGTTTGAAGTGTCCGTGTTGAGCAGCGTGGTGGGTGTTCGTCTTGAGGCTCTTGACCTCTTTCGGACGGGCTTTGAAACCCGTCCTTGATCCGGGCTCAAGCTGCTGTTGTTGTTGGTGCCGGAGCCCGGATGGCCAATTGCGGCTGCTGTTTGTCGCGATTGGCCAGAGGGGGAAGTTGTTGCGGTGGTGGCAACCACGGTGGCTTCGGCCGAGACTTGATCGTGGGTAAACATGGGAGGAGCGGAGGAATTGAGGTTTTGGGTGTAGAATTGGAGCCAGTCACTAGGGTTGTTGGACATGGTTCCACTGCCCATGGCCATATAAGATCAGTAATAATAATGTGAACAAATGAAGAACAAATAATATTGGAGAGAAAATGAGAACACAACACAAGCTTTTCCTTTGTTTGGGATAGAGGGAAGGAATAAGAGTATGTGGTCGAGCTATTTATGGAGGGTGGAATAGGGTGAAAGCAAGACTTTTTGAGATGATCTCCACCGTTGATTTGGGAAAGATGAGTCTTATGTCACGTGGGGCTGGTGGCCGTGGGCTGTGGGCTGTGGGCTGTGGGCAGGAAATTAATAAAAATGTTTCGCATGGTGTGAAAAATATAGCTTGCTGTCACTTTGTACTCTAGTACACGTGGCTTCGAATTCATTAAAATCAAATTAAATTAAATATGAGATTGTGAGGAAATATTTTTTCGCTAAATTTTCCAATATTTTACCTAATTAAAATGAGTTCAACGTAATTCAATCTTACAAAGAAATCCGAAAAATTTATATACAAAGATGGGGCTCAGTTAAGGGCCGGAAGGGCTATAGCTTTTTCAAGATTTTTATTTATTTTAAAATTATGTATTGGGCCGTATATTTATTAATTAATTTATTGTTCGTAGAAATTAATTTAACTCATCTGAGCCTAACATCCTACACAAAATTAATATAATTGAATTTTAGATAGTGATATTTGTATTTTGTCTTGTTGGCTGATTGGTGATTATTATATTATAATTTTTTTTCTATCAAGTTTTTATTTATATATAGAGATTATTTGAAGGGTAGACTCATCACGTCTCTCTAATTAGATATATTTTTTATGTTTATAAATAAAATTTCACTCATGTCGTCAATTTTTTTAACGTATAAGTTTAATTCACCTCAAATTTAAATCCATAAACCGGACCTGATTATATAAATATATAGCTTGCTAGGGTTTCTGGAAGGTAAATGAATGGAGGCTAAAGCACTTTAGGGGCCGGAATTGGGGAAATAACATATACACATAGAGGTAGTGTGTGTGCATGGTTTCCTGGAAGCAACATAGGCAGACGACGGCTTTATCATGATGATGTGAACGTCGATGGTGGCCACGTCAGAAGGAGACTGGTGGTGGTGGAAGTGGTGGTGGAGGATAGGTGACTTGTATGTGACACTCGAAACAACCAAGGACCTTCCTTCCAAGCTCTGCCTTTTGCTATAGAATATTCAGTATCAACCCTAATTAAGAACCAATGATATATATATATATATTGTATAAAATAATTAATTTTATATTTATATAAATAATAAAAGTAATTTATATTTACTTTAAATTAATATTTTAATTGTACTTAAATTGTGCAATTTAATTAGTTTGAATCGATCTATCTCCGGTTCATCTATCTCCGGTTCATATTATCCTATAAAAAGAACCTGAAAATGAACATTAATTTCCTTTTAAAGCATATGCATGAGTGAGCTAGCTAGTTCTAATAATAGTACACCTTTTGTTGAATGAAAATGAAAATGAAAAAATTATAAGTTAATAGACACATTTCGTGCATAGCTCGAGCACTAGAAGTAATTTTGTCTTATTATTTGACTTGTTTTTGTAATTATTGGATACTTAAAACGTCAAGCTGTTGAGCACATAGGGCATTGGTCATATATTTAGTTGGTGTTTTCCAAGCACAATTTTTTTTAAAAAAATTTGTACTATTTTTTATTACTTACATAGTTACATCAACCACTTAAAAAAAAGGTTACATACAACTTTTAATCTTAATTACCCAAACTTCCACGTTCTCTCCTTCTAATTAAGAAAAAAAAAAGAAGCAAATGAAAGGGAATGAGAGAAGAAGAAAATCTTCGTCTTTCAGATTAGTAGAGTTGATTATATGATCTGAGTTATACTCAAATTTCAGTTACTCGTTATGTTATTTTGTTATTTCTTCAATTCATTCTTAGTTTTTACCCCTTCCTTTAAATTTTTAAATTTTCTTTTTCTTAAATCTTGTTTTTTTTTTTTTCCGAAATTTCTTAAATCTTGTTTGACCCTACTGTTTGAATAGTTTGCTGCAATATATCTTATTAGTTTTTCAAACCTTCTCTAGATTTGTCATGCTCTACGAGTTTTTCAAGACCAGATATGTTGAATTTGACGACGGTGGCTGTTTCGTTAGTGGAAGTAGTTTGTTTAGGACGATAAACGCTATTAGGGCTTATATGATTTTCAATGATATATATCATCTTAGATTGAAAAACTAAAAACTTATATGATTGTGGGAATTAAAGTCGATAATACCAGAATTTAAATATGGAAGAATTTACTAGTGATATGAGACGGAGAGAAATCGATTCTCTAATCAATTTAATTTTGATTCTAATTAGTTTCATATCAGTGGAAGCACGTAAAGCTAGAAACCAGAACTAATATCCAATATTCTTTGAAAATTCAAATAATTACTTGAATATAAGTCATATGTTCAGATGATTATTAGGTATAATCTTAACAACGTACTTTCAATAAAATTAGCTAAAACTAGCATCACCTATTTATTCTCCTAATCATCAAATTAAGATCATATTAAAAATTCAATAAAATTGAAGATCATTTAGTTATTCATATATATCAGCTAAATAGACGGTTCAACATCAAGATTTTATTTCTTACTAAAATCGTTGATATATTTGATGTATATATATATAACTAAACGGCCTCTCATTTATTGATTTTTTTTTTATGAGGATGATCTTGATATAATGACTTAGATAATAAAATATTTCAATTATGATATATGCGAAGACAATTAGATAAATCGAAATGATGGTAAAAATAAATACTACCAAGGTGAGATGCACGTATTACCTTAAATAAATAAGTTACAATGAAAATAAAAGACTAAAACTATTTATCCAATATATACTAGCTTTAGCTTTTCGGTAAATACTACGAGATACTTTTACATTAAAAAAATGAGACTAATCCTCGCTTTGAATCAACTTACCTCTAACCATCTACAAATATTTTTCTAATGGAAAAAGGTCATTGATAACATGAATTTTAATGAATAAGTATATCAAATCCCAACATCTTTATTTATTCTCCTCCCATAAAAAAAAAAAAAACATATTTCGTCTCTTTTTTTATTTGAAATCTTCTCGATCTTTTGGTGCTAGTTGGTGCTATCTCTTCGTTTTCTACTTTAATGGATGTTTAAAAATCAGAGTTTTCCAGAAGATTATGACAACAACTCAAGAAGAAGCCTTTCAACTTTTAACGTGCGGTACGCATCGGCTTGTGTTTCATATGTCCAAACAAGCATTTTTTCTTTTGAGAGAGAATCCTAACGAGCATTTTTAAACTGGAATATTTAATGTAATGAACCAGAGAGAAACACATAATTAAGCAAACAAGTCAAATCAAAGTCATTGTTGATTCGTTTTATAAGTCCTCTTTGATGGAACTATGTAGACTTTTCTACTTTGAATCTTCTTTAGTTTATGTCCATATGTTTTTTCTTGCCTAGCTTCTACCTTATGACTATTCATCAAACATTAATATATGTAGGAAGAATTTTATAAATGATCTGTGTAGAGCGTGAAAAGTTACATTAGAAGTATAATTTCAAAGTATATATACCATTCAATATGACAAATTACATTTAAATTTTTTACATCATCCGTTATAATATCGTGTCTCTATCATATTTTGCTTTAAAATTAATTAGAGCTTCAATAATCATGCGTACGCTATTAAGGCGATATTTCTTAAAACGATACTCTGATACAAAATTGACGTACTTTAATAGTCTACCTGAACGCCAAAATTAAAATAGAGACGTAAAACCTGACAACTGAACTTAATTTTTAGGTGTCGATCGTGATACTTTGGTTTTATCTAGATGAATTATTCAGGTGGACATGTATCAGTATCCTTAATGACCTCTCTTTTCAAGACAGCTTCCACATAACATCATGCGTGCAATTACTTTGAATTTTCTCTAATAACACATCTAAACCTAGCTATATGCTTACGTTGAAGGCCGTACATATATGTGAATGTGACAATGGTTACAAGACCTTGTTGACAAAAGTAAGGTCGGCTACATTGACAATTTAATATATAATAACAAAACTAAGAATTCTAATAGGAGATTAGGTTGTAGATATATACATAGGAAGACAATGGAAGGTTTCGTGGTTAGAAACAAGGTGTGTTCTCATGACTTCATCAAAGATTTTTAGTTGGCCCTTTATTTTCTTAGTTCCTTTCCTTTCTATTGACATGTCCATTATTGTTCATCAGTTTGCTTCACCGCTAGCTGATAAAAATGAAGTCTCAAACTCTCAAAACCTAGGAGGAGAGTCAAAGAAGAACAAGTTAGGCATACACATATATACATAAACATGTGAACTAGTACTATTGATCTGCTAGTTACATGCATCAACACCGTATTATTAATATATTGTTCGATCTAACTAGAGTTCACATGTTCATGTATGCATGTATATGCCTAACTAGCTGCTTGTTCTTCTTTGACTCTCCTAGCGTGTTGAGAGTTTTGAGATTTCGTTTTATCAGCTAGAGAAGCAATTACTGATGAGCAATAATGGACATGTCAATAAAAGGGCAACTAAAAAGCCTATATGAATTGTGGCTAGTGAATATATGTATATTGTTAAGAGCAATGACATGTCCATTATTGTTCATCAGTGTGCTTCACTAGCTGATAAAATGAAAGTCTCAAACTCTCAACACACTAGAAGAAGAAGAGTCAAAGAAGAACATGTTAGGCATAGCATATACATACATAAACATGTGAACTATAGATAGTTAGAATGATAAATTAATACGTTGTTGATGCATGTAACTACTGGATATATTACTAAGATTTTTGTTTTTAGATAATCGTGCATTTTTTATCAAGAACGATATTATTTTATATCATAAAAAATGTATAACCGTATCATCAATCCATCAAAATTAAGTTATGACAGTAAGACTCACAAGTCAATATGGTAATATTATAACGAAAAAAGCCCCGCACTAATAGCTAACAAATTCACATTATTGAAATTATGTAAAATTATAAATCAAGATCACCAACCCAAAACAACCAAACCCTTAATAACGCATATAACTCTAAACAAACTAAAACCTTAATAACACATATAACTCTAAACAAATTATCTCCACTAAAAGAAACGTACACCTACGTACTCTCGTTAAACTCATCATATCTGATATGAAGAACTTGAAAAGCATAGTGGATCTAATGAATGTTTGATCTCCAGAAATCTAATTATGCATAAAAACGATTAAAGAACAAAAAGTCATAATCTAATTACTGTAATTAAAATTCATGTGAGATATTGTGGTAACTATTTCAACACCAAGATAGAATAAGATTTAAAGAAGAAAAAAAATAAAGGAACATTTTGGATAAAATGATGGATTGAAAAAATAGCAAAATAAAACGATGAACTCAAATATGAGTATGGTTCAGATTATACATTCATTAAAAAGATTCTTATAATTAATTTAAAAGAAAAAGAGAAAAAAATCGTTGAGGGGGAGGGGAGAAAAAAATGATTTTCTCCCTTCCTCCCTTCCTACACAAACACAAAATGTATATAAATATTTTACACGGATGGCTGCAAACCTACTTTCCCACGTTCTGTTTGACTAGTCAGTTCATAAAATGTCTTGTATGCATATTTTGTTCTTGCTCAATCTGCGGCAGCATTGACTGATATATATTTTTTCTCTTCTTTTACTGTCTGCTAATATATATAACATAGTTCCATAAAAGCCCCTACAAATCTTATATATCTCAATAAGTCTAGCTGCTGATCCCTGAAATAATTCAGTAATTTACATACCGAGCTTCTCAACCTTATTGTCTGCTGCATGACTCCCATCATCAACGCATCGCCTTGTTCATAAAGCTGGTAGAAAATAGTCCATGTGGGCCATTCTTGGACCCAACAAGGAATATTGGACAATCCATGCTTTTAAGTTTGTCAACAAAATTATTGGTTGGGAACGGTAAAAAAAACATACATTAAAATGGTCTCTCTCCTTCAACCATTGTTGAATGAGCTCTTGCTCTGAGTACGTAGTAGCACACGCACGCACCACTACGGGACTGTTCGCCGTTGTTGCATAATATTGTGAGCGTCGAGTTGGATAAGAAGTTGTTATAATTAAGTTTTTTTTTATTGGATTGAGTGAACGATTCTTAACTGTTGATATATTGTAAATTAAAACATTCAATGCGAAGTATAACTCTAAGCATTTTGTGAATGAATGACTCTCAAACGTTGATTCATTGTGAGTTAAGAAGTGAGCTACTTGCAAGTAGTGGACTCTCGAATTTTGATATATGAATTATAATAAGGATTTTTCAGACTAAATGCACCAGCAATAGAAAAAACGATCTCAAAATGCACAAGGAACAAAGATTTATCTCTGTGCTGCAGGAACAGGTACAATGTCAAAAACGTTGCACTATCCCTCAGTCAATGTTAGTAACATCGTTAATCATGATGACGTGACAGTAATATTACAAAATAATAAGGGTAATTAAGATATTTATTTCATTTTATTATAACAGAAAAAATGATATCAAAATGTACAAGGAACAGAGATTTATCTTAGTGTGATGCAGGCAAGGATTAAAATATCGATATCGACGGATATATCGCTAGTCAAATTTACGGATATCTCACTCCAAATATCGATATCGTTTATAATCAACAAAAATAATTGAAATTTAGTCTAAAGTTAGAAATTTTTAATGAAATTTTGGAAAAAAACTAAAGCGTTGCACAATTCCTCAATCAATGTTAGTAACATCATTAATTATGATGACATGACAGTAATATTACAAAATAATAAGAGTAATTAAGACATTTGTTTCATTTTATTATATATATATTTTTAAATTCTTTTTAAAAAATTAAAACAAATAAAACAATCATATTTCCCAACCCGACTCATCTATTATGTTCCTCCCTAGGGACCTCCGGCCACCACCGACTTCCTCAATAATCCCAACTCCAACCCCTCCACCTCCGACCACGACACCATCCGTCAGTCCAAGTCGTCTTTTTCCACTTTTCCTACTGCCACCATGCTTCACCAGCTTGAATCTCCAAAAAGATAGCTCCACTGTGTGGCTTGCTAGCACGTACACATCACCTTCTGACCCCGCTGCGCACACCGCCACTATACAATCTCCCCCTGGCACCCATCGGCTCCTCAACCAGCGACGCCTCTCCACCTCGTACAAGTCCATCGACCCTGCATATACGTGCGCCGCCTCACCTCCGGACGCGCCTATTTTCAGGCTCCCGATCACGCAGAGTATTTCCCCATGGAGGAGTCTCCGATGCATCTGTACCTCCTCCTCGGCACGTGTGATATGACGCTCCAGAAAGTGAGGGAGGAGTGGAAGGCGGTGGTCGGCAGAGCGGCGCCGTTTAAGTGGAAGGTGGAGACCTTTCAGTGACTGAGGGATGAGTGGAAGCGGAGAGTTGTGGCGAAAAGGGTTGAATGTGAGGAAGCGGAGAGGGCGAAAAGGGTGTGATGGAGAAGGCCGTGGAGGTGGTAGAGGTGGGAGAAAGCAGGGGAGTGGATGAGGCGAGGCCACCTCCTGCAGACTTGGGAGAGAATGGGAATGATGGAGGTTCGGACTCGGGAGAGGCATTCCAAGACGATGCCGTCTGGGAGAGAAGAGAAAGAGATGCGTTGATCTAGATCTGGCGGTGAGGATTTGTTGTTGTCATTCACATTGATTATTGGAGTGGTGGTATGTGAATGTGAATGTGGGTTGGGGAAACAGGATGTCATGAGCCATGAGAATTGACGGGAGTTGCAACTCTCTCTCTCTCCCCCATTGGACAAGACAACAGAGTCTAGGGAATGGGGGTTTTGGTAAGTTATAATGCAAGAAAGAAGACTTAGAGTGACGGATGGTGTCGTCGGTCGTCGGAGGTTGAGGGGTTGGAGTTGGGATTAGTGAGGAAGTCGGTGGTGGGCGGAGGTCCTTAGGGAGGGACATAATCAGGTGAGTTTGGGTTGGGGAAGATGGTTGTTTTAATTTAAAAAAAAATATAAAATGAAACAAATGTCTTAATTACCCTTATTATTTTGTAATATTATTACCACGTCATCATGATTAATGGCATTAATAATATTCAATGAGGGATGGTGTAACGTTTTTGACATTGTAATATTTACTAAAAAATAAATTATAAAAATATTGTATCATAACTCCGACCAATAAAATGAACAAATCTTTCCTTAACCTACCTAGACACTAGGGTTGTTAATTGGTACTAAAATCGGCCAAAAAATTGGACCTTAGTGGAACAGTACCCAAAAAAAAAAAGGAGAACAAAATCGAATCGAATTAGAACCTATTCATCATCGATGCAATTGATCAGTCTTCTTCATTCTTCATTCCGCCTCACTCCCGCTTACTCTCAACCTCATCTCTTACTAATCACTCTCACTCTCACCCTCGATCCAAAGTTCCAAATCCTTCACCATCTTCACCACCTCAATAATCACTCTCACTCCCGTCGCATTTGCACCTATTGCAGTCACGCGACCGCCTCCATCGCGAGGATTGAGGACGTCATTGCCTTTTTCGATAATATAAAAGTCGTTGAGGATGCCTCCATCACAAGTCCACGCCTCTATCACGAGGTCACATCTTCATCCGAGTCCACATTTCTAGTCGAAGGTTTCATGAATCGTCTATTTATCTCGATTAATCTCACTCAATTGCTTTGTCTGTCCCTCAATCGGTACTCCAAATTTACTTTTTTGTTTGCAATTAAATCGAAATTTTTAAAATTCTCTATTTCAAATCTTTTGATTCTGGCTTAATATCAAGTTTGGTTTTTGTTTTTCGTTTTTTGTTTCGGCAGGACTGCATGAGCTAGAAGTGAGTGGTGATTGGGCTTGATTGAGACTTTGTTCCCGAAAATGGCTTCGAAGGCGAACCCATCGCCTTGTAGACTCGCACCTATCGCCTCGCAAGTCGCAGCATTGAACCTATCATCCCCGAAAAAAAAAATATCAATCCCGAACGAATACCGATTGGTCAATCTAGTTTTCGATAGAAATTAAGAAAGTGACTGGTACCAAATCGATACCGATATCAGTCATACCATCGATTCGGTTTCAATTTCGATAATATTACCGAACCAAATTACCAATTAATAGTCGTACTAGACACTACCTTAGAACACATCTAACCCACTCCATATGGATTAGGCAAGGTAGTCCCTAGCCCCGGGCCCGTGTCCTTCAACTTGTAGCCCATTCGTTATGGACCTGGCAAAGGCTTTCCTAGAGGCTAAGCTTGCCTCTGCGCCAAACCAGGCAACGCTACTAGCCCACCCAACAAAACAGCTACATCCCACTTGTGCACCTCTTCAGCTCCAACTGCTACTTTCTTGTGGCCAATCAAACAGTGCCACATGGTACATCATTTTAAAAAAAAAGTAGCCTTGCAAAAGGAGAAAAAAAAAACTAAAACTCAAAATATAGCTGTTGGAAATTAAAGAGTATTTCAAATATATTATGTAAAATCTCTATATTATTATCTTCAAACAAATAATTCATAAAAAATATGATTTTTTGCTCCTTGTCCTCTTTATTAGAATAACAAAAATAATATAAAACAAAATGCATGAATAATATCTTTAAAGAGTAAAACTTTATCTCTAACAACTTGCGAATTCGATTACCACTAAACTTGCTCTTACCTAGGCAGGCTGGTCATTAGAACTTTATCTTTCCTCTTTTCGGGTGCATCTTGGACTTGCCCATACATGCGTTGTACGTGCTCTAACGATCATTTATGATTTTAGTGGGTAGGCAAGACAGTGGCACAAGAAGTAACCACCCGCAAATTCTATTTTTGTTTCCATATTTGATGGATCTACCTAACATATTATATGTATAACCGGACATATAGATTGCCTATGTAAGATTGGATTGAATTTGTTAAATTTCTCAAAATCAATGCATTTATAATTTTAAAGAAATGTGTTTTTATTGTATAAGAATTAAATAAGATTAAATATAAAAAAACTTTCCTTTTTTAATTGTACTATTTTAAGTGATTTGTAATGGATATTTTTTTTATTTGTCTGCTAATTCTCTTACTATAACAACATATATATATATTTTTATATTAAAAATACATTGAATTTAATCAATATCTAACCTCACCAATTCTCACTTACTAAAGGAGTCCATAATTTTAACTTAATACGTCGAATTTGATGGGTTACCTAATTTACTCCATTTAAATATCCAAAACCAATTGCTAATATCTCCGGCAAAATCCATTGCTCAAACTCTAAGAAGTATATTCTTCAGCCTATTTCCTAATGGCCATGGCTGGTTATTCTCTGTTGCATCCCTCTTCTCCACCAACCCTCATTACTCTTAACTTTCAGAGATGTGATTTTGGTTACTTTCACTCTTCAGCCACCACTCATCTTTTCAGTTCCAAGCCCAGAAGCTGCCCTCTCAGGTAACTCTCTTTCTTTATTGGTTACTGATAGTGATTTATGGTCTCATGTTCAATTGGATAGTGAGAACATGGTGGAGAATAAGAGAAAAATAGCAACTAGTTGATACCCACATACTCATTTAAGCAGTTAAACATTTGGTAGCTTCTGGGTCTCTCAGAAAAGTTGACATTTTTCCTAAATTTAATGTTTTAGATTCTTACAACTTAATGTTATCATGAAAGTTTTGAGCTTTCGTTTCTGATCTTTATGTTTAGCTCCTAACTTTTGTCTTGCTTTCTCGATATCTGTTTGATTAAAGAAAAGAGGGGAAAGATTGCAACTTTTATTTCAGTTTGGTTCCCAGGAAAATGAGAAAACCGCAACTGAAATGTGTATACAAATAGAATGAACAATGACTAGCATGGAACTTATGCTGTCTTAAGGAATAAAGAGCAGAATTCATTTTTGGGTTAACGTCTTAGATTTATAGCATTATACAATATGATGTGAATGTGCTAAATGCAGGTGCCAATCGACTAGTACTAATGAGCCAAAAACAAAGAGAAATTTATTGGACAATGCGAGCAACCTCCTTACCAATTTTTTAAATGGGGGAGGACTTGGGTCTATGCCCATAGCTGAAGGTGCAGTCTCCGATTTGTTTTCTCGACCTCTCTTCTTTTCGCTGTATGATTGGTTCTTAGAGGTATGCATCCTTCACTGATATTGCTCTTTGGATGCCTAATTCAAATTCTAATTTCCTGTCCTGAGTTCATCGTTTGTGATTCACTGATTCCTCTGCTTTTTTGATTGGGTTCAGAACTTTAGATCCCTTGAGGTTAATTTTAATAAGTTAAGCATGGAGACAGATAGCTATGTAGAGGCTCAATTAATTCTTCATTTGATTTCTTTCAAGTTTTGATTTTGATTTCGATGATATAGAGAGATAGAAATCTCTTATTTTTCATGTTTCCTTATAAACCTTTGTTTGACTTGATAGCATGGCTCCGTGTATAAGCTTGCGTTTGGACCAAAAGCATTTGTTGTTGTATCAGATCCGATTGTTGCAAGGCATATTCTTCGAGAAAATGCATTTAGTTATGACAAGGTACTCCTTAATAATGTGCTTTCACACTTGCCTTTTTTACTAAGGATTTTGCTTCTTGCTTCTATCTTCATTGTCCATGTATATAATGTACTTATATTCATTTGCAAATAAAGTCGCCATTAATGTTTTCCATCATTTTGAAGCATGGAAGAAGTTGAAATCTTAATCTGTTTTCTTGCCTATTTCACATTTGCACTTAGGGAGTTCTTGCAGATATTCTAGAACCAATTATGGGCAAAGGACTTATCCCGGCTGACCTCGGCACTTGGAAGCAAAGGAGAAGAGGTGAGCAGTAACATCCCATATTTACAGTTTGTGCTGCGGGTTAGGGTAAAAAATGAGGTTTTGTATCTTAATAATCCAACTGACAGCAGTCCTTAATATAGAGATTTACCAGCCATAAGCTGATTTTGCAGTTATTGCTCCTGGGTTCCATTCCTTATACTTGGAAGCAATGGTCAAAGTATTTACAAAATGTTCAGAAAGAACAATATTAAAATTTGAGAAGCTACTAGAAAGGGAGGACTTGCTTGGTGGGAAGTCAATTGAGCTGGATCTTGAAGCTGAGTTTTCGAGTTTGGCTCTTGATATTATTGGCCTTGGTGTATTCAACTATGATTTTGGTTCTGTTACAGAAGAATCTCCTGTAATAAAGGTTTGAAAAAGGAACAATCATCCTCATGATTTTGTATTGGTTTTATTTGGCATTCACCACATTTCAGCATGATTTCGTAGATAATGGTATAACTTTCAAGTTAGCTACGTGTTCATATTCAGCACCTTTTTACATGCATCACAGGCAGTATATGGAACTCTTTTTGAAGCTGAACACCGGTCCACCTTTTATATCCCATATTGGAAATTTCCCCTGGCGAGGTGGATAGTGCCCAGGCAACGGAAGTTCCATGGTGATCTGAAGGTTATCAATGAATGTCTTGATGGACTTATCAGAAATGCAAAAGAGACAAGAGAGGTTAGGTGGAAGCTTAAGCTGAATGAGCTGGACACAAGTGAACATTTAGTATCATAGCTTTTGGGAAAAAAAAGTATTTAGTATCATAGCTATGCATCAATGTAATAATTGAATACCTAGAACTGTATTCTGAATCTTGATTACATTTATGTGTGACAGGAAACAGATGTTGAAAAACTGCAACAAAGGGATTACTTAAATTTGAAGGTCGGGCAATTTCCAACTGCAAATACAATCCAGTTCACATTTTCGTGTTTTTTGAAGATAGGGGATTACAATTAGAAGCTTTGTAGAAGTGTTAAAATTCTGGCATTGTAACTATAAGTTTGCAGGATGCAAGTCTTTTGCGTTTCTTGGTTGATATGCGTGGAGCAGATGTTGATGATCGTCAAGTAACTACTTGCAAAACTCTAATGCTTTTAGATACATGCTTTCTGACAAAAGTAATAAAATACATATTTAACGGTTCATTTACTTTCGGAGTACTTTTACAATACAAATGCATATTACCTGTTGCTTTTCACAGCTAAGGGATGACTTGATGACAATGCTTATTGCTGGCCATGAAACAACGGCCGCCGTCCTTACTTGGGCTACTTTTTTCCTTGCGCAAGTATGATTCTTCGTTTTATAAGAGAAGTTATGCAGATTAATATTTGTTAATTGCTTCTTTGCAGCAATGAGCTATCTCGTCTACACAACTGTGACAATAGTACAGGCTCAGTTAATTTTCTTTGTTGCAGAACCCATCCAAGATGAAGAAAGCACAAGCAGAGATTGATTCGGTACTGGGACAAAATGGGCCAACATATGAATCTTTCAAAAAATTGGAGTATGTCCCTATGACATTTACCGATCTTGTTCCACTCACTTGTCTTATTTTCACCTTTATTGGTTGCTCAAAATATATAAATATGTTGGTTATGCGGTTTTCTTTTTGTTCTCTTTCAGGTACACAAGACTTGTCGTGGTAGAGTCTCTTCGTTTGTATCCCCAACCCCCATTGCTTATTAGACGTAGCCTCAAGTCAGATTCATTACCAGGTAATAAAAGGAAGCCCAGGAAGTCCTATGTTTCTGGAACTTATCTAAACTTTTCAAAACATTTTTGTACATGTATCTGAGGTTCTTAAGATTGCAACTGTCAGTTTATAACCGTCAGTTGTGCATGTAATTGTGCTGTATCGATTTATTTTCTTTACAAAAAGTATAAATGTAATATATCTACTCTAAGACTGGTACTTTTTGTACGATGTGCAGGAGGGTACAAGGGTGATAAGGATGGTTACACAATTCCTGCTGGGACCGATATTTTCGTATCTGTGAGTAGAAGCACTTAAGTTTGTTGTTTGTTTGTTTTTTTTTTCGAACTTTTCTTTAAAATGTGTTATAAATTGCAACTGCTCTTTAACTAAGGTAATGCTAAGATCTTTGCCTTGCACTTCCACTTTCAATCTAATTTCGGGAAATATAATACCTGAAAATTGTCCATTCAGGTATACAATCTCCATAGATCTCCATTTTATTGGGACAATCCCAACGAATTTGAACCGGAGAGGTTCTTAGTGCAAAAGAAGAGCGACATTGAAGGATGGGCTGGTTTTGACCCTTCTCGAAGCTCTGGAGCATTGTACCCGAATGAGGTTAATTCTAGTAGTCACTGCCATTTTTGAATTAAAGTCATGTCCTCTTATCGATGATGATACCAAGTAACGGATTTATGATTTTGTGATTATCAGATTATAGCAGACTTTGCCTTCTTGCCTTTCGGTGGAGGGCCAAGAAAATGCGTCGGAGACCAATTTGCTCTCATGGAGTCAACGGTGGCATTGGCCATGCTGTTGCAGAAGTTCACGGTGGAGCTAAAAGGATCTCCGGATGCAGTGGAGCTAGTTACAGGGGCAACCATCCATACAAAGAGTGGCTTGTGGTGCAAGTTAAGGAAGAGGTCCGATGTACACTGATATATGATCCAAGTTTCGGGTTGGATTTGGTTATTTCGGATTCAACCTAAAAATTGAAAATATAACCTTCAATCAAGCAAGCAATCTCCACATTTCTTAATGATTGATGTTCAAACCTTCTCATTTGGATAATTTTTTCATGAATGAAAGACTGAACTTTTTCAGTCTTTATGTACAATATTTCATACAAGAAAAGGAATATCGAGCGAAAACAAAAACTTGTGCATATACACGGTTGAGTCTATCTTTTTCAGTCACAGTTTACAAACGCGAGGATTAAGTTACAGTTAGCACTGCCATGCAAACGTGAGGAGCCTACAGGCCGTTCCTGCACCTAACAAATAAAGCTCATCATACAACGATCCAATCTCAAAATAGAAAACCACAACTGAAATGGACGGTTTAAATCCATACCATGTCTTGCAGATTGCCATGAATGTCAAACCAGCTAGGCCCTACTGGTGCTCTGAAACAATGTTGCCCAAGTCCAACCTAAATTAAAAAAACAACACAGGTTTGTTTTAAGTAAATCTTATGTCATAAACATGAACCGTGCTGTTTCATAGAATGGCAAGAATCCAAAAAAAAAATCAGTACCATTCCTTGCGTACTCAGTTGGATACCATAGTGACCAACGCGTGATGGTAACAGGTGCAGATATCCCTGAATAACATCGGAGCAAAATGTTTGCATTCTGAATTGTTACGGATAAATATTTGATGACCGAATAAGGCATGGGTTGTACCTCGGTGGTGTGTTGATTTCCATAATTACCATCACGGATAGGAGAAATTGAGTTCAACTGTCCCTGAAATAAGTATGAAAACAAACCTTGATAGAAATACAATCAGTTAAAACATAAAAATATGTCAAGAAGAAAATGTGTCATACCGCGCCTTCTATACTCTGTTGAGCACCGAAATAGCTAACATCACCACGAGATCTTGAGCCATGTTCCTAACAAACCATATGGAAACCCGTCAAAAAAATATTCGGTTGGAATTCTTGCAATAATATAGCTGTCTTACCCTTTCCAATTCTTTCTGAGGAATATGACAATTGCTAAGGTTATGTGCTTTGGACTTTATCTGAAACTGCATTTAAAAGCT
Organism: Prinsepia uniflora; assembly: GCA_032719365.1. NCBI lineage: Eukaryota > Viridiplantae > Streptophyta > Magnoliopsida > Rosales > Rosaceae > Prinsepia > Prinsepia uniflora. The sequence continues at coordinate 1,158,370 of CM064864.1, read as the reverse complement.
GAAATAAAATGAGAAATATTGTAATCACAGTCGAAAACATCTCTGAGTGAGAAATTTGAAAGAAAAAAAATGATCATTAGACAAACCAGTTGATGGCGTCTGTCTTGTAACCTGATAGTGCTGTCATCTGGTTCCATTTGACTCTACAAGCGCAAGTAAAATCCGAGCACATATTAACTAAAATAGTCTAAGAAAAGTCAATAGTGAGATCTACATGCTAAAGATCAAGCCTTTACCAACCTTCCTTTTTTTGTATGTCTTGTTTTTCTTAGACGACTTAACTATACTGCTGTTGGGATTGAGTTCTTCAACACCGTCAAAACCATGATGAGCTGCCATGTTGGCTTCCAAAACACTCCTTGTAGAGTTATTGGCATCCACACAATGTTTCAATACTGACTCTAATGCCTGAAATGCAATGTGGTAAGTTTCCGGAGATAAAGACCCCCCTTGTCCCAATTGTACGGCCAATTTGCACAGATCATTGAAACGTTGCACCCTGTAGTTAAGCCTCTTTGATCCATTCACCAGCATGCCTAACTTTTGCATCCTTCGTCCACCGCTTCAAGATATAATGGGATGGTATTCTGGTAATACCGGACACTTGGAGGACCAGAATTGCATGTCTACAGAGAAAGCCTTTGTATTCAAATGAATGACATAAACAACATACTTTCAATTCTGCTTCGTTCCAAGCAACGATGTAATTCTGGCATTCTTCCAAATCATTAACCCGGAAGATTACAGTTCCTTCATTTTCACCATTTTTCAGCAATTGACAAGAGGCTTGTCCCAAAACCTCGACCTGAAATTTTTTAAATACAGAATCCGTATAGATAGTTGACATTTGTTTCTCAAAAGGTGAGAAAGATCTCATTCCAGGTTGTTTATCCTGTCCTTCAAGAGCAGCATCGGCTTCCATGTCATACCTATCTTTCTGAAATGCTTTGTACTTCTCAATAAAATCCTTAAATGTAGTTTCTTGAGAAATGCACTTATCAAAGAATGAAGTTATACTTCCTGCTCGCTCTTTTGTTGACATTCCAGCTAAAAATGAATCCTGCATATAAGCTGGAACCCACTTTTTACGATCTTCAAACAATGAGTGAACCCACTCATTTTCTCTTAGTTCAAATCTATCAACCAATTTCCACCACTTCTTTTCAAATTCATCAACTGTCCAAGACCGGTATATGCACTTGTTGAATTTCGCCATAAATATTTCCATGTCCTTTACGAAACAACCCACATTTATGGGAATCCTCGTCAATACATGCCATAAACAAAAACAATGGGATGCATCTGTAAATACATCTGCCACAGCTTCTTTTAAGAACTTGTCTTGGTCAGAAATAACCATTCTTGGAGCATGGCCACCCATTGCTTTAAGCCATGTCCGCATTAACCAAACAAAACCTGATGTAGTCTCTTCTCCAATCAATCCACATCCAAGCAAAATGTATTGGAAGTGGTGATTGACTCCGACTATAGGAATAAAAGGAATCTTATACTTGTTTTGAACATTATAAGTGTCAAAGAAGACTGCATCACAGAAACTACCATAATCATGCCGAGATTTTGCATCAACCCAAAACGCATTTTTCAGTCGTTTTTCATGGTCAAAATCTAAAGCGTAGAAGAAGTTGGGATCCTCATCCTGCATACACATAAAATGTTCAGACATTACTCTTACATCTTCCTCATCTCAAGCTGACTGTAGACACTTTTTCCCACAAGCAACAATAGCAGGCTTCTTGTTCCTTCCGCTGATAGAAAAAAGAGAATCTTCAGGGACAATCTCGTGGTTGTGTTCCTTTACAAAACTATGCACAAACCATTTCCCACCCTCTCTCCTCTTGATATGCAAGCTAGCTTTGCAGTCTGTCTTTGTTAAACTTAACCTTGGAGTTACAGATGTTCTGGCCTCCCGCTTGCTTCCAAATCTAGAACATGCAATTTTTATATCAATGAACTTTCCAGATTTTTTTGAGCGCCGACTGGCCTTAATTGTGATCCCAAATCCCACAGACCGAGCATACTCTCTGTAGTAAGAATAAGCATCTTCCTTTGACTCAAATTCTAAACCACTTTGGGGCTCCTGAACTACTACTCCCTTCCCCTTGTCAATATCATCCATCCGGATATTTGTCACTTGATCCTGCAAACTACATACACTTTGGTTGCCATTCAATGCATCAACTTCCTTAAAAATTTCACTCATTTTCGGAGAATTTAGCTTCTCCTCAACATTTTTCTCATCTAAAACATCTAAAATAATATCTTTATCCAATCCTTTTTCTAACTAGTCCTGCTCATATGAAGGCAGTTCAAGATTTATCTCCATTGAAGGTTACAAAGATTATGTAATTCAAAAGCTCATATTTGATTCAATTACCTGTAACACAATACAAATAATATAAGCTAGGTCTTATACCCTCAGAATACCTAGACTATAAAAGATGTGAAATTCTGTAAATGATCCTGGGATTCACAATCTTACTTTCAATTCAAATAAGAGAAAATACAATTCAAATTCAAAGTAAATGTCGTTGGAACTCAAAATCTGATATTCAAAGTAAATAGACTGGAAACAGAAAGGTGAAAAAAATATATGAAATTGGTAATTACCGTTTGTTTTGGAGCTCAGAAACAGCTGCTGAGTGAACATTCTAACCCAGTTATGAGAAACTGTAAAGACTTAAGCTTTCTTTTTGTTTATCTTCAATTTTCCCACAAACCAAACAGATGGTGAGTCCAAACACAATGGCGAGTGAAGCGAAAAGGCTAATATCAGAGTAAAGTGTTTCCACCTGCGCAAGTCAGTTTACGCCCTACCACCACATCACACGATGCAGTACGCACGGACTCTCGGAGAGATCCAAGCCTAAAGTGGATCCGACCCAAGGTCCTGTCGGTTCAAGTCCCGGGTAATCAGGTATATCAATTGTGAATTACAATTTAAATAAACTAGATTCCTGCTATCCACTAAGGAGAGAATTAAAATAAAATAAAATAATTAATTTTATTTTTTTAAGTAAAAATAAAAGTATTAATTACCTAAGCTACTACATTTTTCTTTTCCCCATTTTTTATTAACTAATTATTATTATAAATTTAATATTTGATTTTACTATATATGCTTAAGTACTAAATAATTTAAGAGTATTTTCCTCAATTTTTTTTGGTGAAATTTTTTAAGTCTCTTAATTTTATAATAATAGAGATACATTTTTTTCCTCTAATATTCTAATTTCCTACTTTCACGTAAGTACATGAATTAGTGTTGTTAGCATTGCTTAATTAAATAACATCAAAATAAAAAAGAACGAATCAAATAGTCGTCGAATTTGCGAATGCAATTCTCATGAAATTCCCATTTCAAATGAATCATAATATGACTTAGTAGTATTTCGTTTTAATTTGTTAATCAGAAATCCTAACTTTAAACTCTCATGGGCGGATCAGTGACATCATAATTTTAACACAAAGTTTGACACAGTTCTTAAACCGTTAGATTAAAAACATATTGGATGGTTGAGATTAATGTTTCTTACTTATTTTCATTCTTATTATTAAAAAAAACAATAGTAATTCTTTTAAAAATAAATAAATCCATTTTTTATATCAACAATTATGACAACAATAAATCTCTTATTTCTCTTACCATTTTGTACAAAACAGAAAATTCATCATCATGACCAATATTCCTTCCCATAAATGAAATTAAAGGAATCTTTATCATTATTAGTGTTCATTGCTGAAACTCCAAAGTACACTTTTTTTAATTGGCAGGCGAGGAACAATAGTAAGCAAATGGGATATAGGAAAATTTTGCAGATTGCTGGTACTGTTTGGAGCTCATTCTCGTGGCCTGATTTTGTTGTCTCGATTGCTGTGCTCTGGCATGGTAAGTAGATGGCTCATGTGGCTAAGAGGCTTGCCTTGGCCACCATTGTCTATCATATATTCATATTTGGCAGGAGAGGAACTATCGTGTTTTTGGGAATTTAAGGAGGTCCCCGGATGTGGATTATAACTCCATTGTGTCTATGATAAGGAGTGGTGCTGTGTTTGGTGGGCTTGTCCTCATAATATATTTGATTTAACAAAAAAAAAAAAAGCTACACTTTTTTTAATTAGAATTTCATGATGGAGTAAGGAATACGCATCTCAAAAATCAATTGGTGTACTTCTGTCCAACAAAATTGATTTAAAAAAACTCTTAAAACACTTTTCCTTATTATCATAAAATATATATATATATATATATATATATATATATATATTGTCCTTGACTGTTAGAGCCAGGATTGTTGGTTTTGTGTGGCAGCTGCAGGTTGTCAATTTGGTGTAGTTAATTTGTAATCCTAGGTTGCTTGATTACAAAATTTGAATGGAGTTTGGAGTGTGGGAAGAACATTAGTGATGATGTAGATTCTTTTCATTTCATTTTTTAAGAAAATGCTGGCAATAAAATATGGAGTTTTTCTTAGTTCAAATGAGTAAGAAAAGAGAGATTGTTGATTGTCATAATTATGGAAGAAAAAAAAAAAGATTATTGCTTTATTATGGAAAGAATGAAAAAATATTGAGAAACATTGATCTCAGCCATCCAAAATGCTTATAATCTAATGACTTAAAAATTATGTTAATATTTGTGTCAAAATTATGGTCACGGATCCGCGAAAACATCGTATATTTGTAAAGAGCTCGAACTATAGTCATCGTATAATTGTAAAGAGCTCGGACTAGAGTGACCAGTTAATGTGCACAGCTTTGTGCAAATTTCCTTTTTTACAAAGTAGTGCATCGCTTTGTGCAAATAAATATGGTAAACATGTCGTTTGATTGCGAACTTCATGCGATTCATTTATCACTCATAAACCATGACGTTATGTTCGTTAACTAAGCCCGAAGCCAACAATCGACCATTGCCAAACACCGCTGAGCTAGCAGCCCAGAGAAGTATCTCCTTATAATTTTTGAGCGCAAAATAACCCAACATAACTTCAAAGTTCAAACTGTACTTGCTTTCCACTTGTGTCAAAGGAGAATCACATGAAACTGTGGCCGCCTCTCCATGGCAAATAATATCTCCGATAAATGAAGTTAGAACCACATCTGCATATTATCCATACTCATACAAACTTCAGCCTACGACATTTTCACTAGCTGGGCATTGATGGGTACAATTTGAATTTTCGAGATATCGATCCACTAAATGAATCCAAAATAGACCTGACATTAGATTGTAATGCTATTTTCAAACGGCGTGATGCGAAGTTACTTATGAATATACGGGAAGATTTACCCTTCTCTAAAGAAGTTTACTTTGGGCTTAAACTACACCTGAGAGCTCGAAAGAGAGCAGAAGTCAAAATTGATTGGGAACCCGCTGCCTGGTTTAGTTGATTCCCGACCAAGTTCGAGGACAACATCAATCAAGTCCGAGCAGGTGTTTCCTCCTCATGAATTTCTTGAAGCATCGTCATGCAACTGTGAAGATCTTAAATGAGGTTCATCCTGCAATTGGGGTACAAAACCCAATATAGTAAAAACGAAGATATAAGACAATAAAATTGCAGTTTCTTCGATATATGAACATACATGACATAAATTGCAAACAGACCTGCAACCCGTAACTGAAACTAGACGACGGTCTAAACTCCAATTGTCCCTACATGATTAGACCAATTTGAGAAAGTTATCTAATAAATGCACATCCTTGGGCAAAATTTCTCTAAAAGTGAATCAAATGTATATGAAATACTATACCAGCCCATGAATGCTTTGTTGAGTCCCGAAAAAGCCATCATGATTGGGTGCTATCGAATTCAGTTGTCCCTACAAGCAAGATTAGCCCGGTTAGATAAAAATCATACAGCTATAATGTACACATCAATCAGTTGCCTTGCATTATTTTGACTCACCAGCCCTTGCATACTCTGCTGGTTAACATAGTAACTGTCATGGGGTGGCTCCATTAAGTTCAACTGTACCTGAAAGCACCAGTTACACACTGCCACGAATGGAACAAGAAAGATTATAAAAAATTTAGGTAAAATGGTAAAAGAGAAATATATATGCAATACCAGTCCATGCACATTCTGTTGGGCACCATAAAATCCATTAAGGGCTATCCCATCTGAGCTTAAATTAACCTACAACAATAAAAACCCAAATTATCCACTAATATACATGACGTTCAGCAGTCAAAGAGACAGGAGAGAAGTTTTTAATACATGGTAGATTACTTTCAAGGAACACCTGAAAAATCAACCCTTTCTGATCCAGTTGACTTATAACACACAACAATGAAATTAATAGATTATAAATAGAATGAAAAATCGACAAACCATTTGGTGTAAGCTATCTTGTGCTTCGACAACTATAACATCTTCGTCTGCTTGCACCTGCAAAATACAAACAAACTTCAATAACTTCTTATTCCATTTGGCTCCAACGGAATGGTAAAAGTAACGCTGCCAGCAACCAACTTCAGAACACACCTTTCTTTTTCTCGTTGTATTTTTCTTCCTACTTGTTTTTGCTCCAAGACTTCCTTGATTATGTTCTTCTGCTTCACGGATACCATGACCAGTGCCACTAAAATCTACGATGGCACTATTAGAGTTATTCAAGTTAACACAATTCTTCAAAACATCAACAACCGTGCGGAAAGCAATATTATAAGCCTCTTCAGATACTGATCCTTCTTCACTCAATTCAATGGCTCGTTTACATAGATCATTGTAGCGTTGCACTCTAGTGCGTACTTTGTCTGTTTCTTCAACCATTGGTTGCCTGCTTTTTGCATCTTTTGTCCACCTCTTCAAAATATAACGAGAGGGGATGCTACTAAGGCCACAAATTTGGAGAATCATCAGTGCATGTCTACATAGGAAACCTTGGTACTCAAACAAATGACAGGAACAAGAAACCTCTGACTGTGTTTCATTCCAGGTTACTATAAAAAATTCACTCTTTTCACAGTCTTTAACTCTGAAGGTAGTAGATGGTCCATTTTCATGTTCTTCCATTGGCATTGGCTGGCAACCAACTACACCCAAAACCTCAACTTGGAACTTTCTGAATACTGCATGCGTGTAAATTGTTGACATCTGTTTTTCCCATGGAGAAGGAGATTTCAATGCAGGTTGTTTGTGCCATGTATCAAAATCTGCAATTGCTTCCTCTTCATACCTATTTTGCAGAATTGTCCCATATTGTTTTACAAACTCTATCAGAGTAATTTTCTTGTATATGTATCTATCGAAGAAAGAGTTCAAACTTTCAGAACGCTGAGTCGTCCACATTCCAGCTAAAAAAATATCTCCCATATAAGCAGGCACCCACCTTTTTCGATCTTCATACAACGATTGGATCCATTCGTCATCTTGAAGTTCAAACCTGGTAACCATCTTCCACCATCTCAAGTCAAACTGTTCGTCCGTCGAGGACCTAGAAATGCACTTATTAAATTTCCGCAAGACATTCCCGTGCTGTTTAAGTACATGAGCAAGAGTTTCAGGTATCTTTTCCAATATACTCCAAAGTGAAAAGCAGTGACGTGCATCTGGAAAGACTTCATCAATCGCTTCCTTCAAGGTTTTTTCTTGATCAGTGATAATTACTTTAGGATGTTGCCCTCCCATTGCTCTAAGCCATGTCTTCAACAACCATACATATGTTGACTTTGTATCATCAGCAACCAATGCACAGCCCAGTAACATCGACTGAAAGTGGTGGTTCACCCCAACAAAAGGAGCAAATGGCAACTTATCATTTATTTTCACATAAGAAGTATCAAAAGAGACAACATCGTTGAAAAACCTATAATCAGTCCGACTTTTTGCATCAACCCAAAACAAATTTCTCACACACTGCTCTTCATTCAAATCTATAGCATAGAAGAAGTTAGGATTCTCCTTCTGGATACGCTTAAAGTATTCAAGCATTACTTGAGCATCTCCCTCATCTAGACCCAAGTCCCGGCATTTATCAAACTGATATTCTGTGCCAGACTGAGGGAATCCAGTATTTTGATACCCACCAGATTGTCTTGACATTTCAACATACATCTTTCTAGTTCTTTCACTAACTGCATGCAAAATGTCAATATTATTCTTTTCAGCTAACTTCACATTCCTATGAATCCGAAAGTGATATGCTAGAGCAGGTAAAAGCTCATGATTATGCTCCTTTATGAATTCATGGATAATCCACTTCCCCTCTGCCCTTCTCTTCACATGCATGCTGGCTTTGCAATCTGTCTTTTTCACAGTTGGTCGGCGACTAGTCCCACTATCTGATTCTGGTGTTACTCCATATCTCGAACAAGCGAATTTGGCATCAATAAATTCTTTTGATTTCTTTGAGCGCCGACTATTTTTTATTGAAGTGGTGAATCCCATAGACTTGGCATATTCTTGGTAAAATAAGTATGCTGCCTCGTGTGATTCAAATTCAATTCCATTACAAGGTTCAAAATCTGCATCCCCCTCAAACACTTGAATGTCTCTTTTAGGTGAACTAAGGACTCCACCACTGTTCTGCACTTCTTCCACAACGGCAACCATATTCGTATTTCCATCTACTCCACCACCATTCATATTGTCTCCACTATCCACCACTGTTTCACCTGAATTTTGATTTCTATCCATGATTTTTAGCTAAAAGTAGTTTATCTGTTTCTGAGAAGAAACTCCAATCTTTCCAACAAACCATCATAACAATACCTTAACAGAAGTAAAATAAGAAACAACAAAAACAATGATACGGTAAGCAGAAGAAATATATAAGTCCCAGTCAGGGTGCTGAAAGGTATCAGACATCATCTCTAGTATTAGCAACCAAATTACTTAGTAAACCTAATAAACACATGTTCCTAGACCTTGTGGACACTCAAGGGCATTCTGTCATTTTATTTAGCACCATCTTATAGTGATCGTCTCTGGCATGGCTGCAATCACGGCTAGCAACCAAATGGTACCTCTCTTACCAATTACATATAGAACCTAAAACTTGACCCATAAATTGCCAATGTGTTTCATAAAAAATTGTGATACAACCTAAAACTAGTTCAACCAAGCTATGGACAATTAGCCTCGCATAACCTAGCACATTAACCAGTAAGTAAAGCATTGATCCAGTAGCTGTGCATCTTGGGAAACCACTAAATGATTAGACTAGAATTTCGATTGCTTCACTGAAGTATAGTTTTAGACCTGGTCAAATTCAAATATCAAAAGTAAAAAAGACAGCGGCTAGAATCACCGTAAAGCAAGCACGACTCTAGTCCCATAATAAGTAAAATAGTCTGATCCAAACAAGCAACTTACTATTTGTGTCTATATTATGCAATAACAATTTCACACCAGTTCAGATTAAAATGTAATAACTATTCCATCACACTGATAAATTACTTTGGTATAAGAAAAGTTCTAGTTTTCACCCTCTCTGCTTGGCAGCTGAGAAAGGTGATGAATTGGAAAAGAAAAAGCCTAAATTTTAACACTTTTATGCTTTAACATTTGGGCATATCAAAATAACTGAAAAGAAAACAAAAACATCACATAATTCAAAGTAGAAACTTCATTTTCTTTTTCTTTCCAGCGATTTCTCAGCAACCACACAGAAAAGGAGACGAATTTTTCAACAAAATCAACATGTTTAAATAGGCATAGAGAAACACAATAAAGAAGTAAAATGCGAAGTTAAAAAAGGAGAGGAAATGAGAGATACCTCAAGTGAAAGCAAACAGAATCAGAGTTGAACGGAGGATAGAAATCACAGCGAGTGGGGATTTCCGCGAGTGGGCGAAAGCTTTCGATTTTGGAAGGGAATTTGGGTTGCTTTATTCGGATTTGGCCAAAATGCTTTTACGTATTGAAACCAGATAAATTACTAGATTTTTTTTTTAAAAAAAAAATAGTCAAGATTAGCGGGTCTGCAAGATCCAACCCACCGAATGTATTTATCATTTTCGGTTGACGCCGCCGAATGTATTTATCATTGTTTTGTTATCGTTTGAAGCAAATTTCCCGTACACCTTACTATTTGCAATTTTGCACGAAATTTCCCATGAACTCTTAAATTTTACATTTAACTATCACAAAATTTTAACGTTTCACTCATGCCTAATCTTTACAATTTCCGTGCTTCCTTTTAACAAATTCTCTCATTCAGTTTAAATCATCTCCTTCCTAGTTTATATCTTTTTCTTTTTCCACACTTCACATCTTATATCTGACCATCCTCCAACCTTTACAATCTCCATACTTCCGTATGACAATTTCTTCCATTCAATTTGAGTCATCTCATTCAACTTCATCTGTTCAGTTTGAGTCCTCTCCTCGCCGGGGGAGTTATTCAAGTCCTACTAATGATGACACGTCTCATGGACAAAAAGTTAAAAGATACAAGTGAAAGCTCAATTTGCATCACGCCAAAGTAAAGTTGACATCCAAACCAAGAACACCAATTCTTTCAATAGATCAAAGAAAACTGCATTTGGCAATTTCACATCCTCATTATTTTTGGCAACTATCAGTCAAAAGAAATTGACAAGGAATAAGTTATTCTGATTACAACTGACTCTATTGAGGCTAAACGATCAGAGATACAATAATACAAGTACAACATCCTTTACAAACATATGAACCCTTCTTAAATTAATTCTCTCTCTTCCTACTTCCAATAAGATCAAAGGAAATAGTGAACACACTAATCTATCTTGGTCTAATTATACAGGTACTGAAAGAGGAGGTTCGTTTGACCGTTCGTCCATTTTGATCCTTCCATACATTCCATTTTTCTTTACAGAGAGATTATCTTCGATCGACCTCCTTCATCACCTGCAGAACAATTTTCGAATCAGTTTTGCTGCATTTCAAGTAAAATTTTAGCCAACGGCCAAAAAACTAAACAAATTTCAAATGCAAGATACCAATGTTGAGAAATGTGTTCCTTAAGCGTGTCTTGATGCGTCGTCATGCAATGGTGCAGTTCTTACATTAGGGCCATCCTGGCATGAGGAGAAAATTATTGTACGCAAGATACGTAAAACGCTATGATTTAGGACAGCCATTAGTAAAATGTCTAAGATGATACTAACCCGAATGCCATAAGTGAAACCAGTTGGTGGTCTGAAAAAATCCATCTGTCCCTGCAAGCATAGCGCCGCAAATTATAAAATGCAATCATTCGAACATGTTCATAGGCTAAATTACTTTCGTCATCATAATAGGGTAATGTACCATCCCATGCATGCTTTGCTGAGCGGTGTAATAACCATCATGGCTTGGGGCTATAGAGTTCAGTTGTCCCTGCAAGTATGAAATTCAGGTCTCAAAGTTATATTCATTTACGTTGCAGTATTGCTAGACTTTTGGTACTTGTTTTAATAGTAATGACTTACAAGCCCTTGAATGGTCTGTTGGTTCCCGTAGTAATTATCACGTGTAGGTGCCATTAAGTTCAGTTGGACCTGGCAAAAAAGGAGGCACAGAATGAAAATAAGAAAAAGGGAAAACAAAATAATAACTATTTACTGCATTAGTACATGAAGACATGGGCATACCATTCCTTGCACACCCTGTTGTCCACCATAATAGCCATCAAGGGTCACTCTTGAGCTCAACTTTTCCTACAGAATAAGATTCCAATTATAAAATATTACCACAGCCAAAAAAAGTACAAGAAATTTTTAGTTCAAGTTCACTAATTTGTCACATGAAATCCCACATATGATGCCAGATATACCATCCTGATCTGACCGGAATCAAAATTACATTTTTTTTTTTATATTCCTGAAAACAGATTACGATACCAATCTGATGCAAACAATCTAAATCTATCTGTGTTCATAAATCTAAGAGCTAAACAATCATAGGACAAAACAAACCATTTGTTGCAAGCTGTCTTGTGCCCCAATAGCCATAACATCCGGCTCAGAGTTCACCTGCAATTTGATTTAGAAGGTTATCAACCTTTAGAGAATATAACAATAACGAGAGGATTATAATTAGTCAATATCTCAACAACAAACCTTTCTTTTCTTAGTTGGATTCTTTTTCTTAACTGTCTTGCTGCCCACACTTGTATTTTGATTATCGTCTTCAATGCATAGCAGACCATGAGTGACTGATGTGCCTGGTTCTAACAGATTCTTGCTAGAATTATTTACACTCAGACAATGTCCAAAAGCTTCTTCAAGGGAATGACATGCAACCCTGTAACTCTCCTGAGAAAGAGATCCTTCCTCAATCACTTTCATTGCCCGTTGACACAAAGCATTGAATTTTTGCACCCTGGATAGTACAAGGTCAGATTCTTCTCCCACCAAATGCCTGGTCTTTACGTCTTTTGTCCAACGCTTCAATATGTATTGAGCTGGGATTGCAGAAAGACCACAAATTTGTAGAACAATCAATGCATGTCTACAAAGGTATCCTTTGTATTCAAATAAGCAGCATAAACAAGAAACTTCTGCCTTCCTTTCATTCCATGTTACCATGAAATTTTGTTTCTTTTCAAAATCTTGCACTTTGAAAGTAGTGCTTGTCTGATCTTGGCTTTCCCTTGCTGGGTGACAGGCAGTAGCACCTACAACCTCAACTTGAAATTTCTTGAATACTGCATGTGTGTACATCCCTGAGACACTCTTCTCCAAAGGTGAAGGAGTTTTCAATGTTGGCTGTTTGTTCCATGTATCTGAATCTGCTCTGGCTTCTTCCTCATACCTATCTTGCAGAATTGTTTCATACTGTTTCAGGAACTCTTGAACAGAGGTCTTCTTATGCACATACTTATCAAAATAGGAGTTCACACTCTCAGATCGCTGAACTGCAGACATCCCAGCCAAACAAACCTCCCTCATGTATGTCGGCACCCACTGTTTTCGATCTTCATACAATAACTGGATCCATTCAACCTCTTTCAGTTCAAATTTTTCAAGAAGCTCCCACCATACTTTTTCAAACCCTTCATTTGTAGACGACCTGTGGATGCAATTTTCAAATTCCGCCATGAAATTTTCATGCTGTTTAATTACATTGCCAAGATTTTCGGAAACCTTCCCCAAAATATGCCACAAAAAATAACAATGATAAGAATTTGGAAACACATCTGTTATAACTGACTTTATCGTTTTGTCATGGTCAGTGATTAACACTTTTGGAGCTTGTCCACCCATAGCTTTCAGCCATGTCTGCATTAGCCAAGAGAATGTTGCTGCACTTTCATCTGATATCAAAGCACATCCTAGTAGCACAAACTGAAAGTGTTGATTCACTCCAACAAATAGAACCAGAGGCATTTTATATTTGTTCCGAACGTAGGTAGTATCAAAAGACACTACATCACTGAAATTGATGTAGTCATGCCTACTTTTGGCATCAACCCAAAACAAACTTTTGAGACGTTGATCATCTCCTAGATCTATAGCATAGAAAAAGTTGGAATTCATGTTCTGCATCTGCGTGAAAAAGTCGAGCAAAATCTTCAAATCCCCCGCCTCTAATGCAGCATTCCGACCTTTATCAAATGGATTTTTGGAATCATTTTTCAGACCAACCACATTTTTATACTCAATAAACTGTCTCGCCATTGCAGCATACATCTTTCTTGTTTGTTCACTAACTGCTTGGGCTGGTAAAAGCTCATGGTTATGCTCCTTCACGAAATTATGTATGACCCATTTCCCGTCTGGCCTTCTCTTCACATGCATCGAAGCTTTGCAGTCTGTCTTTGAGCATGATCTCCGACCAGTTACATTCTCTGGGTCTTGCTTGTTCTGTCTGGCACGTGGTCTATTATATGATTTGTCATACTCCCGCTTGGTTCCATATCTGGAGCAAGCAAATTTTGCATCAATGAATTCTCTTGATGTCTTCGAGCGGCGGCTATTTTGGATGGCAGTGTTGAACCCCATAGACCGAGCATACTCCTGATAGAAAGAGTATGCTTCCCCATGTGATTCAAACTCCATACCAAAAAGTGGCTCAAGATTTGTATCCTCTTTAAAAACCATATCTGCTGTAGGAGAATTCAAATCCCCGCCATCTTCAGCAAGAACTTCATCTCTAACCTCCACAATGCTTCCATGCTCCATATCTCCAGGATGCAGTTTTTCTTCATGTTCCAACATGTGATCGATTACATGTGGTTCTTCATCTTCCTTTTCATGCTCACCAGAAGGTAGCCTTAGATCTATGTCCACAGTGAGATTATTTAATTTTAACTGGTTATTATCGGAGAATATCTGAAAGGAAAAAAGGAAAACAGTTGCTAGTCATTCAAATAACAGTTAAAACTAAAAAAAAATCTGATGGTGATAGTAATAATAATACAAATACAACTCCTAATAAAGTAAGAAAAAGTGTTGCAAACCATTTCGGAAGTTCACAGCACGATAGTAACTAACAGTCCCAACTAGGCCTTGCAAACGTGGAAAGACGATGAAAGCTTCTTCTTCCAACATATGGGGCCAGTATCACTTCCCATGGTATCCTAAACGCAATTATAAAGCTCTGGCTGGAGAAAGAAAAATGTCCTCCTTAGAAGAACAAATATAAAAAATTTAAAGAAAACAGCAAAAGTGCTAATCCTACATCACTGAAAACTGGTACCAGATGTTGAATAATAAGAACAAGACACTATTGGTTCATTCAGTCATTAAATATTCTTTTGCAAAGAACATCTACTCTATATTAATGTATTGCCATAGATGCAACATCTTGAGTTCTTTCCAATTTTTTCCCTTTTAATTGAATTTACCATCATACGTAAACTCCAAATTGAAAAGTAAAGGAAAAACATACAAGCCAGTCAATAAATTGGTTTGAGATGAAAATGATTCAAACTTCCAATAAAAAAAAACATTAATCTTCATTTTATGAGTAAATTCTCTTATTGAAATAAGCATATGTACATTTCAATACGTCAGATCTATAATAGCGAAATGTTAATGAAAATAAGAGCATAAACCTCTGATAGTTATTTATCCATAAGATTTCATCTGGGAATCATAAACATGTATATAAACCTCTGATAGTTATTTATCCATAAGATTTCATCTGGGAATCATAAACATGTATATAAACCTCTGATAGTTATTTATCCATAAGATTTCATCTGGGAATCATAAACATGTATATAAACCTCTGATAGTTATTTATCTATAAGATTTCATCTGGGAATCATAAACATGTATATCATCATAAGAAAGTGGGTACATGACATTGCAGAAAGCATCTAGCCAATACTACTTGAGATGTTAATTAACTACTAAAAGTTGACTAACTCGAACAACAACAAAATCCACTGTCTCAGTGTCAAAAGCCATTCTACAATTGCCCAAATGACAGCTATAAAGTATTCATTTCAACCACAGATGCAGGTACTGTTTTGACTAAAAAAAAAACAAATGCGCTACAGTTTGCATCATAATGAGGGTGGTTTGTTTATATTGAAGTGCAACAAAAACACATACAGATGGAACCACCCACAGAGGCCGAAAAGTACAAACCCAATGAAACTGAGGCACATCTGGGTTCATCATACAAATTCTAATCCAAATGAACTAAACCCCACCTTCCCACCCCCACCACCCCCCCCCCCCCCCCCAAAAAAAAAAAATATAGACCATCATGTCATGAGCTCCACACAGAAATAACTGAGCAATGATACGTTCTATGCAATTCCACTTAGGAGCCCAGAAACTAAGTTACGAGCCTATTCAATATATACCCAGTTCCCAATTAACCATATTCATAAGCTTAGCTGAATTACCATGTTTGATATCTTACTTTGGAAAAAAGAAAAAAAGGATAAACCGAACTTTTACATACAATTCGAAGTCAAAACACCAACTCTATAAGAATTGATAGCTACTCCTCATTTTCAATTCCATTTCATTATTTTGTTTCAAATGCAAGAAAATCAATCAACAACATATAAATAGAAAAATAGAGTCTTTGCAATCCGTGCAAGTCCCAAATTGCAGATCAATAAGTTCAACACAAAAACAAAACAAGGAGATTTTTAGAACAATGAATTGATTAGGTAACAAAAAGAAAAAGGCTGAGAGAGGGAGAAAGAAAAGAAAAGAAAAGAGTACCTCTGGCTCTACCTCCCTGTGTGTATATTACATATGGGGGAAGGAGGAGGGAGCGAGCTTTCGATCCGAGACTACTGCGAAGATGATCGCACACGCGAGGGGGTTGAGCGTGGCCACAAGACGAAGCTCCTTTAAATTTGCCCCCAATTGTTTCTGCTTAGGGTTTCAAAAACGCGAAATCAATCTGACTCTCCTTTACCCCCACTCGCTGCCCTGCCTTGTACCATTTTACTTTCCGTGGGTCCCACACCCAGTAGCCACACGCGTGGCGCTTGCCAGCTTCGCTGTGGCTGTATTTAATTATGGGAGGCATGGTAGGCGACCACCTCCCCTAGCTTCAGATGTGGGTCCCAGCTTAATACATGAGTCCACGTGTCAAGGGTGGCTGGCTGCCGCAATAATCGTCAGCTGTCTGCGATGTCTCCCGCTATTTTCTCACGTGCACGTCTTTTTCTCAAATTGACTTGATTGACTGGACTTATTTAGTTATTTGTGAAAAATAAATAATCGCAACTTTAATTCACATGAACAATAAAATCAATACAATTTAGGTTTTAAATTTGATATTTAGTTATAGTTTTGATATAATAGGTTCAATTTGTTATTTAATAAGGAAAATGCTAGAGGTCTTAACTATTTTTTCGAGGGATTGGTACGAATCCGTTAAAATCGTTAATCGATTTACTTTAAATCGTTACTTATCCAATGATTTAGTTTGACCGGATAAAAGTCAAACGGTTCCATTAGTTCCGGTTTGGATTTTCATTTTCATTTTGAAAATCCGTTAAATCAAAACCGGACCGTTAAAGAATATATTAATTTTTAAGTCTATTATTAATACAAAGTAAAAAAAATTAAAATTAAAGGATACATAGATATACCCATATAAGTATATGTTTGATAAATCTTAGTATAGTGATAATGTTTGCAATTCAATATTTAATAAGCTTAATATATAATTTTTTTAGTATTAATTATTCTCCTTTTTTTGGTATCCTTGTTATTTTTTTATTCCTTAACGGTTTTAAACCGTTTCGATCAAAACCGAATCGTTAGTAACGGTTTTGATCAAAACAGTTTTATTTATAATTTTTAAAAATTCAAACTGTATCGAACCGTTAAGATTTTAACGGTTTGGATTTGGATATTGTCAATTTCCGTATCGAAACGCACCGTATCCACCCCTAATTTTCTCAACTATCTTGATATCCGAGTATTAATTACTATGATGATAATTATTTTTAATATTTGAGGAACTGAGGAAGCAAGTGAGATATCAATAATTAATTAAAATAAATAAATAATAATAATATATAATTAGTATTTACAATATAATTATTTATTTTCAACTACTATAATATAATTCAGTTAATATAATATAGTCGACATTTTAATCTGGTAAAGCACTAAACGCCCGATTCATGATAGTCGGTCTATCCGATGGACAAATTTATCTATCCAACTGAAACAATCAGTAAAATACGGCGTACTAAACGAGGTTATAATGAAATCTAGGGTGCTATGAGGATGAAATTATTATGTTTTCTTAACATTCCATCAAAATCAAAATAGCTAAATATTTTTTATTATTTTATTTTATTCAAATGATTGGTTTTCTTTTGTGCCATAACTAATATAATTAAAAAATGACATAGGAATCCACGTCACTTGCCACATTTGTTGAGAATTAAGAAGTTGGGAAGTAGTTGGTGTCTATATCATTTTCGATCTAGCTTGCGGACTTGGGCTCATTCATCTTCTGTTTGAAGTTTGCAAATTTTTATCTTCTTTCATCTGGTTTTTGTAATGTTGTAGCTTCTAGGTTGTGTTATTTTTGAGGTGTAGCTTGGTACAACTTACAAGAAGCACTCACTTATGTTGATATGAAAAACTCATGTTCATGTAGCAAAAACTCAATTCTATTATGTCTCCAAAAGAGGAACTCAGCATTCTTCTATTGAAAAAGAAAGCACCCCTTATATATTTATTTAAAAATCTAGTTACTTATTTGGCAAAATTAACGCATTATGCTTAAGGTTGTCAATGAGTCGTATTGTGTCATAAACTTTGTTTTACCAAAAAATGCGCAATTCGAATTCGACCCGTTTAATAATTGTGTCAAGGATATCCAACCCGAATTCGACCTGTTAATAACACATGTAACCCATATAACTCATTAAATAAACAGGTTGTACTCGAAATCCAATTAACATAGGACCCGTTTAACTTGTTTAATTTATTTAAACTATATGATTAAATAGGAATATAGATAGGTAAATGAGTAGATATATGAGTTAGTATTGACCCGTTTATTAAACGAGTTAATATATAAGTCATTATACAGGTTAATTCGAAATCAGCTTATTTATTAAATGAGTTAATATATCATTATATGAGTTAATAGATTGACCCAAAACCCATTCGTTTATTAATCAAGTCATAACAGATTAACCAAAAAATAACCCGAAATTTTAATCGTACGAGTTGACCTAGGTAAATTTTGTGTAGATTTCAAATTGTGTCAAAAATTACCATCATTAATTATGCGTATAATATTTCAAAGTTAAAAAGTGATAATTATTAAATATCGACTTCTTTGTCGACTGGAGAGCTAAAATATCCCATTACACAAGGAGTAATAATTCTATTAAATCGGTGGTAATATGGAGGGGATGTCTAGAGCATAAAATTTTCTTTCAAGTTGCATAAAAATGTTCAACCTAGAGTTTTAGTGAAGGAGAGGGAGAGAGGGGAAGATAGACATGGAGACAGGTTGGGCCCTTTATTTTCTTTGGGTTTAGGGTTTTTTTTTTTTTTTTTTTTTTTTTTTTTTTTTTTATGGATCTTAAATAAAGAGGCGAAAAAATAGAAATATATATATATATATATAAATATAATCCAAGGGCAGTTGGAAAGAATTTCGATTTTTTTTTGACCTTATTATTAAATTTTGATATCTAAAATTTAATTAAATTTTGATATCTAAAATTTAAAAGCCTCCATAAAATTTGAATTAAACAAGAACTAAAGACCAAAGAAACACATATATTGGTTTGTTTCAATTATAAATGCATATATATTTAAAGATTCAATCAAAATAAATGGATGTCTGTCACTATAATAATATTAATTACAGTAAATAATATGAGATTTAATTTCAGGTATAAGAATAATACAGATATTATATTTCGATAAACAAAATGATCATAATATTATTTTCTTTCATATTTTTTAAACACTATTAGGTTTTGTTATCCCTGTTATTATAAAACTAAGAATGTGAGTATATTTCACTAAAAAAATTGGACAAAAATACCCATTTATTAATAACATCATTTAATAATTAAGGATATAATAAAAAATCAAATATTAAATTTGTAAATTCAAAAAATAATAGAAATGGATAATGGAAGGAATAGGGTAAAAATAAATGAGTAGTGGTTTCAAGTAGTAACTCCTCCCATTTTTTTTTAAAAATAATTAATTTTATTTCTTTTAATTTTTGTTGTTGTTATTTCTTTTAATTTTTTTTCCTCACAACAAAAAAAATTGGCATATACAGGTGCCGATATGTTAGTTTATTAACATGGAAGAAGGTTTTAATTACAATCCAATACCAATAAAAGAAGTTAGTTATTGTAAATGGATAGTTTCGCAAAACAATGATTAAGAAACTCACATTATTAGCATAAAAGACGAGGAAGAATAATATTTTTGCCTTATTACGCTAAATGTACCAAGAACACGCCAGTTAATTTTAAAATGCACAAAAAATTGAAATTTGACTCAGTGTGCACTAGGAATAGGTGTAACGTTAGGTACGTTGCACCATTTAACGGATTTCGTCTTTAAATCCGTTAAAATTATTGTTAATTTTCCTAAATACCCTTAATCACATTTCATCTTCTTCATCTTCTTCATCTTCATCTTCTTCCTCTGTCCTCTTAAACTCCCAATTCAAAACTCCAAAAATCCTCTGCACTTACTTCCATGGCTTTTCCATCAAGCTCACCCTTCCCAATTCCAGAAATTCCTTTACACTCACTTACATCGCTTCTCCACTAAACTCTCCCGCTCCCAATTCTAGAAATTCCCGAGCCCAAACTAGGAGTCTATCTGCTGACCATGCTATCCATTGAGAGAGAAATTTATTACAAGATCAACCACAACTCAAGCTATAAAACCTAATATTCAAGACAGAAGTTATGCAACTTCAATCTGTAGCTCTCTCCAACCATCAAGAGACGATCACATCCATGGCAGCTTCTTTGCAAGCTCATCAAAGATGTGGCACTTGATTTACTTCAACGTACGCAACGAAAAACAATATGAATGAAAATTTTGAATTCAAATTCAAACAAGCTATAAAACTTGAAGAACCCAAGTGAGGGAATGAATTTTATTTGGTGAATGACTCAGATTAGAATATTCAAGCAGTCAAGCATGAACAAATTCATTGAGAGAAACAAAAAATTAAAATGGGACCGATCCAGTACCTCAATTTAAACATTCAAACCCATGAAGATTGAAAAACCGGGATGAGAGAACAAAACAAAGAAAACAAATCTTGTAATAATCTGAATTGAAGATGAAGATGATGCTTCAATTCATTGATACATGATATAGATTCTCAAAACAATTTTATTAAAATTAAAACGGTTTTTTCATTGAAAAAAAATCTTGACTCTTGAAAACACCAGAGCTCTAAGAGATTAGCCTTAAAAAAAAAAAGGGAAAGCGTCGGAGAAGGGAACCCAGCATTTTAAGGGTTCAATTCTGTCTCCTAGAAACATGGCACTTCCTCCATGAATGAGTGAGCCACTTACAAAGATCTTTACCAAATAAAACGTGATGTACATATCACACAACATTCAGAACTGCAACAAGCAAGCGTAAAATCTCTGTCATCTGGAAACAATGTTGAGAGGGAAATTAAAGCATTGATCCACTAATGCGTCATACAAAACATGACACATTAACAAGGTTTAACAAGCAAACATACAATCTCTGCAATCATCTAGGAAGGCGAAGACTATTAGGCGGAAAATTGCGCAAGGGGTCGTCTCTCAGCAACTCTGTTTCCCTGCACAAAACAACATAACCAAATGCTTGTTCGTAATCAAACCAAAAGTCTCCAACTTCCCACTATTTAGCTCCTTTACCTTTTGAGATCTCGCTCATTCTGTTGTCTAAGCTGCGAGCTTGAACACGACTTGTCACCCTCAGGATTCATTTTACGCGTCCTGCTAACCAAATTGAAACGTGTCAATAAACTGATGGAAAAGGGCTTGGTGGAGGTCATATTGATTACATGGGCAACGGCGAAGAGGGCTACCAAGCGGGTTTAAATTCGTACCCAGATGGAGCTAGAGCCTAGTGTATTGCGAGAAATACACTTGGTGGAGAAGCCATTAAAAAAATAAGCGTGGAAGAAATCTTGCAACTGGAAGAAATAGCAAACGAAAAGCATAGAGTTTTTTGGGCTTGGGAATTTCTGGAATTGGGAGGGGGAGAGCTTGGTGGTGAAGCCATGTAAGTGTGTGAGGAATTTCTGGAATTGGGAGGGAGTGAGCTGGATGGAAAAGCCATGGAAGTAACTATGGAAGATTTTTGGGATTTTGAATTGGGAGTTTTGGAGGAATGAGAAAGAAGATGAAGAAGATAAACACTAATTAAGGGTATTTAGGAAAATGAATAGTAATTTTAACGGGATTAAAGACAAATTGGTGGATCGGATTTAATGTTGTACTCATTCCTGATATACACTAAATCAAATTTCAATTTCTAATATATTTTAAGATAACTAACGTAATCCTAATACATTTAACGTAATAAGCCTAATATTTTTGGTATTGACCCACACAAAAACGCCAACATTAATAATCACACCAACACCTTATTTTGCTGACCAAAACATCACCTAATACAAATACACATGTCCTCCACTCTATGCATTAAATTTAATTTTTAATTAAATTATATAAAATAATATATATTATATTAATTTTATCTTTCATAAAATTCAAACTCAAAATAAATTAATATATTCGCATTAAGTATTCATTTTGCTCTTTAAAAAGTGTAGAATTGAAAAGAGAGGATATACTTTGTTTTTGAAAATCGATTATAAAATAATAAATATATCAACATATTGTAAAATTAGTAAGTCATATATATTGTTGACCAACAAAAATACCCCAAAAATATATTTGTGAAAGTGGTGAGGTGAGAGGAGAGAGAAGAGAGTCTTTGAGCCTGTCAACGACCCAACTCTAGCGCCTTTTGTGTTTTTCTTTTTGGCTTTTTCTTCTTCAGCAGAGAGAAGGCCAGCAAATTCTACTCCTTTTCTCACTCCCTCTCTTTGACCCATTACAACTTCTTCTTCTCCTTCCTCTACTGGGTTTTATTTTCCTCTTCCTTTTCTGTTTTTTAATCTCAATTTTTTTCATTTAATTTCGAGTTAGTAGTTGTATTATCTGTGGGCGGAGGCAATTGGGACCAACAAGTACCGTTAAAGTAAATACATTTCCACTTTCCTTTTGGGGTTCCTCAAAAATTTTATTTTTAATTCTGGCTTTTTTGTCACAGAGAGGGAAGCACTCTCTCTGCAAAGTTCGTTCATTTTCTTCCATCTTCTATAGTCTTCTCCACTCTCTCTGGTCTAGGGTTTTTAGGTTTTGCTCTGAATTGGGCAGTTATGGTGAGAAAACATGGTTGGCAACTACCCGCTCATACTTTCCAGGTAAAAAAATATACACCTCTTCTCCATTGGAGACTTCAATCTCATCGTCCCTTCATATCACTGCCCCTTTTTGTTATTGTGGCTGAGTGTTGATTAGGTCAGCTTAAACCCCTTACTTGCTGATGTGGGTTTCTCGCAAAAATCTCAATTTTGTAGTCTGATCCCTGTTTTGATTGTGAATTTGGGTTTTCGCTAGTCCATTCGTGTAAAAGGTCGAATCTTTATGGCTAACATTGTTACTCTAGCCGCTAGTTAGGTCTTTCAAGGCGTGGCTTTACTTTATGTTTAGGAATAATGAGATGAAATTAGCACTATTTGGTTCACAACTATGAGAAAATTGAAGGAAAAGATTGAAAGCTGGTGGTTATGTTTGTTTAGGCTGTTTGACTTGAACCTAGCAAGGCGGCATTTGTTAATTTTCATTTTTATTTATCTACTTACCCCATATGCTGAACACTTGATTATGTCGTCTTGTGTTTTCATGTCGATGTGGTTATCAAAATTTTCATCTAATCTCTGTTGTTTACTTGGTAGGTTGTCGCTATAACCGTGTTCTGCTTGTTAGCGGTTGCGTTCTATGCTTTCTTTGCTCCTTTCCTTGGAGGCATTATCTGGGAATATGTTTTGATCGGAGTTTACTCTCCCGTGGTATGTTGTATTATTTTTTTATGAACAGTAAGAATTTTCGTTGTATGTTAAGATCTTGTACGGATCCAAATGCCGTTTGGTTTTGAATATTTCCAATGAGCTGATCCACTGTTATGATGTATTAAACAAATGGTGACCTACAGTCCCGGCTCAGGGTATTATGAGTTGAACCCTGTTGGTTCCAAAAAAAAATTATTCTTTCTTTGATTTGTTGGAAATGCAGATGAGAGCTTCTTCTCTATAAGTTTTTCGAATATAAGGTTCCAAACTTGATCTGTTTTTCTCAAATATTATTTCTTTAATGAGCCAAACTGGGTTAGAGTTTCTCGACCGGAGTCAAATTGATTTTGTATGCTAGTCACTTAATGGAATGCAACCCACTTCTCTAAACATTCATTTAGAATCATTACTCGTTTCATTTCCTCTATATAGATATTGATTTTTAAGCCTGATTTTATTCCAATAATCTTGTTATGGCATTGCAGGCATTGCTTGTCTTCATTCTTTATGTTCGATGTACTGCAATAAATCCTGCAGATCCTGGCATTATGTGCAAGTTTGAAAATGGAGTAACAAGTGTCAATCCAAATCATAGGTTATCCGAGAAAGACTTGCCTAGAAGATATGATGAAACCAACACTGGGCATTCTTCTCCTTCATCAGTTTCCAGAAGTTCTTTAGCAGGAGCTAACTCTAGTAGGAAAGGCTCAGTAGGAGAACTTGGGGGTGTACATATTCCAGAAGAACCCACAACTAGGAAATGTTGCATTGGAGGATTATTATGTGCATTGTTTGTACATGAAGATTGCCGCAAACAACAGGAAGGGGCAGCTGAGAATCAGGGTGGTGAAGATGCTTTGTTCTGCACACTCTGCAATTCTGAGGTATTGCATTATGATAAGCACCATAATAATTTATTAATTTAAAGATTCATTAGTCCAAAGCAATTCTAGTTTCCCATGTGTTTCCTTATCAAGCTATATACTCCCAGTATATTGTATGAGAAGTTGTGAAGATGCCTCATTTCCCAAGAAGAAGCTATTGCAGGGCTTAAAGTTATGATCTTATTCTACGATCTTTAGAAGTCACTATATCCTGATAAGAGCTTGAATTATTAAGACCTGAAATTTTTTGCTTCTATATTATGGATTAATACTTTTTGTGTTGCAGGTGCGCAAGTTCAGCAAACACTGTAGGAGTTGTGACAAATGCGTGGATGGCTTTGATCACCACTGCCGGGTATTTTTCATGTTGTTACAACTTACAAGTGCTCCATATGGGCAGATCCTAAAGTAGTTTGCAATTTGTTTTGGGTTGTCACATTTTACAATTCTGTCTAACCTCAATGTTATTACATTACATGGCTGCAGTGGCTTAACAATTGCGTGGGACACAAAAATTACGTGACTTTTATCTGTTTGATGGCCACCAGTCTTGTTTGGGTAGGTATTGCAGTCTGGTAACTTTTATGTGGAGTAATAATATTTGGACTAAAGATGCTCTCTCTGCCCATTTTGGTTCAGCTTGTTATTGAAGCTGGAGTTGGTATTGCTGTCCTAGTGCGCTGTTTTGTTAATAAGAGAAGCATGGAGGCAGAAATTATTGATAGACTTGGAAATGGTTTCACTCGTGCCCCATTTGCAACAGTTGTGGTACATAATATATTTGAAAGCTTTAAACTGAAGTTAGCATCCTAACCTTTTTCCAGAATCAATTGCCGAAGAAACCTGTGCTTACAATGCCTCATTTGTGCAGGCTTTATGCTCTGCAGTTTCTCTGCTGGCCTGTGTTCCACTTTGTGAACTTTTCTTCTTCCACATGATACTAATTAGGAAGGTCAGTGACTTTTGTTATAATTTTTTTTCCATGATCCCAACTCCCAAGGTTAGTCATAAAGAAGCACAAGCGAGACATTTTATATTTTCAAAGCTAAATATTAGGTTGTAACTTGTGACTAGTTGTAGTACTAGGTTAAAGATGGGTGGAAAAGGTGAAAAGGCAATTAGCACATAACAGATGCAATTTTTTTTTTTCTAATTCAATTGAAATAATCTTATTTTCCGAATTTCAAATTTAATTAGGGTATTACAACCTATGAATATGTTGTGGCGATGAGAGCCATGAGTGAGGCACCTGGAGGAGCAGATGTAGATGAGGCTTTCCAAAATATCATGTACTCGCCAACAGGATCTGCTACAACTGGCTTGAGCGGAGGAAGTTCTTTGGGTCTGCAATACAAGGGTGCATGGTGTACCCCTCCTAGAGTATTTGTGGATCATCAGGTACTTTAGTATTCACTTTATATCTTGATTTTACATTTTTTGAAAATAAAAAAGGATAAGGGTTTTATTCAAACTGATTTTAGGCTTCAAAAGTGACATCTTTGATCTGCAGTTTAATATGTTGTTAGACCTAGAATGTTGAGTCATTGACAAGATGATGAATTGCACTGTTCTTGGTTGGACAGTTTCTCCCTGGATGATCTTTTCCAACTTAAGGAAAATGGAGGAAATGAAATTAAAAAGATGTAGTCGACATATCCATAATTAATTTTATGGTCTACCTACTTAGTTCTAATTTCCTAGCTTGTCGGGCTAACTTATGAAAATATAATTAATCATTAATCTCAAGCTTTGGCAGTTGGTGTCTTCCGTACTTAATTCTTGTTTCTTTCTTATTTTCCTCCTCTTAAACTTTGTTTTACTTTCATATGACTATGCTCTGAAAGTATTTGAGTGTGAGCCCTAAGAATGCTAGCAGATAAAATGGTGGATCTAGGAGTACCAAAAATTTGGCAATAGCTTTATTTTCACAGTTGCCAAGGGAATACAAGGATTTATCTTAAATCTGCTACGTTCTATATAGGTTTCCGAAGGGAATTACAATCAGAGGTTTGAGCTTGCTTTGCCCTTATCACTTTTTGTTTGTTGTATTTTTACAATCACCACGATTTGGTCTTTCTTCCTTTTTCTATTCTTCCCTGTATTTCTCTTCCAGTCTAACAAGGATCCTTTCTTGTGCTAATCAGAGTGCATTTAAGTATGACGATTAAGTTTTTGATGCTGTATATTTTAACGTGCGGCTTAAGTATGACGATTAAGTTTTTGATGCTGTATATTTGATTTTTTTTTTAAATTTTGCTTCATACAAATGATTGCTTGAAGAGTACAATTAATACTTGTGTTGTTCTTGCAAGGAAGAAATTTTTTAAAGCATCAGTTCCTTTCCTTTCTCCATTATTTTGCTTCCAGTCTTTGGTTTTATATTTATTTTATTTTATTTTTACTTGACACATACTTTCTTGTATTAGGATGAAGTTGTACCGCATTTGGAGCCTGGGATGGTCCCATCAACTATTGATCCGGATGCAACTGGAAATACAGAAAGAGAGCAAAAGGGTCCTAAAAGGCCTGTTCGCATTAGTGCTTGGAAGCTTGCAAAGTTGGATTCCAATGAGGCTATGAGAGCAGCAGCCAAGGCTAGGGCATCATCCTCCGTTCTACGACCACTTGATAAACCCGATCATGAACTTAGCTCAAGTGGGAGTGTGAGGAGTAGTGTAAGCACAGATACAGGGGCAAATAGAGAGATGAAGAATGATCTGAGGTTGTCAAGAAATTCATATGCTCCAAGTCAAGGGAGCCGGGATGAGTATGAAACCGGGACTCAAAGCGTGAGTAGCTTCAGTAGTCCAAGCCATATTCATGAAGCGGTCACACTTAGCCCTCTACCACAGGGTCCAGCTCTGGTACATTTTAGTGCAGCCGCTTCAGTCCCCAGCCTAGCCCCTGGACACCGCCCATTAGCTTCCAAGACAACTTTCCCCAATGCTAGCTTGGGATTTGATGAAAGGATTATGCAGAGGGGAGGAACTACTGATCCTGTGACGCTTTCGGCTCCTCCCACTTCTCTTTTCCGAGATGTCAGAAGGACATCTGTTGTTTGGGACCAAGAAGCGGGGCGATATGTCTCAGTTCCTGTATCTGCTTCTGAAGCTCGAAATAACAGGTTATCCCTACAAGCAGGATTTTCAAACCCTAATGCAGAAACAACAAGCAGTTATAGTAGAAAGCCAGTTACTCCACCACATGAACCGTCATCTTCTGCCGTGAAGACTCCTCCAGCTCAACAATCGGAGAAACTCATGTACACAGGGGATTCTATATTCTTTGGTGGCCCACTTCTGAGTGCACCAGTTAGGGATAACTTGAGAAATGAGAGGGATGCGGGTTCAAGAGAGGGCCAAGAGCGGGCAGGACTCAACTTGCCTAGGGAGTCTAGATTCAGGCGGGATTCTGCCTCAAACCAGCTTCCTGTGTTTCTCCCAGGGGGTTTTGAGAATACTTCTTTTGGGTCTGGTTCGCAGTAGTGTTAAATCTCATGATGCATGTAAATTTCTTCCTCTTCAGACAGTGGAGGAATGTGCAACCAAAACCTCTGATGGAAGCTGACAGCTGAGCTTGAACCTGCGACCTTGCTGCTTGAAATTGTTGCAAACTTAATCCTCCGCGAAGTTCAAGCAGTTCCTTTGATGTACTTCAAATTTAAGACACTGACTTCAGGCTGAGGTTTGTAAATGAGGCGATCTTAGGAAGTGTCCTGTCTCTTGTTGCTTTTTGTTGACATTGTAGCCAAAGGAGTTCTCTAACACAGCTCCATTTATGTTCTGAAATTTCTTTTATTTATCAATGTATCTGTTTCTTCCCACTATTTTTAGCTGGAACATGCGGATGATGATGTATCTATTTTTGAGTTAACCCATTTTGCTTCCCTTTCTTCTTCTTTCTAGCCACCTTGTTGAATGGGATACCAAATCTCCAAATCCCTTGTGCCTTCCACCTCTAGTCCATCGTAATAATATTTCGACATATTTCGCCCTTTGTAATAATATTTCGACATATTTCTCCCTTTGTAATAATATTTCGTCGCTCGTAATAATATTTCTCTTTTTAATGGTAAAATATATATGGATTTTAGTTTTTCTTTCACTGTTTGTAATAATATTTCTCTTTTTAATGGATGGTACAACATATCTGAATTCTAGTTTTTCTTTCATGATTATCTCTTTCCAATGTTAGAATATACGATGACTGAATTTCTTTAGTATTCAGAAAAGAAAAGGTCTATATATTATTTGTTATGGAAGAGGATAAGAACCTTGGATAGGTCAGAACTCAGCAGCATGCGAGTAAGCAGACTCGTCTAGATCTAAGATTTTAGAATCATTATCTATTGAATAATTCAATGCATATGCTACATTTCTACTCCAATACGTTTCGTTACTCATTATCACATGTTATAAGTTTAGGCAGGCCGGCCAGGGGCAGCAAGGACGATCGCCCTGAACCCATGACATGAACAAGGGCTAAAAAAAATTAATTTGTTTTATTTTTATAGAAAAAAATAAAAATATATATTTAAATTGAATTTGAAAAAATATTTTATTAAAAAATTGGATTCATATTCTTGAAATATTATAAGAGTTTTTCTTATTAATATATAATTATCTTGTTTGTCTTATAAAATCATTAAAATTCTAATTCTAAATTTTTTGATAAAATACCGTTTCTTAAAAATATAATATTGCAAAAATGACTATTTTCTATGTATGATTGATATGCTTAAATTCTTGAATTTTTTGGTATATTGCTAGGATGAAAAAAAAAATTAAAATTTGAAAAAATTATTAATTTTGCGTTTGTAAATATATATTATAGGGGCACTTTTATAATGTTCGTTCTAAGTCTCTAATTTATTAGACCGGCTGATAAATTGTTATTTACGTCTCTGAAATTTTAACTAGCGTTTTTAAATTTCGATAGATTTTAATTATTATCTTTGAATTTTATATTAATTTTATTATCATCCTTGAACTTCGCAATAACATTAGCTATTATTCTTAAATTTTATTATTAGTAGTAGATTTTTCTGAATTATGTCTAAACGTGCAAGGTTCTTCATTATGCTAGAATTCTTAATGATTCTCATTAAGAATAAGATAAAGTTATCATAACATTTGTGTTTTTTTAACAGAATCCGTTAAGAAATTTACCACAAGAAATGTCTTTACACGTTTAGTCATAATTTAGAAACGTACGCTACTAATAATAAAATTATTATAAAATTTAGAAACGATGATAACTATTTTCCCTAATAAGTTTTAGGGAAATTAGCACAAATATCCTCTTACCATCAAATTTAACCACAAATACCCACTTCCTAGTTCCTACTACTCTACCACATGTGGAAATTATTTCTTACTATTTACACTTTTTGCCCAATCTATATACCCTTCAAGGCTTCAAAGATTATTTGCAATTTGCAAAGATCTCCAGATGAAGGTGGAGGCTGCGACCTTTTCCTCTTTAATTTTTTATTTTTTTTAAGATGATGAAGATAGGTGGGTTTGGGTCAAAGGCCTCGAGAGAAGATGGAAAATGAGGGAGAAAGTGGGTAGAATTAGAGAAAAGGTAACTGAAGAAGAATGGAGTTTCATGGTTAGAAAATTAGCTATCGATTAGTTACCACTTACATATCAATTAGTAACTAATTAGTTACCTAATAGTTTTTTAATCTTCTAGGTTTTCTTTATAGGTTTTCATAGTTTTTCAGTTCATTACTAATTAGTTTCCACTTACATACTAGTTGATAACCACATAACGAAAAAAAATTATGAATTTTCTAGATGAAGATGAAGAAAGAAAAGAAAAAACTGATGTGGAGGAAGAGGAACGAAGAAGAAGATGATTCAACCCCCCTTCAACTTCATATGAAGATCTTCATATTCTTCTTCATCTGGAGATCTTCGTCATCTTCATCATCATAGATCTTCATCACATATCTAAGTTTTTGGGCTTACATGATTTTGCAGTTAGTCACTGGTTAGTTTTCACTAGTAGGTAATTATTTAGTTATATAACTATTTATGAGTTTTATAGAGGAAGATAAAGAGAGATGAGAAACAAAAGGAACACATAAAAAGAGTAAGTGGACACAACTTCCCCTTTCATCTTCATCTCAAAATCTTCATCTTTGTCTTCACCATCTTCTTCACATATCTTCATTTTTCTTATAGCCTATTATTCAGATTAATATTTTTAACCGGACTATCCTTACTATTAAGTTCCTAAAACTTAGGAAATTTGGTAAAAACACCCCCCTTAATCATACAATTTAACCACAAATATCAACTTCCTCTTGCCATAAAATTTAACCACAAAATGCCCACTTTTCCTTACCATAATATTTGGCCACAAATGTCCACTTCCTCCTGCTCAACCCAATGTAATAATTATTTCTTATTATTCACAGTTTTTGTCCAACCTATACATATCCTCCAATGATTAATTTGCAATTTTCTTGTTTCTCTACCTTGGTATGCTTTTTTATTTTTTATTTTTTATCCTATCTTCTCCCTTGTCGCAACATTTTATACCATAGAAATTTAATATTAATAGCGTATGTCTATAAATTATGTTTAAACGTGTAAAAATAATCTGATTAAATTTCTCAATAATTTTATACTAAGAATAAAGATAAAATTATTTATTATGTATATTTTTTAATAGAAATAATTGAAAATTTTAATGAAAGAATTATTCTGACATTTTTAAATATAGTTTACTAGTAATAATATCATTTCAAGACGTCTGTATCATATTTTTCAATTTGATATGATTTAAATGAAGATAAAGATAAAATTCACCTCAACCAAGTAAGAACGTAAGTATTTCTTCTTTACGGTGCAAGGAATCCCACACCTGCGGAGTCAGACAAGAGTAAACAAACAAATGATCAAACTTGGAGAAAGCGAGTTAATAATGATTTGATTTGTATACATCATCAACATTAGGATTCATAATTTAATAGGCATTATAAGCCAGCTCAAACGGGACAGGTTCTTACTCTTAAATCAACATCATCGATGAAACGTATTTGGACACTTCGCCAGTTCCTCTCAACATTCTAATTCCATAAATCGACACTTACTTTAGTTACAGGCTTACAGCAACCAAGGCAGGTTCTTTCTCACTCAGCCTCACTCTCCTTGCATGGTGGTTTGTTGCAGCCGATAAATTGAAGAAAAAAGATGGGAATCAATCGTGTTCTTCGATCCAGTCTCAGAACCCAGGTAACAAATCTCAAGACTCGAAATACCCGTTTGGTGTTTTTTGGATTAAAGCTTCCTTTTATCTGTTTTCAGATTGATTATTTATATGTTCTCTGGAAACTAAAGATTGAAAATTGCTTGTGGGATATCGCTTAGATTAAATTAGAATTATCTTCTCCGGTATTGAAAAACATTGATGGAGAGTTAAGGAGTTATGAATTTTCTGTCTTTGGATAATTTCATCAAGTTATGACTTTTGAGTTTTGATAAATTTTCGATCTTTTTACTTTGAATCTTTCAGTTTGTTGTGATACTTTCCTGCTTAAATTGTACGTTAATTTCTTAGCTGAAAGGTTGGAAAAGCTACCCTTTTGAGTTTTGACTTTTCTTCAAATTATGACTTTTTATCCCTTATCTATCCTGCTTGGTTTGTGGATGGAAGTTTGTTTAATTCGTTCTTGAATCTTCTTTCTTTTTCGTCACACATGGAATAAAGAAAAGTTTGAAAGAGAGATTCCTCATATGACTTCCCAGTTCACAAATTGCATTTGAATTTTTTGACCTTCTGATTGGTTGCTCAGAAAATGTTGGCAAAAGCATTGACTTTAAACCAGTATCTTAACTCGTTTTAATTTTATAATTTCCCTCATACACAAGGTTTTGGCACCTGTAAGGTTGGGACAGAGTACCCTTTTTTTTAGTTGGCTTTCTTACAGTTAAATCTGTCACTGGAACAGTAGTGTCAGTCACTACGCCTTTAATAGTTCCTTCATTTTGTTTTTTCCGTACATTTCGATAAATCATTTTGTTGCTAAGTTAATGTCGCAAAGGAAAATAGATCAGAATTTCAGTTTTAAGTATTCGAACCAGAAAGGAGTATGAAGCCTAGTATAACCAATTGTACCAGATGATATGATATCTGTCTCATAAAGGTTCCATATAAAATCGAAGCAAAAACTTTGTTGTACGTGTTTCCTCATTAATGCTGAGACGGCCTTCCCTTTTACTTGTTACCTCCCAGTATTCATATAGGTTTGAAAATTTATTCCCCCTCATAACAATGATATGACTCCGGTTGTGATGATGACTTTTATCTACAGCTTGGATCATGTACAAAATATGTTGCTGCAATGAGAAGTCCACAGGAACATCTCTTTCCGGCTCCCTTTCTGGCCAGGTTGTATAATACAGTTTCACCTTTGAAAAAGGAAGAAACGACACATGAGAAAGCTTTAGGGTAGGTGCTGTTTTACAATTCATATTCAATTCTTTTAACCTCCCTCTGTATGCACACTTAATTCTTATAGGATCATGTATATTTCATGCGTATGTAACAAAGATTCACATATGTGCATAAGAGATTCCACTCTTGTGCATGCTTAATTGATATTTCATATTGACTAAATTAGGTTCAAGGGACATGATATGCTTGCACCCTTCACAGCTGGGTGCCATAGTTCGGATTTGCATCCATTGGTTATCGAGAAGTCTGAGGTTTCTTCTTAGTTGTGTGTCCTTGAATTGGCCTTACATTGTCTCAGTTAAAATTGTAAGTAACTCTGGTTTACACTCATTGTACGTGTGCAATGTTGGTTCTTGATTTCAGGGTAGCTATGTTTACGACAGTAACGGGAAGAAGTATCTTGACTCCCTTGCTGGCCTGTGGTGTACGGCATTAGGTAATGGATTTTTTTGCCATTATGTTTGTCACCCTTTATAGGCCTAACATCTCAATTAGCGGTGCATGACCTTCCCGTTGTAAGTTATGTTTATTCGTCAAGAAAAAGTTGTGTTGGGTAGATTTTCAATTCATCTACGTTCATGTGTGTGCTCGTATGTGAAAGTATTTGAGTTCAAATTCCATCGTTAAAATTTGCAGGGGGAAGTGAACCTCGCCTAGTTGCTGCTGCAACTAAACAGTTGAATACCTTGCCATTTTACCATTCCTTTTGGAATCGTACTACCAAACCATCTTTGGTATTCATGTTTTCTTCTTAACTTCCTATTTTCTATAATGAAAATCTCCAATTTTAGATCTCTACTAGTGCTACATATCTTTACTCGCAATGTTTCTATTGCAAATTGATCCAAAAGGATCTTCTAATTGGTTAATATATATTACCCAAAGAATTCTAACTAGATTCTCGTAACAATTAACTTAATTAAGTTAATTGTATGTGTGGCTGTAATGGGTTAAGTTCTTTTTCATGGCTGATGGTAATTCATTTACTTAGTTTCGCTTCTATTTTTTAAACTTTCCTTCTGTATATAAAGAGTAAAGAGGAATCATGTAGTTAATTATTCATTCAATTGAAAAGCATTTCTATTGTTTAATTCTTCTTCCTTTCTCCCGTCATTCACCACTTCCAAAGAGAAGTAGCGACACTTATTTTCTACTAAACTTCTATCTCCTAGAAATTTTGGATCAACTGATATCAAAGTATCAAATCCGAAAAGGTAAAGGTGGTTTATGGTCCTACCGCACGGCCGACGCAAAGCTTCTAAAGAAGAACTTGTAGGTCCATTGCTCATTCATCGAAAGCCGAGGAAAAAGAAAGGAGAAATGACAGGAGAAGTTCCTCAGCCAAGCAGTGATGGTGATCGAATCAATATGTTTGAACAACAGGTGAAAATATTATCAACATCTATTTCGGAGCTGGTGGAAGGCTTGAAACCCTCAAGAATTTCACATGCATCCCCTTCAAGGAGGAAGGTTAATGATGATAGTGATGATGAGGATGCCACCATAATAGAAAATGACACCGAAGAAGCAGGAACTCAGAGAAATCCTGCAAGTGCCTTAAAAATTGATTTGAAGGTTGAAATTCCTACTTACAATGTGCTATAGATGATGATAAATTAGATAATTGGATGGACACTTTAGAAACTTATTTCACTATACATAAGTATTCTAAGGTTGAGAAGATTCAATTCGCAAGCTTGAAACTCTCGAGCCATGCTGTTACATGGTGGAAGTCATACCGAAAACGGTACAACGTTGTGGAATTGACTTGGACTAAATTCAAGAAATTGTTGAGAATACAATTCTATCCCGTTGGCTATGAAGAAGAAAGATGGTACATATGGCAGCATTTCAATCAAAGTCAATCAAAGGTTCGGTCAATCAGTACAAGATTATACCTCAAAATTCCATAACCAGGCTTTGGTATTGGATATAGATGTGGACGATTATGATGTCTTCATGAAATATACTAGAGGTCTTGCCGACTACATACGAAAAAAACTAAAATTGTTCACCATAGAATTAATTGAAGAAGCTACTGTCAAGGCCATTGCTATCGAAGCCAAGTACAAAAGATTGGCCAAGTAGGACGACAAACAGAAAATTTCAAGTAGATCTTATTGGATGAATAATGGCAAACAAATCAAGGATGGCCCAAAACAAAACAATTATTGTGATCACTGTCTTGCTAGTGGACATGTCAAAGACAAATGCTGGATACTTCATCCTGAGTTGAAACCAAAGAACCAAAGAAACAACCATGGAAGGAACGACAGGAAGGCCACGTTGATAGTGCAACATGCAGAAGAGCTTCTAGAGTTGAAGCAACCTGACACTACACTTGCCCTAATGACTTTACCAACAAACGCTACAGATGCTTACAACCGAGAAGAGCTGTTCCATTTGGACATTCAAGTGAAACAAAGTGTTGTACAAGCAATTGTCGATCCTGGAAGTCAGAAGAATTTGATTTCGGAGGCGCTAGTGAAGAAGGTAGGCTTAAAAACAATGCCTCAGCCTAAGCCTTACCCACTAGGTTGGATTAAGAAGGACATTGACATGCAGATTACAAAGCAATGTACCTTCAAATTTGCAATCACTAATCGTTACATCGATGAAGTAATATGCAAAGTGGTTCCGTTGGATGTATGCCAAGTTATATTGGGTGGTCCATATTTATAGGACCCTGATGCAATTCACTATAGGAGGCTTTGCAAGTATCGTTTGGTGAAGGATGGAAAGAAATTCCACATCAATGCTTGTAAGCCCCAAAGTGAAGATACTTTGCTGACAATTAACCAAGCCAAGAGATTGGTTAACTCTTGTAGGCGGTTTGTCTTATTAATGATTCGACCACAAGATCAATGTTCTAATATTGTCACTTTGTCAGCAGTGACTCTAACACCTTCACAATGTTCCGATATTGGAAAACTGCAGAAGGATTTCAAGGATCTTTTTCAGGATGTGCAGGGATTACCACCGCGGAGAGCTGTAGAACATGAAATTCAGTTGGTAGGAGATTCACTTCTACCAAATTTGGGTTTGTATCGCACCTCACTGACGGAAAGTGGAGATCAAGAAGCAAGTTCAAGGACTTCTTGAACTAGGAGTTATCAAGCCCAGCTGCTCACCATGTGGTTCACTAGTGTTGCTTGTGCCCAAGAAAGATGGAGGATGGCACATGTGCGTAGACTATAGAGCTATTAATAAGATTACTATCGAGATTCGGTCCCCACTACCAAGGATTGATGATCTTTTAGATCAATTGGATGGTTCTCGTTACTTCATGAAACTTGATCTCAAGTCTGGTAACCATCAGGTACGCATCAATGAAGAAGACACTTGGAAAATTGCTTTTAAAACAAAGCAGGGATTGTTTGAGTGGTTGGTTATGCCATTCGGACTATGTAACGCTCCAGCTACCTTTATGCGGCTAATGAATGAAGTCCTTCGCTTTTTCATTGATGACTTTGTCTTTGTCTATCTGGATGACATACTTATCTATAGCATCACATGGGAGGACCATCGACGTCATATTGCTCAGGTTATGGAGGTTCTACAAGTTAGTCAACTCCGGTTGAATGGGAAGAAATGTGAATTTGGGAAGTAGGAACTCGTCTATCTAGGGTTCATCGTAGTTGCAGGAGAGTTGAAAGTGGATCCAGAAAAAGTACAAGTTATCACTCAATGGCCCACACCCCGTTCAGTGACCGATGTTCGAAGCTTTACAGATGTGTGCCAATATTTGAGAAAATTTATCAGACATTTTTCTCTAATTGCAGCACCATTACCTTCTCTCACGAATGCCAATCAAAAGTTTGAATGGTTGGAGAAACATGAGGAATCCTTCCAGTTATTGAAACGGAAGATTATAGAGGCCCCAGTATTGGCATTGCCAAATCTGCAGAGAGCATTTGAAGTTGAAACAGATGCATCTAACTATGCAACGGGAGCCGTATTACTTCAGGATGGCAAACCAGTTGCATACCATTCTGAGATGTTCAGTGGACTGGTATTAAACTATCCGACTTATGAGAAGGAGCTATATGCCTTGCATCAATCAGTGAAGCATTGGAGAGCTTACTTGTTAAGGAAGGAAATTGTGGTTCAGTCTGATCATAAGCCTCTTAAGTATCTAACTTCACAGTCTAAGTTACAGCAAGCGCGTCATATGAAGTGGATGTCTTGCCTACAACAATTTAATATTGTAATTAAGTACAAGAAGGGAATAACTAATAAGTTGGCAGATATGTTATCTCGGTCGCCTACACCTTTAAGTTCCCCATTATTGGTAGCTATGCAAATCCAACCAATAGTTCCTTCTGAATATGCAAAAGGGTATGACACTGATGCTGATTTTAGTTCAGCTCATGCTAAGCTGCAACAAGGAAAGACTAGTGAGTTTCAACTGCATGATGGATTGATGTACAAGGGAACACAATTGTGCATACCAGAAGATGACGATAGATTGCAGTGGATTCGTGAAGCTCATACTTCCAAAGTAGCAGGGCATTTTGGAGTAGAGAAAGCTTTACTAAATCTTCTCCGATGTGTCTTTTCGCCAAAGATGCACCTAGATGTCTCTCGGTACATACGAGGTTGTGTTCTATGTAACACCTCGAAGCCTTCCAATAGGAAGTTAGGACTATATCTTCCACTTCCAGTACCTAATCAATCTTGGGAGAGCATCTCGATGGATTTTCTTGGTGGCTTACCTAAAACCAAGTTCGGGAACGATTACTTGTTCGTAGTAGTGGATCGTTTCAGCAAGATGGTGATACTCATTCCATGTAAGAAGACTGTAACCGAAGAAGGTGCAACTAAGTTGTTTTTCCAGCACGTTTGGAAACATTTTGACCTTCCAACATCGATTATATCAGACAGAAACAATCAATTCTTAGGCCATTTTTGGAGGTCATTATGGGGAATGATGGATACCAAGTTGAAGCGTAGTACTGCTTTTTATCCATTAACTGATGGACAAACAGAGTTCGTTAACCGGACCATGGTGCATTTACTAAGGGGTTATAATTCCAAACATTCCAAAACGTGGGATGAAGGTCTCCCTTATTTCCAGTTTGCCTTTAATCGAGCATTTCATGGCTCCACACTGAAATCTCCATTCGAGGTTTGTTTGGATTATTTACCATAGAGTCCCTTTGACATGGAATTCATTATAAGTGACAAGCCACTAAGTGGAAAACAAGAAGAAGAACATGTTCGAGCACAAAATTTTCTTGAACGAGTTAAAAAAATTCATTCAAAAGTGGAAGCACAACTACACCGATCTCAGCAGAGATACAAAACACGCCATGACGAACATCGTTTAGCACGCAACTTTAAAGAAGGTGACTTAGTGTGACTACACCTTGGTAAGGAGCGGTTACAAGGGGAAGGCAAGAAGCTCAAGCCTATCCAATATGGACCGATTAATATCAATAAACAAATTGGTGATAATGCATTCAAACTAGATCTACCACCATACATGCATATGTACTTAGTCATCAATGCCGAAAACTTAAAGCTCTTTGAGCCATCTCAATTGGATGATGATCCTGAAGAGAACACACGACTTCCTTCTGTTGATGACTTGAAGATGGAGCATGAAGATCCTTTAATGAGGATTGTGTTTTGGAGAAAAATATTCGCGAAACCTGGCGTGGAAAGTATGAGTCTTTTTGCATAGGCAGAAAAGGTCAGCTTCCCAACAAGTCTAAGTGGTACCACCGAGCCAAAGCAACTACGGAGTTTCCTCATCTCACACTAACTTGACCAGGAGCTCAAGGTTTCTAAATGGGGGAGCCATGATTCAGGAGGATCTTCTAATTGGTTAATATATATTGCCCAAAGAATTCTAACTATATTCTCGTAACAATTAAGTTAATTGTATTGGTGGCTGTAATGGGTTAAGTTCTTTTTCATGGCTGACGGTAATTCATTTACTTAGTTTAGCTTCTTCTATTTTTAAACATTCCTTCTGGATATAAAGAGGAATCATGTAGTTAATTACTCATTCAATTGAAAAGCATTTTTATTGTTTCATTCTTCTTCCTTTCTCCAGTCATTCATAAATATTTCTCTCATTAAGCAGTCTACTTCCAAAGAGAAGTAGCGACACTTATTTTCTACTAAAGTTTTATCTCCTAGAAGTTTTGGATCACAAATAGTTGAATGGATACCTGCTTAGGATGCTTGATGTGATGCTCAGCATCAATTTTATTTTACAGGACTTGGCAAGTGAACTACTAGAAACTTTTACAGCTAGAAAAATGGCTAAAGCCTTCTTTACTAATAGTGGATCCGAAGCCAATGATACTCAGGTTTGATTAGTCGGGATAAAATTTATTTGAATACAGTTTCCAATTAAAATAAGATGGATAATTGAGGTACTTT
This sequence comes from Prinsepia uniflora, assembly GCA_032719365.1. Classification (NCBI taxonomy): domain Eukaryota; kingdom Viridiplantae; phylum Streptophyta; class Magnoliopsida; order Rosales; family Rosaceae; genus Prinsepia; species Prinsepia uniflora. The sequence continues at coordinate 1,119,114 of CM064864.1, read as the reverse complement.
ATGTCACTAATTCTTTATATCTACTTGATATATTTGGTTTGTAGGTGAAGCTGGTTTGGTATTACAATAATGCACTTGGACGCTCAGATAAAAAGAAATTCATAGCTCGACATAAATCGTACTTTCCAACTTAGTCTACTCAATTTTTTTTTCTCCTTATTTTCCCTTGTCATTGTACCCAAGTTTTTTTATGATATCTTTGCATTCTGACAGATACCATGGTTCAACTTTAATCGCCGCAAGCCTTTCTGGGTAGGACACATATATATTCTGTCGTATTCCAGGAAATATCATTAATTTCTCAATCTGTTGAATCTAAAATTCTTTTCACAGCCTCCCAGCTTTGCATCATAAGTTTGATCTTCCAGCTCCATTTGTATTGCACACTGACTGCCCACATTATTGGCGCCATCACCTTCCAGGTATATTTTTACACTGGCCTTTGTATTCTTTAGTTCATGTTCATTTTATTAAACTTTTGCCTGATGTTGGATATTCCAGGTGAGACAGAAGAGGATTTCTCTACTAGATTAGCCAATAACTTGGAGAATCTCATCCTCAAAGAGGGACCGGAGACGGTGATTTATCTAAATAGCGTCTTTAGAATCATTCTACGATTGCAGACGATACTTTGAGTTTCTGACACACAATGGTTGTTACTTTCAGATTGCTGCATTCATCGCGGAACCTGTAATGGGAGCCGGAGGTGTGATTCTGCCCCCTGCAACTTATTTTGATAAGGTGAGCTTTCAGTAACCAAGAAGCTTGAAAAAGATTTTAATTTTCATGCTCGCTCAATTGGACAAGAATTAGACGCATTCTAATGTAAAATTATTTCCTGTCTGATGCAGGTTCAAGCTGTTGTGAAGAAATACGACATTCTATTTATTGCCGATGAGGTATATGGTATTCTTTTCCTAAACGTCTCCTGATGTTTTGAGTGAGCTTTATATGTTGGTTGTTAATCTTAGGTTTAATTTCTTAAGGTTATCTGTGCGTTTGGAAGACTTGGGACAATGTATGGGTGTGACAAATACAACATCAAACCAGACCTTGTCTCCCTGGCAAAGGTAAAATGAAACCAAGTACTCATACTTATCTCCTCTCTCACATCCCATGCCAAAGAAAGCCGGGAGGTGATTTGGTGCTTTGTTTCTCATCATTATGGTGTTGGATGTGTCACAGGCACTTTCTTCTGCATATATGCCAATCGGTGCTGTTCTTGTGAGCCCGGAAATTTCTGACGTCATCCACTCCCAAAGCAGCAAGCTTGGTATGATGATAACTTATCAAATTGTACCCAAGGTTTTAATTATTGAGCAACAAGATTTCCTTTGTGCCAGGTTCTTTCTCTCACGGATTCACATATTCTGGACACCCCGTATCCTGTGCGGTTGCAATTGAAGCACTCAAGATCTACAAGTATGTTCTTGATCTTTTGCTCGATTCAAAAAATTAGAAAGTAAAATTGGCCGGGTTCTAACTTCCAAGGATTCAAACTATTTCACTACTTGTTTGTAGGGAAAGAAATATTGCCGAAAAAGTACTGAACATTTCTCCACAGTTTCAAGACGGTCTAAAAGCCTTCTCTGATAGCCCCATCGTCGGGGAGGTAAATCCTGTTACTCAAATTTGTACACTATCATTGAGCAAGAGAAATATGAATCATTTGCAATACTAACATGGTACTGGTTACGTCCTTACCTAGATACGAGGAACTGGACTGATCCTAGGTACAGAGTTTACCAACAATAAGTCACCTAATGACCCATTCCCTCCCGAATGGGGTAAGTCTTGCCTTTATATGTGAAAAAAAATGAAGCGCAAGTTAAAATTGTATGAATGTGTTTTTACTAGTGATGCTATTCGTTGATGATACCATTCGCAGGTGTTGGTGCTTATTTTGGAGCGCAATGTGAGAAGCATGGGATGCTGGTACGCGTTGCTGGGGATAGCATAATGATGTCTCCGCCATTTATTATTACTCCTAGTGAGATTGACGAGGTAGGCAATACGAAATTTTCGTAGTGTTAAGAATGAGTTGGAAGAGCTCGTCTTGACTAGAGGTTTTATATTTTATATTTCCAGTTGATAAGCATCTATGGAAAAGCATTGAAGGATACTGAGAAATGGGTGGAGGAGCTCAAGTCTAAGCACAAGTAAGGAGTTGTAAATACAAGTAGCTGATGTTTGTGAAAAAAAAATAAAATCAAATGTAGGCTTCATGTAAAGCTTTGTGTAAAGCTAAGTGGAATTGCTGTGTTTTGTCTTAGTGGGATCAAATTGTGATGAATGATGCGTAAATGAAGCAGTAATTTGTAACTTAGATCAGCAATAATATCTAAGTTGATTACTGAATTATAGTTTCCATTTTCCAGCAAGTTCGTCAACAGATTATCATGCGTAGAATTTTTTAACCGGGGTTTTCTGGAGAACCAACTTCAAAATAAAGAGACTTTTTACTCGAGATACTCCTTAAACGTTTAGTCTCAATGTCCCATGAATACGATTTTAATTCAAAATGTCCCTTGAACATGATTCTTGTCTCAAGGTGTCCCCGAACGGTCTGTTTTTATAATTCTCCAGACATACTTGTCACTTCGAACAAGTCACCAATTGAGTGGCCCATGAAGCTGAGTTAGCACTAGTTTTACCCAATACAATCATCTCTCCTCTTTTTTCTTTCTCTCGACAGAAACCGATGCAGAACCAAAGTTCTCCCTTTAAACTTTTAGGGATCTCTCAACCATTAGAGTCGACTCCTACCAATATTTGGACAATCTCTCCCTTTACATAGGTTACCAACATCGATTCACTTACAAGAAACTCAAGACCGATAGCATCAAAGGCTCGTCTTAGATAAATCTTTGAATAATGTTACACATGACTCAGTAGAGGTTACAGACTAAATTTCTCGCACAAAAAAATATATTGCCAAATAACAGTCTTTATTCCTCATTATCATCCCCGTAAAACAAATTGATTCAAAAATAATCGAACTATATGTATTTTAGCAGTGCCTGGTCAACTTCTGTCTTGTTTTTCAGCTTTCCTTCTGGCCCGTTTTTCCCTAGAGCTTGGAGATGGCTTGTATCCATCACTCTCCCTGGACTCTCTCTCATCCAAGTCCCTGAAAGATTTCTGCACAAGAAAACTCTTACTCAGAAACAAAAACAAAAAACCAACTCATTTTCCCATCTATATAATCTTTCGATTCGTACCCAAAACATGAAAACCGAAAACAAAAAACAGAGTTCACATACCTCGCTAAGTTCAGCAAAGCTGACAGCATAAAAGGTGACAGCAGCAGCAGCAACAATTCCCAGGACTGGAAGAGCTATTTGCTGCATCCCATTCATACTTCTTCACCTGCAAAGTGCAAACACCTTCTTTTTTCCCTTTTTTTTTTTTTGGTCGCTTTTTTCTGATTATGAAGATTAATATCTTGTGAGTCGTGCTGCTTGATGGCAGTTGATAGTGGATAAGGTACATCACTCTCAGCTATATATAACATACATACATATATAAATTATATATAATGTGTGTTTTTAATTGTTCAAGGAACTTATAAAGTAAATTAAAATTACCCATGTAATCTCAGTGGTGAATATAACTGCTTGGGCTACTGAAAGCCACACATCCTGCCAACCAACTTGAGTTAAGTTGGACCAACCATTCATTTGTTGGATTTTTCCAAACTTCTTTCAAAACTAGGGCTCCCACTGAACCCTACAATCTGTGGGAGGCCGCAAAAACTAGCAAATAGCTCGACAGGTACCGATTCAGGTAACCCTCAAACCGAGCTTGATATTCGGTATCAATCAATCACTGACTGTTACAAGCCAGCGATATGGTAATCAAAAGGAACCAAATTACAATGGTTCTAAGACTATAAAGATACATTCAAAGTGGCCATAGAGCAAGCCTAGTAGAAATGCAAGCATTTGAGGGTGTCATTTGAAAGTTAACATGACCCACTAAAAAATGCATAATCAAATATCAAAGTACATGACTAGAAATCCCATTTGAATGATTCAGATGGAACTCTGTAAGGAAAAAGAGTAACACGCATTAACACCCTCTGATAATTTCAGGTCGGGATCTACCATTAAAAAAAAAATTCCTACTTGGTGTTCTTAAGTGTAATGTTTGGAGTCTTCTTCTTCACATACTCGGAATACTGATGGGGATCCATCAGATTATTGACCTCATCCCCATTGCTCATCTCCACCTTCATAACCCATCCTTTCTCATACGGGCTTCCATTCACCTGTTCGTATTCAAACTCGGGTGCATAAGAGAAGCACATACACCAACCAACTCGGCTACAGATCAGAACTCAGTTAGTGAAATTTATGTATCGACGTTCTTACCAAGCCTGGAGAGCTAAGAAGCTGTTCGTTGACTTCAATTATGTTTCCGGAGACAGGTGAGTTGATGTCGGTGGAGGCTTTGACACTCTCAACACTTCCAACAACGTTGCCTTGTGTCACTGCAACTCCGACATCAGGCAGCTCAACGTATATGACGTCACTCAAGTGTTCTTGGGCATGGTCTGTTATTCCCACTCTGGCCAACTTCCCATCATCACCATCTTCAACTTTAACCCACTCATGAAACTTGCTATAATTTAAACCCTCCACAACTAACCATAAATATAATAAAAGAGTAATCAATACGAAACTATCGTTTATGAAATTGGAATACGAAACCGTCGTTTATGAAATTTGAATACGAAACCGTCATTTATGAAATTTGAATACGAAACTGTCGTTTATGAAATTTGAATTGGAAACTTTCTGAAAAGAAATGATAAATCAATAACAAAACCTACTACTCTGCTATCAAAGTTACCGTTGATGAGATTTTGAACTCATAAATTTCTCAAAAGAGTAACAAAACAATAACAAACATAGTAATTAAACTCCTTATCAAAACTGTTGTCAATGAAATTTGAAATCATAACTTCCTCAAAACGGCAATAAATCAGTAATGTCAGTAGTAATGTCAGATTATGTCAGATTAACAAAAGGGTATGTCAGATTATTATTATTACCAGAAGAAAGCCTTCTAGAGGAAGAAGACATTCTCAAAAACAAAGCAGCTTCTCTTGTTGTTGACCAAATGAACCTACTCATCAATGCCATATTTTCTTCCCCCTGAGTTTGTATTTATACGTAGCTGATCCACCGGTAGAGAGTAGAGTCGATGAGATCGATCTTTGGATAGATCCCACAGTTTCTTCCAAATTCCAAACCTGCTATTCTGTTTCCCTCTCCTCTTCACTACACACAGGTGGTTAAATGGTAAATTGGCATCTGGCTAAGTGCTGTCATCTCAGTTTGTGCTTGCGACATCAATACACGTGTTTAGGTGATATGTGAATGGTGGATTAATTTTTATTTTGTCTGAATAATGGTGGATTACTTATTCAGAGGTATTAGTATATTCATAATATTTGTAAATTTTTTGTTGATATTTTTGTATTTTACAATTTTAACATTAAAATATGAGGGTAAGAAATATCTATTTGCAATATTTACGTATATATACATGTATTTAAAGATCTTGATATAAAAATAGGGAATGAAAAAAATTCATTCTCAATTTATATGATATAGACATTAATCTTATATAGATATTATTGGGTGATTACGTTTTTTTTTTCCTCTTTCTAAATTTTAATTTTGAACTAAATTTCCGACTTTTTGTTGTTGTTGTGCGTGAATAATATCGATATTGATATTTTTTAAATTTAACTATCGATATTTCTATGAAAAATAATATAGTAATATTCTTATTAATTACTGATATAGTGATATTTTTATTTCTATGTAGAAAATAATTACATATTTCATGCTTTATGTATATTCAAAGCGTATGTTTCTTTCACAATATTCTTATGTTTGCCATGGGGCATATTTATTTATTATCTACTTATTTCCTACGGATTAAGTAAAAATTCGATTTTAATTATATCTCTTGAAGATAAAGGAAGTTATACAGAACGAACTTATACTCCAAATTTAAGTAAGAAGTCTAGTATTTGTACAAGGATTTTGACTATCTCCAAAAGCTATCATTCCAAGGCGATTTTTATGGTCTTTTGAATGCAAAGTATCAAGCACTTTGTAAACCTCTTTGATTCATAGTGAAAACACCAAATGGATCCGCGGAGGAGGCCCGATTAAGAATGAACCACGCAAAACTTTTGTGTTCGTGTATTTTTATGTTCTTTTATTACTTATTCTTACTTAGTATGCAAGAGTAACGAGAGCTGAGACCAACTTATAATAGTCTAAAGCAAAAAGATTAGTCTTATTGGCGAGAGCTTGCACCAACTTATAATAGTTTAATCCTTTATTTCAATAGGCTAATTAGTAACAAAGCATAATTGTCTTAACTCAATAGCACAAGGCAATTACAATAAGGAGTGCCACCATTCATTGAAAATGACTATTATTTCAGTCATGTTGCAATTGCAAAGCTATACACAAAAGGTGTAGACTAATTAGTAACCGAGTATAATTGTATTAACTCAATAGCACATGTCAATTACAATAAGGAGTGTCACCAATTATAATTCATTAACAATGACACTATTATTTCAGGCATGATGCAATTGCAAAGCTATACACAATAGGTGATTAACTTATTATCAAATTCTACCAAAGATTGGTTTATCAACCAACTTTAAGAAGTGAGAAAATACAATGTGTGAAGAGGTCAAGGTTGTACGTTGAAGTAGTATAGTCATATTAATTAGAATAGATATCCGTTTTAAAAAAAAAAAATACAAAACCTTATTGATAGAATAGAGACACAAAGTAAAAATTATTTAAAGTGCAATAGCCTAACGACAAATATTAGTAAATATCTAGAGTGATCATACTTAATATCTTTCGAAATGATCTAGGAGGACTAACATACAAAATAATACAATGTGAATCCACTAAGCATCGTCAAAGCTATTATTGCCCCAATGATCTAGGGAGCTCAAAAATAATAGCCGTTGGACTTATTTACATAAAACAAACTAAATATAAAAAGATCGAAAACCCAACAAAAGATACAAATTGGCAACTTTCACGTTGTTGTTGGCTATCACTTATGTATTGTGCCTCTGTGAAATTCTAAAGGCTACGAGGATATTGTCCACCACCATATCGCAAATGCATGTTTCACTCCACCATTTAGTGATGGAGGACTGTAATCGCTCAATCAAAGCTCATAGGCGATATCACGAGTCAAAACTCAATGAAAACATATCAGACTTCTGAAGACAAGATTTTTCCGACAACCACACTTGTCGGGACGTCGAAATTGATGACCATGATCGATATCATGATAATAGACGAGAAAATGAAACTACCAAATTTCGGTGAAATCGACACCAAGACTGGATTGAATTATCTGGTTTGTTCATTATATCTCTATGAATACCAAAGAGAAACCCGTTTGGATCCGAAGAAGAAAGCTTAAACTTTTTTAAAAAAATTGATCGATTTGTCACTTTTTGAAAGTACTCGTACGCATCGTTGTTAGTTTCTTTCCAATGGACCATGTTCTACAAAGACCTAAACCAAACAAAACATTAATTTGTTTGTGTAAATCCTTGTCGTCCTAATCAGCTAAATAATTCATTCAAATTTCAAGAGTTGGCGATAATTAGTACAATTGATCTTATTCGTAAATTTCAAGTTCAGTATCTGTTAAAAGCGAGATTAATAATACTTCATGTCTCTTTCCCACCTGTAAAAAACGAAGTCAATATACAATATCTCCCTTATCTTTTCGAAACGAAGTCTATGCCCTATATCCCCTTCTCTCATGTAAAAAAAAAATCCATACACCATATCTCCTTTATCTTTCCGAAATGAGATCTACACCCTATATTTTCCTCCTTGTGGTAAAAAAACCAAGTTAATACTCATATACAATATCTCATTTCCCTAATTTCGCACGATATCATTTTCATTAAATTGTTAATTTGAGTCATTTTAAATTGATTGAAGGAGCCTCAAAAGAGAAAAAAAAATTAGAGATAATTATATGTGCTCCTTAACACTACTTATTTTTTACTCAAAACCTATAAACCTCTATTATTAAAAATAATAACTCCTTCAACTAATCTTTTTTTATCCATAAGTCCTTCAAACAATTTGTAAAACAATATTGCCCTTGTCCTTCCCTTGTGTGCTAACTTATTTGCATGCCTAAATTTGTGACCACAATCAGACCCAAAAAAAACATTTGCGACAAAGATAGATTGGTCAGAGAAGATGCAAAATTCTATCTCAAGGAATATAGAAGAACTTGAATATGACAGAAATAAGTGTTCTTGATGGATTAGTCCTCCGATAATATAGTTGTAAATGCTAATTATATATATATATATATATTCAGAAGATTCAATTTATACATGATCGGATAACCAAAAGCGTACGATTTAAGGTTTAGGGTTTAATTATTGGATTTTGTCCCAAAATTCAAGAATTAAACCTTAAACCCTAAGTAATTAATCAAATTATTTAATATCGGATGATAAAGATTTTTTCGAATTTAAAGTTTAAAAGTACATTTGAAGAATTATTGCTCTTAATTATCTTATTTTAAATTGAATTAGATACTCACATTACTCCTTAAAATGATCAAGTGAAAAAAATATTATAAATAAGAGTAATGTTTTCATAATTAGAAAGAAAACAAAATTACTAAATAATGATTAAAAATTCTAAATTGAGTATTTAAGTAATTATTATAAGTTAGAAATTAAAAAAGTTTTAAATATATAGTTAATGAATTTTGAATAATTATTAATATTCTTTAGTCCAAAAAATTATAACATATTATATTTTGTGTCGGATAAATATTAATATTCTTTAGTTCAAAAAATTATAACATATTATATTTTGTGTCGGGTGTGGTTTGAAGAAATGGAAATTCTATATAAGACTGAATATAAATTAGTTGAAAGGATAAATGTCTAATCGACTAAACTCTGATGGGCGGTTTGGTCGGTCGCCTTTGGCCGCCACCCATACTAAAAAGCCACCATTTTTATGTTTCTCAACGCAATGACCAATTCACCCCGTCTATGTCTGATTTCTTGCCAGAAGCGTTAGCCTTGAAATTCAGGCATTCCACTTGCCATCGGACAAAAAATAGAGAGAGAGGGAATGAATCAAGTAGTAGTAGCAATCGTTATTCAAAATAGCGGCCGTTTAGTCTGTTTAAACGTTTGAATGTGAGAAATCGTCATGTATTATGATTAAATGTTTAAGTAAATTTGCGTGTACATTTTTATATATATATTTAGTTATTTAGGTTCTTATATATATATATATATTTAGTTATGTAAATTATTTTATTTATTAAATACTTAATTAATAATATAAATATTAATTAAAATAAAAATAATAAATTAAAAACATAAAATATTATAATAAATTAATAAAAAACTTATATTTCAACATTTATGATTCTCAATTCAATTTATGTATCTAAATAATTAATTTTTGTTATGAAATTATTTGATAGTATTCAATATATTATTAATTTGTCGGTGGTGAGCCAGCCTACTACTTTCTCTTGGAGGCTGCCCCCGGTAAGTTTTGTGAAAGTAAATTGTGACGGGGCTTATTGTGGTTCGGAGGGTCAGGGTGCTTTTGGTTGGGTTCGTCGGTCTTCCATAGGTGAATTCATTGATGCTGAGGGTGATGGTGGTTTCCACTGTAGTAGTGCCCTATAGGCTGAAGCTTATGCCCTCCGGACTGCTATGGTGGCGTGTACTGAGTTTGATTGTAAGAAAATTGTCCTGGAAACAGATTCGTGTTTGCTGGTTCGGTATGTTACATCGGGTATCTGTCTGGAGGCAACTATCAAAGGATTGGTTCATGATATCCTGGCTATGCAACCCCTATTTGAGACTGTACAGCTGACGTTCACATTCCGTCGACATAACACTGCTGCTCACGAAGTTGTAGCTTTCTGTAAGCGTTCTAAACCGCAGTTTTAGGTGGGAAGGCCTTGAGCGTCCATGGTTATTTAATATTTTAGCTCGTGATGTATCAGTTCGTTTGGAGTAATAAAGTTCTTTTTGACAATATATATATATATATATTATTATTTTGTTGAATTTTGTCTTTAAAAAAATTAGCTAGCCGCCCCTATCGACTACCCTAGGAGCGCCTAACTCCGTTTTGAACATCAGTAGCAATTTCATGGTAAGAATTTTCAGCATTAGCCTTGAATGTTGTTGCTAGTTGATAATTTCTATTCGGGCCTTATCCATAGGTATTAAACATTTAAACTCGTCTTATGTTGTGCTCAAATTTGTGATTGAAGAAAAACTTGAAGTATTAGTTAAGTGCGTAGTTGTTAATTGATAATTATTGAAGGAAAATTAGTGTAAACGTAACATTCGATGTTATGTTTTGATTTGTGGGTGAAGTAATAGTTGAGTAAGTAGTTTTCTTATTTTCTAAATGAAAATAAGTTTTTTTTTTTTTATCAAAGGAAATCAAATGCTTTTTGTGCCCTTTCGAATTTGTGTTCAACGACTCATGTGACTTTAGAATTTAATTTCTTGATGTTCGGATTTTTAAAGAATATCAATTAGCTATTAATATAATGATATTTTTCTTTTTAATATTAAAAAAAAATTTCAAGTTCGAATTTTTTCACACTATTTATATAAAAAAAATGTCACGATATATATATATCAAGCAATAAATTTACTTTAAAAAATATATATAAGTTATATGATTAGTACAGATTACAATACGATCGTATACTAAAAATATAAAATACAACTCTAACCGAAATCTAGAAGCTGATTTAGTTGAGCCTAGAATCAAAATCTAAATCTTATATAACCAAAATTTCTACTTAAATTACAATTAGAAATCCCTATTTTAAATTTTATGTACACAACTAATGGATTTTCAAACCAATTGATTTGAAATCCACAGATTGTGAACTGATGAATGATTTAAAAAAATTGACAGATTTGAAGTCCTATGTTTTAAATTCAAATAAGCCAAAAAAAAATGTGGAGAAAAATCCAAAATTACCATTAAGAATTTAAGATGGTGCTTTTGGTTGGCCTTGTAATAAAAATGAAATCGGAAGGCAAGAGTCGCGAGGTTAGCAAAGCTGAACTGTCCGATTGCCCAAACGCGGCCCCCACCTAGTGTTCATTGGCACTACCGTGGACCCCACTTCCTCCTCCCTCCTATTTATATAGTGGAATCTCTCTCTAGCTAGCTACTCCTCAACCTTTTAACATTTTTGTTTTGCTTCATTCACCTTCATCATCCTCATCACCACCCTCTCTTAAATCACTTCCATTTCTTTTTCGCGTTTCGAGAAAACAAACGACAACAAAAAAAACGCTTCGCAGAAATCTAGAAACGCCACCAACTTTACCAGGCAAGCCATCAAACTTTCTTCTGGTAGCTCTGTCTTTTAACTGCTCTTTTTTTTCTGTGGTTTTTATTTTGATGAAGCATCAAGTTGTGATCTTTATGTGATTTATTGTTTTGATTCAGCATCAAGTTTTGATTTTTATGGGATTATGGAACTTGGTAATTTCTCTGTTTTTTTTTAGCATCAAGTTGTGACCCTTATGTGAATTGTGATTATGGAACTTGGTCATTTTTCTGCTTTTTCTTGTGTGTTTTTTTGTTTTGATTAAGCATCAAGTTGTGATCTTTATGCGATTATGAAATCTGGGCTTGATTTAGATTTGGTTAAAATTTTGGGAATTCGACTCATTTTTTATGTCAAAGTTTGTCTTTGAAGTTTCTGAAAGAAACTCTTCACTATGTGATGATGGGTGTAGGTTAGAGTGGATGTATCAGTCTCCTTAGTTTATATTGGATTAAAGAAAAATATTGTATGCCTGGAAACCCATCACTGTGATCATAATTCTTTCACCTTCCATTTGCTGATTTTTTATCTTTGATCATTTCTTTTCCACCTGATCATGATCACTGGAAGTGAAAGTTCATCTTCGGTCCAATTGGTTCACTCTGCTTGGTTGACCACTCTATTAGGCCTTGAGATCTTTGCAGGAGCAGGACTTAAAATCTCTAATTAAATCAATTAATTTTTGGTATTTATATATTTACTTGGGCGTGTTTGGTGGAGATTTTATTCGCCAAAGCTGTTTAGCTCGCTATTTATGAGTTAATAAAGGATGAACTTATTGATAATTTAATAATTTTGAGGTTTTGCTTACTTGCACGTCCTGTTGCAGTTTGGTTTTCAACTTGTATTCCAGCTCTTAATTGGATTTTTTTTTCTTTAATTTTAGAATAGTTTTTACTTTTGTTATTGAACTGGTAGCAGTAAAAATAACGGTGGAAGTAAGAAGGTAAAAGAAGAATGCTAATTGCTATGTTTGTAGTGTGTTATCATATCAAAGTTGATCTTGATGATTAACCTTAATTACTGGCGGTGGGGACCCAATTTTCCTCCATTTTTCAATGATAATTGATTTCCCCCTATATGTTTGCCTTTGTGTGAAATTAAAATTATGGAAACGAAGGTGTCAATTTAGGCTCGCGTGCAAATCTAAAGAGAACTATTGAGTGACTTGCGCAAAAAAGAGTCTCTACATGGATTTACTGTCATTTAACGTGACATAACGAAGTTATCCGGGTCAACCCGCACGATTAAAATTTCGGGTCATTTTCGGGTCAATCCTGTTATGACCCGCTTATTAAACGGGTGAGTTTCGGGTCAACCTGTTAACTCGTATAATGGCCTGTTAACCCGTTTAATAAATGGATAGATTTCGGGTTAACAAGTTAACCCGTATATTGGCTTATATATTGACCCATTTAATAAACGTGTCATTACTAACCCATATATTTACCCATTTACCTACATAAAAAACCACTAAATATTATAATTTAAATAGGTTAAACATGTTAAACGGGTCAAACGGGTCATAGGTTAATTGGGTTTCGAGTATGACCTATTTATTAAATGAGTTAAACGGGTTACACGAGTCATTAACAGGTTGGGTTCGAGTTGGACATTCTTGACACGATTATTAAACTGGTCGGATTCGGGTTGGGCATAAATGGGTAAAACAGAATATATGACACGACACGAACCCGACATGACATAACACATTGTCACCCCTACATAAGATAACAGTAATGGCATATGAAAACTCTTTTTTGAGTAAGTCCGGCTATCAATTATTAAATATAAAATAGGAAAAAGAAGCTTAATTAAGAAAATGATGGGCAGGCTACCTACCTGTCCACGAACCTTTAACTTTGATTATTTTATTTTTGGTCATAAACTTAGAAAGGAACTTAAGGAAGATGGTGCTCGTTGTGATCTGTATATTCAAATAAAAAAATGTACCCAAAAATAAATTAAAATAAAAGAGGGAGTGCCTACCTTGGTAGTGGGCTCCACCCACTATGCCTCACTTTTTGTGAATTAGCAATCAATGGTCAAGATGTCACTAGAGATTCAAAGATGTAGCTTTCTTTCCCCCCATGAAATGATGCAATTCTCCCCATTAAAATTGAATTTGTGAGAAGATGGGGTTGAAAGGCCTTCTTGTCTTTGTGTGTAAGAAATTAGCTTGAATCAACAATTTTTTTGGGGACCCACAGACTAGATTGGTTCCACATGAAATCAGCACATGGTAGATCAATAGTTAAGTGCCAAAAGTGGGAGCAGGTGATTTGATCTCTGATTTTTTTTTTTTTAATTTCTTTTATGCAAGTTCTTCAAGGAATTTTGAAAGAAAATTAAAGAATTTCCCCTTTATTTTTCCAAAAGCTTTTGTGATCTTCAATTAGCTTTAGGCTCCATTTGGTATTGTTTTTTTTCTTGAAAATCTGTTTTATTTGAAAGTGAAGCAGTGTAAAAGCGCTTGGTAAAAATAAAAAATCTTGTTTTTTTGAATGTACTTTTGACAACAATTTTTGAAAGTTGTCTATATGTTGCTTTTACAACAATTATTTTAGTGTATAGCTATTTATTATGAAATTAAAACAAAAATTATTTTTCAAAAAAAAACACACCTGAAGCAGTTTTTCGAAAAAGTACGGCAATCCTAAACTGGCCCTTAATATATATTGTCAAGATGAGTGTACTCCTTTTTCTAATGGCGAATAGCCAAATTTTTAATCATGTAATCTACTAGTGAATTTTGGAAAAACAAAAATTACTAATGATTTTACAATATGTGAAAGGTAATTTTACAAATAAAATAGTTAATTTTTTTTTCTTCAAGTTGTTGATAATTTTTCTGACTGGTAAAAATTGGAAATAATTGCTTTAACATGAATGAAAGGAGAATAAAAATCTGTACCATGATACTGATGGGAGACCACTATGATTTACGATGGGTGCCAGGTCAGCGTCTTTGTCTTTGTCTTTTGCCTCACTTGTGACCCAAGTTACAGAGTTGCCCTCTTGGGTCTTGGCTTTCCTTGCTGTTACGAAATGTCTTGCTTATGTGACTGTTTTTCTATGTAATGTTGGAAGGCTTCATGTAAAATAATTTTCCTTGGAAAAAAAGTGTAGTTATTGAGACGATCATTTCTTTTTGAGAAGTCAGCATCACTGCAATAAGTTGATAAAATGAAAGTAGCTGATCCGATGAAGTTGTTGTGAATCACAGGGAAGTGGAGTAGGTGAAATTTTGGTTCAATATGGAAGAAACACAAGTGAGTTCAGAAATTCCGGTGAAGGCTTTTGTGGATGCCGATACTGCAAATGCCGAGGCAGTCAAGGTAACTGCATTCTTTGTTTTGGAATTTATTAACTTTTTGCTAAATCTTTGTCATGCATGGATGATTGATTCATGTGGAATTAATGGAATAAGTCCTTTGTGGGATCATTTGAGTTTACAAAATCTGAATGGCTGTTGAATATTGAATATGATTGTCTGGATACAGGTGTCAAATGGGGAATTGCCGGTGGTGGAAAAAGAAGGGAAGAACGAAGAGGAGGAAACCACTTTTGATGGAGAATTCATAAAAGTTGAGAGAGAAGCTGAAACGTCATTGGTGGAGGCTGACAGGCCATCTGTGATCGAAAGAAGCTCAAGCAATTCAAGCAGAGAATTACTAGAGGCCCGGGAGAAGATGAGTGAACTTGAGGTCGAAATTGGAAGGTTGGCTGGTGTGTTGAAGCATTCAGAATCGGAGAATTCTGAGCTGAAGAATGAGGTATTACTCGCAAAGGAGAAGTTAGAAGAAAGTGGAAAGAAGTACGAAGATCTTGAATTCAGTCATAAGAAATTGCAAGAGCAGATTATTGAGGCCGAGGAGAAATACAGTTCACAGCTCATTGTTTTGCAAGAGGCGTTGCAAGCTCAAGAAGCAAAGCATAAGGATCTGATTGGGGTTAAAGAAGCATTTGACGGTCTAGGCCTTGAGCTTGACAGCTCAAGAAAGAGGATGCAGGAGCTAGAGCAAGAGCTGCAGAGTTCTGCTGGCGAGGCACAGAAGTTTGAAGAGCTGCACAAGCAAAGTGGTTCACATGCCGAATTGGAGACAAGGAAGGCTTTGGAGTTTGAGAAACTGCTTGAAGTCGCAAAACTGAGTGCGAAAGAGATGGAAGATCAGATGGCTTCCATTCAAGAAGAAATCAAGGGCCTGTATGAAAGAATTGCTGAAGATGAAAAGGTCAAAGAAGCACTCAAATCTACTGCTGCCGGGCTTTCTGTTGTCCAAGAAGAGCTGGCTTTATCAAAGTCCCAAGGCGCGGAGTTGGAGCAAAAACTCTCTTCCAAGGAAGCTCTCGTAAATGAACTTACCGAAGAATTGGCCCTGAAGAAGGCCTCGGAAACTCAAGTGAAGGAAGATATTTCAGCTCTTGAAAATTTGTTTGCGTCAACGAAAGAAGATCTTCAATCAAAGGTTTCTGAACTGGAAGAAATCAAGTTGAGGCTGCTGGAGGAATTGAGCACCAAGGAATTGGCTGAAGCTGCGCAAAAAAAACATGAAGAACAGGCTTTAGCTGTGCAGGAAAATTTGGCAATAGTAGCCAAAGAAAAAGCAGCTCTAGAAGCAGCTGTCGAAGATCTCACCAGCAATTTACAGCTGATGAAGGATTTGTGCAGTGAATTAGAAGAAAAATTTAACCTTTCGGAAGAGAAATTCTGTAAAACAGATGCTCTTTTGTCTCAAGCTTTGTCAAGCAATGTGGAGCTTGAAGAGAAGGTGAAGTCATTGGAGGAACTCCATAATGAATCAGGAGCTGCTGTCGCAGCCGCTACTGAAAAAAATATTGAGCTTGAGGGTATTATTGAATCGTCAAATGTAGCAGCAGACAAGGCAAAATCACAACTGAGGGAGCTTGAGGCTCGATTTATAGAAATGGAGAAAAATAATGTAGAGCTTGAGCAACAGGTAAATGTGGTGGAGCTGAACCGAGGAATTGCTGAGAGTGGTCTGGAAGAATCCACCGAAAAATTATCAGCACTTAGTGCTACATTGAAAGATTTTGAGGAAGAAAAAAATCTGCTGAATGTTCAGCTTCAAGAATACCAGGATAAATTAGCTCTCGTCGAAACTGCCTTAAACCAGTCATCTTTGAAGAATTCAGAGCTTCAGGAGGAATTGAAGATTGCCACAGAGAAATGTGCTGAACACGAGGGCCAGGCCACCACACACCACCAGCGAAGCCTAGAGCTAGAAGATCTGATCCAAGTTTCCCATGCCAAAGTGGAAGATACTGGAAAAAAGGTGGGTGAGCTGGAGTTGTTACTTGAAACCGAGAAGTTCAGAATTCAAGAACTTGAGGAGCAAGTAAGCACGCTGGAAATGAATTGTCAGGAAGCCGAAGCAGATTCAAAGAATTACTCTAACAAGGTAACTGAACTTGCTTCTGAACTTGAGGCATTCCAAGCAAGAACATCTAGCCTTGAAGTTGCTTTGCAAATTGCCAATGAAAAAGAAAGGGTGTTGACTGAATCCTTGAATGTTGCTACGGAAGAAAATAAGAAGTTAGAGGATGCATCAAACAGTTCCAGTGCGAAGCTTTCTGAAGCTGAAACTCTAGTCGAAGTCTTTAGGAATGAATTGAATTTGACTCAAGGGAAAGTGGAAAACTTCGAAAATGAACTTGAAGCTGCTGAAGTTAGGGAGGGTGAGGTCATAGCGAAACTCAAGTCTGCCAAGGAGGAACTTGTACAACAAGGCAAAGTAATAGAGCAAGCAGCATCAAGAAACTCAGAACTTGAAGCACTGCATGAATCCGTAGTGAGGGATTCTGAGGTCAAGATTCAAGAAGCAATAGGAAGCTTCACTAACAGGGCTGCTGAGGCAAAATCTCTGTTTGAGAAACTGTCAACTCGTGAGGATCAGATAAAGGTTTACGAAGAGCAGGTTTCTGAAGCAGGGGGAAAGTCTGCATTGTTGAAAGAAGAACTGGATAACAGCTTGGCTAAATTGGCTTCTTTGGAAAGTACTAGTGAAGAACTCAAAAAACAGATATTGGAAGCAGAAAACAAAGCTTTTCAATCGTTATCCAAAAACGAATCGTTGGTCGACACAAATGTTCAGCTAAAGAGCAAGATTGATGAACTACAGGAATTGTTGAACTCTGCTCAATATGAAAAGGAAGCCACAACAACAGAACTTGTTTCTCACAAGAGCACTATTGAAGAATTGACAGGTCAACACTCAAGAGCCTTTGACCTTCACTTGGCTGCTGAGGCCCGTGCAGGGGAAGCAGAAACAAAGTTGCAAGAAGCCATTCAGAGATTCAGTGAGAGAGATTTGGAAGCTAAAGACTTGCTGGAGAAGGTAAATGCTCTAGAAGGCCAAATAAAATTGTATGAAGAGCAGGTTCGAGAAACATCTGCCGTTTCTAAAACAAGAAATGCTGAGCTGGAAGAAACTCACTTGAAGCTAAAGCATCTGGAGAATATTTTTGAGGAACATCAAACTAAGTCAGCTCACTTCGAAGAAGAAAGCAGAAAACTAGCTGAGGCAAATATTAAGCTTATTGAGGAAGTGTCTATCTTCGAGACCAAACTGAGTGATTTGGAAGCAAAATATTCTACTGCCACTGCTGAGAAAGACGAAACAGTTAAACAACTTCTGGATTCAAAAAAGATTATAGAAAATTTAACACATGAGCATTCTTCTGAAGGGCAGAAACTACAATCTCAGGTTTGCACCAAACTTTGTCTTATTATATTTTGGATACGTTGCTTTCCTGCCCCCTATATACTTAATACTGTGTTCCTTCGCTACAGATATCTTCTGTTATGGATGAGAACAGCAAGATTAATGAATTGCATCAAAATACCAAGAAGGAACTTCAGCAGACGATATTGCAGCTCGAAGAACAGCTTAAGGAACACAAAGAAGTGGAAGATGCTTTAAAATCTGAGGTTGAAACTCTCAAGGCTGAGATTTCGGAGAAACCTTTGTTACAGAAGTCTCTCAAAAAACTGGAAGGGCAATTGGTCAGAACTGAAGCTCAACTGAAAATAGAGGTAGAAATCAAGGAGTCAGCTTTTATTATGTGCTCATTTTTTTTCAATATTTTTAGGATTTTTTTCTTCTGACTCAGACAACGAATTGCAGGTTGAAAATGTTAAGGCAGCTGCTTCTGAAAGAGAGGGAGAATTGACTTCAAAATTGGAGGATCATGCACGTAAAGTCCAGGACAGAGATTTGTTAAATGAGCAAGTTGTAAAACTTCAGAGTGAGTTACAAATTGCTGAAACCACTGTTTCTGAAAAGGTAAGGCATCACTATAGAACCTTTGCAACATGAAAATGTCTATATAAGGGAATTTAATATTAAAAGTTTGGTAAGTTGATCTATGTCTGACTTTTCTACTCAACAGAAAGAAGCAGACTCTCACAAGGACCTCGAATTGGAGGCTTCGTTGAAGCGTTCTGTTGAAGAACTTGAAGCTAAGAACAAAGAAATCACAATTCTTAGGAAGCAAATCAAAGACCTTGAGCAAAAATTGCAGCGGGCAGATTCCAAATTAACCGAAAAGGTTAGTTTGTGCCTATTTTCTTACTCACTTTGTTTAGGCCACAGTACATTACACATCACTTACGTTTAAACAACATTGCAGGCTGAAGCCGGATTGGAAGTGAAATCTAGGGACATTGGATCAAGCATTTCATCTCCATCAAAACGAAAGAGCAAGAAAAAGTCCGAGCCGGCACTTTCTCAAGCTTCATCTACAGATGTCCATACTCATACTGCTGAGGCTTCCCCCATGATGAGCATCAAGTTCATTGTGGGAGTTGCTGTGGTGTCTGCAATCATCGGCATTATTCTTGGGAAACGGTATTAGATTGGGGTATTGTGGTTTTTGGTTTTGTTTGTCGAGTTTTGGTTGGTAATTTCTTTATTTGTTTCGCTTGGTATAAATTGTGCACAGAACTACAGAAGATTGAAGGCTTTTCTGCTTTCAAGTTTGGTTTTTGAGGTCGTCGGTCAGGGAATTTATTTTTATGCCTATCCCCTTGTCTGTTTGCAAATCAAATTACAGTTGAATAGTGTATTATTCAAGTTTTTTTTTTTTTTGGTTGGGTTGATGATGCTTTCAGAAATCAAATGATTATCAGACGAGAAATTTCTTCTCAAATGTATATTTTTTAGTACAACTTGTTCCTTAGATGATCAAAGGAGATACATAGTGATTGCAACGAACATTCCCGAGAAAAACTTTGAAATTGAAATACGGGTGACAGAAAATGATACCTAAAATGTATGGAGATTATTATAGTAAACTGGAATGTTATTGGAATTGCATGGTGGAATGCTATACAAAGCTTCATAGTTCGCATTTTGTGAGTGCATTTACAAGGGATAAAAAAGTATAAAACTTCTGCATTCTAGTTGTCATCATCAACTACCAAACCCTAATTTTCTACCATAAAAACTATCGTCTTCTGCTGAACCAATCTCTCCAGTACTAGCCGCGGCCCAGCCAAGATCTTCTACTTCCCTTTCTTAGCCATAGCATCTCGGCTATCCATCACTTCCGTAGTGATGACACGCGACCAAACCAGCCCGCTTTGCTATCTTGCGCCGTCAAAGTAAAGAATGGTAGTGATGTTGATTCATAAAGTTTTGAGTCTTTGCGTTCAGTTCAGCATTCTTCTTTCACCTCTTTCAATCCGTTAAAAATCTCATTGTCATCAAACCCTGTAATTGACGAATACTCTACTCTAGTTTAACTCAAGATGAACACAAAAACATGAATATTGTAAATGACAATCAGATTCAGAATAGAATAGACACACTAAGTTACCTGAACCCAAACCTTCAGCTTCATCACCTGAATGTTCAGAAAGCCTCACGTTATCAAAGAACGGATCAAGTGACATCCAATCAGGATTTCCATTGTCTTCTAGGAGCATTTCCGTCTCTGTTACCCATTCTTCGACAATGCTATTGCATTCAAATGATGTAGGACCTACATCCTCCTCTTCTTTGTGCTTATGAAGCCTGTAAGACAGTCAATTAGAAAGAGAGGTATTTTTTTTAGCAATGAACATTTGAAAAATACAAGTATGCATGCAAAAGCTGTTTTCTACTTACTTTTGTCTTAGTTTCAGGTTGTATTGAACAAAAACAAGATCACTTAGCCGTTTGCGTTCTAGGTTGTTCCTTGTCTTGTGCAACTGTTCGAAAGAAATTTGATTTTCCTGACACTGAACTAAGCTGCAAGTTTGACTGAGAGTACAAATTGCCAAATGCGCAAGGTTTGGGCAGCTACCACCATATGTCGACCACCATTCAGCTAAGACGAACATAAAGTTTCAAGAAATGAGCCAAAAAATGCAATAACAGCTCATAAAAGGGGGTTCGTCACAAAATCTATTTTAACACGACAGCATAGTCTGAGCACATTTTTAAGCATTTTATCAAATCTATCATTCCCTCACATAAAATCAAGTTAAGATATGTTTGAAGCACCTCTCATCTATATGTATAGCCAAGTAAATAAAGAAATGCATTCGAATGAAAGATACTCACCAGGAAGCATATTATCTCTAGCTCGAACTGCCAAATTCCTCCCTAAATCTCCAACTGCATTTTTGTACAAGTTTAATTCTTTGATAACTTCATCTTGGACTTTTATATCAGGAACCAATCTCTCAATGCAGTCAAACATCCTTGACACAATCTCATTATGCAAATCTCCTTTGATGCTATAAAATAACTTCGGATTAAGGTAAAAACCGGCAGCGTGAAGAGGAAGATGCCATAACTTTTTCCACCTGTGATCTATAATATTCCAGTAAACCATATATTCTTCTTTCTTGACAAGTTCTCTCTTGATCGTTTCTTTTGCTCTATACATTCCTGCAAAAACATATCCCATTGCTGGCCTTTTCTGGCTAGCAACAATTCTCAAAACCAGCAAGAGAGGATTTGTTAAATGGGTGATCAAATTGCACGACGACCAAAATGAGTGGTTACTTAATATATCTAACACCACTGATCCTTCTGGTGTTTTAGAATAGGGGCACTCCATCCATTCTTTCGCAGTAACCATAGACTGCAAATTATATTTAAGATCAACCAGTTTTTTCAGTGTCATAAAGTCCGTAGCATACCTAGTTAATCCAAGCCTCACAATGTCATTGCCAAAAGCATACCTTCTCATCATATTCAAAATGACAACATGCTTGTAGATAAATCTGGTAACAGATCTAGCCTGTTCAATTATAGAATTTATCCACTCGATTTTTCCAAAATCCTCAAAAATAGAGTCTATGCAGCTGGCAGCACAGGGAGACCAGTACAGGGTAGGGAATGTATCCATCAACTTCTTCCCAACAGCAGTAAATTGCTCGTCGGTATTTGTAATTACTTGAAAAACATGTCCAACTCCAACTTCTTCCAATACTTCCTTAAGAAACTCAAACAAAGCATCTGGTGAAAAAATAAAGTAAGAGGCATCCACCGATTTCAAATAGATTGTTCCTTCAGGGCAGTACACTGCAAAATTTAGCAATGTTTTACCATTTTCGGAATTCCATTGGTTGACTAAAAGGGAGCAACCCGTCCTCACCCAAGTTTCAGTGTGTTGACGAATAACACTCTTTACCTCTTCAACTGCATTCTTTAATATCCAACCCCGAAGGTCACCATATGAGGGTGCAATTATCTCCTTTCCCCCAGAGGCAATTGCATCAATCATTGGCTGGAAATAAACAGAGTTCTTCACTGCATCCAGGGGAGCCTGAATTTCATACAAAAACCGGCCTATTGCCATATGAATTTGTTGATTATTCACCTTCTTCACTTCATAATTCTTTCCGATGGTTCCAGCATTGGCATCCCAAGAAGCATTTTCATCTCTCACCCTCTTCTGTCCACTAATATTTGTACTACTTAAACCAGTTTCTTCCCCAATCTCTGACAAATTTGCAATACCTACTGAAATAGGAAAAGGATATGAAACATTACTCGATTTCCTAACACCATTAACAGAACCAGTAGCTGCAACAGAAGTCCCGCCTCTCCGCCTCACTCTTCTACCGACACTCATTCCAACATCTTCTTGATCTAAGGAAAAGTTCATGCGGCCTCCTCCACTAAATCTCTGAACAGCATTATTCCTATAATAACTATCAACTTCAAGGGGCACATTAGTCAGATTATCGCTCAACCTAATCCCATTCCCACTCATTCCATAATCTTCACCTTCCCCGCCATTCACCATCAAACCCGAATCGATTCCTACAATCAATTTCCCCTCTACATTTTCACCAAGAGAATTTTCTAATTCACTACCTCCCTGAACTGGGTTAGCAACAATTCCCCCCTTCTTGTGCCTATATGATGCAATCCCATGATCTAAACTCTGTAACATCAAATGACGAACCTCCGGCGGGGTTTGTTCACAGGTGGGGCCATTGCCCTTCCGACCAGCAAGGTGAGATTTAATCCTGTTAATTCCACCGCCCTGAAACAATTTGCCACAATATATACACTTTTTCAATTCAGCCTTGACTCCATTTGGCTGCTCTTTGATGAATAATTCGCAGTATTTCCATGCTGGGTCTTGTTTGTGAGGAGAAATAGCTACAGGCTCAAAGCCCTCTAAAGAGAACATCCTAAGATAAACTTAATGATCGATCAATCGCTACACAGAATTGTGCGTTATATTATAGAATCTGAGAAATAATTTGCATTATCAAGAGAAATTCGAAGGAGAAATCTGAGAAGATTGAACTTACTTGTGTACGGTGATTTCTGTCAGTCGTCGGAGGCTAGGTCTCTCTGCTATTTTCTTAATAGGGTTTATTATTAAGGATGGGTGGTTAAAAACAGGGAAGGGAGTATTAAATTAGGATATTTAAATATTTTAAAAAAAAATTAAGAATATAATTGTATTTAATTAAGATATTTAAATGTTTTAAAAGATTTTTTAAAAAAAAAAATTGTGTATTTAATTAAGACTTTTAATGTTATTAAAAATGTCAAAATAAGTTTTGAGGTATTCAATTATGATTTTTTTTTAAGAATTTGTTTAAGTTGTGAACTTTGTAAGATTTAGTGTTAAGAATATATATATATATATATATATGATAAGATTTAGTGTCAAAATATATTTCCCTCAAGAACGTTCATTTCTTTCAAACAAGTTCATATGTGAAGAAACATGCGTCAAAAAACGGTCAAAACGTTTTTGTTTTAGTGCATATTTTTTTGGCGTAATTCTACAAATTTTTCTATAAACCATCACTTTTACTCCTTTTTTGTTGCTGTGTTCTTTAGGTATTTCGTCGCCAAAAGTGTTCTTCACCTTTTAGTGACAAATTTCATAGTAATATCAGATTTTTCAGAAAATCAAGAAAAATTGCAGAAAATTTCATAATTACTCTAGAATGATTCCAAAGTATCAAACATATTTAAAAGTGTCAAATAGATCAATTCTAAGGTGTGATCAATTCTAATAAGAAAAAAAAAGTGATAAGTGTGAGTGCGTGATATTAGCCACTGGAGAATGTGTGACTGATGATGATGGAAAAAATAGGTTTAGCCATTAATGCAAGAACAGAGAATAAAAATAAGAAATCACGATGTCCACCAAAATTTGTTAATATATATATTCCAAAATTATCTAAATAAAGATAAAGTTCAAAATATGTTTTATAAAAAATGTTTGGATAACGTACAAACAATTTTTAAGATTTTAAAAAATCTTTAAAAATATATTTGAATGCTTAAATGATGTGCACCCAATTGACACAATGTCCAGATTTTCTATTTGCCCTTCTCAATCCCGCATAGCCCCTTATCAATCTCCGAGGAGGGGACCTCCTACCCGATTCAAAGGATCACCGCCCTCGGCTTTTCATCGTGTTAACACAACAAGCAGACAGCAATATCTTGAAGAAACCAAACACGTTTTGGTGTGTCAAACACTAGTTCCATATATGGTGCCTTTGCAACAGACGTATAAAAATCTCCACCTTAACAGTTGTGGACTCAATTATCCTAAATTAATTATGGGTAAATGCAATTTGATCTTGTCAGCTTTGTTTCACATTATGTTTGTTCCACGTGATGACGACCTACGGATCCGACCCAGACCAGTTATATCCCAGATCAACCCATGTCTGCGCTTGGCTTGGGGGTTGCGGTCGCCGTCGTACGAAAGGACGGCTGATTCTGAGTATCTGACGACTGCATCTACTTATGTAACTTATCTCTGGACGCCGCAGCAGCGGAAGAAAGGAGAAGAAGACGATGAAGGAGGCGTTGGTATTTGTAATGTATGTGGAATTCTGGAGAATGGCGCTGCTCTGGACATTCTGTCTCTTCATCTCCTACTGGAAGCTCTTGGCTGCTCCCACTTCCAATTCCAAATCATCGCCTCCATCTCCACCTTCACCATTGGGATTTAGGCCTCTTTGCATTATAACTGGTGTAAGTCAGCCTGCCCTACCTTGTTCATTATCTTCTGCTTCTTTAATGGCGGCGCATCATAAACTGTAATTATTTTAGGTAATATTGTATTAATTCTTAATAATTCAGGCTACCTCTGGGTTGGGTGCGGCTGCTGCTCATGCTCTTTCCTCCCATGGTTTCTTCGTTGTTCTTGGTAATCACATTCATATTTTCATTCACCGATAGAAAATTTCATCTCTTTGTAAAGGTCTCGATTATATGTGATGTGCAACTTGTTAACTCATGATGATAGAAAAGTTAATTTCTTTGAAACAATCTCAATTATATATGCAAATTTAAATCTTGTTCACTCATGATCGTAGAAAATTTTGTATATGCAAATTTAATTTTGTTTTGCTGTGATAGTTGTCGATTATAGATGCATATTTACTACTTGTTCACTCGTGATGATAGACAAATAGACAAATTCGTTTCTTTTGTAACAATTCTCAATTATATGTGCAAATTTACTACTTGTTCACTCGTGAATCGTGATGATAGATAATTTCATTTCTTTTGTAATGATCTTGATTATATGTGCAAATTTACAACTTGTTTCTCACTTTATTATTTAGCTCATTCTCAAATCCGTCCTCCTTGCAGTTGGACGCTCATCTTACTTGTTAGGAACAGGTAGGTGGAATTCGACCTACTGGTGTAGCTTAGCTCAATTTCCACTTCACTTCTAACAACTGTAAAAATTTTATAACACCGTTTCCTTATAATATCAATTGTTTGTGAATTTCTGACACAGACGATAATGGACATTAAAACTCGGAATAAGAATGCACATCTCAAAGCTTTTCAGGTTGATCTCGCATCTTCCCACTCAATTCTCCAGTTCAAGGCTTCCCTATGGCAGTGGCTTTCTAACTCAGGGATGCACTCTTCCATCCAACTCGTAATAAACAACGCCGGGATACTTGCAACTTCTTCTCGACTCAACTCTCAAGGCTATGATCAGTTCAGTACCGACTTCATTTTTGTTCATCTGTCTTCTGTTCTGCTACAAGAATTTGAATTTGTTCTTCCCTACAAGTACAATACATTAATTTCAATAATATCTTGCTGATACTCTTACCCCTTGTTTCATTCTTCTAGGATGATGGCTACAAATTACTTCAGTGCGTTCTCTCTAACAAAACTATTACTGTCACTTCTCAAAGACAGCCCAGTTCCTTCCCCGAGTAATCAATGTCACGTCCTTCACACACCAAAGTGGTAAGATCCCTTCCAATATGTCTGCTTACAGATTTTAAACTTTTATTACTTTTATGGTTATATACATCCACAAAACCCTTTTTATAGCAAGATTAGAATGCTTTTGTGCAGCTTCATGTAACTTGATTTGTGCTTTCACAATAAAATCAACGACATAGTAGGTCATGTATGGAAAATGCTATTTTGCCAATTTTGGTGATGTTTATAAAAACAGTCCTGCAAGACCGCAGTTGGTGCCTGGATGTGTCCAACAGGGCAGGATATGCTGTAGTGAGAGTGGTTAGCGTATCATCTCTGGATATGGCTCAATTTAACTGGAACTTGGATGGAAAATGGCTTTTCAAGTTTTCTTGTTCTTGTTGAATTGATTTACTCTTAGAGATGCTTTCACTCTCTCTATGTTTGATCAAAAAGTTGCAAATGTAAATGCATTATTGGTTCTTACCCTCCGTTTTCCCCTCTCTTCAGTATTCAATACACAGGTTAATAAGGACACTGTATCTGGGAAGTGTTTTGGCAGATCAAAACGATACCCATATGCTCATATCTACGCGTGTTCCAAACGTAAGCTCTGATTGCCATATAAGATACCCTAGACAGTCTCCTCTTTCTATTCTAATTTCAACATCCCCCTCTTGTTATAGTATTTCTCCTGCTCTTCTCCTATGAGCTTCACCGACAACTTGGCTTGATGGATATATCTTGTCAGGCCTCTGTCATGTATGTTCTTACAATCTTTCTTCCACTTTCCTTGAAAGACGTATGCAAAATTCTTAATAGCAAAAACTGCCAATTGGATGCTTTACTTTCTATTATGACAGTTAGTTATGGTTTTGTTTGATTTTGAAGTGCTGTGGATCCTTGAGCTGTGGAAACGAACCTCATGCGATAAGTTCCCTCAAGCTTATCCCGTCTGGCTTTCATAGTTTTGAAACTCCTCGGCCTTTTACAGTCACCTGAAGTTGGAGTTAGCTCCGTTCTCGATGCAGCACTTGCCCCACCAGTCAGTACTATTTGCTGCTTACTCATGAAATTGTTAATGTCATCAATTCTTTGTCTCATGGTGTCACAATACCGATACATGACCCTTGCAGTGTTCTAATGCTTCTATTAAATGTATGTTGTCTGATGAAATGTAGTTGTTCAGTGTTGAGTGAGATCTAACAATTTGGAACATCGAAAGGTTCTTATCTTAACAATGTCTGCTAATTTCAGGAAACATATGGAGCTTACTACTTTGGTGGAAAGGGCAGGACTGTGAACTCCTCTATGCTCCCATACAATGCCAAGCTTGCGGAGGAACTTTGGAATACATCTTGTGATCTATTTGTAGAGTCACATCTTGCTTCCGAGGAAACCTTCACTTCTGTATCAAATGATTCATCAACAGCATAGGTAAGAATGTACATATAAATATAGATGCATCAACATGCTGCATCACTAAATGGGTCACATAACGGAGATAAATCACATGATAATAAAATGTAATTTTCCGTCATTTTTTGTATGTCGTTCCGAGTTCTTTGAGTAATAGTCACAAGGTGGAGTGATTTTTCCGTGTAATCAAAACACAGCCACTTGGTGTTCCCATTCTTAGGCATGGGTAGAGCTGCGTAGCTCAAGTAGCTAAGGTCGTGTGGTTAATTCGTCTTTCTATTAGGTCACTATCAAGACACTGTTACCATTCCTTTCATATGCAACTATGAAGGAAGAGGAAGAGATAGCATGGCCACTTCTAGCATCTGAAATTGCTTGTTTACCAAGCCATATCTGAACCTCAAACAAAGGGAGATAAGCTTTCCATTCTTGAATACAACTTCCATGTGCACACTTTTCATTTGTGGGGACTATGCAATCCCAAACTCCTTTATTACCCAATCCAATCACTTATATTTAGGTTTAAGTGATCCGATCGCTTATACTATGCCACATGTATCAACCGGTTACGATGATCAATCAATATGCACATATCAACGGTCAATATGATTCATTGTACGCATGCATCAACGATTAAAATCAACTTGCACATATGAATCAATAGTCAAGATGACCACATCAACCGTTAATATCAATTCGCACCTGTATATTAACGGTCAAGATCAATTTACATGTATTCAAGACTCAAGTTTCAATCCGAATCACTCTTTATCAATCTCATTCGCACCTATTAATCCTTAGAATGTTGAAATCGTTAGTACACCAAGGAGGACAAGTCTTCTGCCCCCTTTTCTATTCTTCCATCTTGATTGCAACCTCCCACCAAAACCATTATCATATCCATCTTTATCACCATCCATGCCATTGCAATGGCATGACCAAAACCTTTTTTATATACCAAAATATATTAGAGAGCATTTAATATAACATTGGCAAATTACGAGAGTCAAATTCGAGCGAATTATATCACCAAAAACTTTTTCATATACAAAAATAATATTAGAGAGCATTTAATAGACACATTCGCAAATTACGAGAGTCAAATTTAAAGCAATTGCATCACCTAAACTTTTTTATATACAAAAATGATATTAGAAAATATCTAATATAAAACTCGTAAATTACGGAAAGCAAATTCAAATCTTACATTTAACTATTTAATGAATCAAACAATTGCAAACTTATTTAAGAACCCCAATGATTCTCACTTGAATTCACCATCTATAAGGATCTTTTTCTTCTTTTCTTTTCACATAAAAAAATTAAGAAAACTAAAGCTGCCATTGTTTTTCTCCTTCAAAGAATTACACAGGCCAAGTGAAAAAACAAATACAACTCCATCTCCACCTTCCCCTCCTCAAAGAAGTGGGTCAAAGTATTTCAATCCAACGGCAGCCAAGCGGAGGGAGTGGATCAAAGTATTTCAATCCAACGGCTGCCAAGCGGAGGCTGTGAGCAACGACAAATCCTTCCACCCCAATTTCAAGCACCCATTCTCCTCCACCAACGTGTATCCTTTCCAAGGAAACATCCCAAGCAACAAGCTCGCCTGCGCCGCCGGGTTCCCGCCAAGAGAAACGGACCGGAACCCAACCCGCTTCAATTCATCCCCCCATCTCTCCACTTTAACCTCTCCTGTCCTCTTGGGCCCACCCACGGCGAGAATGTTCCTAATCTCGCAGCCAAACAGCTGCTGCTCCACCATATGCCGCTCTAGGCTGTCCGCACCCAATCCATCCCCAAGCGCATCAAACAACGCACTGTAGTAATGCAATGCCTCCACAAACCTCCCCAAGAAGCTCCCGCTGTGGCTCAAGTCCTGCTCGGCGATCGTGATCAGCTTCGGTCTCAACGACCCTAACAGTCTCAGCGTCGCCAGGTCGCTGCCGGTGACGTCGTATAAGCAATGGTGCATCCAGTGGACGACGGTGGCCTCACTCGGTCGGACTCCGAGTTGACTCAGGTCGGTTATACTTCCAATTTTCCCCTCCAGGGGTTGGAACTCGAAGGGGAGGCCGAGCGAGCTCGCGAAATCGGCGAGTCTCCGCCCGGTCGACTCGAGAAGTTCTGACGACGACCCGAACCCGGTTATCCGCATTGATCGGATCTTCTTCGACCGGGAGGCTAAGATGTGGAACAACCCTGGCCACTGGAGGCCTTGCATTATATCCAAATCGATGACGTGGACGTGATCCTCGCCGTCTAGCGCTTGGAAAATGGCCTGGTTGGAGGTGAAGTGAGAGAATTTGACTAGAGGACTGATAGAGTTGTAGGATTGCAGAGCGTTGAAGATCCGCTGAGACTGAGCTAAAGTTAGGGTTTTTATGGTGATGGGGGAGTAGGAACCTAAACAGGAGCTGATCACGCGCGTCTGTAGAGCGTGAGCAAAATAAGCGCCGACTCGCTCCGGGGACGTCCCGAAAGGAGACGAAAGCTCGGCGATTTCCGGGAGCAGGTCGCTGGCGTCGTCGAGGCTGTCCATGGCTACGCACTCCGCGCATTGTAGGAGGAGCCCGAGGAGCCTCAGCCCGGCCGACTCGCCTTCAGCCACAGGCTCTGTCTCGCGATCGTCGGCGGTTTTTTCGCGGGAGAAATACCGGCCGGGATTGGGTCTCTTGGAGAAGGACGGATCCTCTCCGGAAGATTCGCCGGCGGCGAGGTCGCGGTCCGCGCGCTTTGACTTCATGGAGGAGGATGAGGAGGCGGGGTTGTTGGGATTGGTGGCGGCGATTGGGGATTGAGGAAGTAAGCTGTGAAGCATGACTGAGTGGTGGTGGTGTGTGATTGTGGAGGAGAGGAGGGCGACAGAGAATATAAAAAGCTCGGAAGCTTTCGAGCGAAAAGAGACAAAGAAAAGAGAGAAAGACAAGCAAACTTGTTGCACAGTGAGTATTGCAGAGAGAGAGAGAGGTGTCAGAGAGAAGAGAAAGAAAGAAATGTGTTTGGAGTGAGAGAAAATGTGGGAAAATGAGACAGAAAGTTTGATAACTTTAGAGAGAAAATGGGATTTTTGAGGGGTTACGTCCGGTGACACTTATTAAATATTAATCCGTCATATAATATGAGTAAATTTGTTCGTAATATAATTTCAAAGTGACGATATTTTCAGATAATATTGGACAGACAGACTTAATATTTCATAATATATAGTTTTATTCTCGGTCTAGTGTGTGAATCTCCCTCATTGACAGCTAAAATTAGAGTATTTATGTATATATTATATAAGTTATTTTATTTATTAAATAATTAATTAAAATTAATAACATAAAATGTTGTATAATAAAATAAATAAAAATTTATATTTTCAACATTTATGATTCACAGTTAAATTTAAATTTATTTATCTAAGTAATTAACTTTTATTCTAAAATTATTTGACAATATTCATTATATTATTAGTTTGTTGAATTTTATCTTAAGAAAAAACTACATAGCCCCCGCCGAGGTCTCATCTAACCACCTAGGCGCTAGACCTCTATCAACCACCATATGAGCGTCTAGAGCCATTTTGAACCTCGTGTAGACATCGGAAACCTATGAGGCGGGAATCAATCTCATACCAATGTATGAAAATATCTTTGAATTGTTACCATACTATCACTATACAAAATAATTTCTTCCGATCAAACCAAAACACGCGAACTTAATATACGACGTGGTTATAATATATTATAGTTTTTTTTTGTCTGAATATATATATATATATATGATATTTTATTATGCCTTATTATGCCTGTAAGCGTGTGGAGAGTGAGTGAGGGGTTTGACACGTGAGTGAAATCGTCCTCATTAGGTACTCCGTTGGGGGGTTGTCGTTAAGTCCGTTTGTTGTGTTAGGGGATTAGGGAAAATGATAGAATAAGGGGATTGATTGATGGATTAGTTGAATTAATTAATGGATGGTTCGTTTCTTAATCTTATAATTAGCATCATCTTTGGATCCTCGGGACGAAATTTTGGGAGGATATTGGGGCTCAAGGTTTGTTCCTTGTGTTGACATTGATATGGGATAAGTTTTGCCATCTATTAACCTCAACAGCTCCGTTTCTTTTCTTTCAAAATAGAAAATTTTCAACTCAGCAAAAAATACTTGCTTAGTAAGAAATGTTCTTTGTAAACTTATAGTGAGATGAGAATGATAGTAGAATAAAAATTTTGATAGTTTTATAAAGAGTTGAACAATCTACTAAAAATCGCGAGCTAAATTCTGACTGTTTTGGTTTTCACAATATATTTTTCATAAACATTAAGGGTGTTTTTGGAAGAAAAAAAAATTAGATTACCGAGAATTTAAAAAATAATGGAAATTAATTTTCAAAAATTTGTAATTTTTTTTATTTGGATAATATAAAAATAGAATAAATTTTAAGTTTACACATAAAGTATAATTATGAAGATTAAATTATGAAATAACACCTCCTTATATGAAATTTAAAGTGAGGATTTGAAATATCCAAATTCTTTGTTTTTTATTTTTTGAAATTGTTAATATAAAAAAATATATAATTCAACAAAAATAAATAAAAATGCTAGCAGTTCAGGAAATGGAAGGAAAGTGCCTGAACCTCAAGAAACTTAGTGGGATCAGATAAACACTACAATTTTTTTGAAAGTTTAGTAAAAATTTGAAAGTCCGATAGCTCACGATGTTTAAGAGATTCTCAAGTGCAAGATATTTTTCGCGCACGTTATTAGAAATGTTAAAAAAGCAAATTCGTACAAAAATGACATGAGAGTCCAACAAAAATTGGAAAATTCTATAGCTCACAATTTTTAGGAGATGCTCATAATTTTTAGGAGATTCTCAAGTTTAAGCAAGATATTTTCCGTGCATGTTATTTTTTTTTTTTTCATAAGTGCATGTTATTAAAAATGCTACTAAAAGGAAAATCCGTACAAAACGATAGTGAACAACACAATGAGGGTGTCTGCTACAAATAATTCATAAACTTCTATTTATTAGGTACAATGATTTCTGAGTTCATCAAATAACTCGCTTACTTTCGCAGAGAAAAAACAGATACGAAATGATTGTGTACCAAAATGACGAAGGAATCTATGACACACAACACAAAAGCCAACTTCTTTTCAAGTTTTTCTTTGTAAATTGCATTAGTCAATGCCCCTTATCCACTAATCCGCTACACAGACCTTAATCATTCGACATCATTTTGATCGCAACCTAAGTCCAAATCCCCAATGATTCAATTCTGACTTCCAATCCGATCACAACAAACAAACATACTCGATTCAATTTCATTGGCTGGCTATAAACAAACGAATAAATCTACCTTACAAATATCTTGTTAACTATAAATGGAAAAACGAATAAGCAATGAAGGAATGGGAAGCATAAGAACAAAGCAAAATCCAGAGCAGAGAGTATAGGGAAGACTCTAAAGCCAACCAGAAACAATTCATATACAATCCACACCAAGAAATCGCCAGGAAATGGGGCATCAATAATTTTTGCAGCGACTCAATAAAGCACCAAGATACCATCCACATTGCATTTTCAATTCCAGCAGAAAGCAAACAATTATGCGAAGTCAATGATAATAGTCTACGTCCAGGGCATCAATAGAGGCACAAGCCATGAGTAGACAACCTCAAAGCGACCACAATTGCAACATTGAAACTATTTAACAACGGCAAGCAACTAGGATTTTAGCTATTCCTGACTGATAAGTATGTTGGCAGTGGAGAAGGGTAGTGACAAGATCACAAGCTAATTGAAACCAATTGGATCCCATCAAATTAAAAACTAGGGACTTGAATCGGAATAGGAGATTTGACTATACAAACACATGCAGATCACAGCATGAAAATGGCCCCGACCAAGGCTGAAAGAAGCAAGAAGCTTAAACAACTGAATCGGATGCTAGGACTATATACCTTTATTTGTTAGAAACAATACGCTACACAAGAAGAGTGGCATCACGTTACAACAAAAACTACATCAGCAGGTCCGGACATGAAGGGCAACACAATAAACTTTGTCAGTGTTATCCATAAGAAACCCTAAATGGGGAACTGGCTTAGATGGCACCCAAATGAGGCAATCAGACACAAGAAAAATAGAAGATCCATACAAACACTAAGAAGAGATTTACTGACAACACAAACAGTGGCCCACAAACCCAAAACCTATTGTCTTCAAGCGGTCATCAACCATAAACACAGTAACACAATAAATTAGCACTTGATGTAAAGACATTACAACCTGAAAATGTACAATGAATCCGCAGTTTGCCTCTTTGAGTTGCATAAGCATTTCACTTTCTAAGCAAAAGTAGGGGGCAGAGTATTTTGATAACTTCAGTCATCTAGAAAAGACCCAACACTAAGCAACTTAGAAGCAGCATCTGCATTCAAATCATAAAAACCATGATGATGAAATTCTCTAGAAGAAAAAAAGGGAACCAGTAAGCATACCGTGCGCTAACATCTAACTCCTGTTTTAAAGGAGACAAACTTGCCTACAAGATGTGCGATACACCGCCCATCAATTTCACTACATATGATGAGACGTGCAGAGGGCTGTATACACTTGTACACACCAATCGATCCAGATACATCATTCGTATTAATTAGAAATATGAATTTTTTTGTTACAGGAATAAAAAAGTTAATATGAATTTGTTTGTTACAGGAATAAAAAAAACTACAAAATGTATTCAAGAGACATAAGTTTTCTGATGATTTTAATACAAAGACGAAAACAATTCAAGATTATATCAAGTAGTCACAATATAGCTTCTTTGAGAAAAACATATCTAACTATAAAGTTTTGAGTAAGCTAGCATGAGGACATTTTAACAAACTCGAACTAAAAAGCTCCCGGCAAGTATTAAATTTGTTGCAACCATCATTAGTTATTAAAACATAAACTAAATAGCTCAAGACCCAAAGCAACATAATCTCATATTCATTAAAAAACTCAAGACCCAAAGCAACTTAATTTCATATTGATTCAAAATAACATTCTGAGATTGAAACTCGTGCTATAAAAAATACACGAAAATTAAAATAGAGCATTAGAACACCAAAAAAACCAAAGCAATGTCGCAATGCAAAATCCAAAACATCAATGCAAAACCCTAGAACAAAAGATACAAGCATTGTCCACTGAACCATGGATATATGGTATTAAACCCAGACATCCAGATCATAATCAAATTCTAGTATTCCAAAGATATTCGTACTGAAAACCAGAAGCAAATCATCATATACCCATCATAAAACAAACGCAAAAAATCAACAAATAGAGCAAGATATAGAACTCGGAATATAAATTTGGGTGGAAAGATATCAATAGCAAAAATTAAATATGGAAGTAATAAAAGATCTAGTTGTTCAGCTAAGAAGTAATTCATAAATGCATAAAAGAGTCATCCACACAGATCATCCTAAACCATTTCAATCCAAAATTAACTCGAAAAATAATAGCCAAAATCAGACCCATTTCAAGCACAACGCTGTCTGAGCTCCCTCAGAACCTGAGCTTGGTGAAGAACCACCTGTTCTTCCCAGTCTTGAACCTCTCCTCAAAACGCTTCTTGGTCTCTTTCAATGCTGTAACCTTCTTGTCCTTCGTTGCGAAGATCTCCAGATTGACAGTGTCCTTGAGATCCACATCGAGGGTGTAGCGAGTGGGCATCAAGTGGTTATAGTTCACGAGCTTGACGAAGGGCTTCACTTTGGACTTCTTCGCGGTCTTCTTGGCTGAGTCCTTGCGGATAACCTTGCTCGGGTACTTCTTAATCCCAGCAACCAAACAGTGTCCATAGGGACGATCACGAGTACCTTCATCGAAGGCGCGAACGATCACGGCCTTGCGTCCAGCGTAGCGTCCTTGGAGGACGATGACGGCCTTGTTGGGCTTCAAGAACTTGACCATGGTGGCTTAGTTTTCTCTCTTTCTCTCTCCTTCCCTCGCTCTCTGCCTCTGGTTTCGGCCAAGCTAGTGAGGAAAAACCCTAAATGAGCGATTATATAGTAAATGGGGGCGCAGTGAAACCCTAGTTTTTGTGGGCCTGGTTGGACTATAAATTTCTGTTGGGTTTATATTTGTTCAAACTGGGCCACGATTTTGTTGGTGTATGAATGGGCCACTACCAAACTAGAGATGTTACAATGGGCCTAAATTGTCTTTTGATATATAACAATGGGCTTAGAATTTGTGGTTAAGTTATGGTTATTTAATATCGATTGTCAATATTAAATACAAGCACAAGCACAGAAAACACAAGCACGACTATAACAATAAGTACCTCATTCAGTAATTCCACTAATATCAAGATTCATTCTTCGAAATTCGTCATAGTTTAATTTACTTAAAAAAATTCAAAATTCTTTACATGTAACCACAACATGTTGGTCCAGTGGTTCGGGCGTTCTCATACCCAGTATGTTCCTGATTAGTCCTGGGTTCGATTCTTTCTGAATTATATCCTGATTGTGATGGTCACAGGTGTGCTGCAAAGTATAAGTGAGGCTTCCCGGTCCCCGACTTTCACAGGTGTGCTGCAAAGTATGAGTGAGTCTTCCCGGTTCCTAATGTAAATTAGTCGTTAATTATCAACTTTGAAATACTACATGTCAATGATTAAAAAAAAACATTGTTATTGTGTTACAAGTAAGTATTGATTTACTTGTCCAAGAAAAGATTTTTCACTCGTGAATGAAACCATCGCTCATGCTTATTGATTATCCTTAGCAAAGACTTTTCGAAGGCAATGACAAATTTGTCAAAAACGTGTGCTTGGTTGCTGGTGTCTTTGTTTCTTTCTTCATCTCTACTTCAATCATATCAAATTATTTCGCATTCGACTTCTTTACGCATAACACCAAGAATTGTCTCCACAATATATTGCGATTGAGGTGGAAGTATACCTCCCCCCATATTCCACGTATCATTTCGATGATATAATAGGTTACAGTAATATCACAAACAATATTATTGAATTAAACATTGTTTTAGGTATCCAGAGCAGATATCTAAGCATTATTTCCACAATATTAATGAAAAATAAATAAAAATATATTCTGAATAAAGAATAATTTTTTATTATACAAAGGATGGTGATGAAAATTGGACAAACCCAATCAACATGTTGAATAATATCCACTGACAAAAATTATATTAAAAAAAAAAAAACCTATAAAAATGTTGTAATAATAAATTTAAAACACAAAACTAACACAAATGATCATAAGAAGGACATTGATCAAAATATTTATGTAAAAACAATGTTGGATTTGATATATGTTGATCAAAAACATGCATCCAACATACAGCAGCAGCAGCAGAGGGCAGCACAGCAACCCTTCCAGAAGCCATCTCCCTTTGACTTGGTTGGGAGTGGGACTCATCTCTTGTTGGGTTCCAGTTCTCTTGTGGTTGGGATTCATCTCTTGTTGGGTACTATAGAATTTAAAATCTCCAGAAAATTGTGGAGCTGTTATGTGGGCCATAATTCTCAAAATACCAAAATTACCCTTGATAATGACATTAATGATTCACAAACACCGGTAAATAATGTATTTCCAGCCAAATACATTATTAAATCGTATTAACGCCTCGAGAATATTGATATTCTCCGAGAAATAATTGATATTTATAATAATAAACAGTTGTTATTAACATCAAGTATCATTATTATCATAATTGATATTCATAATAATAAACAATTGTTTCAAAACTGACTTAAGCATTGAAGCAGTTTTGGTCGAATAATCCTCGGAGTCTTGATCTTAAACGAACAATAGCTTACTGTTTGCAGAGATTCAGGAGACTTTTGAGTTTAAAGGACGAATTCTACTTCAACAGATACCCGGCTGGTGGCGGAGCTTGTACATGATGTTGGTATGGACTCTAGCGCTAACAATCAAATCTATATATGGGGGAGCTTGCACTCATCGACAAGAATTAACTAAAGACAAAAATGTATGAAATTAATCGTGCTTAAACTCAGGGTATCTATTGATTAGTTTTTGACAACGTTCATGTTTATTCAAAACTCGCTAATCATATTTTTTAAACTTTATAATCTCTAACTACCATAATAATTATTTAAACAATGAAGTTGACGTTTTAATTCTTCAAAAATACTTTTAAACTTCAAATTTGAAAAATCTTTATTTTATTAATTGTTAATCGTTTATGGTTTAGAGTTTAGTTCTAGATTTTTTGCCCATCTAAAGATTAAACTCTAAACCTTAAGTACGTTATAAGTTTTTCCACCACCACCCCTGCCTAAACACCCTTCACCCCCTCCTTAAAACTTTTTATACCCTACCGTTATATATCAAACAATACATATATACATATAAATAGCATGTTCTTGCTGCATATATACATATAAATAGCATGTTCTTGCTGCATATATACATATAAATAGCATGGTCTTGCTAATTCTTACAGGGGCAGAGTGGCAATTGGGAGAGCAAACAAAGTGATAGGACTGCAGGGACTTCTCAGTAAAACAAACATAATATATGTCCTTATATTGTTTAAGACATTCATATAAGTTTTTAGATATAATAAAACTCTGTTAAGGATTAATATTGGATCATTTATCTTTCAAACTAAGATGGATTTCAAGAAATCAGAATTCATTACTCCGAATACGTAGCGACGAACTGACGCTAGGGTGAAGTGTAGAACTTATTTTAGGAAAAGAGTTTTCTCTCTAAAATTGATTTCGCTTGATCACCTCTCTCTAAAACACCAGTCGGCCCTAAATTTGAGGCGGGAGTTTAACATATTTTCATCTTCTGGTGTTTACCCTCAAGAACCTTGCCTGCTCTTTTTCTCTTTATCCTTTATCTTTCAATCCTTCGATTCCTTTGGATGACCTTTGATTTCCTTCTTACTTTGGTATCGTAAAGTTTCCTCTTTTAAATCAATATTGAATTTTTGATCCCATCCTATGACTCGGACAATATAATTAAATATTTTTTGGAGGTATCCAAAGCATACCCAAGCATTATTTCCACAATATTGAAAAGAAATAAAAACATATAATAAAATGAATAAGAATTTTTTATTATACAGAGGATGATGATGAAAATTGGACGAAACCCAATTAATCAACGCTATGCTGAACAATATCCACACTCAAAATTTAAAAAAAAATTATAAACTATATATAAAAATGTTGTAATAATAAATTTAAAACATAAAACTAACACAAATGATCATCCAATATTGTTTATGTAAAAATAATGTTGGATTTTGATATTATGTTGATCAAAAACATGCATCCAACATACAGCAGCAGCAGAGGGCAGCACAGCAGCCCTTCCAGAAGCCATCTCCCTTCGACTTGGTTTCGACGGGAACTGAGGGGTTTCGGGTTTGGTCGTCATCTCTTGTCGGGTACCCGGCTGGTGGCGGAGCCTGCACAGGGTGTTGGTATGGTCCTTGTCCAGTTGGTGCGGTGTAGGCTGCAGATATATAATCAATCAACAGCACTCCAATTAACAATCAAATCTACGTAAATTACTCGAAAAAAATAATCGATTAAGACAAGAATTTATGAAATTTGTATACGAAGCTGACGCTAACATAAAGCGAAGAACCTATTTTATAGTACCTGCTGAATTAGTAGAACTCATCTTTGAATCTGTGGATTAAGTGACGACGATCGACGAAAATTTGACCAGAAAGAGATTGATTTCAGATGATTATGCAAATGAGGAGAAAAATTTTAGAAGAGACTTTTTTCCGGTGATTGATTTGGATATTGAGAGGAAGATGTTTGTGTATATATAGGGAAAGAAAAAATAAGCAGTCGGGAGGGTTTATGAATGAAGTGGCTGTTTCTGAGAAGAAGGGCGGTGAGTTTACGCGGGTGGCTTTAACGCGTGGGGGAATAATTTCGAGCCGTTTTGCACAAGGCAGCCTGGCAGGCCGATGTTTAATCTGCCATTTACATTTTGGCGCGTGTCCTTTTCTAGTCAATTGTTGTGGAGGCGGTGTTCATCTGCTACCTCTTGTGTTTTGACACGTGGTAATTGTTTTATTGATAATTTTGGTTCCAATTTTTCAACCTTGTGACTCATTGGAAAAGGTTTATTTATTATTTATTTTCATTCGGTTTATTTATTTTAATTCGATTTATGGAGTTGTTATGGCTGTTCAGTGTTTATGTTAGCGTAACAAGGAAGAAAAGATTTCAGACGAAAATTCCTTAAAAAAAATAAACAATTCGTTACACGTAGGCAAGGAATTAGGGAATTGAGTCGACCTTCTAGTGTTTTCAACGTTAAGAATTAGGGAATTGAATACGCAATGGATTCAAGAAATCAATGCCATGAAGGAACCACTTGAATTGAAATATTGATACCATAATGGAATAAATTAAATTGAAATATTGATAAAATTCTTACCCTTTTTTTTTTTGTTGTTATACGAATTTTAACTTACGATGTTAATTTTCAACCTTTATAAATTCCTCTTATTTGTATGTCTGGACAAAATATTCCATCAGAATGATAAAATATTCTGCTGTATTAGTGAAGACGCGAATGAAGTTCGTGGCGGTGTGTAGTTGGCTTGGGGTCGTTGTCGGTCTCCTTTCAGCGTGTAGCGGCTCATGAGACCATTTTTTGGTGCACGACTACGCATATCTAGGGTTTTTGGCACATTTTGGATTTGTTTATGGGAGCTTTGAGGCCAGTAGGGTTCATTTAAAGCTCAATTTGTGTAAATCCAGTTCATTTAAAGTCCAAACAATGTCCCGATCAAAAAGTCAACAAATGGCCCCTTTTGACCAATTTACCAAATTACCCTCAAACTTTCGCACGTCATAACTTTTTCCTCGAATGTCGGAATCGGGCGTGCCACCTGTCTATGAACTCGTGACGTCCCGAACTATGTCACGGTCATCGGTCATCGGTCAAAATCCGTTTGACTGCTCGAATAAAAAGTCAACCGTTCGCCCAATTCTATGGGCAAAATCGTCATTTTTCTTAAAATTTTCCAATTTTTCGTTTTTCGAATTTTCGGGGCGTTACATTGATCTCATGGTTAATGAATAAGGTCAAAGTTATCAAACAAGGATATACTTTATGACAGGACCCTTCCCGTAATCCCCCTCGATTAGCGTGGGATAACTTACTTCCGTCTGACACATAATGCAAAAATCACCAAAATACCCTCGATATTTACATATGTACACTTACCACGTATCAGACAAGGGATGTGATATATAGAGTACGCAAATTTACGTGATGCCTCAGTTTTTACACAACTTGGGTTCGCGATCAACCTATAGGGTGTTAAAACCAATAAAAAGTGGGAGTGGATAAAGACAAAGGTTTGGAAAAACTTTTTCCAGAAATCACTCATTAAACCACATGTTTAATAAAACTATGCATGCATCGAATTTATGAATAAAACATTAATCTCAAAATACATGCAGAAACTAGAAAACTAGGAACTTCAAAATATTTAAAGTTATTAAAAGCATGTCCATTTAAAACTCATGTCATAGACCCACATAGTGTAACATACCAACAAGTAGTCATATTAGTCACACTGCACGCACCAACATATCAAATCAACCTCGATGTCCATTGTTGAATCATCATCGCCCAAAACCTTCCGTGACTCGTAAAATCATTGTTCGACGTCCAAATTCGACGTATCGCCTATCTACGTTATCGTAATCCCTCGACATACGTAACAGACCTCGGTCAACGTGCAACTATCATCTCGAGTTAAAAGTCAACATTTTATCTTTGTATGGGCAAAATCGTCATTTCACCTTATCTAATCCCGATTAGTCTTGATAATCTCCATGTAATCCCGTGATTACGGGTAGGGTCGTTACACTTTGTGATAATGGTTAGTGGATTGGTACGGATTGTGACTCAGATTAACGAATTATAATTGGTATTATTTATTGTCTAACATATGCGAGGAAAATTTAAGCATTTTATTGGAATGTCTATAAGATGTTTGACAGATTTGTCCTAACCTATTTAAAGGCTTAAAGGTATAGTAAGAGTCTTATCAATATTTCAAATAGAAGCATCACTATTCATGAAATTTGAAGAAAATTTGGGAAGAATCCTATCAATTTTCCGGGTCTCTCTTTGAGGATGTTCAACCTCTTATTAGTCACACTTTTTTTTTTTCTTTTGCCTTTGTTTTTTTGTATTCGTTTTTTTTTTTTGAATTTTTTTTAATAATGCAGCATTATCCATATTTCGTAAGTTCCGTCTTGCTATTGAACTCTATGTTGATGTTTTTGTTTTGAAGTTACATTATAATACGGATGTAATTGTTTTTTTTATTTTTTACTTTTCTTTTAGTTTTTCCTAAACCTAATTAGATAAATTATTATAATCAAGATTGTATTTTTTATGAATTCAATATCTATCCATAATTACATATTAATAGTATGAATAAATATCTCTAAAAAAATTAATTAGCCCGATTCTTATAGTCAAGATTGTATTTTGTATGAATCCAATATCTATCCATAACTACTCATTAATGGTAAGGATAAAATATCTCTTTATAAAAAAAAAAATTAAAAAAAAAAAAACCTTTAGGAGGCAAGGGTTGTTGATTGATGATGGGGAGGTAGTTGATTTGCCGTGTTTTGATTGTCGGTTGGTCTTATTCTAATCCGATACTATGTCAGTGTCACCTAACCTCAAACGACAACTCGTTTTGGACTCTGGGATATTAGGGGATTCATGAAAATATGATAATAACTGGGCTTCTTCATTGCCGCAGGCCCATATAACCCTATCAAAGCTCTCATGGCCCAGTATTACTCTTCATGTTCATGAGAGATTTTTATCAGTCGATGCTATGCAAGTACGTTTTGTGGCCCGGTAAAATAAACAGCATTCGTACTTCATTGGAACAATTAGCAATTATCGACGTGATAAATAAAATAAATATTTAAAGAATATAATATAATATAAATATGGTTAATTTAGTATGTCTAAATAATATTATTCTTCTTAAAAAATTGACTATCAATGTAGCTTCTTAGCCCGTTATGAACGCATGCCACGTCTACAATACACGGCGTTATCTTACATTGAAGAGATAAAGATACATCTTCTCTCTCATTATAGGTATTTGAGATTTCACTCTTCAAAAGATATATTGACTTGGTTATTTTTACGCCGGTAAAACATCATTCCCTGACTTAACCAACGGAGATTGTTAGTCCACCGCATCAATATTGCTCATTCGCTGTTCTCTAATTGCATGTTCATTTTTACGGAAAAAACAAGTGATCATGCAATGTGACGAGACAACGAAAATCATCATAAATTCGTTATTTCCTACACCGGCACTAAACAATACATATTTAATAATATAATTTTTTTTCTTTCTCAATATTATTGGAAAAGGTTCTAACTTTGAATCCCTCCTCCACTTCTCCACAATTGAGCTTTTCAAGTCATCCAATTAGTCCATTAGACTTTTATGCAATTTAAATGTCGGTGGGTTAGTGTTTGAGGTCCCATACAAACTACAAAGGCAGCTGCAAATTTTGTGCCAAGTTACAATAATATATGCAAGAGATGAAGAAAAGGACACGTGTATTTTTCTTGTTTTTTTCATGGTAGAGAGAGAAAAATAAGACAAGTCGAATGCAAGTGGTAATCGCCATTTTGCCCTAAGTTTAATGTGTTCAATATCATAATTTTATTTCATTGCTTTCCACTTTATGTCTCTATCCCTTCCCAACCCCAACTCATATCAACATTTCGGCTTCTTTGTTTCCCATTTGCTTACTTTTTTCTTTAGCATTAGGCTTCTAGCATGTGGATATATATAAAATTTATAGAATGTCTATTTATCTACCATGATAAAATACGGTATTTGAATTCTAATTTAGATGGATTACACGTATGACATGCTAAATATAGAAGAAATTTGATAGTATAAATGAATTTCATTCATAAACTGGTGAGACATACTTCTTAAATACATCTATATAGTAATAAAAGTTTGACAGAAAGAAACGAATTTACAAACAAAAAAAAAAATCATAATTAACAGACAATGCAAATACAAATTGTCGCTTCTTATTTTTAATTGTGACATTCGAGTCTTAACAACATCTGAATTCTCCATTATTTCTTCATTACGTACGTACTAATAGTAGCCAAAAATAGGATTGGCTAAATAATAATTCCTATAGAGATCAAATTGGGTGGGGAGGGTTACAATCCTCCCAGTCCAAGCATGTGCCCTATTCTTGTGCCTGCGTATAATTATCGCTCGTAAATTCATATATATATATATATATTATATATCACATAAATTCTTATTATTTTCCGATTGACAATTCTTCTAACTAATTTTTCAATATTTATGTCGTATTTTACATATGGAAATCTTACTAATTTTTCAATTTTTATGTCATATTTTACAGATGGATATATAATACCCGAGGATCTTTTTCCCTTCTCTGCCTTAAAATATATGGAGCAGATACATATCCATAGAGGAATCCATGGATGAAATTAACTAATTTGTTTTTTTTGGCACGCGCATCTAAAAAGATTGGCTTTTTGCATGCTAGCCGAAGTTTCTTTCATGCATATAGATAGGCAAGCACTTACACTTCATTATCCACCACTGAATAAATCAAGTTGATAAAACTTCGTTTTACTGCAAGATCAAACTTCGTTTTACCGCAAGATCATCTTTAGGATAGGCTACAATTCGTTTATTACAATAAAATGAGGAAATTAGGAGATAGTAAATCTTGAGAATCAATCGGGTACTTAGACGTCGCAAATTATCTAAGTAATATCTTAATGATTTTATTATTTTAAAATAACAAATAAAAATA
Source organism: Prinsepia uniflora (assembly GCA_032719365.1). NCBI lineage: Eukaryota > Viridiplantae > Streptophyta > Magnoliopsida > Rosales > Rosaceae > Prinsepia > Prinsepia uniflora. The sequence continues at coordinate 1,074,683 of CM064864.1, read as the reverse complement.
TGAATCGCTCGAGGATTTTTGAGTACAAACCGCTCGGGGATTTTTTCTATAGTTGAACATATGTCTAAAGTTAAACCTAATCGCGACACTCCGGTGATCATATTCGGATTAATTTCGCTTGAATATGCATCAGCTTATTACTATGCGATAAATGTGCACACATAAAAATGCTTCAATAGCTTCCATCACTCCATTAAAAATGGAGGGTCACTTTCTCCCTTAAAGGAAACTATTACTAAACGATCTCGCTCTTCCATGATTGAAATGATCCTTCATTTTCACATGTATCTTTCAACGACTTAAGCATGGGAGCTAGTCGTACTACTTGCAGTTTAAAATGCTCTATGCTGTGTACTACTTGGGTTTAACGCAGTCGATTAAGTTGTGAATAAAGGATGAATATGTCCATACAAATTCACCACGTGTACAAAATCGTGGCCATGCCTCACTACATATATATTATATTATAATTATATATATATATATATATATATGGTCACTTCTAGCTACCTGGGTGGCCCGGTGCCTCCCAGCCTAACTCCAGTTCCATAATTTCCATTGGACTTGTCCCACATCGAATGACTAGTGACTTTCCTAATCATCCCCGACATAAAAGAGGAAGGAAGAAAACGTGGAAAATTTACAACTTGGTTTGCTTTTTGTTTAACTCTGAAAAATCACTTTCAATTGTTTACAAAAGAAAAAAATAGCTAGATATATATTTAGTTGAGAACTATACTGATGCAGGTTGTGGGAACTATATTCAAATTCTCAATCATCATTTCAAAATCACAACTTCACCAAAAAAATCAATAAGAATGGAAAGTTATATTTTCATTCACATGTTTCAATTCAAATAAACGGTTTCGATAATGTTTGAATGATAATTTAAGAGTTAAAAACTTTATCCACTCATAACATATATATATATATATAAAGATATATTGATAAATACGAATTAATTAACATTAGAACGATATTCATGGTCCTTCCATATTGGATGCAAGTATTGTGATGTTAATTGTAATTTGTTTTCGAACTTAATTGTTATATGTTGACCTAGTGGTTAGGGTGTTCCCATGTCTGGTATGCTCCCGGCTAGTCCTAGGTTCGATTCCTTCTGGATTATATCTCAATTGTGGTTAGGGGTGCGCTGTAACACGTGTGTGAGTCTTTCCGGCTTCCGGTGTAAATTAGTCATTAATTGTCAATTTTGAGATACTGCATGTGTATGGCAAAAATGAGTAAGCTCTTATAAATTGCAACATGTACCCATCATGATGCACATGCATAGTTGACTCACCCCTCCCTGCTCCTTATAAATGTATGCTTTGTTCATACTCCATAGATCACATGAATTATACACCAAAACGTTGAGAGAGAGAGAGAGAGAGAGAGAGAGAGAGAGAGAGAGAGAGAGAGAGAGAGAGATCATGAAGTGCAAAAAGATGAGGACCAACTCCATCATAATTTTGGTTCCATATCCAGCTCAAGGACATGTGACTCCCATGATGAAACTAGCGTCAGCTTTCCTCAGCCGAGGCTTCAAGCCAGTGCTAGTAACCCCAGACTACATTCACAACCAGATTGTCCCAAAAGTTGATGAATTAGTCCATAGTAATGGATTGAGCAGGCAAGTTTTGTGCATGCCAATCCCAGATGGACTGGACAAGGACACCCCAAGGGACTTCTTTTCCATTGAAAAGGCCATGGAAGACAACATGCCAAGCCATCTAGAGAGCCTTGTTCATCAACTCAATGAGGACGATGATGAAGTTGTGTGCATAGTTGCTGACTTGTTGGCGTCGTGGGCTTTAGATGTTGCCAATCGATGTGGGATCCCCTCTGCTGGGTTTTGGCCCGCCATGCTTGCTACATATCGCTTGATCACTGCCATACCAGACATGCTCACGACAGGTCTCATTTCTGATACAGGTCAGTTCGTCGTTCGTCTGAAAATTCTGTGATACATATATATACTAGATATTATTTTAACGAATAATTCAAATTTTATTAATAATTAATGTATATTTAATTACCTAGTGTATATATCATGTATGTTGTCAGCATCATAACTAAGTGTCTTCATTTGCCGCTTTTGGTGCATGTGTCTTTCATCGGTCTATATAGCTAACTATCGATCTGTGCCACAGTTGCTTAGTTAATTGATCATATTGTTTACCACATTTTTTTAGTAATTTGGAATTGATGGTTTTATGTGGATCATGTTTAGAACAAATAATTTTATTGCTAAAATATATAAAAATAATAAGCCGACCAAAATATATAAAATGAGGTTTCGGATTTTATATTTTTATTTTTATTATTAATGCGAGGGGGGTTAAGATCGACTTAGGTTGTGAGCCTGAGATTGAGAGAATTGTTGCCTTTGCCGTTTAATCTCAATATTGAGTTGTGTGAGAACAATAGACCATGACCTCAAGGAAATTAACTAGCCATCTCATTAATAAATCTAGCATATATGTTTAGCTGGTTTGAGTTTAAAAGTCGTCACACGCCCCCTCACGTATGTCAGATTTTCCAACCTATCACGTAGCGATTTAAATAAGTTTGAATGGGTACGTGTGACTCGGATCTCGGATTTTCCAACCTATCACGTGGAATAATCCCGCCCTGATATCATGTAGGAAGTTGAGGTCTCACCCCAAAACCAATTAGCAATAAGGGAAGTAGCTCAAGATCTTATAAGACACAAATTTTAGTTGTGTTTTTCCGATATGAGACATTTTTTTCACCTCTCAATAATTTTTACACTATATTTTTCACTTGCTGCATTATATTTTTAGTTTTACTTTTTTTTTTTATATTGTCCCACATCTCAACAATTTTTACACTACAATTTTCACCTGCTGCATTATATTTTTAGTTTTTTTTAATATTCTTAAAAGAAGATTAATGGAGCGCATTAAGTAAAATTAGAGTGCGAGAATGAGTTCCTTATAAATTTACTGCCGCATATAACTACATATCGATATATTGTTGATATATTGTTGATACAGCTATATACAGCTATATACAGCTATACACACACATATAGCTGTATATAGCTGCATATATTTAAACATATTGAAGCTAGTAAGCAAATTTGAACAAGTAATGTTGAGAATTATTGTGGTTTGGAGGATCAATCCATCATGATTCCTAGTCTTCCTTCCCAAAACGTTGTGATTGAAGCTGTAAATTATTGATAAAATATATATGGCTGACTCAACATTTAATTAATTCACTATAAAATTGCCACTAGAATATTGTATTTTTTATTACCAACAAAATATCCACTAGTACACATAGCACCAAAAATATGAATTCATTCACATGAGATGGGATTTGAATATAACTTCTGATCAGGATCAAGAGTCATTATGAACTTCGTTTAGAATAAAATGTGTATTAATTAGTTGAATATGACATTATTGTACTTTGACATTGATATAATATATTGCTAATTAGTTAGTAGCATTTTTATTTTTCTTTTATTTTCGTATCCAATACCTTTTGGATTGATTGTGTTTATAGATTATAACATGAATAGTTTATAGATTTGATTGCCAACTCATGTGACATTACTAAATTGGCAGGCTTTCCAAAGCAACTAGGTGGTATATGCCTACCTGATCAACCAGTGCTATCAAGTGAAGAGCTGCCATGGTTGATTGGCACTCCATCTGCAAGAAAAGCAAGGTTTAAATTTTGGACTAGAACCCTAGATAGATCAAAAACCCTTCAATGGCTCCTTGTAAATTCTTTTCCAAATGAATATTGCATCAATGAAGAACATCAACAACAACAACTAGATCACAATCAAGACCAATCACAGCCACTTATTTTCCCAATTGGTCCTTTGAGCAAGCACACAACAACCAAGAACCCTAGCTTTTGGGAGGAAGACACAAGCTGCCTAAGCTGGCTTGACAAGCAAAACCCTAACTCAGTTGTTTACATCTCTTTTGGAAGTTGGGTGAGTCCAATTGGAGAGGCTAAGGTGAGAAGCTTGGCATTGTCCCTTGAAGCCTTGGGGAAGCCTTTTATTTGGGTGCTTGGGTCTTCATGGCTTGGAGGGTTACCAAATGGGTTCTTGGAAAGACTAAAGATGTCATCAAATAAGCAAGGGAAAGTTGTGTCATGGGCTCCACAAGTGGAGGTGTTACAACACAAAGCTGTGGGGTGTTATCTCACACATTGTGGGTGGAATTCAACAATGGAGGCCATTCAATGCCAAAAGCCCCTCTTGTGCTATCCAGTGGCTGGGGACCAATTTGTAAATTGCAATTACATTGTCAAAGTATGGAGGATTGGGGTGAAGTTAATTGGGTTTGGAGAGAGAGACCTTGAGGAAGGATTGAGAAGGGTGATGGAGGAGGGTGAGATGAGGAATATGTTAAGGAAGCTAAATCAAAGGAACATGAGAGATGATGATGATGATGATGATGATGATGATGATGATGAGGAGGCTAGTTTGAGAGCAATGCCTAATTTCATGGCCTTTGTTCATCATCTTAAACTTACAAACCAAACAATGGGGTTAAGTTGATTAAATAATTTCTTGCGACTTTTCATAAACTATCCATTTGTTGTACACCAATTACAAAGTATAGATTACTATGTAATGTTTAAATTGATGATCGTTAATCTATAGTTACGTAATTAAATCAATTACATACTTGTTGATAAAACATACATGTTATTTGATTTTAATTAAAAAATATAGATTTACTTTATTCTAAATCTTTTGATACGAGGATATAGCTTTTCTCGTGTAATTATAGTATTATTATCCGATGCAATTTTAATTTCAGTTGATATCTAATGAGTTAGATTTAGTTCATCGTCTTGTATACTTTATATGAGTACTCTTCTTTTCCCCTTTTTTAATTGAACCCTTTGGATAAATGAAAATGAATGATGCTTTTTGATAAAAGAAAACACACGTTTTAGCTTTTACAAATACAATCATTTTATATGTAGTCTTATCTAGAAATGCAAAATTAAACAATTTGATAGACGCTACCGAAAAATGCTATTTTATTCGGTGGCACATCTGTCGTTGCTTAGGCGGCAACTTGGGTGGAATGCCGCAATAAGCAATTGATTTAAGTAGCACTTGCCGCATATTAGGGGTGACAATGAGTCGTGTCGTGTCGGGTCATGAATTCTGTTTTACCCATTTATGCCCAACCCGAATCCGACCCGTTTAATAATCGTGTCAAAAATGTTCAACCTGAACCCGACTTGTTAATTACCTGTGTAACCCGTTTAACCCATTTAATAAACGGGTCATACTCAAAACCCAATTAACCTATGACCCGTTTGACCCGCTTAACCCGTTTAATATATTTAACCTATTTAAATTTTAATATTTAATAGATATTTAGGTAAATAAATGGGTAGATATATGAGTTAGTAATGACACGTTTATTAAATAAGTTAATATATAAGTCAATATACGAGTTAACCTGTTAATCCCGAAATTTACCCATATATTAAACAGGTTAACAGGTTGATCCGAAATCCACCCGTTTAATAAACAGGTCATAACGGGTTGACCCGAAAATGACCCGAAATTTTAATCGTTCGGGTTGACCCGGATAAATTTCGTGCGGGTTTTGAGTTGTGTCAAAAATTGACACCCTTACCGCATATTGAATTTTGCCTTTGGTATCTTTTTCATATTATTAGTAACTTGTATTAGTAACTTGTTGAAACCCTTCTGAGAATTGCCAATCAAGCATGAAATAATTGCTCTTACTATCTTTTGAAAAGAGAAAAAAAAAAGTTCACAATGATTCAGACGGCGTATCGAAGAAGTCCCATGTTGTACTTGCTTCATGGGTGTTGGTTTCTTGTCCTTAGAAGAGAATGGCGTTTTGTCAAAGACTTCCCCATTTCTTCAAATTTTGTTTTAGCTGACCTTCTCTTGCTTACTCAGTCAAAATTCAACAGTAAAATTTCATCTCATTAAAACCAAAAACCGCAAATTTTGATATCTTCCCAACGAAAATATACCCTTTTATCACCCACATAACTTTTCATTTATTGTTTTATTCAAGTCTTATTGTATTCAGTTGCATATCTTCTAGTTCATCCAATCTCTTGTTTGGTTGCTGAGAAAAGAAGAAAAAGAGAAAGCTTAGATTTTGGATCTTCCCTGTTCTTCAATTGCTTCTGAAGCTCTGTCTGCTTAGAGGTTCAAAGCTTGATCTAAACTCATCTCTCTGCAGGTTCTTATTCTCTCTTTACCATTAAGCATCTTGGTTATTGTTTATTTCAATAAAAATTTATACTTTCGGTTACTTTTGATTTTTGTAATTTAGTTCATTGATGTTGCTTCTATTGAATTGCTTTACTTCTTAATTTATCTGCTGTTTGGCTGATGATAAAGGGGAACGAAATAGATGATCAGATTATGTCATCAATCACTATAATACCGAGAAATAGCTGAGACTAATTCATTTAAGTACAGACCTGTCCAAGGTCTGGTGAGATAAAGAAAAACAAGATACAAAATTTGCTCATTTTATTTATTTTTCTATGTCTTCTCAGCAACCAAACAGGTGAGAAGTGACGGGAACGAATTGACAGGCAATTGATCAGTACAATATTGGGAAAGTTTGGTGTGTAATTCATTTCAAGTAAAGACGTGTCCTTTCTAGGATTTGTATATATAAAGAATGGAAAAGATACAAACTTTTCATGTTATTTTCCTATATTTTCTCAGCAACCAAACAAGTGATAAGTGAAGGGAAATAATGTATAGGCCGTAATCAACTCAATATTCTGAAAGTTTAGTGTGTCATTGCTTGTAGGTATTTTTTGCTTCTTCCCATTTGGCTGGGGTTGAGTAGTTTCCTCAGGACATTACGGTCGACTCATTCGACAAGTTCATAATTTGGCATGTTTTGCAGAGGTTTATTTGGTATCTGTCTAGTTGAGGTAGTATGAATGGAAGCTATAGCAATGCGAGCACAAGCTCAAGCTCAAGCTCAAGCTCAAGTTTAGATAGCAGCTCTCACAATACGGAGGATGATCAAACTATTGCAACTTTATTGGCAGAAGATGAAAAACAAAAAATTGATGGCAGGTTGGGGAAGAGACTTTCCCACTTAGATTCCATTCCGGTATGTTATTTAGCTGTCTCCATGTCTATGTTCTATAATGTTTTTGCCTGATTCAAGTCTTGTAGAACTGTTTGTTAGACTATGAATGATTTTTCTCTATCGTTTGTCAATGAAGTTTAATCTTCCTCTTTTGGTTGTTATAAGTGGGAAATAACTAATGTGTGCTTTTGATGAAGCAAAGAATATTTGGTTTGGTTTGATGTCCGAGTTCGAAACTGCAGTGTCATTACTATTTTGTGGCCTTGGGGGTCATCTATACACATCTAAATTCTCTATTGCAATAAAATAAATTGCATTGAATTGTCGAAGGTGTATTTTTACGAACCAAATGATGCATATGCAAAGCACAAAATAGTGATGTCTTAACTACTACACACTGTTTCACACGCCATGATCATCAGGTTGATCTTGAAGTTTCACATATTTTCTTGTTCTTTACTCAGTCATCTACCTACTTAGAGGAAGGGGAGCTCGAGGTGTCAACTATATACGCCCTCACACATGAGGTTGTGCTGGTGTAGTGCATGTATTATGGGATATGAAATCTCATTTCTACTACGACACTTAGGCTTTTGATAATTTGGACGTACTAATTAATCTTTCTTGTTTCATTGTAAAAATGAGAATCACCAATATCTCTCATATTCAATTGATTCGTATATCATATATGTGTTGGAATTTATAAGTTTAATCTTTGTTCTTTCTGCCACTGCCCTGAATAGCGCATAAATGGATAACCTTATTATCCATTTGAATGATTTTGAGTAAGTTTGGGGAATTGAACCGGATATATACATGTACTCACAGAATCATTATGTTTGCAGCACACTCCCCGGATTAATGGGGAGATACCTGACATGAATGATGCGACCCAAGACCATGAGCGGCTATCAGAAAGGTTGTAACTTTTGTCACAAGCTGTCAACACACTGTCATCTTGATTGTTTTCTTGCTAAATTGAAGAAAAATCTTTTTTTTTTTTTATGAAAATCTCATCAAAATATCCCGGTAGCCTCTTTTTACTGTCCTTTTGGTTTTATATTTTCGGTGAACTAATGAGAAACGTAGCTATCACCAAGCGGCTCTATGTGTACGTGGGTTTGTAAATGATGATATGATAGCTGGAAGAGTCATCTTGGTTGTAATACTTCCTTTTTGTTTGATTCAGGTTGGCTACATATGATTTATCTGAACTACAGATCGAGGGGGATGGAAATTGCCAGGTTTGGCTACATTGAACAATTTATCAGCCTATTTTTTTTTTTTCTTTCTAATTATCTGCATCGGTTGACCTTCTTATTTGTCTTTCTACATTGAAACACATGCTGCAGTTTCGAGCACTAGCAGATCAATTGTTTCGGAATCCAGATTACCACAAGCACGTAAGAAAACAGGTGGTAAAGCAGGTAGGGCTAATGAAGCTCCTCCAATGCACTCATTTATTTACATTGTTTGCTCGTGCTTTTTTGGATTTCATAAAAAAATGGAGCTTAATTCTGGTTGCACATCTTCTTCATATTATGTTTCAGCTAAAGCATAACAGAAAACTATATGAAGCTTATGTCCCCATGAAGTACAGACACTACCTGAGGAAGATGAAAAAGTTAGATTTCTGCTTTCACCCATATTTATTTGTACTGCAAACTTCGAGACATTATCTAACTGTTACTAATGGCACTAGGCGTGGTGAGTGGGGAGATCATCTTACCCTACAGGCTGCTGCAGACCGGGTAAGTTCAATCCTACAGCTTCCTCTCCCTTACATCAAGTGCTGTTGAGTTTTTATTATTTAGAGGTTGTTCTTTTGGACATGGTTATGACTTGATATTGTTAAAATGTCTGACCAAAATGCAAGAAGGGTAAAATGAAATATGTTTTCTTATATATCTGTTGATTATTTTGTTTCCTTGGTGTTTATATTGCTGAGTTCCACAGTTGTTCCTTGCTAACAGTTACGGGTTCTTCTGTAGTTTGGAGCTAAAATTTGTTTGATCACCTCCTTTCGAGACACTTGCTACATTGAGATCCTTCCTAAAGACAGGAATCCAACCCGAGGTAGATCTCATTTGATTCACCGAACTTTATCTGAATTTAATTAACCAAGTGCTACTGCCATGCTGTTATAGATCAATCAAAATTAGCCAAGCTGGGATTTTGAATTGGTTATCATCTATCCTTAAAACCCATTTTACCGTCAACATTTGATTCAAGCAGTGATTCACTGTGTGACCCGTGTTGATGCGTTATGAATCTGAACTTAGTCTGAGTATTTGTATGTATACACTTAACGGGGTCCTAACTCTCTTTCGGTTTTTGTTTCCTGACTTTTCTGGGATTTCAGAGCTTTGGCTGAGCTTTTGGAGTGAAGTGCATTATAACTCATTGTATGCCGGTGCAGGTAGTGAACTAAACGCTGTCCTTGCTTGTGTTTTTTTTACTTTGAGAGATATAATCACCATTCTTTTACCAATCTGTTTACAGATGTTCCGACGAGAGCTCCCAGAAAGAAGCATTGGCTGTTCTAGAGATTTTCCAAGTGGTGTTATAGGTTTCAGATAGAGGTTATTACATGTTAAAGCATGCCATAGCATTGACTTAACGTAGTGAACACGAAAATTGGATCCTTTCGTCTAATGTAGGAAAAGTCCAATTATGAATTCTCCAATGGTCTAGCAATATTTGTTTTGCGTTTGTGGGTCTTTTTTATTTTTGTATGACATTGTCAAATAATAAGTGGTTGCAAAATATAATTTTAGTTTATTTTTGTAACAAGGCATTGTCAAATAATAAGTGGTTGCAAAATATAATTTTATTTTATTTTATTTTAATGATATAGAGAGGGCGAAATATAAATCGGGCCTATTTCTCCTAGTCCCAAAGAAAAAACAAACTAAAAGAAAGCTGAGAGAATCTCATTTTCTTTCCTCCTTTCTTGAATTGGTTTTTGCTCTTTTTATTTTGGGTTAGCAATAAGTCTCATTTTAGCGACTGTATTATCTCAGAGTTATATTTAAATTTGTGTTCCTCATCATGTTATTTTGTTATTTTTTCAATTCAACCCTTGTCGAATATCTTCCTTTAAAATATATATTTTTTCCTTGAAATTTTGTTCTACCTTTTAGATGAATTTTTTTACCCCAATATCTCTCATTAGCTTTGGTCATAGTGGTTATATTAAGACTTTTTGTCCTTTAATCACTTTTTTGCGTAATTAGATTATTGGAGATCAAGTCTTCTTCAAATATGCCACGCTCTACAAGATCTTAACAAATGTGATGAGTTTGACGATGTTGATTGTTTCTTTTAGTAGAGATATTTTGTTTAGTGTTATAGGCGCTATTAGGATTCTAATTATTTTGCTCTTTATGGACTTGATTTGTAATTTTATATAATTTTAGTGATATGAGTTCGTTAGCAGTTAGTGGAGTTCTGTTCACGTTAATATTGCCGTATTGGTTTGTGGATTTTGCTGTTATTAGACGATTAAGTAGTTCGTCCCAGTATTGTTAAATTTATTATAGAAAGTACTTTTTAATATTTTTTTTCCTCCACAAATCTATTTAATTTTCCACGGCTAAGTTTATAACAAGCGCCATTGCCAACACCGAATTGTGTAACAAGGATCCATGACAACCGTTTGCACAACACCGCCAAGCGTCTTATTTACCACCACGTGTCCAACACGCCACGTGTTATTTTTCCATGGGCTACTCATTGTTCTCGCTTCCACGTAAGCTTCCCTTGTGCTCCTCCCCGTATATAAAGCCCTACAATTTTCCAGCATTCACTGAGAAAGTTCTTCGCCTTTACTTTCTTTCGACGTTTCTCGTCAACCAAACAGAAAACGGGTTCTGCATTCTTCTGGAGAATGCGATCTGCACATTACTGGTCACTCACTTTCTCTATCTTATTCTCTCTCTTGGAATTTGTTTTTTCGCTTTTTCTTAATACCAGTATTTTCATCGATGATCTGTTGTGCTTCTCTCGACGTGAAAGTTTCAAAATTCTAGGTGTTACATTTTGCATCTGAGAGATTGACAACCTAGTGTAGAGCAAAGTAGGGCTTTAGCTTTATTTAATCACGTTTCTTATTTTCATTGAAATTGATTTGACATCTGTACTCACAGCAATCAGTTGGTCTTAGTAGACCGAGCATTTAGACTGAAACATTCCACGGGACTAATACTTTTTTATATTTCGATTCATTCCTAATTGCAAAGATGAATTTTATTTCTTAGTTATGTATCAATTTTTGTTTTTGTGCTGTTCAGACGAAGCTTGAAGTCCTAGGGTTACAATGCAATCTAGGATGGCGTCGATCTTATTTAAGCTAGGGTTATTCTTATCCGTGTTTTGCCTTGCATTTTCACCTTCCCAATCCGCGGTGATGAGCATAGATCTGGGCTCTGAATGGGTGAAAGTTGCTGTGGTGAACCTTAAACGTGGACAGAGCCCAATAACAGTTGCGATCAATGAGATGTCAAAGCGAAAATCCCCTAACTTGGTTGCATTTCATTCTGGTGACCGCCTTCTGGGTGAGGAAGCAGCTGGATTGGTTGCTCGGTACCCGGATAAAGTTTATTCTCAAATAAGGGACTTGATTGGAAAACCCTTCAATTACAGCAAAAGCCTTTTGGATTCATTGTACTTACCATTTGACATTACAGAAGATTCTAGGGGCACTGCTAGTTTCAAAATTGATGATAAGGTTACTAGTTACTCGGCCGACGAACTAGCTGCTATGGTTTTAGGTTATGCTGCGAATCTAGCAGAGTTTCATTCCAAAGTGCCTGTAAAGGATGCTGTAATTTCAGTTCCTCCATATTTTGGTCAAGCAGAGCGAAAGGGGTTACTCCGAGCAGCACAGTTGGCAGGGGTTAATGTTCTTGCCTTGATCAATGAGCATTCTGGTGCGGCATTGCAATATGGGATTGATAAAGATTTCTCAAATGAGTCAAGGCATGTAATTTTCTATGATATGGGCACCAGCAGTACCTATGCAGCACTTGTTTATTTCTCGGCTTATAATGCCAAGGAGTATGGAAAGACCGTATCAGTCAACCAATTTCAGGTAAATATTTATCAAGTTAAATTATTTTCCAACATGTAATATTTTGAACCAATGCATGATCTCATTTACACTTCCATGGTTTTACATTTTATGCATGGTATAGTTGTTTGACATTAACATGATAACAATCACGTGTATAGTTATTAAAAAAAATAAGGGAAAGAAACCTCAAACAAGAACAAATAATCCATAAATGCAAAGTTCCTCCCAGCATGTTCCTGTTATCTACAAAGCACAGGGTACATTGATTATCGGGTGAGGTAGCATGCAATTACTGCAGCCAGTTTTCCTAAAGGTTCATTTTGTTCTATAATATGTACATGTCGGATTAAGCATTAGATAATTGTTTAATCAGCTGTGTCCTTATTTTCTATATTGTTTCTTTTGCCACTCACCACTGCCCTAAGATATTTCTGCACCATAAGCTTTCTACATAACTTGTCGCATTTGTCCAGGTCAAGGATGTTAGATGGAACCCAGAACTTGGGGGTCAGAATTTGGAGCTTCGGTTGGTGGAGTATTTTGCAGATGAGTTCAATAAACAAGTGGGGAATGGGGTTGATGTGAGGAAGTCTCCAAAAGCAATGGCTAAATTGAAGAAACAGGTCAAACGCACAAAAGAAATTCTAAGTGCTAACTCAGCTGCTCCAATGTCTGTTGAATCACTTTATGATGATCGGGACTTCAGGTTGGTGGAATTTAAAGTGTTTGATAATCTTTCATTCTTGGTGAATAGTTTCATTATCATTGTTTTTCTTCATCAATTGAACTAGAGGAAGAAATGAGCACAGGGTGAAAAGTGTTTTATGTGGTAGTGGCCTCCGCTTATTGTTATTTAATCCTCAGTTCTATGAAGTGCGGCATCTTGATAGGTGCCTCTGGGATGCCATTGCTGAAGTCAATTATTATTTTTACCATTGTCCTTACATTTGGCTGATTTTGATATAGGTTGTCGTGTCTCTTGATTTTCCCTTCTAGAGTAGTGAAAAGAGGGTATATTCAGTGTTAAATTTACGTACTTTTTGCCCAGTACATTGGAATTTTGTGTCATTAGTTGTCCAAGACAGTATACTGAACATTATTAATATGCAGCTGTCCAAGCTATGTAGATAGGTGTCTTTGGAAGTTCAGTAATAAATTAATAATTTTTCACTGCTATGCTTCTACTTGATGTAGGTTTTCTTATAAAGGTCTTGGTTTTCCGTTCCAGATCAGTGTAAAATAGGCTGTGATCTAAAGATACATAATTTTTCGTCTAGTCTTTTCTGAAATGGTCTATTAGGTATTTGTTGATGACTCCATGTTAAATACTGGGCATTATTTATATGCTTATATGAGATTGATTTCCCTTTCAGGAGCACTATTACTCGCGAAAAATTTGAAGAGCTCTGCAAAGATCTGTGGGAGGAGTCACTTGTACCTCTTAAAGAAGTGCTTAAGAATTCTGGTTTAAAGTTAGATGAGATATACGCAGTGGAATTGATAGGAGGAGCTACCAGAGTGCCAAAGTTACAGGTTTGACCCATGATGTTTCTTTTGCATCTATATGAGCCAGAAACTATCCATTATAGTATAAAAAACTATGCGTTGTTCCACGATGGAATGAGTAAGAGAGTAGTCTGTGATTCACTTAGTTTTACCTTCAGCCTATTGTTCCTAGCGTCATGTAAAACCTAGAGCTGAATCAGATTTAATTTATTATTATTGTCTCTAGGGCTGTCCTAGACTAATCAGTAATCACAAATTATTTGCTATGGTGCTGTCCTACATGACTTAATTTAAAGCTGTAGCATTGCATCAAATAATCATGCCTGAGAGTGATCACAAATTATTTGCTATGGTGCTGTCCTATTTGACTTAATTTAAAGCTGTTGCATTGCGTCAAATAATCATGCCTGAGAGTGGTTATAAGATTGATAGTCAGAGAATTCTCTGTTTCTTTCATGACAGGCTAAGCTTCAGGAATATCTTGGAAGGAAAGAGTTGGATAGACACCTGGATGCTGATGAAGCTATAGTTCTTGGCGCAGCATTACATGCTGCTAATTTAAGTGATGGTATCAAACTGAACCGTAAGTTAGGAATGATTGATGGTTCTTCCTATGGGTTTGTGGTTGAGTTAGATGGCCCTGATCTTCCGAAAGAAGAAAGCACTAGGCAGTTGCTTGTACCACGGATGAAGAAACTCCCCAGCAAGGTAAAGTAACATTGGCAGGAAATAGCGATTTGTAAAGGGGTTTATTTCATTATTATGTCTTGCTAAGCTCACTTGCTATGTTTTGTTTTGTTATAAAAATAGATGTTCAGATCCTTTACCCAGAGCAAAGATTTTGAAGTTTCGCTAGCGTACGAGAGTGAAGATCTTTTGCCCCCTGGTGCTGCCTCTCCTATATTTGCTCAGTATTCTGTGTCCAGTTTGACGGATACTAGTGAAAAGTAAGGACTCGCATTTCCAGATCCTTCTATAAGATTTATGGCGTAGTGCTTTGTAGAAGTGTTGTCCATATGGCCATGAAATATCATGAAATGAACGCTGACATCATTCTGTATTTGCCTTCTCTATCTTATCTAGATATGCATCCCGGAATTTATCTTCCCCCATTAAAGCAAGTCTGCATTTCTCTTTGAGTAGAAGTGGTGTTCTGTCACTGGATCGTGCAGATGCTATTATTGAAATATCAGAATGGGTAGAAGTTCCTAAGAAGAATCTAACTGTGGAGAATTCAACTAATGTTTCTCCCAATGTATCAACTGAAACTGGTTCTCAGAACTCTTCAGAACAAAGCAATGGAAATACTAGTGATGGTGGAAATAGTAACTCTTCCAACTCTACTGTAGAAGGACAAGGTACCACGGACCTTGGTATTGAAAAAAAGCTGAAAAAGAGGACCTTTAGGATTCCACTGAAGGTATAAATAAATTGATTGCCTTAAAATTTATTTTGTGCTTATAACAGCTAGTTAGAAACTTTTAATTTCACTAAAATCCTTCATTTATTGTAGATTGTTGAGAAAACAGTTGGACCTGCAATGTCTCCTTCGAAAGAATCTCTTGCTGAAGCCAAAAGTAAATTAGAAGAATTAGACAAGAAGGATTCTGAGAGGAGGAGAACTGCAGAGTTGAAAAATAACTTGGAAGGATACATATACACTACTAAAGAAAAGGTGGGAAGGTTCAATCGACTTTTTCTTTTGGGCTTAAGGAAATCCCTTCAATAAATAATGTGTTGCATTTTTCCCTTTCTTATGAGAACTTAATATGCTTCCATAACATGCCTGCATTTATCTCATTTCCAATAATATATGTTACTAAGCAATACCTTTACTAGATACGTAAGAGGACTTGATCATTGTTATTAATTTGGCATCATGCCCTTGGAATTTTCTTTTGATCAAATCAATCATTTAGCTTGCTTAATTGTTTGGCAATACGTTGATATCTCTGTCACCCGTAATATCTTGTTTATTTTTTCACATCATTTGAGGATATTGCATGTGTTGCTTCTATAGAATCTGATTTTATATTTCCTTTGTGTCTTCTGTTTTATAGGCTAAAGTATTCTGCTGTATTGCTAGCCTGGCCCTATATAGTTTTAAGTGATATAAATATATTTTTGTTTCAATCTTTTGATGGAAACTTTCTAATGCCAGCTTGAAACATCCGAGGAATTTGAAAAGGTTTCAACTAGTGAGGAACGCCAATCCTTTATTGGAAAGCTTGATGAGGTAGGCATATCTTTTATGCAAGCCAAAGATTTGTCTTGATTATATATCTTTGACTTAAGTTTTCCTATTTTATTGTCACATGTTATATTTTCCGTAGGTGCAAGAATGGCTTTACACTGATGGTGAAGATGCCACCGCTGCCGAGTTTCAGGAACGCCTAGATCTGCTAAAAACTACTGGTGATCCAATCTTCTTCAGGTATATCCCAAATTTAGTTTGTTTTGTTTAGCTGAACTAGCTCATCTGTATATCAGATGTATGGATATGGAAAGTTCAAAGCTTGTACCAAGTCATTGACATGTATCTGATTCTGATCTAATGAATCCTTGGATGTAGATTCAAAGAACTTACTGCACGACCAGAAGCAGTGGAACATGCTCGAAAGTACCTTGTTGAGCTGCAACAGGTAATACAGACACTGTTGCTGTTGTGCATGCATATGAAACTTGTGGTAAAAAAAGTCTTGAATGATATGGTTAGAAAATATCAAATGGTAGAAATGGCATTTGGTCGTATTATTACTAAACAAATAATTAGAAAAATTAATACAGCAGACAATCTTATTTAAATTTCTTTTGTTCACTAGGGCTGATTAGAAAACGTATTACCTGTGAAACATGCAATTGCTATCAGTTCAATCACCATTTATGATGCGGAATGGTCAAGGACAATTTAGTCTTTAGGGTTTTAGTATTTTCTGTTTTATGTTTTAATAAGGAATAGACATGTTTCCATGTTCTATTAGGATTAGTTTATTTGTTTTCTGTTTTAATTAGGAGTAGGAATGTTCCCATGTTCCACTAGGATTAGGATATTCTTTATAATTTCAGTTTAATTAGGGTTTCTAGTTGTTTAATTCCCTATAAATACCCCATTGTAATTCAATGGAAGGGAGATGAGTTTATGAATAAAGTTCGAGAATATTTTCCTGCGAAAGGATTATTTTGGGTGCGAAGCCCCTGGAGCGATTCCAGACTATTTTGGTGTGAAACCAAGTTTTGGTGCCAAGCCAATTTCGGGTGTGAAGCCCTTGAAGTGATTCCAGACCTATCTTTTAAGTTTTATGTTTGTTTTCTTAAAGTTTGCTTCCGCTAGTTTGCTAAATCGTAGGCTTCAGATCTGTCCTATGTCAATTTAGTTTTTTAATAAGCTGTTCTACGATAACGTTCATATGTATGTATATGACCTCTGTAAACTACAATACACGTGACATATGCATTTACCTTTTCCCTCAATTCTTGCAGATTGTACGCGGCTGGGAGTCAAACAAACCCTGGATTCCGAAAGATCGAATTAATGAGGTGCTTCAGCTATATCTAATCTTACTCAAACTCTTCCTGATTCCATATATAGTAGTTGCTCTGATGATCATATGTTGGTGCCCTTTGATGCCCTCTGTTGCTAAGGTTCGGGAAATTCATTTGTCTTCCAGGTTTTGATTGACGCTGACAAGTTGAAGACTTGGTTGGACGAGAAGGAGGCTGAGCAGAGAAAGTAAGCGATTGTCATTACCATTTGTTCTTTTTCTCTCCGCTACCAGTCTTACTTCTGAATCTTCTTAAGCGCATTTTTATTCTGAATTTCTTCCTCCAAGTCGGATGATGCTTAAGAGCATGTACTTGGTTTAAAAATACTGGTTTGGGTTACTTTTGCGATCTTTCTTTTAAGAAACCTGAAGTCAGCTGTAACTTAAGTGCATTATTATATATAGTTTTGATTTGCTACTAATTTCTTGACCCTTTTTCTTTCCTTTCTTGAAGGACTCCTGCACATAGCAAACCAGCATTCACATCAGAAGACGTGTATCTGAAGGCCTTCGATCTGGAAGACAAGGTATTATTGCATTTCTGTTTCGGAATTGAGAAAGTAAATGGAATTGTAATTCACAAGCTGCTTCTCTTCGATTGCTTTCCTCATATTTACTCTATGATCTGTCTTTTCGTTCTAGGTTTCCAGCATTAACAAAATCCCCAAGCCAAAGCCTAAAGTTGAGAAACCTGCAAGCACCGAAACAGACAACAATGGAGAAAAGGTTAAAGATTCCAGCTCAAGTTCTGAAAAGCCCTCACAAGATGACCAGACAACCAAGGACTCAGATGACTTGGCCAATGAAAAGACTGAGACGATGGAGTCGGGTCACGATGAGCTATGATCTAACTTAACTGACATGTCAATTAGCAGTCGTCATCTGCATCCCCCTTCATTGTGGATTGGCATCGACACAGAAGAAGCTTGAGCTTGTAACGCGCCTGCATTGTTCAGACGGTAGAAAAGAGTAGAGTTGAGTTGAGTTGAGCCCATTTTCGTGTCGTTGTGTCTCTGGCAGTCCAAAGAATAGTTTGCTCGAGGACTTGTCTCTTATTATTTATGCTATCATATATACCCACAATAGCTAGAGGCACTGATGGGCTTACCCTGTTGCCTCATTACCGAAGTTTTGATCATTGTTATATTAATGCTCACCAGACGATATCATAGGGATTTTTGCTGTTGAGGAAGACTATCATTTTTAAGTATGTTTTCCTTGCCTATTGAGTGGTATGTGGTTTGTGTATGTTCTAACACTATATCTAACTATGCAACGAGCCCCTATGGAAGACTCAGAAGATTACATTAAGCTTAGTTCATCGACGAGGCTTACGGCTAAAGATCGCCATTACAGTCCATGATTTAAACCTGAACATGGCCTATAAATACGAAACTTTCTCGCGCATTCAAGTCAAAACTCTCTCTAGAGACAAGCTCTTTCCCTTTTAGCGCCATTATTATCTTTCAATGACTCATAGCTTTATCTATTCTGAGTATAATTCAATTTAAGTAAATCACGTATATTGTTATATCTTGGTGTGATCGTGTATTTTTATAATCTCGTTAGTTCATTTTATGTATATACTATGAGAAAAGCTTAGGTATGCTTTTGACCGTCATTCCGTATTTGTTTTTTTCCCCTGACATTCCATATTTGTTTAGGTTGATGATCACTATCCGATCTAGCTTTTAGTTTTCACTTTTGATTAGTTAACTGTCTATTTATCTCTCCTCATTTTATATGGTTAACGGCATCGTAAGGTAGTTTAGAGACGTTGGGACGCGGGTGAACTTGGTGGGGCGTCGGAAAGAGTTATCTGGGTTAACGGCAACGTTACACAGTTTGGAGACGTTAGTGGGGCATAGGGAAGAGTTATCTTCTTCGTTTAACAACCTGAAGGGTTCAGCTGGATATCACACACACTTAAAAAGCTGCCACCTTTACTCATTTGCAAAACCAAAATGAGGCTGAGATCAATGGGTGAAAAGGGAAGCCGAGTCTTTAACCAAAATCTGAAGATTACCCAGTTGGGGAAGTCGGGGCGGATCGATGAAGCTGTCGAAGTTTTCTCACAAATGACTCAGAGGAACACTGTAACGTACAATTCTATGATATCTGCGTATGCTAAGAATGGTAGACTTGGTAATGCACGCCAACTGTTTGAACAAATGCCTCAAAGAAATTTGGTTTCTTGGAACACTTTGATTTCGGGGTATCTGCACAATGACAAGGTTGAGGATGCTTATAGGCTTTTTATTGGCATGCCAGAAAGAGACCTTTACTCATGGACTTTAATGATAACTTGTTATACTCGTAATGGCAAGCTTGAAAAGGCAAGAGAGCTGTTCAATTTGCTTCCTGATCAGCGAGACACGGTTTGTTGGAATGCCATGATTGCAGGGTATGCAAAGAAAGGACAGTTTGATGATGCTAAGAGGTTATTTGATGAAATGCCGGTGAAAAACTTAGTTTCTTGGAACTCAATGCTTGCAGGGTATACAAAGAATGGGGAGATGCGTCTGGGAGCAAAGTTCTTTGAGGAGATGCCAGAGAGGAATGTGGTTTCGTGGAACTTGATGTTGAATGGATTTGCTGAGGTTGGGGATTTGGATTCTGCTTGGCAGTTCTTTAAGAAGGTACCACACCCAAATGTGGTTTCATGGGTCACCATGTTATGCGGGTTTGCACAAACTGGGAATATTTCAAAGGCAGAGGAGATCTTTGAGCAGATGCCAAATAGAAATGTGGTTTCTTGGAATGCAATGCTTGCAGCTTATGTTCGAGACCACCAAATTGACAAAGCTATTAAAACATTCAAGGAAATGCCTGAGATGGATTCTGTGTCATGGACTACAATGATCAACGGGTATGTCCGTGTTGGTAAACTTGATGAAGCAAGACAACTGCTTAACCAGATGCCATACAAGAACATTGGAGCACAAACAGCAATGATATCTGGATATGTGCAAAATGGAAGGATGGAGGAAGCAAGTCATCTCTTCAATCCGATTGCCATTTGTGATGCTGTTTGCTGGAACACAATGATTGCAGGTTATGCTCAGTGTGGAAAAATGGTTGAAGCACTATCTCTTTTCAGGAAAATGATTAACAAGGACATTGTTTCTTGGAATACCATGATTACTGGTTATGCTCAGGTAGGGCAGATGGATAAAGCACTTGAAATCTTTGAGGAGATGGGTGAGAGATCCATAGTTTCATGGAATTCTCTGATTACAGGTTTCGTGCAAAATGGGTTGTATCTGGATGCACTGAAGAGTATTGTGATGATGGGACGGCAAGGAAAGAGGCCCGATGAGTCAACTTTTGCTTGTGGTCTAAGTGCATGCGCCAATATTGCAGCTTTACAACTTGGAAAGCAACTTCATCATTTGGTTATGAAGGGTGGTTATGTGAATGACTTGTTTGTCAGCAATGCCCTCATTACCATGTATGCTAAATGTGGAAGAATTTCGAATGCTAATCTTGTGTTTGAAGATGCCAATCATGGAGATATTGTTTCTTGGAATTCTCTGATATCTGGGTATGCTTTAAATGGAGATGGTGAAGAGGCAGTAGAGCTGTTCAGAGAGATGCTAATAGAAGGGGTGAACCCAGATCAGGTGACATTCGTGGGGTTGTTATCTGCTTGCAGTCACAGTGGGCTGGTTGAGTTGGGTTTAGATATTTTCAAGTGCATGACTGAAGTTTACCGTACTGAGCCTCTGGCTGAACACTATGCTTGCATGGTTGATCTGCTTGGTCGTGCCGGGAGGCTAGAGGAAGCCTTTGAAATGGCAAGGAATATGAACATCAAGCCAACTGCCAGAATCTGGGGTTCATTGCTTGGAGCTTCCAGGATACACCGGAATCTACAATTTGGAACATACGCTACTGAGAAGCTTTTAGAACTTGAACCTGATAAAGCTTCGAATTATGTGCCCTTATCGAACATGCGTGCTGAGGCAGGCAGATGGGATGAGGTTGAAAGAGTGAGGGTGTTGATGAAAGAAAGTAGCATGGATAAGCATCCAGGCTGCAGTTGGATTGAAATCCGAAATCAGGTACATGCTTTTCTCTTTAATGATCCAATTCAGCCTAGAACACCGGAGCTTTGCAGCGTATTGAACAGTTTAACCACAGAGATGAGAAACACAAGCACAACCACTAGCTACTTCTTGACACCTTATGATTGAAGAACCCTGAAATGATAAGCAGTATTCTTATGCTCTTGTCAAACTAAGCATTTTGGAGATTGGTAAATGGTAAATATACGACACCGGCATTGGCTATGAGCTTCATATATTGCCAAGGAGATAATATGAAACGAATTAGACAATTTCAGGTGATTTTTGCTGCCTTGGCTAGGAGCTTTAGCACTTATATAGTTGTGTACATACATTCAAAACTGGCTATTTATACATTTATTGATGCTTCCTCTGTTCAAATCAGTTATCTGATCCTTTTATTTTCTCGGTTTGAACAAATTACAAGAAATGCTTCTTCAGCTTAATTGGGATATATCTCTATGCAATCTCTTCAGCTCATTGCAGCAGGACCATAGCCATTCAGATGTGATTTTTGCCACCTCCATGCAATCTGTAGGCTGTCTTGAAGCGTGTACCGGGCTTTCCAATTTAACTCCTGCCTTATCTTTGAAGGATCGCTATAAACTCTAGCATAATCCCCGGGCCTTCGGCTGAGGTATTCAACATGTATGTCCACCCCTGTCGCCTGCTTACATGCCTCCACAAACTCCTTCACTGAACTACCTGTTATCAAATTGACCCGAAAAGTTTCATCAGAAGCAGGACTAGGGAGGGAAAGCAAAATTTAAGGAAATGACAGATTTCGGAACCTTTTCCAGTGCCCACATTGTAGATCCCAACTTTCTTAGGTTGAGCTTGGGCAAGAGCTTTGACATGAGCATCAACCAGGTCAGTGACATCAATATAGTCCCTCACACATGTTCCATCAGCTGTCTCATAGTCTGTTCCTCGGACCTAGCATCAACAACATTAACAGAACAGTTCAGTTTCTCATATTGATTTTGTTCTTGTCAAGTGTATCTGAAAAAAAGGGACGGGAACGGAGGGAAGGAAGAAGTACCTTCAATCCAGGAATTATGCCTCGAGCTGCATCAAAACAGGCACCAGATATCCGGCCCTGCTCACGTAGCTCAGGCCGAGGAGCCTCTCCTAGTCTTCCCTCAGGGTCTGATCCTATCACATTGAAATATCTGAATATCCATATGTTGTTAGCTTCAGTTGCACAAATCCAGCTATCCAAAACATACAATCCGGGAAGCTGCCTAGCACCACCTACCGTAAGATCATGACTGCCATGTTCGAGTTTTTAGAGAAATCCAGTATGATATCTTCTGCCATCTTCTTTGCCTTTCCATATGGATTGATTGGGACCTAATTCATACATTTTGTCCGTGTGATGTATTGATACAATGTTTAAACTTTCCAGATAAGTAAATATCGACTCTTTTATGAAATCTGACTCACTTGTTTCGTTTCTTCTGTGATCGGCATCTGCTTTGGTTCGCCATATGTGGCACAAGTACTAGAATAGATCAGTGTCTTCACGTTGTTTGCTGCCATTGCCTCCAAAACCAGCATAGTATTTGATGTGATATTGTGATAATATCTGCAGAAAATTTGATCATCTGTCACTAGAAGTTACAGTGCAAGAGTAAAACATTTGTTGAAACCGAAATCGAAGCTGATGATGATCAATGTACCTAAGAGGCTCAAGTGTACTTTCACCAACATAAGCAACAGCTGCAAAATGCATCACAGCATCAAACGCATTCTCCGAAAAGATTTTATTGACCTTGGACAAGAATCAAGGAATGTCCAAGGACAAAGAAGGAAACAAAAGACCAGTGATACTTGCAGTTTAAGCAAGAACAAGATACAGGTAGCAAACAACCAACGACGGTTTTTGACAAAACAAAAGTAATTAGGATACAGCTTTCGCATCTCCTAGGTCTGCGTAAATGAATTGAAGCCTCCCGGGTTCTGGAAATAGCCTTTGAAGAACCCTAACCGCACCAATGTTTCCTCTAGAGAGATTGTCCTGTGGAAAGAGGCCAAAGGTAATAAGAGAAGTTTTAGAACCTTGAACCTTTATATTGAACAGTAGCAAAAGCTTTTTTAACAGCAAGCCAACCAATGTAAGCCGGATTCAGAACGTGGGGAGACAGCTCGGTCCATATCCGGTGAACGAGAGAATTACCACTATGGTTACACGGTAAGAATCCTTCAGAAGCCTAAGAGCAGCATGAGAGCCTATGAAGCCAGCACCTCCTGTGACCAAAACATGTGTAGCTCCAGCTTCATGGTAAGAAAACTGCACGTACATCAAGGAGATTGGAAAAAAAAAAAACCATCAAAGGTAAAAAAAAAAAAAAAGGAAGTATGAATCAGAAACTAACCATGTTGGGAGTGGTAGAGCTAAGAGACTGCCTGATCATGACAATGCAGAGAGTTAGCAGGGCAGCAGCTGCGAAAACTTTGCCGGAAAACGAAAATTTGGTCCTTCTTTTAGCATCTGCCATGTCCATTCCTGCAACAACTGAGAAAACTCAAAAGATTGTGGTGAAGGAAAGTGGTTTTAGCAAGTTGGAAGGACAAAAAATTGATGTCTAATGTGAAAAGTCCAAAACTGGATGCTTGATTTGCCCCATGCTTATGTTAGGCAATCCAATGGCTATTATAACTTTGCCGACTTCAATAATGATTGTAGATATCGTTTTGGACTTGGAGAGAGATATTTAGAGCTCAAAATTTTAGACTACTCCAAATGCCAAATCCAACCCAAAGAAGAAGAAATAAGTAGGAAACAAATAGATTTATTACCCAAAAAGGAAAGCAATAGACACAAGAAAAAATGGGTTTTAATGAAATTGAGGGTCCCTTTAATAAATATTTCATTTTCGATTCCTGGTTTATATCTATATCTTCAATTGTTTATATCTATATCTTCAATTATTATAAAGTCAAGCAGAAGGTTTCATAATTTTTTTTTGATAAAAATACCTTTTAAATTATTTAATATTTAAAGATATAATAATAAAATTAAATATCAAATTTATAAATTAAAGAAAAATAATAAAGGTAATTGGAGGGAATGGGGTAAAAATAGTGGGTTAAAGTAGTTATTCCTCTTATTTTTATTTAAAATTAAAAATTATTATAAAACCAAGAGGCTAAAAAAGTTTCACCAACAAATTCTGACAAGATAACCCTATAAATTATTTAATAGTTAAGATTATAATAACAAAATTAAATATCAAAATTTTAAATTAAAGAAAATTAATAAAGGTTAATAGACGAAGTAGGGGTAAAAAAAATAGTAGGCTACTCCTATTATTTTTATTTAAAAAATTAAAATTTAACATTATTTTTCCTTTATTAATTTTTTTAACAAAAATAAAAAAATTAATTAACACTTACATTAGCGGGTGCTAAGAGATATATATTAGTAACTATTTCCTTACCAATTTTCAATTTTCACTATTTATACTTAATTAAGAAAAATAAATAAATAACTGCCAAACTTACAAAAAATAGCTTAACTTTTATTTATGGTATATATATATATATAAATCGAAAACTAAAACAATAAAAAAAAAAGTTAAGCTATTTTTTGCAGGCTCGGCAGTTTTTGATTTTTTTGTTTTTGTTTTTTGGCACCCTTCTATATCTTCTATTCTACATTTCTTAATTAAGCATAAGCAATAAAAACTGAAAATTGGTAATGAAATAGCCATTAAAACCGCCCGGCAAGAAGCCTAATCACAGAAATAATAACGCTGCAAATATTAAAACTCATGAAAAGTACCTGAAGACCGGTTGTAACTGCAACACAAACGTTAAACTCAGGAAACACAGAAGGTGTTGGAAAGTGGAAGAACCGACCAATATTAAGGAGGAGGAAGATGGAGAAGCAGACACAATTGAATGATTGATGATGTTTGAGAAACAATTTGTGTATACAAAATGTTTGTTAGATGAATTAGGTGAAGGGCATATATAAAGCCAGTATGAGAATAAAGAAGTGCCACCAAAGAGAATAAGAGAGGAGTGAAAAGGAAAGAATAGCAACTACCATGTACAAAACACGACGACTTTCATTTGGACCAAGTCTTGTGTGCGTGTGAGTTGAATGTAGAAGGAGTAATGTGGGGGTTAAGGGATCCAAAACACGTGAATCCGGTGGCGGTCAGCGGCTCTCGTCTCTCCTTCTTCCTCTCCCTCCCCCACCTCCGCCGCGCGCCTCTCTCTGCATGTGAATTGCCCGGCCTTACCGCCCAAAGTACTCCACCATAAAATCTGTCTTTCTTTCGAGCATATATAATTACATTACTTACATTGCAAGATAACTAATTGATTGCATTGCTTCGATTGCAATTAGACTTCGCATCGATAATATATGTTGATACGTTTTATTATTCACATGTTATTAATAGATAAATCAATTAATTAATTATGGCACAATCAAACTCTTTATTTATAATTTATATTATATTCCCTATTTGGATTTTTATTATTAGCCAATATATCTTTATATAATTAAAGAAGTATTAAAAATATGGTATGATTTTTTAGATCTTTATTTAGGTTTTTTTTGTTATATTAATTTAAATAATTTGAATATCAATTAAAATAAAAAAAATTGTTCGAATAGGTACTATTATAAGTTAAATTACATCGAATTTTAATTATTTTTTCTTTTGTGTATTTTGTAAAATACCCCCATATAATTCTAATCTTGATTACGCCACTGGTTATCAATGTACTTGTTTTATTATCAATTCATCTTTCGCGGTTGAAGATATTTACATGCATGCATAATTTCACGTACTTCCATTTTGGAATGACCAATTAAATTTTGATATATTTAATTTAATCGAATATGAAATTTTCTAACATCACATTAATTATTAGTATGTGTGTAATTTATAAAATAAGTCCTTTAGAAACTTATGAATTTAATATATTTACATACTGTTTTAACCATTATGTTTTTTATTTTTAAATTTCACATTTTTAGATGAGATTTGTATAAAGTATAGAGCGAGAAATAAAAATAAAAGAACGAAAAAACAAAAAGTGAAACTCACAAAAAATAATTTTTGATTTTTTTTTGTTTTCATTTGGTCCCCAACTTTTTCTCCATTTGATCATCTTCTCACTACGTTAATAACAGTTTTTACGATCGGAATGCCGTAAAAAAGTTGAAATCCCATTTCCATGTTCCCTTTCTATATCCCCTTCCTAATAATTTGACATCTGTCCATTTATTTGACAGTCAATTAACCCTGTTAAATTTCCCCTGAATTTAATAAAAAAAAAATTAAAAATACTCCAAAATCTTCAAATTTCCACAAAATCATCACCACCAAAATGCAATTGATCTTCAAAATCGCCACCATCGAAAGGTAATTACCCTCTATATAATAATGGAAACAGCAACCCTAGTAGTTGCCATCTGTAAGTTTTACTGGGTACGCCCTATATACTGCTTTTGGGCAACCCTCTCAACAATTAAGAGATCCATTCGAGGAACACGGGGACTAGTTGAAGTAATGATCCTCCCAATATTGGGAGGAAAGGCCGCGCCACCAAACTCCGATATAGTCCGCCATGGTCATCTTGTTCAGCTTATTCTGTCTCGCTTGTCGACTCGCCGGCATCAAACACGCACGTAATGGATTCATGATAGATCGGACTCTTGCACAAGGAAGAAAGGGTAAGAGAGAAAATGTGGATTCGGACTCTTGTTCAGCGTATCTGATTTCTTCTGCAGATATGACTGTTACTTCTCATTAATTGATTTCTCTTACGTTCTTGTGATTCATAGTGACCTGAATTTTCATTACAAACTCACATACACAACTCACACTCTCCTCACGGTTACAGGCTTACAGCACGAGTAGCATGACACTATGATGTCATTATAAGTCTATTACATGATGCCACCTGTTTACTAGAATCATAGCAATCAAGTAAAGTACTCACACACGCCCTAATGAGGAGAATCTGTTATTCTCACTCCACCTCAGCACATACACTGCACTTGAAATCGTTAGGGATAGGAGGAATGTTCTGCTGTGGTGCCAGTGAGTAGGCTACACACCAACAGTAGTCAACAATGATGTCTTGGACTCGTAGAAGGAAGAGGTAGTCAACTTGGACTCATACAGAGTTATTCTTTCCACAAAATTCTCTTGCCCCAAGTTTCTATAATTTAGTCTCTGCTGTTGTATTTTTCTGTCTCTGCCGTGTACCCTATTTTCTGTCTGATTTTTGTGGCTTCTAGTTTCTGCTGTGTACGCTCAGAAAATCTAGGCTATGGAGAATTCTAAGCTCCCCCTCCATCTCTGCCATGTCCACAAGCTTACAGCCTTCATCAATCGGGCACATATCTTCATCCACTCAATAGCTTTAGCCTTTTTGCTTTCTTACAGGACCTCTTTCTTCTTCCAACACACCAAAACCAAACCCACAACAACAACTACTTTTCCATGGCTTCTTGTTTTTGCCTCAGAAATCCTCCTCTCCTTCCATTGGCTGCTCAGCCAGTCGTTCCGGTGGAGACCGGTGACTCGAACCATGTTCCCAGAGAGACTCCCCGAGGATGACAAGCTTCCGGCCATTGACGTTTTTGTTTGCACGGCGGATCCGGAGAAAGAGCCAACTGTGGGGGTGATGAACACCGTGTTATCCGCAATGGCAATGGACTACCCACCGGAGAAGCTTCACGTGTATCTGTCCGACGACGGTGGTGCTGACGTGACTCTGAATGGCATGAGAGAGGCTTGGAGGTTTGCAAGGTGGTGGCTTCCTTTTTGTAGGAGGTATAAGATCAAGTGTAGGGCTCCGGAGGCTTATCTCTCTGCAGAAGAGCTTCAAGATAATGACGGGGATGGTAGTGATGAGTTCATACAAGATAGAGAAGACATTAAGGTTTTTAATTCATTTCTGTTTTTGTTTGTGTAGATGAGATTAGAAATCATGAAATTAATTAACACAACATGCATATCATCTTTCATTATTATAATAACTAGTCATATTGGACGCTATCACGATACAGTCATGCTCGATGGAACTGTTTGATCTTAAAGGGGATCTTCTTAATTTCGCAATAAATGAAGTTTTTTCAAAAACCTGCTAGTGGAAGAAGACCTCCTATGGATAAGAGACGTAGAGCTAAAGAGAGAGCCAAACCAGAATCTTTTGTGTAATCCTGCATAATCTTGAATGTTATCAGTTCCGGTATGTAGACCAAATGATACTGGTGTTGGATGCAGGAGAAATTTGAGGTGTTTAAGAAAAGATTAAGTGAATATGCAAGGGTCGTGGAGACTGGAAGGACTACGGGTGGAGATCACCCAGCGTTCATCGAGGTAATTGATTATTGCATGAAATCATTTCTACGAATCAAACATCTATTCAATTCTCTGTAGTTTGGACCATTGACAAATATGGCATGAATCCAAATATACAAAACGTGTAAATTTGGCAGGTGATACAAGAAACGTCCGGTGAAGATACAAATGAAGCCAAGAGTATGCCTCTCCTTGTTTACGTTTCTCGTGAGAAAAGACCTTGTCGTCCCCACCATTTCAAGGCCGGAGCTCTCAATGTTCTTGTAAATCCCTTTACCTCTCTCTTTCTTTCTTCGTAATGGTTACTTACCGTCTTGATATTGTATAACGTGTCGAATCTTGTTTTTTATTTGCAGCTAAGGGTGTCAGGTGTGATAAGTAATTCTCCGTACGTATTAGGTCTAGACTGCGACATGCATTGCAACGATCCAAGCTCAGCTCGTCAAGCAATGTGTTTCCACCTTGACCCCAACATATCACCCTCCCTAGCCTTTGTTCAATTCCCTCAAAAGTTTCACAACATAAGTAAATATGATATTTATGACAGCGAGTTGAGATCAACCTTTAAGGTAAAGATAAAATTTTATCTTGTATAATGTTTTAATTAATATAGAACTGTAAGTTTGAAAATTATTACCCATGTGTTTTTTGACTGGCTATAGTTGATTATGTTGACTACATTTAGGTTCTATGGCAAGGTTTTGACGGTCTTGGAGGGCCATGTTTGGGGGGGACTGGCTACTACATCAAGAGGTCGTCTTTGTGTGCAAACTCCATTAAGGAAGGTACCTAGCTAACCAATAAATCCCAATTATTTATTCAACCTAACCAATAAAATCCCAATTAATTACTCAACCTAACCAATTAAATCCCAGCTAATTATTTAAACAACATAGCTAACTGTAGAGAATGCGTCCTAGATAGTTTTCGTTTAGTAAACAACCTTTTAAATATGTTGATAGTCGATATCAGGCGAGCCGAATCTAACAGACAGAACTTAGTCATAGAGCACCAAAGGACAAATCTAGGGCCCAAAAGGCCCATAAAGGATAAAATCTCAATCGATCCAAAACCAGATAACCCACTTCAGGGCCTAAGCCCCAAAGAAAGCCAAAAACCTAGACACCGGGCATCGGTAGTACTCCTCACCAGTTGAGGTAGCGCTTTGTCTACGGGTACCACGCTTCATCAACTGAGGCAGCACTTCACCTGAAGGTAGCACTCCTCACCAATTGAGGTAGTGCTTCTTCTAAAGGTACTGAGCTTCATCAATCGAGGCAGAGCTTCACCGAAGGTATCGCCCCTCACTAGCGGAGATAGTGCTTCACCTGAAGCTACCGCTCCTCATCAGCGAGGGTAGCGCTTCGCCTAGGCCACCTAGACAGACCCTGACACCTTTACAAATACAGCTAGAAAGTGAAGACACTTGTCACCAATTCAATGGAGCAAATTAAGATTCCAATCACCTTGGAACTCACATGCCACCTAATATAACTTGTGGTGGAAGGATTACAACTCACATGCCCGGTGTCTAGGTTTTTGGCTTTCTTTGGGGCTTGGGCCCTGAAATGGTTTATTTCGTTTTGGGCTGGCTGAGACTTTATCCTTCATGGGCCTTGTGGACCCTAGGGTTTGTCCTTTAGTGGTTTCTGACTAGGTTCTGTCTTAGATTTAACTCGCTTGATGTCGGCTATCAACAGATTATATACTAATTTATTTCACTTTTATGCTATAACTCATACTTCTTAGTAAAGTTCGTATACTTACATGCCTCACTAGTTTCACGCTCTTTTAAATGTGTTTAGATGGAGGTCCCATCAAAATTAGACAATCTTTTGGTCTATCCAATGAGTTCATCAAATCCCTCAACGAAAGCAACAAGCCTGATGATGATATGTTCATCCACAGAGATAATGCACCGCCAGTAATTGAGACCCAACTTCTAGCGTCTTGTGCCTTTGAAAATGGCACCAAATGGGGTGAAGAGGCAAGTACAATCATGAACTACTAAGAACTTTACTCATCATTTTCTTCTAAACAAATAATAACTCTAATCTTTTCTATAACCTGCCTGTGAACGACTCTGCCTAAATAAATTATCATTGTATCCTTTTTTGATTTTTTGGCAGATTGGTTTCTTATATGGTTCCGTGGTGGAAGATGTTTTCACTGGGTTTAGTTTGCATTGTAGGGGTTGGATTTCAGTGTATTGTGATCCAGAAAGGCCACAATTCTTGGGCAGTGGCACTACAAATTTGAATGATTATTTAACCCAAGGAACAAGATGGAGCTCTGGGTTGGTTGAAGTGGGAATCTCCAAGTTTTGCCCTTTTATATATGCCCCTTTGAAGACACCCACTTTTCTACAAAGCATTTGTTATGCACAACTTACTCTTTTCCCCATTCTCTACTCTTTCCCATTGTGGTGCTTGGCTACTATTCCTCAACTTTGCCTACTCAATGGCATTCCCTTGTATCCAAAGGTAACTAAACTTCTTTTATTAGTTATTAAAATGTCTCTTAGAACGTACTTAATTAACGAACGGACTCTAAATTTGAATAATTGATTTTCTTGAACTTACAGGTATCAAATTCGTACTTCATTGTATTTTTGTTTGTATTTCTATCATCGGAATTGAAAACTTTGTACGAGATTCTCACCACGGGAGCAACATACCAACATTGGATCAATGAGCAAAGGATATGGATGATGAAGTCAGTGACTTCTCATTTATATGGTAGTGTGGATGCTTTCATGAAGAAAATAGGCATGAGGGAAGCCAGTTTTGTACCGACCAACAAAGTCGACGACGCCGGACAACTCAAACGTTACAACATGGGGGTGTTTGATTTCCAAACATCGATCATATTTCTTGCTCCGATGGTTGCACTGGTGGTCTTGAACATGGCATCATTTCTTGTTGGGATTTGGAGGGTGGTGTTTGTTGGGGAGTTGGACACAATGCTGATGCAAGTTTTGATAGCTTTTTATGCGATGGTGATGAGCTACCCCATATTTGAAGGGATGCTGATAAGGAAAGACAAGGGAAGCATTCCACTATCAGTCACTCTACTATCAGCTGTAGTTTCTCTCTTTTTCTATTTTTTGGGGTCTACTATTTTCATGTAGCAAGGCCAATTGCCAAGTCCTCTTCAGATCATAATAATAAGCATTCCATTATATTTTGACAATCCTTTGTATATAATAAAGATGTGCTCCCAAAAAAAAATAGCAAGCATTCCTCTAGTCGATCATCGCCTACATTGTCAGACTCATCTTTATTAGAGCGGAGGATGCGTTGGGGTACTCTAAGCAAATATGAAAATATCAATTTTTACGG
Source organism: Prinsepia uniflora (assembly GCA_032719365.1). NCBI lineage: Eukaryota > Viridiplantae > Streptophyta > Magnoliopsida > Rosales > Rosaceae > Prinsepia > Prinsepia uniflora. The sequence continues at coordinate 1,042,701 of CM064864.1, read as the reverse complement.
AAATATTGATAGTTAAATTTCTGAAAATATTGATTTTAATATTGATATCGTTCACTTTCAATTAAAAAGAAATTAGAAATTAGTCCAAACTTGAAAATTTTGAATGAAATTTTAGAAAAAATTTAAGCACCCAATAATATTTTTATAAAACTAATATCTATATCATGGAAATCGAGAAGAGATTTTTCTTTTCACCCTATTTTTATGTCAAGACGTACTCTTCAATAGGGTATATTCACGAAAATATCGTAGATATTTTTTTCCCTTTTATTTTAACCCGATGCCTCAAAATACCAATATATCGATGAAAAATTAACGAATATCGAATATTGCGAATATTTTCATCCATTTTTTTAAGGATTGAATGATTTTCAATTATTGAATGGTAATAGGAGAGTGAATGAAACCCTTGATCTTGTCCCCATTTCAAATAAGAGTGTGTTTGAATGAAAATTTTCTAGTTAATTTAATGAGAATTTACAAATTTCATAATTTGCAATTTCTTATTTACAATTGCCTAATTTTTAAATTCTAGTGTTTGGATATCAATTTTAAAATCATGAAAATTACAATTTCACTTGTTTCAACTTATAATTTGAAAAATTCTGTTCTTTAAGGCATAATTTCAACTCATCATTTGAAATCCTCAAATCCCCTCATATTTTTCTCTGAAAATTTACTAAATTCTGACTCAGTTTTTCAAACGAAGGAAAATTGATTTTTCGCTCACCAAATGTTCTCTTCATATCAAATGACCTGTTTATTTCTTAGAGCCAAACACACGTGCAGTAACTCATTCTATGGACGAAGTGTTTTTTGTTGTTGTCGTAGCTTATGGGGATGTGTTTCCAAGGCAAATTATTATTGTTATTTTTCCTTTCTTTTGGGGTTAGATGAAATTGAAACTAATCTCTTCTCTTTTGGGGCTTTAGATAGAACTAACTTAAAGAAAACAAGTAAGGTATTTAATAAAATTTTCGAATTGTCAAGTGGGTCTAGCTCTAATTTTGACTTTATCAACTAGATGTCACAAGTTTGAACCCCGATTGTATCATAGTTTGTAGTAGGAATTTCCCCCTTCTCTTAAGATCTTTAAAAAAAAATTCCAAATTGACTATGTTGGGCCAATGGCCGGTTGTATCTTCAATATCCTCGAGGTTAACTAGTTTTTTTTACAAATTTTTGATCAAAATTAATATCAATGTATTATGATAAAGGGTATAAACATATATGTCAAGTGAGTCTAAAATTCGAATTCGAATCACAATGACATGTTGTATGTGTTAAAAATTGAGGTTTCACCCCAAAATCAATTGGCAATGGGGGGAGTAGCTCAAGATCTTATAAGACACAAATTGTAGTTGTGCTTTTTCGATGTGAGATATTTTCCTCACATCTCAACACGCCCTCTCACGTGTGGCGGATTTTCCAGCCTATCACGTGACGATTTGGATGGGTACGTGTGACACGTGTGACGGTTAAGCCAATCACGTGAAATAACCCCGCTCTGATACCATGTAAGAAATTGAGGTTCCATCCCAAAACCAATTGCTTTTGGGGTGGAACCTAAACTTCTTACAATATGGATCATTAGTGTTGACTTGATTAAGACAATCTCCGCTAAAAAAACAGACATCGCTTTCAAATTCACCAAATATAATCTTGAAGAATATGGGGCAGATCTGAAAAAGGGTGTGTAAAACCTTCACTAAATCTTTGGGAGTTTTGGTAAGATAATCTTTTGGCTTCCTGGGTTTTCTGATCAAACCTTTCACTCCTTTGTTGCCACTCAATTTTCTTTTCCTTTTCGACTTTCAGGGTGTGTAAACTGATGCATCTTCTGCCATTCACTTGATTTCCTTTCAAAATTATTTATTTTTACATGTTAAATTCAAAAATGAAAAATATTAACATGTAATGATAAAACAGTTTAAAGGCCGAATGGAGAAAATGCAATGAATGTAGTTATTTGTTAATGGTCATATAGTTTGAATACCTATATGCAATTTTTGATAGTTTGAATACGAGTTTGTAATGATCTCTATAATTCGACAAGTTTAACGTAATTTGTCCTTATTTTAAATAGTACAAGGGTTTTTTAGATCATTTTATATTCCATATGAGGTGTGAAATTGAAATATTAACCCTCAAGCCGTAATTCTAATCTCTCTTAGATGGAATTGATTCCAATTAAAAGTATGGTAAAATAAGAAATAAATTACCATGTCAACTATGAATTCCATTAAAAAAAAGGGTCAAAGGAAATGAATCTAGCATTTTTCTTAAAATTATTTTCACCAACCAAACACCTCCTAATTGTTTTCAAGTACAATGAATTTTACTAACCCAATTTGATATGCATTATAAAAGCATGGTTTATTTATTTATTTATTTTTTATATTGGAGCTGAAATGGTTCAAATTAAGAACCTCTATGTATGTGTACATTAGCAATTACTAAACTCCGAATTTAAGGCGCTCAAGTTAAAAAAAAATATATATATATATATATATATATATATATATGAGACTTGAAATTTCCAGCAACAAATTTATTTATAGCAGAAAATAAAAGAGACACATGCCAAACCTTCCAAAGGACAAAAGAATTAAGGGAAACAAATTAATGATCTCTAAAAAGACCTGAACTTTGGCGTAGCAATGAGTGGTTCTTCTCTATGAATAACAAGGCCATTGCTTTCTGTCATGTCTAAGTCCTCACCAGCTCTTGCTCCTCCAGGCAATGTCCAATCAAACTTGTGCACAACATTTGCCAACACAAGCTCAATGGTGCTTTCGGCAAACAAGATCCCAGGGCAACCCCTCCTCCCACCTCCAAATGGGATGAACTGGAAATGATGCCCTTTGTAATCCACATCAGAATTCAAAAACCTCTCCGGTCGAAACTCATCTGGCTCATCCCACAATGAGGGGTCCCTTCCCATTGTCCAGGCACTGATCAAGACCAAGGTTCCTGCTGCAATGTCGTAGCCCTTTATCTTGACATCTTCAGTTGATAAGCGCGGAGCCAACAATGGTATCGGAGGATATATCCTAAGTGTCTCTTTGATCACAGCCTTCAAGTAGTGCACTTGTTCTAGATCAGATTCTGTTATGTCTGGTTTCCCATTTGCAATTGTCGTCATCTCATTTTGAACCTTTTTCATCACTCTGGGATGTCTTAAGAGCTGGGCCATTGTCCATTCAAGAACTGTGAATGTTGTACCAGTTCCACCAGCAAACATGTCCTATGTACAATATTAACAAACCAAGAAATCACAAGAATTCTTAATCAAGGCAAATTTGGTGTTGCTATTAATTCAAAAAAAATAAATAAATATCAGTGATGAGCATCAATTTTTCAATATGAGTGATTTCTATAATATTTACCAAACATATTGAATTTCCAAAAGTTTCTGAGTCACATTTGGTGAGCGGTAACAGATTAGATTGTATAACTTACGAGATTCAAGATAACAATTGAAGTGTTTGCTATTGCAATGAGATTATAAGAGATTAGACATATATATAGAACAAAACTTATCAAATACGATCATTTCAAAATCAAAAGATTTGAATATATATATATATGTTTTTTTTTATGTTTAATATTCTATACTAATCTTTTATAATAAAAAAAATTCATTTTTAGTTTTAATATACTTTGAATTTGATGCATCATCCAATCGAGTCTAATACAACCTGCAAATATGAGTTTTGCAATAATTAACATCATAAATCACAAGAATTCTCAAGGCAAGTTTGGTGTTGCTAATTCAAAGATAAAAATTCAGTAATAGCTATTTTAGATTATTGTTTTGATGGACATCGATTTTTCAATATGAGTGATTTCTATAATATCTACCAAACCCGTTGAGTTTCCAAAAGTTTCTGAGTCACATTTGGTGAGTGGTAACAAATAAGATTGAATAACTTATAAGATTCAACGTAGACGATGAGATTATAAGAGATTAGACATATATAAAACAAAAAACAAAACAAAACTTGTCAAATACAATCCTTTTAAAATGGAAAGATTTGAATATGTAAATTTTCTTTTATGTCTAATATTCTATACTAATCCTTTTATAATAAAAGAAAACATTCAAATTTTACTATTTATTAATATACATTGTATGTGGTGCATTATCTAATCGAGTCTAATACAACCTACAATATGTAACCTAAAAAATTACTTAAGAATCCAAATGAGCAAATATCAAACCATAATTAAGAAAGAATAGCGGTCCTGAAAACTTACCATCATGAGGCCTTTAATGCCATCTCTATCAATGGAAGACCCATCAAGGTTTTGATCTTGATAATCTAGAAGCACATCCACAAAGTCCAGATCTGAGCTTTTTCCTTGCATCTTAGAAGCACCCAAATGCTCTTCAATTATCACATCTAAAAATTCATCATAACCTTTAGAAACTTCCTCAATTTTGGCATAGAAACCATTGATGTTATTAACCCAAGCAAGCCATGGAATAAAATCCCCCACATTAAAAACACCCACTAATTTTGTGAACTCCCCAATCAACTCCTTGAATCTCTTCACACCGCCACCTATCATAAATTTGCTCCCAAAAGCCACCCTACAAATCACATCAATGCTATGTGAAGCAAAAAGGTCACTCAAGTTCACAGGCTTTGACACCAAACAAGCTTGCTTCACATTGTCAACTAGCAACCTTAGTTCTTGTTCTCTAACATCGCAAAAAGACCGAACCCTTTTGTGACTTAAGAGCTGAAGCACACAAATGCTTCTCATTCGTCTCCAATACTCGCCGTAAGGAGCTGCAGTGACATCCTTGCCTTGATACAGAAGTCTATGAGTACCTGCTAACTTGGGTCTGTCGCAGAAGATGGTGTCATATTCTTTCATGATCACACGAGCCGTGTCTGGGGACGACACTATGAGGACTGGTTTGGTGCCTAGTTGAAGCATCATGAGATCGCCGTAGCGCTGAGCTAGGCGATGTAGGGACCGGTGAGGGTGCTTGCCGAGCTGGTGAAGGTTGCCTAGTATGGGGAGCCTTGGTGGTGAAGGCGGAAGGTTTTTGAGGGTTGATTTTGTTGGCCTGTAAATCCATATGATGAGAAAGATTGTGAAAAAGAGAAGAGCAAATGCAAGCAAAGGGTTCAACATTGCAATCTCAATGAAGAGCTAGGGCATTGAGACTCATCAAATTCAAAGTATTTGAAGGCAAACATGGGCATTATTTACGATATGTGCATTAGACATAGAAGGAAATAAATCTAACCGTATAACCTCAACATGGAAGGCTTAGAAAAAGAAAGTTTCATTCTATATTTATCCCCTTAGAAGGAATGTCATTCACTATTATCTTCAAAATACATCGAATTTAATCTGCTATCAAATTAATCCAATGGTACCCAACAAACGAGCACTATATCTCATGCGAAAATTCTGTTAAGATGGAAGTGGAGGTCTTTTATTTCTGGTGAAAATTCTGTTTGTATTTTTGAACATGCAATCGTCTCTATGAAGAAGGGTCCATGACTGCTAAGATAAGGACGAAGAGGGAAGCCCAAGTTCTGCCCTTTCCGACTTTTCATGGTAGAGTTGTGAACTCTAAGATTTCGTGATTGTTTATATGCACAATCTTGATGTATTTCTTGATCAATGCTCATGAAGTTTGATTGAACTGTCACGATTTACAAAACACAGGAAGATCAGTTAGGATCTTGATATATTTCTCAATTTTTGAAGTGAGAATTCACATGTTTGTCTACTTGTTCTTTCTGATAATGATAGACAGCCAATTTTCAATATGTTGCGCATGTGAGGTTGAGAAATTTTTGATATGGTATTCAAGAAAGGAGGAAGGGCATTTGAAATTGAGCTCGGTCACTAGGATTGTCCATGGACAGAGAAATGTATGTAATTCAGATTGATTTCATATTTTAACTTGTGTTAATGGGTTTTTAAGGTATATTCAATTGTCTTACTTGCAATTTTGGCACAAAGTCCAAACCAAACCGTGCCAATTATCATAATTGGTACGGTACGATTTGGTATCATATCAAACCGAAACTATACCGATCACAATTAGTATGATACGATTTAATAATATTTTGATATCAATTTTAAATTGTGCAATCCTAAACGGTACCGAATTAGTTAATAACTTATAGTTGAGAATTCATGTGTATATATACACACAACAAAAAATATATAAACCAAATCATCAAGAGGGGAAACGACAGATTAGCAGCTACTTCATCACCATCCAAATCAGCCATAAAAACCCTCAAACAAAAGCATCACTTAATCAAGATCCCTTAATCTTGTTCATTGTTATTAGCTTCTTAATCTTCTTCACTTAATTATGGTCACTGTTAATTTATTTATTGACGTTTCTTAGACTGAATTTCGATGCAAATTGTTTTGTAATTACCAAATTTCTTCTTCTCGGGTTTTCTTTGTAGCCAAGTTTCTAATACGTTTCTTAGCTGCCCAATTTCTTTGGCTTACGTGAGAGAATTAGACCTTAATCACCAATGTTTGACTTCTCATCTTCCACGTTTCAAAAATGATAGATTTCCAAGAAAAACAAATAATAATCACACTTTTTTTTCGAGGAATTTGTATTAAATTTCACAATAAAATTTTAGAATTATAAATAAATATTAATTAAATATAAAAAGAATTATCACCATTCTAATTATTCATGAGATTAACCACAACAGGTTGACCCAGTGGTTAAGGCGTTCCCAAATTCGGTATGCTCCCGGCTAGTTCTGGGTTCGATTCCCCTTGAGTTATATCCTGATTGTGGCCAAGGGTGCGTTGTAACACGTGTGTGTTTTCCTGCCCCCAGGTGCAGATTAGTTCTTAGTTGTTAGTTTTGGGATACTGCATGTCAATGATTGTGAATAGATTTGGGCAGTTTTGACAATAAAGAAAAAAGAAAATAAAAGACTTTGATGTTACGTTCGGTACACAGGTTCACAGTATAAGAAATGATTGTGGCCAAGGGCTCTTAGTTGTTAGTTTTGGGATACTGCATGTCAATGATTGTGAATAGATTTGGGCAGTTTTGACAATAAAGAAAAAAGGAAATAAAAGACTTTGATGTTACGTTCGGTACATAGGTTCACAGTATAAGAAATGATTGTGGCCAAGGGTGCGCTGTAACACGTGTGTGTTTTCTTGCCCCCAGGTGCAAATTAGTTCTTAGTTGTTAATTTTGGGATACTGCATGTCAATGATTGTGAATAGATCTGGGCAGTTTTGACAAAAAAGAAAAAAGAAAATAAAAGACTTTGATGTTACGTTCGGTACACAGTATAAGAAATCAGATGAGATAATATAGTTAAAATTGGTGTTTGGCAACTCTCGTAATAATTAACTATGAAATAAGTTAATATGGTTGAGTATCTTTATACAGTCTACATCCCTAAAATAATATCATTGAAATTGTTCGTATTAATAGTTAAATAACTAGAAATATTGAAAAAAGAAAAGAATAATAATAATAATAAGAATTAATATTTATGATATATATATGTTTCTTATAAATTAATTTAATATAATTTGGTATAATATAGTTGATATTTTAATCGGTGAAGTATAAAATGGTCGATTAAATAGTCAATTTATCTAATAAATAGATTAATTTATTTCACTAAAATATTTATTTGTTTACACGATGGAGAAATAATTTGGCAAATGAAAATATCTGTAAATTCTAGCAGAAAATAGTGCCCCAAACGCAGCGTTTCCTATATGCTTCTCAAAATCCTACCCACACAGAATATCCTCCTCATCCAATAAGGATGACGTGTCAAAAATCTCACCGTGGGGCCCATGCAGTCCCTTCTAATCTTCTATCCTCAAGTCAAGGTCAACTGCTAATGTGCCGATTTCAAGCTAAGACACGCGTAACATGACGAGTGGCTGGGCAGCGGACCCGGAAGCGGACCCAAATGATCCATTTCATGGCTCCGAAGTCCGAATAACCGAGCTTTAATAAGAGAAGGATACAGTTAGAGGCGAGCCAATGAGGCAGCGCCACCTCGCGGCACCCTCTCTCTCTCTCTCTGTTCTTCCACCGCCATTCTCTGGAGAAAGGCACGTGCGCAAAGGCGAAAGTCGTCTTCTTCGTTCGCGCTGCAAAAGAAAAGGGAGTAGGAAAAATGACCTAACCCACCATAACCCTTACCCTCTCTATATCCCTCTCTCTTCTGAGAGGGGTTAACCCTTTTTCGTGACTTTGGCCCTCAGATTTTGAACTATTTACACCCCCCTGCCATCCCTCACTTTGGTTCCTCCAGCGCTCGTAAATCTCCGAATGAAGCTTTCGAGTTTCGGCGGTTATTGTTGATGCTGATCCGGTGCAAGACGGCGTAGTTTTTAATTCTGCAGCGGAGCTTCAAATTCTAGGGTTTCCGGTTCTGTAAATATGGAGAGATCTAATAGCACAGATGCCAGGGACTTGCTTCAGACTTCCTCAGGTTACCTTCCAAGATCTATTTTTTTTTCGATTTCTTTTTCTTTGAGAGGTTGTTTGGATGCTGAGAAATTAGGAAGGGAAGAAAAGTATGAATGGTTGAATGTCTTTTTAGATTTAGGAATCTGAGCCAACAAATTGCATGAAATTCTTTTTTTCTTTTTGCTATTTTCTCACCCCAAAATAAAAAGTTCGGGTTTTTTTTATTTCGGGTTTTTTTTCTTTGATTCTTGGTAAATTCTAAGCTGAGATTCTTTATTTTATTCTAGTTGGACTTGATTTCAATGTTCAAATTGATTCCTTAGCTGGTTGGGAAGGTGGAGTTTATGATGATAGTCTCTGTTCAATTTTCGTGAACGTGTTTTTTGGTTGCCCAATTATGTCTGCCTCAAATTTACTTACAATTGTCAATTAGGTTTATTTTAATTTTGCTTTCTTGTTGGGTTCAAGCTGTAGGACTCAGGTCAAGTTCTAGTCTTTACTGAATTCCTAAGTTTTGAGAATGATTGGAAGTGTAGCTGTCATTGTGGTTTGAAATGTATGGGAAATGAATAGTTGGTTTTATAGTTTGTGCTTCTGGTTTTGCATAGTGTCTTGAAAATTGCTTATTTTAGCTTGTACTGCACTAGTAGCATGTAGTTGTTGATGCAGATGGTTCATTTTTGCAGCTTTAATTGTTTATAAATCATTGAAGTAGTACTGTTGATTTGGATGTCTAACTTTGTTTTGAATTTCGTACAGATAATAAACTCTTTGATGCGTCGCAATATGAGTTTTTTGGTCAAAAATTGGCGGATGAAGTTGAGTTGGGGGGTTTAGAAGATGAGGAAGACAGAAAATCTTTATTTGGTCCTGTTGATAATGAGTACCATTTATTTGAGAAGGATGAGGTTAGATTGTTTCCCCCCATTAATATTTCAATTGACTGTAAAGCCAACTGTGCAACAGTTTGCTGTATTCCGTCTGTATTTAATGTCCGTTTAAAGGCTTTACATTGTTTTAAAAATTTGTTCACTCACCGCCACAATAGGTGTGTATGTTTTGCTTTGCTTTTGTTGAGTACTTATCACTGTAACGGTTTGTGAATTTTAGCTATTGATTTCAATATTTCATTTTGAATTTAGGGTCTAGGGTTGGGATCTTTATCTGATGCAGATGATCTTGCAAGTACTTTTGCGAAGGTCAGCTTTCTTAACTCTGATGATTTATCTAGCATTGAGTTTTTTTCTGCAATCATTGTACTCATAAATAATCAATATCGATGCACATCATGTCGTCTATAACCAAAATATTTATGATTGGCTTGAGGATGTTTGAGTTGGTATTTTTTGTTTTACCTCAAGTTTGATTTTGATGCAAATGTTTTAGTAACAGTTATCTTTTCTTCTTCTTCCTTTTGTGTGTGTGTGTGTGTGTGTGTGGAATGACTATCTGTTTATGATTTTCCTTACTGAATGCCTTTTTGGTCGTGACTGTTTATTTGAGTTGTTTCTCATCGGTATTTTAACTGACAGTACCTTTTCTCAGTGATCATGGAAGTTAGCTGTTACATGCTTCTATATGTTTTTTATATTTGTATTATAATGTGATTGAAAGAATTTTTGGTTAATTGGCATTACCTTCTCTCAGTAATCATGAAAGTTAGTTGTGATGTACTTATATATGTTTTTTATATCTGTATTGTACATGTGATTGAAAGAATTTTTGGTTTAGTACTTTCATATATGAATTCTTTTATTTATTCTTTAGATTATATTTCTCATGCCGAATTGCTATGATGATTTATCAAAGTAAGATTGAAAGATACAGCAATGCTTTTCGTTTACTATATTATCTACTGGTAGTTACTAATGCTGGTTTCCACCCTAGAAATTTACTTGCCTGAATGTGGCAAGCTATATTATCTTCTTCAATTTGACTTTATACTTAATTGTGATATTTATGATGAGTGAATCTGTTTCTCTCAACCTCGTATTTTTTCTTTGGAGAATGATGTGATTCTGCCTTTTTGCATGCGCCGTTCTGTTATATTTATCTTCATTGCAAATTTTCCCCCCTCTATATTTATGGTGACTTAGTTTTTCTTCTACACAGTTAAACAAAGTTGTAACGGGACCAAGACATCCAGGAGTTATCGGAGACAGAGGTTCTGGATCCTTTTCGCGAGAAAGTGAGTAACAGACTGCTAAAATTTTGCTTTATGTTATAATGGTTCTTAGGTTTAGCACTTGCGTTCTTGCTCTTTAATTTTTCCTTAGTCCAATTTGTGATGAGGTTGGAAGTTGTTGGTTATCTCATTTTCCCCTGAAACTGGCTATGAACATGAAATCTGGTTTAGAGAATTATGAAGTATAAATTATAATTGGAGAAAATGATATAGTTGAACATGCTCTACGCAAATTGTGTTACCTCTGCCAACAAGGTGTGATGTATCATAGCCTTTCCAGAAACAGTTCATCACATGGGTGCAGTCATGTTACCAACACATCAAAACTAGAAAAATTTACCACGTCTGCTTAATTCTGTGGTTCTTTTACCTTCAAAATTGCTTTCCCATTTTAATTTATTGTTAATTTTTGAAGATCTAAATCCATCATGCCGGTTATCTTAAGCTAACATATATGTCTTTCAAAGTTTAGTCATTCAACATTATGTGCTAGTTTATTATTCTTAAATAAAATGTAGTGATATATTCCGTATGTTAGATAATTGATTTGATTAATGCAGTGTCAAACCTATATTTGCACTCTGATAGAATTATCAAATGTTGGTGTAAACACCGGAAGAAGGTTTTTGTAAGGTTTATGACATAACAAGACTGGGCTTGTTCTTCTTGATATATGTCTGAAACCATTGTTTAAACTTGCTTGCTGACAATCTATTGGACAACTTTGAGTGTATTTTTCACTTCTCATTTTAGTTTACGGTGTAAGATTATCCGAACTATAGAAGCAGCTTTAACTGTATAACAGCAGCAGTAAGATTGTAGGGTCATTAGGTTTTCTACGATGGTGAACTGTTGTATGCTATTATATCCTCTCCATGTATGCAAATCTACGCTTGAATCACTTCTTTGTCACCTTTTGGCATACTTGATTTCTTGCATTTGTGAACTTTATAATGCAGATGGGCATATTTTTCCTGCGACTTCAAATAATCATTATTTCTGTTCTATTTAACTTGGTGTTCTCTTCAGGTTCATCTGCTGCTGATTGGGCCCAAGATGGAGATTTCACTAACTGGTTAGATTACCAAATTGATACAGAAAGTTCTCAGGAAGGAAAGAGGTGGTCATCACAACCCCAACCTTCTTCTGCTCGATTTGCCGAATCAAAACAACCAAAACCTTTGTATAGAACAGCTTCATACCCTGAGCAGCAGCCAATCCAACATCACTTCACCAGTGAGCCAATTGTAGCACCGAAATCAGCATTCACATCATTCCCTCCTCCTGGAAATAGGTCCCAGCAGGTCTCATCACATCAGCTGAATGTTCCTGCTCTTGCTGGTGGTTCACACTTGCCTTTTTCTGCATCAAACTTTTCTCCTTTATCTAACACTAATCTTCATATGGCTGGTTTTCCTCATGGGTTGCATTATGGAGGGAACATGCCTCATTTTACAAACCCTGGCCTTCCTTTCAATAGCAGGTCACAAGGTCATTGGGCCAGTCATGCTGGAGTATTGCATGGGGATCATTCCAGCCTTATAAACAATATATTGCAGCAACAGCTCCCTCATCAGAACGGACTTCTTTCCCCACAATTACTGTCAGCTCAGCAACAGCTACAACAGCAAAGGTTGAACAATTCACTTCAGCCATCTTTGGCCCATTTTGCAGCGATGCAGTCACAAATTTATAGTACCCATCCTTCTCCGTCGCATAAGGGAATGCATGGGTTATCCGACAGAGAACATAGGCCTAAACACAGAGGAAAACCGCGCTTTTCTCAAAGTTCTGATACAGGTAGTCAGAAAAGTGATAGTGGGTGGATCCAATTCAGGTCTAAGCACATGACATCTGAAGAGATAGAGAGTATTCTAAAAATGCAGCATGCGGCAACACATAGCAACGACCCCTATATAGATGATTATTACCACCAGGCAAGTCTTTCCAAAAAAGCAGCTGGGTCGCGGTCGAAACAGTCTTTCTGCCCATCACATCTGAGAGAGTTTTCTTCTCGAGGTCGTAATAGTTCTGATCAGCATACTCATACTTCTGTTGATGCTCTTGGGAGAATTCCCCTCTCTTCCATACGGAGGCCTCGCCCCCTCCTTGAAGTTGACCCTCCCTCTGGATCTGGTGATGGTGAAGAGGTCTCTGAGAAGCCTTTAGAAAAGGAACCAATGCTTGCTGCTAGAATTGCCATTGAGGATGGCCTTTGTCTCCTCCTTGATGTTGATGATATTGATCGACTGCTTCAACATGGTCAGCCACAAGATGGAGGGGTTCAACTCAGGCGAAGGCGGCAAATCCTGCTGGAAGGCTTGGCAGCATCACTTCAGCTTGTTGACCCACTTGGCAAAGGCAGCCATGCAGCTGGGCTGGCTCCCAAGGATGACCTTGTGTTCCTACGGTTAGTGACTCTTCCTAAAGGCCGAAAGCTCCTTTCTAGGTTTATTCAGCTTCTCGTTCCTGGTAGTGAGCTCGCCCGAATTGTCTGTATGACAGTATTCCGTCATCTAAGGTTTTTGTTTGGTGGCCTACCATCTGATGCTGGGGCAGCTGAGACAACGAATAATCTTGCAAAGACTGTTTCTACGTGTGTTAATGGTATGGATCTTCGTGCACTAAGTGCTTGCCTTGTTGCAGTAGTTTGTTCATCAGAGCAGCCACCACTCCGACCCCTTGGAAGTTCTGCTGGAGATGGGGCCACTCTTATTTTAAAATCTGTTCTTGAAAGGGCAACTGTAATCTTAAGTGACCCTCATGCCGCTGGAAACTGTACCATGCCTAATCGTGCCCTTTGGCAGGCATCCTTCGATGAATTTTTTGGTCTTCTTACCAAGTATTGCCTGAGTAAATATGAAACTATAGTACAATCCATATTTACTCAGGCTCAGCAAAGCACAGAAGTCGTTGGTTCAGAGGCTACCAAGGCAATACATCGTGAAATGCCTGTGGAGCTTCTGCGTGCTAGTCTTCCTCACACTGATGAGCGTCAGCGGAAGCTTCTGTCAGATTTTGCTCATCGATCTATGCCCATGTCTGGTCTCAATGCTCATGGCGGGAGCGGAGGTCAAATGAACTCAGAATCAGTGAGAGGATAGCTGAAAAGAGAACTATCAGGTATCCTGGAAGGTTTCCCAAAAACGTAATTTCTGATTGGTGGTTCTCATCGTTTCAAAATGGGAGGAATGTGGCTGATATGGGGAGAGTAAATCCTCGTCGAAGTAATTTTAAAAGCTTCGTTTTTTATTTTGCTCTTTTAACTTTTTTCTTTCTTTACTGTTATGGAAATTAAGAAAACAAGCCATGGGTGTCTCATTTTGGTGAATTGATAGTGGTGATGGATAAAATGTGTATTATGATGATGATGATGATGATGAAGGGTGGGATGCTGGATGTTGGATGTTGGGGGAGTTTGTTTTGTTCTTCTGGGAGCTTTATTTTGGTGCTCTGTTGAACTCCGAGCATAGGGAATAGAATTAATGTGTAATGTACAGGGTAAGTAGGTCGGTTGGTCTTACAGAACCTTCAAAACTCCCTTTGTTCCAGCTCTCTCTCTCTCTCTCTCTCTCTCTCTCATTTTCTCATATTTCAAGTTCGGTTATGTTCTCTCTCATTTTCTCATATTTCAATTTCGATTATGTTTTCATATTTCAAGTTTGGTTATGTTAATCTCCATTCTCTCATATTTCAATTTTGGTTAAAATATCTCTTGAAAAAAGATGCGTTATTTGGGAATGATGGAAGAAAAAAAACTAAGATTTACACAAAATTCGTCGGAGTCTGAAACTCCCATTCACTTATCTAATGGTAGGTTTCATGTAAAATTTGATGAAATTACCAAAAATTACCAAATAAAAAAATTCTCTAGCAAAATGTTAAAAAATAAATATATATATTTTTAATTCGTAATTGCTAATGCTTGTGTATATATGAACTTGATAATTCAAATTTGAACCCAAAATTTTGAAGAAAAAATAAAATCCAATCTTATTTAGATAGTTTACATCAATCTTACCATGCAGCCAATATCAGCTCGGATATGCTATCACCTCCTCTCTCCCACCTTCGGAGTTTAGAAGCAAAAACTCCTCCGTACCAAAGAATTTCATTAAAATTTTTATGAAAACGAATACAAATAAATGTTTCAACAATGACCGCATAACTGCAAATTTACTTACATACCAAAAAGAGGAAAAATAAAATAAAATTGAATGATGCTTTGTAATAATATTTCCATGAATATATCAAATACTTTTCCGAATTCATCAACGCTACAAAACTTATGCAACTCACAAATCAAACTCTTAAGCAGTTAATGAGCGAAGGGCACCGTTTACGTTGCTGATCTCTTTCTCATTGTCCAAAATGCAGCATAGTATCGGTTCTGCAAGCAAAAACGAACTTCAGATGATCAAAGCAGCGAAGGTTCGAAAGATTAACTCGCGGGTTTTAAACAAGTTTCTAGCTTCTTGTTTCTTTCGGACTATGAATTTGATCTAGGAATGATAAATATTTAAACATCTTTGACCAGCAGAAGCATGTTTCTGATCAAGCTATTTCAAACCCTACTGATAAGCTCTTAACTGCATATAGGGCAATTCCCCTAAAAAGGCTACATCAAAGATACTCCGGTATCCAAAGATAACATACACAAGTTTCCCATCTAGTGATTACTGCAACGAAAGAGGAATAAACGATGGAGAACAGGAAAAATTCAATGCACATGGAAAGACTTACTTGCATCATTGACCGAGGATTTGTAGTGTAGGTTGTCTCAATGGTCTTCTCTTTCTGCAGTCCATGAGCAGGTCAGTTTGTACGTTTTAACTATAAACATCCAGAATGAAATCCGCCCTTGTAATGAAATGTGGTTACCTCAAAATGAAATCCGTAGTGCAAAGCAACCTTCTTCACATCCTCCAAACTCAATTCAATCGACATTTCCTATATACACAACAAAAACAATTTTTTAAAACTACCTGTTTCATACAGCAAGCAAGTGAAAAGCAATTTCCTTTTTGGAAACGAGGCTTACATCTTGTTGCCCGTAGACATCTGCAAAGTGATATAGTAGGGGACCCATATTTATCCAAACCTGTCATCGTAATCAATCAAAGCATTTGTAAATGTGATAAGAAGGACAAAAATTAAAGTCATCTTGAATGATTGAGGAACTCACTCCACCGTCTTTCAAAATTCTTGATATGATTTCAATGTATTCAATAATGTTGTGTGCCGTATCAATAAAGAAGCAGGTCACAACTGCATCCCAAACACCTATATGTGCCACAAATACTTCATAAGAAATACTAGCGATTATTTATACATGTTCCTGCTGCACTTTCATGCAAGTCTCAATCTTTCAAAAGTAATTTCCTCAGCCAGTAATGCAAAATAAAACATGTTAATCGACCATTCTATACTGTAAGGAAATTATGTCACCATCAGTATGACACAAGGTATAAACCATTTAAATTAACTTTGGTACTCTCAACAAAGTAAATGCATGTTTTCTTACCTACTTGGCTTGGGTCGTTATAAACCTCAACAAAGTCGCCACCGCACATAGAAAAGCCTTCAGTAATTCCTGCGCTGCTTGAAAGAAATCAACCCTTATTCAAACACAAATCAATACAAACTTTCACGGAAAGAAATTGGTAATCAAATTATTGATAAGTATGTCATTTTGTTTTCTTATAAATCAGACATCAGCATCCGTTCAACTTGAATATAATTCCATGATTCAGGGTTAAAAACACCTTGAAAGCTTTTAAAGAACAGAAAGTATGTTAGAAAATGACACTTTTGTAGCATTGCTGAAGACAAATGAACCTAAATAGCAGCATGGGTACCTAGCCGGATGAATATCTGGTATCAAAATGGGACGAATTTGGTCACTATCTGAAAGTGAATTGCAATTACTGTGGATCCAAGGATATATTGTCCACTCCTCAGCAGTTAGACAACTGATAAACCAAACAAAAGAACAAGAAAGAAAAAACAAAACAGATGAGACTTCCTTCTTCCCTGATAGAAAAATAACTTAAAAGACTATTTAAGATCGAGTGTCATGGCATCCTTACTGATTGAGAATATAACTTGAACATATCATCATGTAGTATGAAAATTCATTTCCCTGGCTTAAGAAACCTGAATAGAATTCAAGAAACAATAGCCACTGAGTATGTATACATGGGAAAGCAGATTTCCTTAACCATCGAAGCAATGCATACATACCTAGACATGATATCTCCAAAGCCAGCCGCCCGAGTCCAGCACCAGGAACTAAACAGGTAGGACTGTTCAACATATATTGTAATTAGAGTAATTTGCTCTTTTGCCCCTAAAGCTGTACCCCTTACCAATTTCCCTCCCTAAAGTATTATTAATGCCAAATGCATCCCTATCATCATATTTACTCGCATTTCATCCAATTCACATGTCAATCATTAAATATTTGTTATGAGTAGCTTTCCTTTCTTGGTTTTATTTGATACTTTTCCCTTCTTAGGATGCGACAAAATTAATGAAAAATGAGATGAAATGTGATCATTACAATGGTAAAAAAACAATACAGGGAGACATAGGAAAAAAAATAAAAATAAACCAAGAACAGAAAATAATAGTACCTTTCCTTAGACCGATCGGGAAATAGTGCATCAAGTTCTTCAAGTATGGGCTTGTAGCACTCATCACGTTCTTTCTTCCCCTGTTAAATATAATAACCGAATTAAGTAAGATTTGGATCGACAGATGAGATCAAATGAAACAGGTTTCTAAGATTTCAATGATAAATCCTTAGGTACCTCGGATGCCCAGTCTCTAACTATATTCCGTACAATACAACGAACCTGTAGGGAGGAAGTGAAAAGATACTTCAGGTAGACTAAACTTATACCATGGACTAGTTATATAACTATTTAAAGAGAAAAAAGAAATAAGATTGATCTCATAGAACCAGATTCCTTAAACAAGAGAAAATATACCTTATCAACGTCAACTAATGGAACATGCAGTTGTAACGATGGATCCAACCACATAGGTGTTGGTGAGGACACCTGAATGTAAAATCAAGAAAAATAAAATTCAAACTTCAAAACATTGGCCGGAACAAGCTAACTCAGATGACCTAGTGTAAATTACTCAAGAACTGTAGAAATTATATAATATTACAGCAGGGATTAAACAAAAACCGTACATTTCCGTTGGAATCAATGGCATGATTCTCACCACAGTTATGTATCTCTCCGTTATCTTCCACACCTGAATTGTGTCTCAGAGTGATGGACTCAGGAAGACCTTCATTGTCTACCTCCTGTGTAATCTACAGAGGTCAAATTTCTACATGAAAAAGATATAAACGAAACAAACTTCTAAGAAAAGGTAACAACGTCATCTAAGTATTGCCTGAAACCTTATTGGTAGCGACCCTTATTGGTGAACTACAAACTGCATTGCTCCCTTCGCTGCAACAGGCCTGATCTGAATTGGAGATATGCATTCTTTCACTTGCAAAAACATCATGGTTATGCAAGAATTTTTCATGATGTGGTACATCGCATACATCTATGCCCACGCTCAAATCAAGTGGGGGTTCAAATGCCTGCAATATGATATAAGTTCGGGAAGACAAAAGAAGTCAAGATACCTTAATACTAACAATACGAGTTTGAGGAATTGCTCACATAATAATGTCAGTCCTTTGAGAAGTCATTATGTGTCGCAATATCAAAAAATCCATTAGAATTCACAAAAGTATATCTTTTAGAAGGAACAAGAGATAAGAGGGAAGTTGGAACTAACCCGAAGCATGTCAAAAATAAAATATGAATTTTCGGATATACACCTGCAGGATCAACATTCAGACAATTGAATTTCTTGAGTCTCTCTTATAAAAAATTTATATTTGAACAAAAACCCCCTGGTTATTTCCAGCATTACTAACGTAAGAGGGTACATGAGAGCTAATACATGCTATTATTTTGGCATCCATAGTTTAAATTTATTAAGACACCAACTTTTTTGAAACACAATTGAAGACTAAAATTTTATGGCATATGATGTAAGTTGCAAGAAAATTCGCAGGCATTTAAGACTGGACGTAGAGTTAATAATACTCTGAGCTTTACTAGGTTCTTTCTTAATGCTACAACATCGGCACTATGCAGGCAGACACATTTTACAATCTAAAACCTTCTACACGCTAGCCATTAGTGTAATACCTAAAATTTAAAAAGCTTATAATTTTCTTTTGATGAAAATAGTTGAGGATGATTTACCGTCTTAAATTTTCAAACTTCAAAGGGTAATGGGGCAGGAGAGCCTGCAAGATTCACAAAGAGAGACATTGTTAGTATAAGAGCTCAAAAGATAGGACAATATCACGCAAAAAGTGAGTGAAGTGTCAATTTAGATTGAAGATGTAAAGGATTTTAACCTTATGGGCAGGTGGAAGCATTTTAAAAGATCTTTCGTATCTTCTCACATCTTCCTCTGCTGCCTCTGGGTAGCTGTATACCAATTAGGTTCCAAACAGCTTTATGCATCAGCATTCAGAATGAGAAACTTTTTCAATCAATAGAGAGATATTTGATATATATGTCACAGCTGGCACAAGAGGCTACAACACTAGGTTTAGTCAAAATCATACGAAACAGAACCACTCAGAAAAAAAAAAAAAAAGCTCTCATTACAATGGTCTAAAATTTGAGTGGTATTTCTATTGCAGCCAAAAAAATGGAAGCTTTTCGTCTTAAACATAACAACAATAGCGAAAGCATCAAGGTTTTGAATTCATGTAAGAAAATAAGTAATTGGAAATCACTGAATTCCAAATATAATGTACATGAATAGGGAATATTATTCAAGCTATAGAGATATTTGGCATCTATGGAACAGCTGGCACCACATGATCAAAATCATACAAACCAAAACAATAAACTAGACAAAAAACAAAACAGAAATTTGAGTTGAATTTGTGCAATCATTAAAATGGACAAAATTTTCAAATTTGATTCTATTGCAACCATAAAAATGGAAGCTTTTGAAGTTAAAATTGACAACAATAACCAAAGCATCAAGCTTTCGGATTCATATATGAAACTAAATAATTGGAAATCATTGAATTATAATTAGATTTTACAAAATTGAGTGAAATGGACAGAGAGAGAAAGAGGTACTTGAGGTAGGCGCTGATGATGCGTCTAAGCGATTTGATCTCTAAAACTTCTTCGAGCTTCCTCCGACGGCGGCGCTCGTCGTCTTCGTCCTCTGCTGGATGCATTTCGCTCTGTTCGTGTTTGACAGACATAGATAGTGAGAGAACACACAAGCAGACACTATGGTGAGTGTTTGTTTGTTAATAGCTTCCGGTGATGACTGAGAGTCTGAAACTGATGAGGATACTGAACTCGACGCCTCGTCGTAGTCAATGACGATGATGACTCACACATTACTATATGCAAGTGGGCCAGAAAAATAAATAAAGGGCTGAAAAATAGTTGGGTTTTTGGATTTTTGGGCTTTCATATTCAGATCTAATTCATCAAACCCGGTTTCTTTTTCTCCTCTAAATACAAGCCACTCAAGTCCATTGGAGAATCTATAAGAAGTGAATGCAATTTTTTTTTTAAGCTTCTCACATAAAATGAACCATTTTTTATCTTGGAAGTTACTTTGTCACAACTTATGTTATAAATATTGTCATACCCAACTTCAATTTCGTCATTTCGTAAACTTCATCTAATTAAAAATAATGTTTTGACCTAATGGTATTCTTTTCTAAGCGTTATGTAGAAAGTTTTGAGTTCGAACTCGTGGACAAGATCAATACCCATTGTATATATTAATGGCCTATTATATTGCCACCTAGGCTTCAAATAAGCATTTTTAACGTTAGGGATGAAGTTGACGAAATTAAGGTATTAAGAGTGAGTTTCGGGTGCATTTCATGTAATATTTTATTTTTACTACACCATTTGAGACAGTAGTTTATATACGAAAAGTACTGACATATGAGATGTATAATTCGCTTTTAAGTGTAGAAGTGAAAGTTTTTAATCACTTATCTATAAATCTCTTGCATTTCACTTCACTATATGGAAGGTCAATGATTAAAATTTCTCGGATCAAGTTTCACTATATGGAAGGTCAATGATTAAAATTTCTCGGATCAAGTTTATCTATATAATGGTCAGTAAAATTATGCAATCTCGTGACTTTGTGAATATGGATATATTATGCGTTCATAACATCTCATTTAAGCAAAAAAAAAAAAAAAACATTGTTTTAGCAAAATTTCATAAACCGTATATATCCAAGGAATTGATCTGTGGTTAATTTAAACTCAATGACTATGAGTTCTTTGGAAAGATACATGAATTCATATCTATTTTAATTAACTTAATTGCATCTAAAATTGATATAATAATAATAATAATAATAATAATAATAATAATAATAATAATAATAATAATAATAATAATAATAATAATAATAATAATAATAATAATAATAAAGCTATTGGTTGTTGTTGTTGTTGTTGTAGTTGTATGGAGAAGCTGCTTGATTTCTTTTCATTTTCTTTTGGAGAAATCTTTGAAGAGAGTTTTTAATGGAGATATCTGGAGGCCCAAATATTTGAGATTGCGATAATGCAAGCAATGCTGCATTGGACAGCCTTGAAGTCCCCCTACTTCCTTGCATTTCTCTTGACGCCAACAAAATCATGGCCCTAGCCTACATCAAATCAAACTAGATATGTTTCTCTCCAAATTTACCAAAAATAGAAAAGGTTATGTGTGATGGGTTTGAGCCTAGGCTACTAATAGACTCCAACACTTAGTAAACGAGCAGATTTATATACTAGGGTTTAATCGTCGAATAATATGTACAACAACCTAATTTCTCAACCCACAAAAAAATAAAAAAGGAACGGAACCACCAATAGAGTGCCCCGCATCCCCTAAAACACTCACACCGGTCAAAATAATAATAGATGAGATATCAAATTTAGTGATATCTCTTAGACTTATTTACTACCAATTCATGATAATCTAGTAAATATGTTATTGCATAAACATATATAAAGCACATACCTGAAGCTCAATCATGTCGCAAACGAAAACTTGTCCATTGCAAAATATGGTAACATGCTGCCGGTCCATAGTCGGCTCACCACTAAGAAGATAAAGGAAGAAGAGATATAGCTATTGAAATCTCTTTCAGGTTCCTAAAATTTATCAACTAGAAAAAGGAAAAAAAAAATCAAGAACACAAGGAAAATATTTGAAAGAGAGAGAACCATTGCTTTTGTTAGGACAGTTAGGTAGTTAGGTAATTTTGTTATAGAGGTTAATCTCCAGCTGTTAGTGAGCTGTGAAGTAGAGCCAGGTGTCACAAGCTCATTTGATATATTTGTTCTCTGTTTTCAGTCCACATAGGGTATATATATTCAACTCCTCAGATTGTAAACTGAATGACGTTTTGTTTTCTGCTCAATACAACAGTTTCCCTTTCTTCTCCATTTTTCTCCTCTGATTTTCAGCATCCTGATCTAGGTTTTGATGGTATCAGAGCTCCGGTTCGGTCCGGTCCTCAATCTAATCTTGAAGGAGTTCTCTGCGCAGGAGTCGTGATCTTTCGTGATGACTGTCAATTCCGAGCTTGTCCGTCTTTCTTGAGCTCGTCGCCACCATAGCTAAGTTCTCCTCAACAAAAATTTGTGTTCTTCCCTCTGTTCTCTGTATCTTGTCATTCGAATTTTTTTTTTTTTCTTTTCTTCTTCTGATTGATCAAACAGAACCTTATGCTTGAATTCCAGTAGTAATCTTGATCTTGCTAAATTGTTCGGTCATCTGTTGGAATATAGTGTTGTTTGTGCGAGTTATGGTTAATTGAGTGGAGTGTGATCAGTGTTTTCTTTCAGTTCAAGTAGTAGTACGAAATCCGAAGTCGGTGTAGTAAAATTTAGGTTTGTGAAAAAAATCGATTAGAGTGAAGGAAGTGTACACGGTTCAAGAATGTCTAGTTCTCAGTCTCAAGTTTTTGGATCTAGTTCTCAGAATGCCCCTATTTTCCTTCCAAATATCATGCTTGATGAGTCCAATTACTCTACCTGGCTTTTTCGAATGGAATCCTTTTTGGGAGGCTTACATCTGCTTAGCTTTGTTGATGGTACCGCTAAATGCCCTCCAGAGTATATACTAGCAGAAGATGGTGTCACCAAGGTCTTAAATGATGCTTTTGTAAAATGGAAGGGTCAAGATCAGAATATTATCAATATGATAGGACAAACCCTGAGTCCTAGAGCCATGTCGTGTGCTGTGGGAAGCTTGTCTGCTGCAGCCATGTGGTCAGGATTGAAGTCAAAGTTTGCTGATTCCAATAAGCAAAACATTCTTCAACTCAAGACCAACCTGCAAAGAATTAAGAAAGGAAATGATTCTATTGAAATCTATTTGGAAAAAATCAAAAATGCAAGGGATGCTCTTGCAACAGTGGGAGTACTCTTAGATGATGATGATGTTGTAGTCACTGTTCTTGAAGGTCTTCCACCAGAATTTACTGCTATCAAAACTATCATTAGAACTCAAGCCACCTGTTCTATGATTAACCTCAAAACCTTGCTCAAGGCAGCAGAATATGACCTGGAGCAGGCCTCTCAGTTTACTACCATGCATAATTTGACTGCTATGGTTGCCAATACTTCACTGACATCTCAGGCTGGTTCTGGTGCCTCAAGTATTTTCAATGTGCCTTCTGGTTCATCAGCTCCTACTTTGGGAATTTCCACCTCCCAATCTACTGGGTCTGCTTATCAGTTCCCTCAGCACATGCAGTCTATGTCTGCAACACCCTTGTCCTCCCAATCGCAGTTTACTCACATGCCTCCATACCCTATGAATTTCCCTGGCTATACAGGTGATGGTTTTGGAGGTCAAATTCTTCCAACCTATTTTGATGGTAGAATAAACCACAGTCTACCAGCTTTCTTTGCTACTGGAAGAGGTGGAGGAGGTCAGTTTGAGGGTAGAGAAAACAGTGTAGGAGGAAGAGGAGGTTCTGGTTTTGGTCAAAATTCTAATGCCTGTCAGTTGTGCAATAAGCTGGGGCATTGTGCCAAGACCTGTAATAAACTACAAGTCTTTGATGTCACTGGTAGAGGTACAGGAACAGGTAGGGGCAATGGTGGTGTTGAATGTCAGTACTGTGGCAGGAAATATCACACAGCTGACAGATGTTATCATCTGATTGGTTTTCCTAATTCACGTGGTGGTGCCTCTACTCCACGAAGTCAGTTTGGGTTCTTCACAAACAGACCTGTGTTCAGTCCCACAAATCCTCCTAGTTTTCATAATGTAAACAACACTAATGGCACTCAGTTTGGTGCTCAAGTTGGTTCTTCTGGTACTATGTTTGGACCTTCTGATCTGACTGGGATGCCTGCTGCAAATCACAATCCTCCTGCACTAAGCAATACTACAACAGATGGTAGCTGTAACGACCCGTCCCGAATTCCGGGATTAGTTTAGTGACTAATCTTGATTAGCGAGGTTGAACGGTGGTTAGTAGGGCGGAATCGGACAAATTGTGCAAAATGACCATTTTGCCCCTGGTCGTGGGCAAAATGTTGACTTTTTGTTCGGGCGGTCAAATGGACTTTGACCGATGACCGTGACGTAGTTCGGGACGTCACGAGTTCATAGACAGGTGGCACGTTCGATTCCGACATTCGTAGAGAAAGTTATGGTGTTCGGAAGTTGAGGGGTATTTTGGTAATTTGGCTTATTAGGGGCCAAATGTTGACTTTTTGATCGGGAGGTCCGATGGACGAGGGCCAAGGACCGTTACGTAGGTATCGTCGATACGAATCCAACGACAGGCGGCATGCCGAAATCGGAGATCCGACGACGACGTTATGGTCAAGGACGTAAAACACGGTTAACCGAGACTCGGAATAAAATAATATTTAAATAGGTGAACAGTAACTGACGAATCTGGACCCTTGGATGTAGGCCACGTGTCACTCATCCCCACCTTCCCTAAAATCTGGATCCTTGTTGGCCATTGGATTATTTAATCCATTTTCTCCCCTTAAATCCTCACCATCCATTCAAACCTCAGATTAAATCTGGGCCTTTGATCTCATCTCTCCCTTTCCTTTAATTCTGATCACACTCATCTCTCTCTCACTCTGTTTTCCTCCCACCCGAAACACATGCACACACAACCCCTTCTGTTTTTGGAACCGTGAGAGAACACAGGGAGGCTGAGAGGAGTTTGTGTCGCACGTGGCGGCGTGACCGCCGTGGGTGGCGGTGGTGACCGGAAAACAGAGCCGTGCACATGCACACCCGCACACGGCTCCCCCTTACGCATCCCCACCACATCTGTAACCATGAGGCTGTGCGGAGGATTTTGAATCGACTACGGTGAGGCTTGAGAGACGACGGGAGGCGACGGAGACGGCAGGAACGACGGCGGCAAAACAAAACAGAGAGGTCCGAAAACTCAGAAATTGGAAAATCAGTGTGGACTGGTTTTGATCGTGTTTGAGGGGTGAAAGGAGTTCCTGGAGTCGAACTGGGCATGCTGGTGACCACGGCGGTAGCCACGACGGCGAGGTAAGCCTCGAACCCGTGAGTTTGTTTTCGGGTACAAAAATGGTAGGATGGGTTTTAACGTGTTTCGATCGATCTGGTGATTAGGATGATGATCTAGAAGGTGAGACGAGCTTCTGGGGATCGTTTTCGAAAGGAATGGTGGCCGGGATCGTGCAGGCACGACGGTTGCAGGTGGCCGGTCTGCACACCTCCACGAACAGGTAGTCAAACGTATTGGTTTCTCAGTTTTTAAGGCATGGATCAACTGGAATTGATGAGACGATCTTGTAGGAACAAACGGAATTGAAAATGGTCGAGTAATGGCTGAGAACCAGTCGGGTTGGGTCGCGGGTCACGGTGACCCGTTTATCAGACAACCGGGTCAGAATGGTGACACTGTTCACGGCGCGTGAGTTTCACGCGCAGCCACTCACGGCGGCGCGTGACGGCGCGTGGGCACGGATCTCGAGGTGAGGTCAACATGATTTCTGTCCCATTTAATGTAACGGACATTTTGGAATTGGTTTCGTGTCGATCGGACACCGTCTCGATAGTGTTCGGGATGTCCGAAGGTTTTTAATTAAGTTTAAAAATAAGTAAAAATTCGGAAAAATTACGGGACTTTGATAGGATGTTAATGATGAGGTTAGTAACCCTCTAATGTGATTTGGACAGGATTGGGAGTCCCGGTGTTAGTGGTGTGGCCCGGGAGGGCCGGTGGCACGCGTATCGAGGCACACGGTTAAAACGGTCTGTGAGTGGACTTTGGTTTTATAAATCCTATGCATGCTTAAATGTGTTATATGGTTTATATACATGATTTCTATGATGGTATTTGTGAGCATTGATTTTGGATATGTTGCACGTATTTCGAGGTGTTTTCCGTATTTCACGTATATCGGGATTAACGGTTTATTTGTGGTTTTGTGTGCTTGTGGTTAAGTAAATAATATGATGAAATGGTTTTGAAATTGGAAATATGAACTCGGGCTTGAGGCCCACTTGTTTTGGAAATTTCGGACTTGGAGTCCATTTGAGAATCGGGCCGGGGGCCCAGTTGGTTAATGAAATCGGGCCAGGGGCCCAGTTGGTATGAAATCGGGCTGAGACCCATTTGAGTTATGTTATCGGGCCAGGGGCCCAGTTGATTTACGAATTCGGGCCGTGGGCCCAGTGGGTTTATAAGTCGGGCTGCGGGCCCAGTTGGTTTACAAATCGGGCCGTGGGCCCAGTGGTTTATAAAATCGGGCATGAGGCCCAGTTGGATAATAAATGTGATTTTGGGTCAGGGACCCTATATTTTATAATGGTGATTTTGGGTCAAGGACCCTAAATGGAATTATGTGGTTTTATGGAAATTTCGGGCAGGGCCCAATGGTAATAATGTGATAAAAGGATTTAATAAAACTGTTTTCCATATACCATCTGGATACAAGGATATATGATGGTCTCCTCCAGATGTCTGGGACACTGGGGAAGTCACGGTGCATTGCCTGCGAGGGGTCATTATACGGAGCAGCCGGACCGTATGATGACTCAGGAGCAGGATTGCTATGATTGACGTCAGGGACGTCAGACATCAGGGATGTCAGATATATGGACCCGGAGAGACCCCGGGCAGCACGCGTAGCTTATGAAACCGTGAGATATGACGTCAGGGACGTCTAGCGTCTGGGACGCTAAGCATCTGGGATGCAGGTGATGGTAATGGTAAAATATGGATTAATGAATAAAATGGCTTATTGGTTGGATATGTGTTATGTGGTAAAAATGGATTATTGGTTGTGAAATGGTATGTCGGGTCAGGGACCCTAAATGGTTTCGGATTTTAAATTGATGTTCAATTATGGTCGTGGGTGGTGACCCACATGGTTTTAATATGTGGTGGTGGTATTCCACGGTTTTGGGCTGAGTTCCCACACTTGGTTTTTGGTTAACGGTTTTTGGGCTAAGGCCCTAATGGCTCGGTTGAGCAAACGTTTTGGTTACTGGTTTTTGGTGGCATGCATACGTTTTTATTGGAGGGCATAAATGTCTTATAAATGTATTTGGTAAACTTATTGGTTTTTGTCCACTCACAGCTTTTGGTTTTAATGCCCTTCAGGTTGATTACGGATGCGATTGCAGCAGGGACTGGGACATTGCACACCTCCTCCATCGATCCTTGCGCACTCTGGATGCCCTGTTTGGGCAGTGGCTCGTGGTTATCCCTTGTCTGACACCCCTTGTTGGACGGGAGCAGGGCACATTCCACGGTAATCCCGGGGGGATTGGGATGGGTCCTGTCAACTTGGTATCAGAGCATGGTTGCTCTATTTGTGCGCGCAGGTCGAGGGTGTGATGTCTCATTGGGCTGCAATTCGTTATCAACCTGATAGATAGTTTTTGGGTTTGGATAGTGGATGGAGTGCAATTGGCCCGATACGCCGTGCGTTAATGTGATTCGACCCAAGTGGGGTTGATTGTGGTGAACTGGTATAGTGGGACCGTCGGTTCGGTCATGTGATATTGGATTGTTGTGCTGCTAGGTGCAGCCAGGTTCGGGGAACCTCACGTGAGTAATGGTCTAAAATGTGAACCCTTGTGGTGGTTTCTAGTGTGAGGGATGTTGGTTCATCGGAGTTGGCCGATGACCTAGTGGTGGAACCCACGTTGATGGGATGGTAGGATTGGATTTGATGTCTATTCGATGTCTAGACCGCGGGGTCGGTCAGGTTGTGAATTTTATATTACGGAGAGCTGTTTGGTTCGGTTGAACCATAGGGTGTGATTGTGGAACCCTAGTATTAAAAAGGTAAACCTTAATTGTGGTTAGCGGGTGAGAACTTGTGCTGCGAGGAGTGGCTGAGGTCATGGATGACCATGTGGATGGCTCTGGTGAGTTTAGGCAGAACTATGGGATTCGATGTACGGATACGGTTCTGAAATAAATTATGGAATCCCGTGTTGGATCGGGTATTGGTGTGATGTGTGGATGCGGATCTCGATAGCAATGACAGTTAGTCGGAAGTCATATGGAGATGACTGGCTATCGAGGGTAATTGGTATGGTTCTGATACTTGGGGATCAGGGGACGTTCGGGGAACGTTCATTTTCCTGATAGGGATTGTCAGAATAGTGGTACCCATAGTCATGAGGTACGGGATCGTCGTTCCGTATGAACGGAGATCCAGGGTTGTCGTATTTGCACACGGTGTGCAGTATGGATGTTTGCGGGGTTGGTACTTTTGTGCTGATGCTAGTATGGATGCATGTGTGCTGATACTAGTGTTGTTGATAGAGTGTTGGTGCTGGTACTAGTGCTGGTGCTAGTGTCAGTAATGGTGTTGACGATGAGCCACAAATTGGGGTGTGACTCCGTCATGATGAACATATGTTCGGTCTTTGAGATTCGGTAGTGGTTGAGGGATGGACTGGATGGGATCCAGTTAAGATTGTGCTGTGTTGGGATAAGTTCCAATAGTGGTAAGATAACCAGTAAGGAGTGGATTAAAAAGGGTGTAATTGAGACTTGAGTAATCTTGGGATGACGTCCCCTATGTCATGTTGATTAGTGGATTTGGGGGAGTTGTTGGCAACTCCAAAATTTGTGCGTTTTTATGTTTTTAAATATCCCTAAAAGGTACATGGAAATGATTAAAACTGGAAAAGACGAGGAAAACCATTAGTGGTATAAAGGTAGGAATTTGTAATTGAGAACTTGGAAAACCGAGTGTTGAACCTGTAAAGGTCGGGATGTGCGAACGGGACAATAACGGATCGATTGTGGACACGTTGTCCAAGTGAGTTGAGGAGGTAGGAAGTCTAGTGGTTAGACTTGACGTCTTGTTGGGAGCATGTCTGTTTCCAACGTGGTTGGAACCTTGAATTCGAGAAGCGTTGTGATTGGGGAACGAGAGTGGTGTTCGTTCTTGGTGATTGGTATTCCGAAGTCATTGGGGTTGACTTCTTGCTTTCTGCCCTGGCAGACGTTGAGTGTAGTTACCAGTACGTTGAGCGTGTATTGGTTGGTGAGCCCGTGTGTGTTGTGAGGTCCTTAGGAGGAACTACGTGTTCGAAATTAGGTAAACGAGATGTTTCATTTTCTGCTTGGTGGCAGACGATGTTGGGGTACATGGCGTGGTGAGTGCATCGAGTTTTGGTTGCATCCACGTAGGATGAGTTTTGACGTCATCATTTTGGATCATCCTTGGTTTTTCCTAGGTGGAATGACAAGGATTGATACAAGGTAATCCGTGAGAATCCGCAGTCTCGACGTGTCTCGTCGTTGACTGATCTGTCTAGTTGTCGGAGTCGGTTGTCAATCGTTGTGGCGATCTAGGATTTTGACGTTATTGTCAGGGACACAGTGTCTATCTGGGTCGTGATCTTGATGATTCAGATAGGGGGAGAGTATATCACTCTTACCTTGGTACGTGAGTCGTAAATGACGAGATTGAACTTCTTTTCGAAGGGCCCGTAGGGTATTCTACTCGGGTGAGTAGGTTTTCAAGGTAGTTGAATTTTGTCAACCTTAGACGTGTGGAGGTTGGATTGGCTTCCCTATGAAGTCAATCAAGTGTATTGAATGGGTAACCGATAGGTTTGGTTTTGGTGTGTCTTGGTAAATGTGAACGAGATTTCGGGATTTGGAATCGAATATCTGGGTGACGATTCAGGATTCGATTTTGGAACTTGAAAGTATATTTCCGGATTTGGGTACGGAATGGTTATTCCAAATGCTAGCTTACGGAATAATGATTTCGGATTCGGATTTGGAAATGAGTTCAACTGTGATGTCTGGGTTTGGATCCGGGATTTCTTACGAAATTGCGGATTTGGATTCGGAATTGGAACTAGATGTTGGGTGGAGTTTCGTTTTGTCTCATGCTGGATTGGGCAAACGTACTCCATTGTTGGAACGCGTTCGGCTATAACCTAGGTGGTTGTAGTCTGGTTATTAGGTAGATGTGTGTACTTCGTACATGGTTCGAGGTACAATACCTTGTAGACTTGTGATGTCTAGCTACGGTACACGGGATATACCCGAGGTGTGTTGGTGAACGTGTTGGTAGTCGGATTGGTTCCGATACCATGGGATTGGTTGTGGATCGGACATTATTATGCAATGGGTCATGGTAATTCCGATGTGTTTAATTACACACAGGTCGTGTGAAATGTCGGTAAGGGTATTGGTGAGTCGAGTACGTTGGTGGCATGTGTAGCCACGAGTGAGTCTAGTGTCAGTTTTCGACTGACAACAACTGTGTGGTGACAGTTCGTCAGGATGTGTCAACATAGATTGTTGAGTGGGGTCAGCTGACTCCTAGTGGGAGTGGGAAAGGAACCGTCGAGTTGTTGCGTCAGCGAGAGGGTGGATTTGACAAGTGGTGTCAAATTCGAAACAAGTAGTTTCAGTCATTCGACGGGGTCGAATGTAGTCGTTGCGTTTTGAGTATTAGTGGTACGTAGAGTGCAGACAAGTTTTGCCTGGTTAGTTGGTGTGCGGGTGTACACGTGTTGCGTGGTCGATTCCACTTTCCACGGGGTGTTCGTGGAATCAGGGTAATCGAGTTTCGAGAGCGAAACCTTTTAAGGAGGGAAGTACGTTGAGTTTAGATCGGTTGGAATTTCGAGGACGAAATTTATTAAGGAGGGAAGATTGTAACGACCCGTCCCGAATTCCGGGATTAGTTTAGTGACTAATCTTGATTAGCGAGGTTGAACGGTGGTTAGTAGGGCGGAATCGGACAAATTGTGCAAAATGACCATTTTGCCCCTGGTCGTGGGCAAAATGTTGACTTTTTGTTCGGGCGGTCAAATGGACTTTGACCGATGACCGTGACGTAGTTCGGGACGTCACGAGTTCATAGACAGGTGGCACGTTCGATTCCGACATTCGTAGAGAAAGTTATGGTGTTCGGAAGTTGAGGGGTATTTTGGTAATTTGGCTTATTAGGGGCCAAATGTTGACTTTTTGATCGGGAGGTCCGATGGACGAGGGCCAAGGACCGTTACGTAGGTATCGTCGATACGAATCCAACGACAGGCGGCATGCCGAAATCGGAGATCCGACGACGACGTTATGGTCAAGGACGTAAAACACGGTTAACCGAGACTCGGAATAAAATAATATTTAAATAGGTGAACAGTAACTGACGAATCTGGACCCTTGGATGTAGGCCACGTGTCACTCATCCCCACCTTCCCTAAAATCTGGATCCTTGTTGGCCATTGGATTATTTAATCCATTTTCTCCCCTTAAATCCTCACCATCCATTCAAACCTCAGATTAAATCTGGGCCTTTGATCTCATCTCTCCCTTTCCTTTAATTCTGATCACACTCATCTCTCTCTCACTCTGTTTTCCTCCCACCCGAAACACATGCACACACAACCCCTTCTGTTTTTGGAACCGTGAGAGAACACAGGGAGGCTGAGAGGAGTTTGTGTCGCACGTGGCGGCGTGACCGCCGTGGGTGGCGGTGGTGACCGGAAAACAGAGCCGTGCACATGCACACCCGCACACGGCTCCCCCTTACGCATCCCCACCACATCTGTAACCATGAGGCTGTGCGGAGGATTTTGAATCGACTACGGTGAGGCTTGAGAGACGACGGGAGGCGACGGAGACGGCAGGAACGACGGCGACAAAACAAAACAGAGAGGTCCGAAAACTCAGAAATTGGAAAATCAGTGTGGACTGGTTTTGATCGTGTTTGAGGGGTGAAAGGAGTTCCTGGAGTCGAACTGGGCATGCTGGTGACCACGGCGGTAGCCACGGCGGCGAGGTAAGCCTCGAACCCGTGAGTTTGTTTTCGGGTACAAAAATGGTAGGATGGGTTTTAACGTGTTTCGATCGATCTGGTGATTAGGATGATGATCTAGAAGGTGAGACGAGCTTCTAGGGATCGTTTTCGAAAGGAATGGTGGCCGGGATCGTGCAGGCACGACGGTTGCAGGTGGCCGGTCTGCACACCTCCACGAACAGGTAGTCAAACGTATTGGTTTCTCAGTTTTTAAGGCATGGATCAACTGGAATTGATGAGACGATCTTGTAGGAACAAACGGAATTGAAAATGGTCGAGTAATGGCTGAGAACCAGTCGGGTTGGGTCGCGGGTCACGGTGACCCGTTTATCAGACAACCGGGTCAGAATGGTGACACTGTTCACGGCGCGTGAGTTTCACGCGCAGCCACTCACGGCGGCGCGTGACGGCGCGTGGGCACAGATCTCGAGGTGAGGTCAACATGATTTCTGTCCCATTTAATGTAACGGACATTTTGGAATTGGTTTCGTGTCGATCGGACACCGTCTCGATAGTGTTCGGGATGTCCGAAGGTTTTTAATTAAGTTTAAAAATAAGTAAAAATTCGGGAAAATTACGGGACTTTGATAGGATGTTAATGATGAGGTTAGTAACCCTCTAATGTGATTTGGACAGGATTGGGAGTCCCGGTGTTAGTGGTGTGGCCCGGGAGGGCCGGTGGCACGCGTATCGAGGCACACGGTTAAAACGGTCTGTGAGTGGACTTTGGTTTTATAAATCCTATGCATGCTTAAATGTGTTATATGGTTTATATACATGATTTCTATGATGGTATTTGTGAGCATTGATTTTGGATATGTTGCACGTATTTCGAGGTGTTTTCCGTATTTCACGTATATCGGGATTAACGGTTTATTTGTGGTTTTGTGTGCTTGTGGTTAAGTAAATAATATGATGAAATGGTTTTGAAATTGGAAATATGAACTCGGGCTTGAGGCCCACTTGTTTTGGAAATTTCGGACTTGGAGTCCATTTGAGAATCGGGCCGGGGGCCCAGTTGGTTAATGAAATCGGGCCAGGGGCCCAGTTGGTATGAAATCGGGCTGAGACCCATTTGAGTTATGTTATCGGGCCAGGGGCCCAGTTGATTTACGAATTCGGGCCGTGGGCCCAGTGGGTTTATAAGTCGGGCTGCGGGCCCAGTTGGTTTACAAATCGGGCCGTGGGCCCAGTGGTTTATAAAATCGGGCATGAGGCCCAGTTGGATAATAAATGTGATTTTGGGTCAGGGACCCTATATTTTATAATGGTGATTTTGGGTCAAGGACCCTAAATGGAATTATGTGGTTTTATGGAAATTTCGGGCAGGGCCCAATGGTAATAATGTGATAAAAGGATTTAATAAAACTGTTTTCCATATACCATCTGGATACAAGGATATATGATGGTCTCCTCCAGATGTCTGGGACACTGGGGAAGTCACGGTGCATTGCCTGCGAGGGGTCATTATACGGAGCAGCCGGACCGTATGATGACTCAGGAGCAGGATTGCTATGATTGACGTCAGGGACGTCAGACATCAGGGATGTCAGATATATGGACCCGGAGAGACCCCGGGCAGCACGCGTAGCTTATGAAACCGTGAGATATGACGTCAGGGACGTCTAGCGTCTGGGACGCTAAGCATCTGGGATGCAGGTGATGGTAATGGTAAAATATGGATTAATGAATAAAATGGCTTATTGGTTGGATATGTGTTATGTGGTAAAAATGGATTATTGGTTGTGAAATGGTATGTCGGGTCAGGGACCCTAAATGGTTTCGGATTTTAAATTGATGTTCAATTATGGTCGTGGGTGGTGACCCACATGGTTTTAATATGTGGTGGTGGTATTCCACGGTTTTGGGCTGAGTTCCCACACTTGGTTTTTGGTTAACGGTTTTTGGGCTAAGGCCCTAATGGCTCGGTTGAGCAAACGTTTTGGTTACTGGTTTTTGGTGGCATGCATACGTTTTTATTGGAGGGCATAAATGTCTTATAAATGTATTTGGTAAACTTATTGGTTTTTGTCCACTCACAGCTTTTGGTTTTAATGCCCTTCAGGTTGATTACGGATGCGATTGCAGCAGGGACTGGGACATTGCACACCTCCTCCATCGATCCTTGCGCACTCTGGATGCCCTGTTTGGGCAGTGGCTCGTGGTTATCCCTTGTCTGACACCCCTTGTTGGACGGGAGCAGGGCACATTCCACGGTAATCCCGGGGGGATTGGGATGGGTCCTGTCAGTAGCAGTGTTTCCTTTGCTGGTAACAATGCAATGGTGGCCTCTGGCAATCTCAGTTCCTCTGGAAGCCCAACAATGCCCTATTGGATTGCAGATTCTGGGGCTTCCAATCACATGACCAGTGACATCCAGTTGCTTCAGAATGTCACTTCCTATCCTACTACTGATACTGTGACTGTTGGGAATGGTGAGAATTTGTCTATTACACACAGTGGTAACTCTTCTTTGGGAGTATTAGCTCTGTCTAATGTTCTGTTAATTCCTAAACTCAAAGCAAATCTGCTATCTGTCCATCAGCTCTGTAAACACAACGCCTGCAGGGTTATCCTTGATGAGTTTGAGTGCATTGTGCAGGACAAACTGCAGGGCAAGGTTCTGTTCAGGGGGTTGAGTTGAGGAGGGTTGTATCCACTTCCATGTCTTCAACACAATCCTTCACAACAGGTTCAGTTCCAGTTGCAGCATTCTGCTTTTCTTGGGAAACAAGTTCAGCATGAGCTTTGGCATAAACGGTTGGGACATCCTTCCAATGATATTACTAGGTCTATGTTGCAGAAAGCCTGTCTCTTAGACAAGAATAAGTCCTGTACACCTTCCCCTTTGTGTCAAGCCTGTATCAAAGGTAAGTTCACCAAGCTTCCTTTTCCAGTGTCTACATCTAGAGCCACTGAGCCTTTTGCTTTAGTACACTCTGATGTTTGGGGTCCTGCACCTCAAGCTTCTATAGAGGGTTTCAGGTATTTTGTACTTTTTATTGATGATTGTACAAGGTATACATGGATGTTCCCCATGATCAATAAAAGTGAAGTGTTTAGTCATTTCAAGAATTTCTTTGCCTATGTGTTAAATCAATTCCATGTCTCTATTAAGTGCTTAAGATCAGATGGTGGTGGAGAGTTCATGAGCTTAGCTTTCAAGAATTTCCTAAATGAGAAGGGAGTTCTTCATCACATTTCTTGTCCCTATACCCCTCAGCAAAATGGGATTTCAGAAAGGAAGAACAGGCATATCAGAGAAACAGCAGTCACCATGATCAAGCAAGCCTCCTTACCAGATATGTTTTGGTATCATGCCTGTGCATTAGCTATTTTTCTGATCAACAGGATGCCTACTGACACGCTGAAGATGCAATCTCCTTATGAGAAACTGTATAAGGTACTTCCTGGTTTAGATGCTATCAAGGTGTTTGGTTGTGCTTGTTATCCACTTCTAACACAATCCTTTTCTCACAAGTTGATGGCCAAGTCCGATCAATGTGTTTTTGTTGGGTTTGCTCTAGGGTACAAAGGGTTTATCTGCTATCATTCACAATCAGGAAGACTGATTATTTCTAGACATGTGATCTTTGATGAGAACTGTTTCCCATTTGCTATTCCATCCTCAAAAACATCTTCTCAACACCTCAGTTCTGTGGTTCAATCTCAGCCTTCAGGCTTCGCTCTTTTTCCCTCCCCTTCAGTGCTATCAGCACCTATACATGTGTCTTCTGAAAACATTGCAACAGCACATGCTGAGATCTCTTCTGATCCTATTGATGCACCCATTATTGGGATCACTCAAACTTCTTCTCCTACCACAGTAATGCCTAGCTTATCTTCCTCTCATCCTTCCTCTGAAGTTTCTGCACCCGTGGCTGCTGAGTTTCCTTCTACTCCTGCTACCACCACTTCAGCTGTTTCAGGTCATACTCCCATTCCTTCTTCTGTCCCTGATCCTGGAGTCCCTTCTTCTGCTGATCATCAGGTAATTGATCCCTCTCTCGGTGAGCCCTTGTCTCATTCTCTGAATAGTCTTCCTGGACCAAACTTGGTAGTTGATCTAAGTGCTTTCTCTCCCACAAATCACACTGCCATTCACTTTGGGGAATCTACAGGTGCTATTTCTGTTAACACTGCCCCAGGAGAGGGTCTCTCTGTTACTATTGATGCTCCAGGTACCAAGAATCACTTTAACCCTATTTCTGAGTCTAACATCCTGCATCCAGTAGCAGGTCTATCTACTACAGACTCCAACACTCATGCAATGCTTACCAGAGCTAAAAGAGGTATCTTCAAACCTAAGTGTCTGCTTGCAGTGCACTCTCATCCTTCCATTGATCCTGCTCTCACAGAACCTCATTCCTACAAGGAGGCTCTTCAATGTCCTGAATGGAATGCAGCAATGCAGTGTGAAATGCAGGCCTTAATCTCACAGAAAACAGGGACACTGGTACCTCTCCCTCCCAACAAGAATATTGTCAGTTGTAAGTGGATTTTTAAACTCAAGAAACATGCAGATGGCACAATTGCTAGGCACAAAGCCCGTTTGGTGGCTAGGGGTTTCAGTCAAGCTCAAGGAATCGATTATGATGAGACTTTCTCCCCCGTTGTCCGGCATACTACTGTTAGATTGGTCTTGGGACTTGCTGCTCATTTTGGGTGGAAACTGCACCAGTTGGATGTAAAAAATGCCTTCCTGAATGGCTACTTACATGAGGAAGTTTATATGACTCAACCTGGTGGGTTCACTGATCCGGATCATCCTACTCATGTCTGCAAACTTGCCAAGTCACTCTATGGTTTGAAACAGGCCCCTAGGGCCTGGAATGAACGGTTTACCAGTTTTCTTCCTACTTTAGGCTTTCATACTTCATATGCTGACCCTAGTCTATTCATCAAGACAGTGGCTGGTTCCTTGGTTTACTTGCTGTTATATGTTGATGACATCATAATTACTGGGACAAATCAGTGCCAAATTGAAGAGGTGAAGTCTGCTCTTCAGCAGGAATTTGAAATGACAGATCTAGGTCCTCTTCATTACTTCTTAGGTCTGGAGATCAAG
Organism: Prinsepia uniflora; assembly: GCA_032719365.1. Lineage (NCBI taxonomy): Eukaryota > Viridiplantae > Streptophyta > Magnoliopsida > Rosales > Rosaceae > Prinsepia > Prinsepia uniflora. The sequence continues at coordinate 1,005,590 of CM064864.1, read as the reverse complement.
TACATGCCCAATGGAGATCTGTTCTTGTCTCAGTCCAAATATGCAACGGATGTGGTGGACAGAGCTGGCATGGCAGGTTGCAATATTCAGGTTACCCCAAGTCAGGTAGGTGTGAAGTTACTTAAGGACACAGGTCAGAGGCTGAATGATGAAGAGGTGTCCTATTTTCGAAGTCTGGTGGGTTGTTTGCAGTACCTGACTTTCACAAGGCCTGACATAGCCTATAGTGTGAACACTGTGTGTCAGTTCCTTCAGCAACCAACACAGCAACATCTTGTTGCTGCTAAACGAATCATGAGGTATATCCAGGGGACTATTGACCATGGTATAGTTCTACAACGTGCTGCAGGATTAGAAACCAATCTACAACTCAATGCCGGCACAGGTATTCATCTTAGAGCATTTTCTGATGCTGACTGGGCTGGTGACCCCAATGACAGACGATCAACATCTGGGTTTGTTATCTTGCTCAACAAGTCACCCATCTCTTGGTGCAGTAAGAAGCAACACTGTGTAAGCCGATCATCCACAGAGGCTGAGTACAGAGCTATGGCTGACACTACTTCTGAGCTACAGTGGCTGAGGCATTTGCTTAAAGACCTGCAGATTGAACTTACTGCCATCCCTTCCCTTCACTGTGACAACATCTCAGCCTTGGCTCTTGCAACTAATCCTGTGCATCATTCCAAACTCAAACACATTGAGGCAGATGTCCATTTCACCCGTGAAAAAGTCAAAGATGGGTCAATTACATTGAGGTTTGTTGCCTCTAAGTTCCAACTTGCAGATTTATTCACAAAAGCCCTGTGTTCTCCTCAGCATAATTTTTTCTGCAGCAGCTTGATGCTGTGTTCTCCCCCATCAAGCTGAGGGCGGGTGTTAGGACAGTTAGGTAGTTAGGTAATTTTGTTATAGAGGTTAATCTCCAGCTGTTAGTGAGCTGTGAAGTAGAGCCAGGTGTCACAAGCTCATTTGATATATTTGTTCTCTGTTTTCAGTCCACATAGGGTATATATATTCAACTCCTCAGATTGTAAACTGAATGACGTTTTGTTTTCTGCTCAATACAACAGTTTCCCTTTCTTCTCCATTTTTCTCCTCTGATTTTCAGCATCCTGATCTAGGTTTTGAGCTTTATGGTCATTTGAGTTTCTTAGAACGAACTACACGCAAATAGTTAGAAAAATGAAAGAAGAGAGAGAGGGAGAGGAAATGAAAAACTTGGTACAATGATTGAATCCCTTGTTTTCAAAATCGTCGCTAGAATTGATCATCAATTTATTTCTAATTATTAAAATATGCATGTATTTTACAAATGAATATCAATCATACATCAACGATTAACTATCACTCATGGAATCATGTGGTTGACTATCATAACATTTGGTGCATGAAGAATATATATAGTATCAATGATGAACTCACATTGGAATTTTCTGACAATCCAGTTGTGCATGTGGTGAAGAATTGATCGGCGTCGGAGAATTGTGAAGGTTAAAGTTGCACTCCTTCATTTCCGATTGCTGATGAACGATATTTGATAGCCAGATTAACCTATAGAGGTAGAGGAAGAGCCACCATATTTTATTCAAGTTTTGAATATAAATGAATAGAAACTGAAGAATGAAGCTACAAATACGTCAAAAAACGAGAGAGAGAGAGAGAGAGAGAGAGAGAGAGGAGAGAGAGAGAGAGAGAGAGAGAGAGAGAGAGAGAGAGAGAGAGAGGAGAGAGAGAGAGAGAGAGAGAGAGAGAGAGAGAGAGGAGAGAGAGAGAGAGAGAGAGAGAGAGAGAGAGAGAGAGGATTGAATTTTTCAAGTTGTTTGTTGTTTATAAGCTAGAAATATAATTGCCTACGTTTTTGGCACGTGAAAAAATATGCTTCACTTGGCAAAAAAGCACACAAAAACACCCACTCTCTTTGCATTTGCACTTAATATCCGTGTTGAATTTCTCCACATGCTATTTTGTGTTGGCAGCGGCCTTTACTCCTTTCGAAATGGATGCAAGTAAGGAATGTTTTGCACTTTATGAGGAGCTTGAATTTATACTCTTTTAGGTAAAAGGCAAACCCTTTCTTAATAATCCTAATATGTTTTAGTTGCACAATAGATGGAGAGAGATCCTCAACTAATTAGATATTTTCAAATAGACAATGCTTCATTAATTACTTTCTCTTTGGAAGTGATGTAATATTTTGTTTACAAAGAATGAATATAACCGATTGAGCAGCTACAGACACTTGAAAAAGGACTTCGTCGATAAAAAAAATGAATGAATAAGTTTGATCTTGATTCCTTTTTAGCTACTTCACCTAATCAAAACCTTGATAGGTATATATATGTAATGAGAAAATAGATTGTGAAGGAAGAGGACAAAAAAGTAACATGCATGGGAATGGGATGGAATTTATTCCACAAACATCGTTGTCATACAAGTTTCAACATTGCTAGGCATGATCGCATTGCATTGCCACCCACATGATCAACAACTAGCTACACACTCTACTAGTAGTAAAATCATGTGCTTAAGTAACTCACACATTACATATATTTTCACTTTCCTTTTCTCCAACCAAGAGTAGTTATTGTCGTTCTATTTAGGCACGTGAACTGTCCCTCAGCATATTGCACGTGCTTAAATGTTTTGACTTCTGGTTGCAAATTATGGAATTGCACGGGATATCTAATTACGTAGAGTATGTTTGGACTGGAAACTTCAATGATCCATGGAGTAAAGGTTACATTACAAAGAGTTGCACTGAAAAAAAGATACATGGGTATTATTATCAATAGGTTAAGCACGTAATAATAAAGTACATGAACCACATGAGCATAACAAACTACTGAATAAGAGATTTCCAAAGTAATGCCCCATAGGTGGAACTTAAAAATTTCAACCCGAAGCCATAAACTCTCCCACCCAAATTACCTCCTCCCTCTCTCCAAGTTTTTTTAAAACCCAAAATCCTAAACAATTTGAAAAAAAAATGAGTTTACACTTGGCAATTAACTTTCTTTGCTCCTTTAAGGGCAAATAAGTAAAATAATAATTTAAAAAATGGATTTTGTTATTAATTATAAAAAATAAAATTAATTATACTGCTATATAGGTTTGATTATAATTATAAGAGTGAATAGAAAGCCGAAGCTAATGGCTAAAACCCTATCATCCCATTTCATCATGTGGTGCAAATGGTAGTTGAAAGTCTTATAAGATGGATGTTGATGGAGGCTTTTGTTTTGTTTTGTAAGACAAACTTTTATATAACAGCTACCACAGTTCTTGTGTTGGACGACGACGACGACACATGATGGATGTTTAGGGTTATGAAAAATGTGATATTTCCTCGTTAGGTTGTAAAACATTGGAGTGTTTTTTGAAGGAGATCCTGCATCTACGTTACATATGTTATATATGTCACACTATATATATATATGTGTGTGAATATCATGTTATGCCCATCCCTCTAACTAATAATGAATCGAAAAGAATAATAATATAATGAGGTGATATTACAACCAAAGTTAAAATTTACGAGGTGATGATAATATAAATAGAATAATATTTTGATATTTTGTCGAAATTTAAAAATCAACGAAAAATTGTGAATTATATAACTCACAATTTTTGTGAAAAATACATTTGTCGGGACTTTGTGAAATATTTTAACTGCACATTAGTCATAGCATTATAAGTCATTTGAGACATGGCTTCCACCCAGGGTGCCCATTAACCCCTTTTATGGATTTTTTAAGTTTAAAAAAAAAATTTCGATAAAATTTCGTAAGGGGATCTAGAAGTGACTCTGAGATCAGAAGGTCATCAGAAATCATCCTCCTAAATTTCAAAATATCTTACGGGGTGATAATAATGGAAATATAATAAGTATTTTGGATGATTTTGTCGAGATTTGAAACACCGATGAAAAATCGTGAGTTATTTTGCAAAATATTTTAATCGCACATTAGAAAAAATATTTTAAGCCATTTGAGCCATGTCCTACAATCCAAGGTGTCCACTAATTATTTTTATGCATTTTTAAGCAAAACTCGAATTTTGATTTAAATTTGTAACAGGGTCTAGAAGTGGCTCTAGTATCCGAAGGTCTTTAGAAACCATCTCCTAAACTTCAAAATATATTATGGGGTTATGATAGTGAAAATAGAATAAATATTTCGATATTTTAATTGAAATTTTAAAAAATCTACGAGAAATCGTGTGTTATATAAAGCTCACAGTTTTTGTGAAAAATGCATATGTCGGGATTTCACAAAATATTTTAACTATATATTAGCCAAAGTATTATAAATCATTTGATGCATGCCATACCGTCCAAGTTGTCTATTAACCCTTTTTATGAATCTTTTAAGCAAAAAACTCGAATTTATGAAATTTTGTGAGGGGCTTCGGAAGTGACTATGGTATCCTTAGGTCATAAAAAACAATCCCCCTAAACTTCATAAAAACTCGAATTTCAGGATGCCATTAATTTTTTTTACGCGTTTTTTAAAGAAAAATAACTCGAATTTCATAAGAGGATGCGAAGTGAATCTAGGGTATGAAAGTATTTAAAAAAATTCCCCCTCAACTTCAAAGTATCTTACAGAGTGAAGAGAATGGAAATAAAATAAGTATTTCGATGCTTTTGAAGAAATTTCAAAAATCAACTAAAAATCGTGAGTTATAGCACACATTATTTTTTTGTAAAATGTAACTATCGGGATTTCGTGAAATATTTCAATTACACATTAGCCAAAGTATTATATGTCATTTGAGACATGTCCTGCTATTCAGGATGCTCATTAATATTTTTTTATGTATTTTTTAAGCAAAAAATCGAATTTCATTAAAATTTCGTAATAAGGTCCGAAGTGAGTCTAGGGTTCGAAGGTATTTAGAAAACAACCCCCTCAACCTTAAATTTCATACGAAGTGAAGATAATGGAAATAAAATAAGTATTTCGATACATTTGAAAAAATTTCAAAAACTGACTAAAAATAATGAGTCCATAGCTCACATTTTTTTTTATAAAAAATGCAACTGTCAGGATTTCATGAAATATTTTAACTGCACATTAGCCAAAGTATTAAATGTCATTTGGGACATGTCCAGCCATTCAAGACGCTCATTAACTATTTTTATGATTTTTTAAGCAAAAAAGCTCGAATTTCATTGAAATTTTATAAAAGGGTCCAAAATGAGTCTAGGGTCTGAAGATCTTTAGAAAACATCCCCCTCAAGTTCAAAATATCTTGCGAAGTGAAGAAAATGGAAATAAAATAAGTGTTTCCTTGCTTTTGGTGAAATTTAAAAAACCAACTAAACATCGTGAGTTAGCTCACATTTTCTCATAAAAAATGTAACTGTCAGTATTTCATGAAATATTTTAACTGCACATTAGCCAAAACATTATATTCCATTTGGGACATGTGCGTCATCCCATTCAAGATGCCCATTAACTATTTTTACGCATTATGTAAGTGAAAAACACGAAATTCATTGAAATTTGGTAACAAGGTGCAAAGTTAGTCTAAAGTCCCCTCAATTTCGAAGTAACCTACAAAGTGAAGAGAATGGAAATAAAATAAGTATTTCGATGCTTTTGACAATTTTTCAAAATCAACTAAAAATCATGAGTTATAACTCACATTTTTTTACAACTGTCGAGATTTCATGAATATTTTAACTGGACATAAACCAAAGTATTAAATTCCATTTGCGACATATCCTGTCATTAAGGATGCACATTAACTATTTTTTACGCATTTTTAAGCAAAAAAATTTAAATTTCATTGAAATTCTGTAACAGGGTGCGAACTGAATATAGGGTCCGAAGGTCTTTACAAAACAACCCCCTCAACTTCAAAGTATCTTACGGAGTGAAGAGAATAGAAACAATGTAATTATTTCGATGGTTTTAAAGAAATTTCAAAAATCGACTAAAAACCTGCAACTCACATTTTTTTTGGAAAAAATGCAACTGTCGGGATTTCATGAAATATTTTAAGTGCACATTAGAGAAAATATTAAATGTCATTTGAGATATGTCCTGCCATTGTGGATGTCCATTAACTATTTTTTAACTCATTTTAAGGCAAAAAAACTTGAATTTCATTGAAATTTCATAACAGGCTCCGAAGTGAGTCTTGGGTCCGAAGGCATTTAGAAAACATCCCCCTTAACTTCAAAGTATATTACAGAGTGGAGAGAATGAAAATAAAATAAGTATTTCGACGTTTTTGAAAAAAAATTCAAAAATCTATTAAAAATAGTGATATAGCTCACATTTTTTTTTTGTAAAAAATGCAACTATTGGGATTTTATGAAATATTTTAACTGCACATTAACCAAAATATTAAATATCATTTGGGACATGTCCTGCCATTCAGAACGCCTATTAACTATTTTTTTACTCATTTTTAAGTAAAAAAGCTCGAATTTCATTTAAATTTCATAACAATGTGCAATGTGAGTTTAGGGTCAAAAGGTTTTTAGAAAACATCCCCCTCAATTTCAAAGTATTTTACAGAGTGAAGAGAATGTAAATAAAATAAGTATTTCGATACTTTTGAACAAATTTCAAAAATCGACTAAAAATCGTGTGAGTTATAACTCATATTTTTTTTTGTAAAAAATGCAGCTGTTGGAATCTCGTGAAATATTTTAACTACTTATTAGCCAATGTATTAAATGCCATTGGGGACATGTTCTGCTATTCAGGATACCCATTAGCTATTTGTTATGCATTTTTAAGAATAAAAAATTCGATTTTCATTGAAATTTTGTAATAGGGTCCGAAGTGAGTATAAGGTTTGAAGGTCTTTAGAAAACAACCTCCTCAATTTCAAAGTATTTTACAGAGTGAAGAGAATGTAAATAAAATAAGTATTTTGATGTTTTTGAAGGTCTCGTCACATTTTTTGTTAAAAATGCCACTGCTAGGATGTCTTGAAATATTTTAACTGCACATTAGCCAAAATATTATATACCATTTGGGACATGTCCTTCCATTCAGGATTCACATTGCCTAATTTTTCACATTTTTAGGCAAAAAACTTGAATTTCATTGAAAATTTGTAACATGGTGCAAAGTGAGTTTAGGGTTCGACGGTCTTTAGAAAACATCTCTCTCAACTTCAAAGTATCTCACAGAGAGAAAAAATGGAAACAAAATAAGTATTTCGATACTTTTGAAAAAAATTCAAAAATTGACTAAAAATCGTGAGTTATAGCTCACATTATTTGTAAAAATCGCAACTGTTGGGATTTTGGGAAATATTTTAATTGCACAATAGCCAAAATATTAAATGCTATATGGTACATGTCCTGCCATTCAGGATGCCCACTAAATAATTTTTACCCATTTTTTAAATTTAATCTCAAATTTCATTGAAATTTTGAAACAGAGTGCGAAGTGAGTCTAAGGTTTGAAGATTTTAGAAAACAACCCCCTCAACTTCAAAGTATCTTACAAAGTAAAGAGAATGAAAACAATATAAGTATTTTGATGTTTTTGAAGAAATTTAGAAAACATCCTCCTCAACTTCAAAGTATCTTACGGAGTGAAGAGAATAGAAACAAAATATGTACTTCGACGCTTTCGAAGAAATATAAAAAATTGACTAAAAATTGTGAGTTATAATAGATCACATTTTTTGTACAAAATTCAACTGTCAGGTTTTGTGAAATATTTTAACAGCACAATAGTCAAAGTATTAAATGTCATTTGGGACATGTGCTACCATTCAGAATGCCTATTAAGTATCTTTTACCCAATTTTAGGTAAAAAAAACTCAAATTGTATTGAAATTTCGTCATAGGGTGCGAAGTGAGTCCAGGGTCTGAAGGTCTTTAGGAAACATTCCCCTCAACTTCAAAGTATGTTACGAAGTGATGAGAATGGAAGCTAAATAAGTATTTTGATGTTTTTGAAGAAATTTCATTCGTAACAAAGTGTGAAGTGAGTATAGGATCTAAAGGTTTTTAGAAAACATCCCCCTTAACTTCAAAGTATCGTACGGAGTGAAGAGAATGAAAACAAAATAACTATTTTGATACTTTTAAAGAAATTTCAAAAATCGACTAAAAATCGTGAGTTATGATAGAAGATGTAAAGGAGGAGTTGTGAACTGAGAGAGTGCAGGAAATCAGAAAGAATTTGCTTACATTCTCATATTTCATTGAGGGAGATCAGTACAGGTTTTATATATACAACCATTTGCTTAACCTCTAAAGCTTATAGCACACCCTCCTCTCTATCGGGTTAATCATCCAAATACAGTTGGAGATTCCCTTCAGCTGTTACAAACCTATTTCCTAGAATCATGGTGATTGTGACACTTGTCACAATCACACACTTAGCTAACCAATCGGTGGATCAAGTGCAGCAAGCCTGTGCTTATGTACTGCTAACAAGTTATAGCTCACATTTTTCGTAAAAAATGCAGCTGTTGGGATTTTGTGTAACAATTTAACTTCATATTAGCTAAAGTATTAAATGCCTTTTTGGGACATGTCCTGCCTTTTAAGATGCCCATTAAAATTTGTTTACAAATATTTTAAGCCAAAAAACTGAAATTTCATTTAAATTTCGTAGCATGATGCGAAGTGAGTCTAATGTCTGAAGGTCTTTAGAAAAAATCTCCCTCAACTTCAAATTATTGTACGGAGTGAAGAGAATGGAAACAATATAACTATTTCGATGTTTTTGAAATTTTTTCCAAAATCAACTAAAAATCGTGACTTATAGCACACATTTTTTTGTAAAAAATGCAGCTATATGTATTTTATGTAGTATTTTAACTGAAAATCAGCCAAAGTATTAAATGTCATTTGAGACATGTCTTGGCATTCAAGATGCCCATTAACTATTTTTACGCATTTTTTAAGCCAAAAAACTAAAATTTCATGGAAACTTTTTAATAGGGTGCGAAGTGAGTCTAGTGTATGAAGGTCTTACGAACGCATCCCTCTCAACTTCATAGTATTTTAAAGAGTGAAAAGAATGGAAACAAAATAAGTATATCGATGCTTTTAAAAAAATTTCAAAAATCGACTGAAAATCGTGAGTTATAGCTCACATTTTGTAAAAAATGCAACTGTCTGGATTTTGTGTAATATTTTAACTGCACATTAGCTAAAGTATTAAATGCCATTTGGGACATATCTTGCCATTCATGATGCTCATGAACTAATTTTTATGCATTTAAGCCAATAAACTGAAATTTATTGAAATTTGGTAACATGGTGCGAAGTGAGACTAGTGTAAGAAGGTCTTCAGAAAACATTCCCCTTAACTTCAATGTATCTTACGGAGTGAAGGGAATGGAAACAAAATAAATATTTCAATACTTTTGAAAATATTTCAAAAATCGACTAAAAATCGTGAGTCATAGCTCACATTTTTTGTAAAAAATGCAACTGTCGGGATTTTGTGTAATACTTTAACTGCACATTAGTCAAAGGATTAAATCCCATTTCGGACATGTCCTGCAATTCAGGATACCCATTAACAATTTTTTATGCATTTTTTAAGCAAAAAAACTGAAATTTCATTGAAATTTCGTAACAGGGTGTGAAGAGAGTCCAGTGTATGAAGGTCTTAAGAAAACATCCCCCTCAATCTCAAAGTATCTTACAGAGTGAAGAGTATGGAAACAAAATAACTATTTCGATGATTTAGAAAAAAATTTCAAAAATCGACTAAGACATTTTTTTTGTGTGAAAAATGAACTTGTTGGGATTTTGTGTAATATTTTAACTGCACATTAGCCAAAGTATTAAATGCCATTTGGGACATGTTTTGTCATTTAAGATGCCCATTAACTATTTTTACGCATTTCTTAAGGAAAAAAACTGAAATTTCATTGAAATTTCGTAACAAGGTGCATAGCGAGTCTATTGTCTGGAGGTCTTTAGAAAATACCCCCCTCAACTTCAAAGTATCTTACATTGTGAAGAGAACGGAAACAAAATAACTATTTCGATGCTTTTGAAGAAATTTCAAAAATCGACTAAAAATCGTGAGTTATAGCTCACAATTGTTGGGATTTTGTGTAATATTATAACTGCACATTAGCCAAAATATTAAATGCCATTTGGGACATGTCCTGCCATTCAAGATGCCAATTAACTATTTTTTTATGCATTTCTTAAGGCAAAAAACTGAAATTTCATTAAAATTTCGTAATAGGGTGCGGAGCGAGTCTATCGTCTGAAGGTCTTTAGAAAACACCCCCTTCAACTTCAAATATCATACAGAGTGAAAAGAATAGAAACAAAATAACTATTTTGATACTTTTGACGAAATTTCAAAAGCAATTAAAAATCTTGAGTTATAGCTCACATTTGTTTTTTTGTAAAAAATGCAACCATTGAGATTTTGTGTAATATTTTTACTGGACATTGGCCAAAGTATTAAATGTCATTTGGGACATGTCCTGCCATTCAGGATGCCCATTAACTTTATTTTACGCATTTTTTGAGCCAAAAAAACTGAAATTTCATAATAAGGTGCTAAGTGAGTCTAGTGTCTGAAAGTCTTTAGAAAACATTCCCCTCAACCTCAAAGTATCTTACGGAGTGAAGAGAATGGAAACAAAATAACTATTTCGATACTTTTGTAGAAATTTCAAAAATCGACTAAAAATCGTAAGTTAGCTCACTTTTTTTTGTAAAAAACGCAACTGTCGGGATTTTGTGTAATACTTTAACTGCACATTGGCCATAGTATTAAATGTCATTTGGTACATATCCTGCCATTCATGATACCCATTAACTATTTTTTACACATTTTTTTATATCAAAAACTCGAATTTGATTGAAATTTCGTAACAGGGTACGAAGTGAGTGTAGGGTATGAAGTACTTTAGAAAACATCTCCATCAACTTCAAAATATCTTACAGAGTGAAGAGAATGGTAACAAAATAAGTACTTCGATGCATTTGAAGAAAATTCAAATATCAACTAAAATTTATGAGTTATGGTTTACATTTTTTTGTAAAAAAATGCAAATATTAGGATTTTGTGCAATATTTTAACTGCACATTTCCAAAGTATTAAATGTCATTTGGGATATGTACTGCAGTTTAGGATGCCCATTAACTATTTTTACGCATATTTAAAGCCAAAAAACTCGATTTTGATTGAAATTTTGTAACAGGGTGTGAAATGAGTCTAGTGTCTGAAGGTCTTTAGAAAACATCCCCTCAACTTCAAAGTAACTTACAGAGTGAAGATAATGGAAACAAAATGACTATTTCAATGCTTTTGATGAAATTTCAAAATGGACTAAAAAGCCTGAGTTATAACTCACATTTTTTTTGTAAAAAATGCGAATGTTGAGATTTTGTGTAATACTTAACTGAACATTAGCCATAGTATTAAATGTCATTTGGGACATGTCCTGTCATTGAGGATGCTCATTAACTATTTTTTACTCATTTTTAAGCCATAAAACTCGAATTTGATTAAAATTTTGTAACAGAGTGCGAATTGAGTTTAGGGTCTAAGGTACTTTAGAAAACATTCTCATCAACTTCAAAATATTTTATGGAGTGAAGAGAAGGAGAACAAAATAAGTACTTCGATGATTTTGAAGAAATTTCAAATATCGACTAAAAATTGTGACACTACAAGAAAACATGGATTCGGCAATAACGTTTAGTTGTTTCTAAAAGTCAAAAGTCGTAACCTACAATTATAAGCAACAAAATTTTTTTGTTACTAGTGTCGTTGCCTTACCACTGTGGTATTATGTAATAGGCAACGAAATTTCAAAATTGTTTCGAAATGTAAATGCAAGGACATTATAAGTCGTTGCCTATCGTCATAGGAAACAACCTCTCAAGTTGTTTCCAAATGGAAAGGCAAGGCAATTACAAGTCGTCACCTATATTCTTAGACAAGAACCGTCTAGGTTGTTGCTCATAATATTTAACAACACATATGTGAGCTGTTTTAAATCGAAAATGCAAGCAAAAAATGAGGCGTTGTCTTTGTACATTGACAATAACCTTCGAAGTTGTACGTAGTAATCTTTGCCAACAACTTCCATGTCATTGTTCAAGGGGAGTCCAATTAATTTCATTATAGTGGAAGCTAAAAATAAATGGAACATTTAAATTAATGAAAGATCAATCCATAACGTACATAACCAAAGACATTCTTCACATTCATCATACTTTCAACCATATTAGATTACATCAATAGACATTGTAATTGTAAGGATGAAATGTTTAAACCTTTTTACCACATAAAGTAATAAAAAGATTGAACACTATATATGGATGCCAATGACTAAGATCGGTGTTAAGCAAACGAAATAGTAGTCCTAGTGTTCAGCAAAAAAAAAGCATTCAAGGATTAAGCAAGAACAAAGTCGTAATGAAGTGGTATTTGGTTAACAAAATACCCTCTAATTCTTCCCCAGATGGCAGCTACATCATGCATACTCTTCTTCAAAATCTTCATCTAAATCTTCATCTGCCAAGTTCTCAAATGCATTATCTTTCAGTGGGTGTTCTTGAACTAAACTTGCTTTAAGTTCATCTCGTTTCTTGCTCATTTTTTCCTGCAATATAAAACCAAACGATGCAACAATTATTTCAGCATTATTGCTCATTCTTGCTCGTTTTGTTCATTGTTTCAACATTATTTCAAGACAAAATAATAAAATGGTAGCAACAAGGCCAACGCAGGAAAAAAAAAGTAGTCGCCAGAAAACAACACAATTCCTCCAGAAATAGAAAACAGCAAACATCAAGCATAAAACAGCAAACACAACAAACACCAAGAAACTGAAAACAAAAAACCAAGTAACATTAAATGACCCATTCTTGCTCATTTTGTTCATTGTTGACTTACGTGTTTTGCCATCCTTTAAACCAGAAAAAGAAAAACCAAGAGAGCTACAATGGCAATTGAAAGAATTCATGGCATCAACTTCAATTGAATTAAGCAACCAAACTTAAGGCAAGTGTTATTCTGAAAATCTGGAATTCACAAAAAGACAGCCATGCATTAAACACTTTTTTTTTTCCTGAAAACATTAAACACTTAGTTTTAAACAAAATCTATACTTAATATATATTCTTCAATATATCTAGAAAAATTGGATATCCTCATTCCCTCGGCTTTCAATAGTAATAATCTTGTCGGATAACATCTTTCTAATGAGATACGAATTTCACCATCCACCGTTTGTTAAGATAAATATTTGAATTTGATAAAAAGGCTAAATCAGTTGTTCAGACTATTACAATTTAGTATATTAAGAATTAGGATTTTCATATGATAATTTAAACAAGAGGAAAAATGAACCAAATAAATGAAATTCAAATGCCTTTGTGTATTCACTCATTTTGAGTCCCTCTTCTTTTCCGAAGAAGACATTTCGACTCCCGCTTAGAAGCAGTACATCAAGTCAGTATTTAGTTATCTAGAATGCATTCAATCTATTGTTTTCTAGTTTTATGTAACAAAATTTTCCTTATTATCAGTTTAAAATCCAAGTTCGTATCTAAACCAACAACTCTTATAAAGGGAATTGTGATTAGCACTCCAATAAAGTCATTATGCACTTCTTGATATATTGATGGTGATGATGTCAATTCAATTAAGGGCATGCTAGTAGCTAGAGTAGCAAATTATTACATTTTATATCGACTGTGATCTGCATCACCATATATTAGAATACAGTCGCATTAATCAATCCTCATTATCAATAGCACTAACTTATGGATTTTGTATAATAATCCATATTATTATTGTATCATAGGAAAGTGATGAAACACCATATTTGAACCAGTAAGAACAAAAACACACATGATTTCCCAAGTTTAAAACACTAAGTCTGAACAACATCTAGATAACAATATGTATGAATCATGATAGCAAACCAGTTGTACTATTTTGAACAAAAATGTTCTGCTATAATACTACCAATGAGAAACAAGACTTATCGATGAGGATTCATACCTTAGCAAGCAGAGAGTGTTCCAAACCAGCTGACGGGTTGTGGTGGCAGTAGGGATGACCACAATGCTTGATAACAAATGATAATAGATGAAAAAATAATTAGAAATTACATTGGCCAAAGTATTAAATGCCATTTGGGACATGTTCTAACATTCTGGATGCCGATGAACTATTTTTATGCATTTTTAAGACAAAAAACTGAATTTTCATTGAAATTTCGTAACATGGTGCGAAGTGAGTCTAGTAGATGAAGGTATTAAGAAAATCACCCTCAACTTCAAAGTATCATATGGAGTGAAGAGAATGGAAACAAAATAACTATATCTATGCTTTTAAAGAAATTTCAAAAATCGACTAAAAATCGTGAGTTATAGCTCACATTTTTCGTAAAAAATGCAACTGTTGGAATTTTGTATAACAATTTAACTTCATATTAGCGAAAGTATTAAATCCCTTTTGAGACATGTCCTGCCTATTAGGATGCCCATTAAAATTTGTTTACAGATTTTTTAAGCCAAAAAACTGAAATTTCATTTAAATTTCATAGCATGATGCGAAGTGAGTCTAATGTCTGAAGGTCTTTAGAAAACATCCCCCCTCAACTTCAAAGTATTGTACGGAGTCAAGAGAATGGAAAAAAAATAACTATTTCGATACTTCTGAAAAAATTTCAAAAATCGACTAAAAATCGTGACTTATAGCACACATTTTTTGTAAAAAATGCAGCTATCTGTATTTTATTTAATATTTTAACTGAAAATCAGCCAAAGTATTAAATGCCATTTGAGACATATCTTGCCATTCAGGATGCCCACTAACTATTTTTACGCATTTTTTAAGCCAAAAAACTAAAATTTCATTAAAATTTCGTAATAAGGTGCGAAGTAAGTCTAGTGTATGAAGGTCTTTTGAACACATCCCCCTCAACTTCATAGTATCTTAAAGAGTGAAAAAAATGGAAACAAAATAAGTATATCGATACTTTTGAAAAAAATTCAAAAATCGACTGAAAGTCGTGAGTTATATAGCTCACATTTTTTTTGTAAAAAATGCAAATGTCTGGATTTTGTGTAATATTTTAACTATACATTAGTCAAAGTATTAAATGCCATTTGGGACATATCTTGTCATTCATGATGCTCATTAACTAATTTTTACTCATTTTTTAAGCTAATAAACTAAAATTTATTGAAATTTGGTAACATGGTGCGAAGTGAGACTAGTGTAAGAAGGTCTTCAGAAAACATCTCCCTTAACTTCAATGTATCTTATGGAGTATAGGGAATGGAAACAAAATAAGTATTTCGACACTTTAGAAAAAATTTCAAAAATCGACTAAAAATCGTTAGTCATAGCTCACATTTTTTTGTAAAAAAATGCAACTGTCGGGATTTTGTGTAATATTTTAACTGCACATTAGTCAAAGGATTAAATCCCATTTCGGACATTTCCTGCAATTCAGGATGCCCATTAATAATTTTTTATGCATTTTTAAGCCAAAAAACTGAAATTTCATTGAAATTTCGTAACAGGGTGTGAAGAGAGTCCAGTGTATGAAGGTCTTAAGAAAACATCCCCCTCAATCTCAAAATATCTTACGGAGTGAAGAGCATGGAAAAAAAAAATAACTATTTCGATAATTTTGAAGAAATTTAAAAAATCGACTAAAACTCGTGAGTTATATAGCTCACATTTTTTTTTTGGTTGTAAAAATGCAACTGTTGGGATTTTGTGTAATATTTTAACTGCACATTAGTCAAAGTATTAAATGCCATTTGGGATATGTCTTGTCATTTAATATGCCCATTAACTATTTTTTACGCCTTTCTTAAGGAAAAAACTAAAATTTCAATGAAATTTCGTAATAAGGTGCGTAGCGAGTCTATTGTCTGGAAGTCTTTAGAAAATATACACCCCCCCCCCCCCCCCCCCCCCCCCTTTTCCCAACTTCAAAGTATCTTACAGTGTAAAGAGAATGGAAATAAAATAACTATTTCCATGCTTTTGAAGAAATTTCAAAAATCGACTAAAAATCGTGAGTTATAGCTCAACTATTAGGATTTTGTGTAATATTATAATTGCACATTAGCCAAAGTATTAAATGCCGTTTGCGACATGTCCTGCCATTTTTTGATGGTCTTTAGAAAACACCTCCTCAACTTCAAAATATCTTAAAGAGTGAAGATAAACTATTTCGATGTTTTTGAGGAAATTTTACAAAGCGATTAAAAATCTTGAGTAGCTCACATTTTTTTTTGTAAAAAATGTAACTATTGAGATTTTGTGTAATATTTTTACTGCACATTAGCCAAAATATTAAATGTTATACATGTCAAGCCATTCAAGATGCCCATTAACTTTATTTTACGCATTTTTCAAGCCAAAAAATTGAAATTTCATAATAAGGTGCGAAGGAGTTTAGTGTCCGAAGGTCTTTTGAAAACATCCTCCTCAACCTCAAAGTGACTTATAGAGTGAAGATAATGGAAACAAAATGACTATTTCGATGCTTTTGACGAAATTTCAAAAATCGACTAAAAAACCTGAGTTATAACTCACATTTTTTTTTTTGTAAAAAATGCAACTGTTGGGATTTTGTGTAATGCTTTAACTGAACATTAGCCATAGTATTAAATGCCATTTGGGACATGTCCTGCCATTCAGGATGCCCATTAACTATTTTTTACATATTTTTAAGCCATAAATCTCGAATTTGATTAAAATTTTGTAACAGAGTGCGAATTGAGTCTAGGGTCTGAGGTGCTTTAGAAAACATCCCCATCAACCTCAAAGTGTTTTATGGAGTGAATAGATTGAGAACAAAACATGTACTTCGATGATTTTGAAGAAATTTCAAATATCAACTAAAAATTGTGAGTTATAGCTCGCATTTTATAAAAAAAAAAATGCAACTATAAGGATATTATGTAATATTTTTACTACACATTAGCCAAAGTATTAAATGTCATTTGGGACAAGTACTGCCGTTTAGGATGCCCATTAACTATTTTTTACGCATATTTTAAGCAAAAAAACTCGAATTTCATTGAATTTTGTAACAGGGTGCGAAATGAGTCTTGGGTTTGAAGGTCTTTAGAAAACCTCCCCACCAAATTCAAAGTATCTATGGAGTGAAGATAATAGAAACAAAATAAGTATTTCGATGCTTTTGAAGATATTTCAAAAATCGACTAAAAATAGTAAGTTATAGCTCACATTTAAAAAAAAATGAAATTGTTGGGATTTTGTGTAATATTTTAACTGCACATTAGCCAAAGTATTAAATTTCATTTGGGGCATGTCCTGACATTCAGGTTGCCTATTAACTATTTTTTACGCATTTTTTAACCCAAAAAACAAAAATTTCATTAAAATTTTGTAACATGGTGTAAAGTGAGTCAAGGGTCTGAAGGTCTTTAGAAAAAATCCCACCCAAATTCAATGTATCTTAGGCAGTGAAAAATGGAAACAAAATAACTATATCGATGATTTTAAAGAAATTTCAAAAATCGACTAAAAATCGTGAGTAGCTCACATTTTAAAAAAATATAACTGTCGGGATTTTGTGTAATATTGTCACTGCACATTAGCCAAAGTATTAAATGCCATTTGGAACATGTCATGTCATTCCGGATGCTCATTAACCATTTTTTTTACGCATTTCTTATGCCAAAAAATTGAAATTTGATCGAAATTTTGTTACAGGGTGCGAAGTGAGTCTAGTGTCTGAAGATCTTTAGAAAACATTCCCCTCAACTTCAAACTAACTTAAAGAGTGAAGAGGAATGGAAACAAAATAAAGATTTCGATACTTTTGAAGAAATTTCAAAAATGGATTAAAAATCGTGAGTTATAGCTCACATTTTTTGTAAAAAAATGCAACTTTTGGGATTTTGTGTAAGATTATAAATGCACATTAGCCATAGTATCAAATTCTATTTGAGACATGTCCTACCGTTCAGTAAGCCCATTAACTATTTTTACGCATTTTTTAAGCCAAAAACCTTGAATTTGATTGAAATTTCATAATAAGGTGCGAAGTGAGTCTAGTGTCTGAAAGTCTCTTGAAAACACACCCCCCCCCCCCCCAACTTCAAAGTATCTTACGGAGTGAACATAATAGAAACAAAATAAGTATTTTGATGGTTTTGAAAAAATTTCAAAAATCGACTAAATTGTGAGTTATGGCTCACATTTTTTGTAAAAAATGAAACTTTCGGGATTTTGTGTAACAATTTAACTTCATATTAGCCTAAGTATTAAATATCATTTGGGACATGTCCTACCATTCAAGATACTCATTAACTATTTTCTACGCATTTTTTTAAGCCATAAAACTCAAATTTCATTGAAATTTCGTAACAATGTGCAAAGTGAGCCTATGGTCTGAAGAACTTTAGAAAACATCCCCTCAACTTTAAAGTATTTTACGGAGTGAAGATAATGGAAACAAAATAAGTAATTCGATGCTTTTGAAGAAATTTCAAATTTCGACTAAAAATCGTGAGTTAGCTCACATTTTTTTTGTAAAAAAAATTAAACTGTTGAGATTTTGTGTAATATTTTAACTGCACATTAGCCAAAGTATTAATTTCCATTTGGGGCATGTCCTGACATTCAGGATACCAATTAACTATTTTTTACGCATTTTTTAAGGCAAAAAATGTGAATTTCATTGAAATTTCATAACAAGTTGCGAAATGAGTCTAGGGTCTAAAGGTCTTTAGAAAAAATCCCCCACAACTTCGAAGTATCTTAAGAAGTGAAGATAATGGAAACAAAATAAGTATTTCGATATTTTTGAAGAAATTTAAAAAATCGATTAAAAATCGTGATAGCTCACATTTTGTTTTTTGTAAAAAATGAAACTGTCGAGATTTTGTGTAATATTTTAAACCCACATTAGCCAAAATATTAAATTCCATTTGGGCCATGTCCTGCAATTCATGATGCCCATTAACAAAGTTTTAAGCATTTTTTAAGCCAAAAAAATTGAAATTTCATTGAAATTTCATAACGGGGTTCGAAGTGAGTCTAGTGTCTGAAAGTGTTTAGAAAATATCCCACTCAACTTCAAAATATCTTACGGAGTGAAGCAAAAGAAAATAAAATAAGTATTTCAATGTTTTTGAAGAAACTATCCGAATTATGGGTAATATTTTAAGTGCACATTAACCAAAGTATTAAATGTCATTTGAGATATATCATGCCATTCAGGATCTCCATAAACTATTTTTTACGCATTTTTTAAGCCAAAAAACTGTAATTTCATTGAAATTTTGTAACTGGATGCAAAGTGAGTCTAGTGTATGAATGTGTTTAGAAAACATCTCTCAACTTCAAAGTATCTTACGAAGTGAAGAGAATGAGAATAAAATAACTATTTCGATGTTTTCAAAAATCTCCCTCATATTTTTTTTTGGGAAAAAATGCAACTGTTGGGATTTTGTGTAAAATTTTAACTGCACATTAGTCAATATTAAATGCCGTTTGGGACATGTCTTGATATTCCGGATGCCCATTAACTATTTTTTACACATTTCTTAAACCAAAAAACTGAAATTTCTTTGAAATTTAAAGAAATTTCGTAACAGGGTGCGAAACGAGTCTAGTGTATGAAGATATTTAGAAAATATCCCCCTCCATTTCAAAGTATTTTACGGAGTGAAGAGAATAAAACTAAATAACTATTTCGATACTTTTGAAAAAAATTTAAAAATCGGCTAAAAATTCGTGAGAGCTCACATTTAAAAAAAAACGCAACTATTGGATTTTGTGTAATATTTTAACTGGGCATTAACCATAGTATTAAATTTCTTTTGGGACATGTCCGGCCATTCAAGATGTCCATTAACTATTTTTTAAGCTAAAAAACTTGAATTTTATTGAAATTTTGTAACAATGTGCGAAGTGAGTTTAGGGCCTGAAGGTATTTAGAAAACATCACAATCAACTTCAAAGTATCTTACGGAGTGAAGAGAATGGAAACAAAATAAGTTTTTCAATGGGTTTGAAGAAATTTCAAAAATCAACTAAAAATCGTGAGTTATATCTCACTTTTTTTTTCAAATGTAATTGTCAGGATTTTGTGTAATATTTTAACTGCACATTAGCCAAAGTATAAAATTCCATTTGGGACATGTCCTGCCATTCAGGATGCCCATTAACTATTTTTTTATACATTTTTTAAGCTAAAATTTGAATTTCGTTGAAATTTCGTAACAGGGTACAAAATGAGTCTTGGGTATAAAGGCCTTTAGATAACCTCCCACTCAACTTCAAAGTATCTTACGAAGTGAAGAGAATAAAAACAAAATAAGTATTTTGATGCTTTTCGAAATTTAAAAAATCGAATAAAAATCGTGAGTTAACTCACATTTTTTTTGTAAAAAATTCAAGTGTCGGGATTTTGTGTTATAGTTTTACTTCATAGTTGTCAAAGTATTAAATGACATTTGGGAAATTTCATGCCATTCAGGATGCCCATTAACTATTTTTTACACATTTTTAAGCCAAAAAACTCGATTTTTATTGAAATTTCGTAACAAGGTGCAAATTGAGTCTAGGGTGTGAAGGTCTTTTGAAAACATTCTCCTCCACTTTAAAGTATCTTATAGGGTGAAGAGAATGGAAAGAAAATACGTATTTCGATGTTGTTGAAGAAATTTCAAAAATCGACTAACAATCGTGAGTTATAGCGAACAGTTTTTGTAAAAAATGCAGCTGTCGGGATTTTGTGAAATATTTTAACTGCACATTGAAATATCGTAACAGAGTGAGAAATAAGTCTAGGGTTTGACAGTATTTAGAAAACATCGCCCTCATCTTCAAATTATTTTACGGAGCAAAGAAAATGAAAACAAAATAAGTATTTCGACGCTTTTGAAAAAATTTCAAAAATCGACTAAAAATCGTGAGTAGCTCGCTTTTTTTTTTTCTTTCTAAAAAATGTAACTGTTGGGGTTTCGTAACATATTTTAACAGCACATTAGCCACAATATTAAAAGTCATTTGTGACAGGACCCGTCCCAACTGGACGTCAAAAACCGTACCCGGTCCTGCTCCCGTCTGACAAGTCAACTAAAGGTCCGAAACTCCCCTTCAGTGCTTGCCAGACAAGGGATGTTTGCGCGGATTTCTGCTGCTGTCACTGCCTCACGATCAGTCCCGAACATCGTACCACGGCCTGGAGGGTCACAAAACAGAAATGGTGTGAGTGGACAAAAATGACCTCTTATAAAAACTTTTATCAAAATACAATCTTACCCTCCAGTTTTCACAAACTTGCATGCATATCGTAAAACATGAGTGACCGATAAAATTAAAACATATTTTCCCATGGTCCATAACACTCATGTTCACCAAATTAGTTCATGTTATAAAACATCAAATCCCGGCTCTCAGGCCAAAACATGTGAAAACATAATCACCTGGCCACAAGGACCAAAAACCCGTACTCAATACCAGTACATCATCACAATCAATACCAATCAGCATTACTTACCAGTGCACAATAAATATATCAATCCAATCAATCCGCACTACTCACGAGTGCATAAAATATCACCAATCACATCTGCACTACTCACAAGTGCACAATCAATCAAACTGTACTACTCACAAGTGCTGCACTACGCATAGGCCAATATCCAGTCACTCTCTCGGGAATAAACACCTCTGGGCTCAACCCCCTCGGGCTCAGTCACCTCTGGGCGAACACATCCCCAGGATCAGACACCTCCGAGTGGTACATCCAGGCTCAGTATCATCCGAGAAGCTGACTACCATAGGATCAACTCCCGATCCTACAATCACATCCCCCAAGCTCCGGTCGTCTGGGTAATCCCCCAAGCACCGACCGTCTGGGAATATCACAATCACAATGAAAACCATCCCGGGAATTACATCCCAAAACATTTCAATCAAATCTTGACTTCATACCAAGTCAAGATCATTCTCAACTGGGTCTCAAGCCCAAAATACCTTTTACACATAAACCGTTAAAATCACATTTAAATCAATAGAATAATTCGGAAATCATCATTGACTCACCAACCAAGTCAAAATATCATTTTAGAAATCATTTAGACTCCGGGCCTAGCCCAAAACATCATTTGCACGTTCCTCGTAAAACGTGCCCGAAAGACCGATTAAAATAATCATAAAATCACAAAAATCATTAATTTCATCAAATTCACAAGTGACTCCAAAACCGAGTCAAAATCACTATTCACTTGGGTTATCATGCCCAACATATCATTATCACGCAAATCCATGCGTTGCAACCTCCGTTGCCATTTTCACATAAATCCACGAAATTGACCCTCGACTCATTCCCGAGTCACCACATCATCTTTCAATCCATGACTCAATAATCCGAGTCCAAACATTATTTTCAATCAATTTCAATCCCGGACTCATAAACCAAGTCCAAACATTATTTTTACCAAATGTCGTAATTTCTCGAAAATCGCCCAAAATAAAAATATAATAATCATAAAACCGAGAAATTACCGGATTGAAACACAAATCATGCCCAAGCATATAAAATCATATAATAAGGCATTAGAAATCATATATACATGCATCACGGTTAGAAAACAAAGTCCACTCACACACACCGTCCAAAACGGTCCGTTTCCGAGCTGCACGTTTTTCCGTAAAATCTGGAAATCACAACTCCTGTCCAAAATCATTATAGAGGGTTACTAACATCTCAAAATATATCATATAATTTTCCCCAATTTTTCCGGGGTTTAAATACGTATTTTTCACGTAATACAAAACTTCGGATACGCGGAACATTATCGAAACAATATCCGATTTCACCGAAATCAACGTCAAAATGTTCGTTACACTGAGAGGATCAAAAGTCATGTTGACCTCACCTTGAGACTAGGCCGGACGCGCCCCCACGCGCCGCCGTGAGTGGCTGCGCGTGAAATCCACGCGCCTGCTACAGTGTCACCGTCCCAACCCGTTTGTCTGTAAAACGGGCCATTTAACCCGCGAGGCGACCCGGTTTGTTTTCTGTCAATTCGACATTGATTCCACCAATTGAACATTCAGTCAGTTTCGATTCAAGTCTAATTAGAGTTCTGTGGACTTAATTACAAGCGACATTACCTCTAACCTCACGATCACAGATGATCAATCGAAGAACATCCGGCCACTGTTCATCCTTCGAAAACCATCAAAGCTTCTTGATTTCGTTCAATTGATTCACCAGTAAGCTTCAATGGACTCAGGTAAGTATTTTCCCCAACTCAATTGCATCAATTCGTGGCTCAAACGCCACGACTCAAACTCGAACATCCGTACACTGTGCATCCATGGAGCTTCATCAATCTCCCGTGTTTTCCTTCAATTGGTGAACCCAGAAGCATCGTGGGATCTTCAGGAACACAATCCCCACATCAATTTCGTCAATCAAAGCCTCAATTCCCGTGACTCAACCTCGAGATTTCTGAAAGTTTCCTCCCTCAGTTCTACCTCAATTCGACCTCAATTCCACTTAGTTCCTTCTACAAAATGGATCGTAGTAATCCCAGAAGACAGAAACTGAACCCAATTTCGATCAACAAGGCTCAATTCATCCAATTTGATTTTTCCTCCCAAAAACCCAATTTCGAATTCCTAGTTTTCAGCCACTCTCAACCTCCCGTGTTTACCCAGTTGAGTTAGTCTCAACAAACACTCGATTTTGCCCTCAAAACCAGTTAGGGATGGCAGCAAACACTCTCCAATTCTGCTGCTCAATGCTCACGGGTAAGAAGAACAAAGAAGGAGAAAATTAAGGAGAAAATGGAGGAAATGATGAAGGATAAATGATGATGTTGTAATGATGGTGTTGGGAGGGAAACATGGACCAGATTTCAGGGGATGGGTGACACTTGTCACTCATCCGAATGTGCACAGTCACCGGGTACTGTTCATATTAAAATATTATTTCAATCCCGGTTCATTCGGTTAATCGAGCCCGATTCCGTGACCATAACTTCGTCGTCGAATCTCCAATTTCGGCATGCCGCCTGTCGTTGGATTCGTATCGACGAGACCTACGTAACGGTCCTTGGCCCTCGTCCATCGGACCTCCCGATCAAAAAGTCAACATTTGGCCCCTAATATGCCAAATTACCAAAATACCCCTCAACTTCCGAACATCATAACTTTCACCTCGAATGTCGGAATCGAACGTGCCACCTGTCTATGAACTCGTAACGTCCCGAACTACGTCACAGTCATCGGCCAAAGTCCATTTGACCGCCCGAACTAAAAGTCAACATTTTGCCCACGCCAAGGGCAAAACGGTCATTTTGCACGTTTCGTCCGATTTCACTCAACTAATCCCCGATTAGTCATTCTAAATCATGATTAATTAATATTCAATCCCGATATTCGGGACGGGTCATTACAATTTGGGACATCACCTGTCAGGACCCACCCCGGTTTCGCCCCGAAACCCGAGGTAAACCCCGCTCCCGTCTGACTCCCCGACACAACACGCAAGTAAAACTCACTCAACCCAGTCAGACGCAGGAGTAACAATGTTCCAAAGTTATCAGGTATAGAGCATAGTACGAAAATACAAGGAAAAAAAAACCGATAAATTACACGCACACGGAAGACTTTAAACTATTCCGGGATTCCCCCACGTCACTTCTATGCCTCGGACACTGCCTCGACGTCAAGACCCCGCGCTAGCTCCACAACCTGGAGGGCAAGTTAAAAACAGAAAATGTGAGGGGACCATAATAAAAGAAAAGTTCTAAAATCCTTTATCAGAAAAACTGAGTTTAACCCTCCGTTTTGAAAACCACATGCATAACCAACATTGTTAACACAGTTATAATCACTTTTCATAAAACATCATAAGAAACAGAAACACTATAAAACAGTTATGGAAACCATAGCATGAGTATCAGAAACCGTATCATAAACCACAAAGCTCAAATCATCATTTCCCGATCAAACCTGCTGGACCTATCCGAGTCTTTAAACTCCCGAGTCTTTAAACTCAAGGCCTACGGGGGAAAATCAATATATCCGAGTCTTTAAACTCCCGAGTCTTTAAACTCAATCCGGGCCCGTCCCCCGTCAATATCAATCCGGGTCTTTAAACCCAATATCCAGATCCAGCAAATCCAATCCAAATCATTTGTAAAACCATTGTCCATTTCCATATCCAAATCCGAATTCGAAATCCTCGGTCTGAAGCCCTTCCGGCTTCCAGAACCGCCATTTCGAACCCAAATCTGAAAATCCACTTTTCAACTTTAAAACCAAATCTCGTTTCTCGAAATCCGATTTTAAAACCGAAAATCTTTAATCATCGAAGTCATGATCCAGAATCCCTTTATAATCAATGAAAACCACTTATCAATTGAAATCCCAAAACCAAAGTATCAATTTCAGAAACCAACCACATTCTCGTAAAACGTGCTAAAAACCAAACTTCCTTGAAAAGCGTGCCATAATGTAAAACCAACCAAAACATATTCGATAAACATAGAATGATGATTAAAACCATAAAAAAATTATAGAAAACAGTTATGCATGCTCGAGTTTAGAGAAGGGGTCTACTCACAGTACCAAGCCCTCAATCGTGTCCCAAACGTCCTGCACGTTCCTCGGCTTCCTTGGGAAATCCCGATCCTGTCAAAAACCACCAAATTACGTCACTAACACGTCTACGAGTAACCACCTAAATTCCCTTAAAAATCCTCGGGTCCTAAACGTAACGAACTGGAACCCTAAACCTTCACCCTCGCGGAACTACGTCGATTCGACGTCCGATTAACCCGAAACCAATTCCAATGGACTCATCACAACTCCTGGACCAAAACCCATGTTGACCGTTTTCCCAACCGCCGCCGTACGCGCCCCCACGCGCCGCCCAAAGTGGCTGCGCGTGGCCCTCACGCGCCAGCTACAGTAGCACCATCAACCTCGACCTCACTGTGCTGAACCGGCCGCCGTGGCTTGAACCGGCGAGAAGCATTCTCCACCGTCCGGCCACCATTTCCTTCCCTTCTTTCACCCACAGCTTCGTCCAAACACCACGAATCCATTCCTCAACTCCTTTTGGTTCGATTCGACTCCCAGCTTCACGACTGAAGCTCGAACCAGACGGCCCTCAAACCCCTGTTTCACGATCCTTCTACTCCAGTCACCTCCCGTCACGGTAGCGACACCAGACTCTTCCTAGGGTCTCTTGAACCTAGACCAACCTTTCTATACCGTCGACTCAGCCCCAAACTCGACGACTCTAAGTTCGAAGTTCACGGCCGAAACAGAGCACCAAACACTCACCGTCAACTGAGCTCCGCCGTGTACTCCCCCGTCACTGCGACCATCACAAACCACTCCTAGGACCTCCCTGAACATCACCCTGACCTTCAATCCTCTCGACTCTAAGCCAAAACTCACAACTTTCCAAATGAAACTCACGGGAAAACAGAGCAGGAAAACTTACCCTTCGATTTCAGCTCCGCCGTGCGCACCGCCGCGTGCCACGGTGTTCGTTGGACTCCGTGCAACCTCCTACAGCTCCCCTTGCCTTAGTCTGAGCCACCTCACGGCGTAGCCACCACCACGAACTCACGGCTTCCCTGTTCTCCTCACGCTTCCGACGCACCACCACGGTGCCGCCGTGCACGATTACAGCTCCAAATCACCACCACCACCTCACTCTGACCTCCCTGTCACTCTCACCCCTCACGCTTCACTCACCCTTGCACTGAATTACTCAATTGCTCTCAATCTTCCACCCTCTGTTTCTCTGTGTTTGTCGAAGAACATCCCACACGCACACACAGTTTCACCCAATTATTTAGGACCGTGACTACACAGGATTTCACCAGAATCCTCTAGCCCCCTGCCAAGTGTCACCATCCACTCAACCCTTGTCCCATCTGGTTAAACCCCAGCCGTCCATTTTGCTTTCTCTGCACAAATCCCCAGATGCTAAAAAGACCAAAATACCCTCCAGTTTTACACATTTTTACGGTTTTGTCAAAACTTCCTAGACCCGTAACTCTCGCCTCGTAAGTCCGATGAATACGTGCCGCCTGTCATCGAACTCAGGACGACGAAAGCTACCTAACCATCCTAGGTCAACCTACCAAAACCCATTCATACAAAAAGTCAACTATTCCCCCTAATTTACCCAAATTACGGTTGCCCTCAACCTTCCGAACATCACAACTTCCTCCTCGGATGTCGGAATCAAACGTACCTCATGTCTACGGGTTCATGACGTCCTCAACTACGTCCTGGTCACTGACCAATACCCAATGGACCACCCGAATAAAAGTCAACATTTTTGCCCGGACCAGGGGCAAAATCGTCATGCTAGGCTCCCGGACCTGTCGGAACCACCTAACCACTGATTAACCTCACTGATCACACCTTAATTACTCTGCTAATCCCGGCTCTCGGGACGGGTTGTTACATCACCTGTCGTTTATGATGCTCATTAACTATTTTTTACTCATTTTTTAAGCTAAAAAACTCGAATTTCATTGAAATTTCGTAACAGGGTGGGACACGAGTTTAGGGTCTAAAAGTCTTTAGAGAACATCCCTCTCAACTTCAAAGTATCTTAAGGAGTGAAATGAATAGTAACAAAATAAGTGTTTCGGTGTTTTGAACAAATTTCAAAAATCGACTAAAATCGTGAGTAGGTCACATTTTTTATAAAAAATGCAACTATCGGAATTTTTTTAATATTTTAACTGCACATTAGCCAAAGTATTAAATGCCATTTGAGACAGCCCTGCCGTTCAAGATGCCTATTAGCTATTTTTTACGCATTTTCAAAGCCAAAAAACTCGAATTTCATTTAAATTTCGTAACAGGGTGCGAAGTGAGTCTAGGGTGCGAAGGTCTTTAGAAAACATCCCTCTTAACTTCAAAGTATCTTACAGAGTGAAGATAATAGCAACAATAAGTATTTTGATACTTTTAAAAAAAATTTCAAAACGACTAAAAATCGTGAGTATCTCACATTTTTTTGTAAAATATGCTACTATCGGGATTTCGAAAAATATTTTAACTACGCATTAGCAAAAGTATTAAATGTTATTTGAGACATTTCTCGCCTTTCACGATGGCGATTAACTATTTTTTATGCATTTTGAAAGCCAAAATACTCAAATTTTGTTGAAATTTCGTAACCGGGTGCGAAGTGTGTCTAGGGTCTGAAAGTCTTTAGAAAACATACCCTCATCATCAAAGTATTTTATGGGGTGAAGAAAATGGAAACAAAATAGCTATTTCGATGCTTTTGAATAAATTTAAAAAATCGAATAAAATTTTTAAGTAGCTCACATTTTTTTTTAAACAATGCACCTTTCGCGATTTTATGTAATATTTTAATTGCACATTAACCAAAGTATTAAAATTCACTTAGGACATGTCCTGCCATTCAAGATGCCCCTTAACTATTTTCTACGCCTTTTGAAGAAAAAAAAAACTCGAATTTCATTGAAATTTCGTAACAAGGTGCTAAATGAGTCTAGGGTCTGATGTTCTTTAGAAAACATTCCCCTAGACTTCAAAGTATCCTGCAATGTGCAGAGAATGGAAAAAAGTAAGTATTTCGATATTTTTGAAGAAATTTTAGAAATCGACTAAAAATTATGAGTTATAGCTCATATTTTTTTTGAAAAAAAAAATAGCTGCCGAATGTCGTGAAATATTTTAATTGAACATTAGCAACGTATTAAATGCCATTTGGGATATGTCCTGCCATTCAAGTTTGCCCATTAACTTTTTTTACGCATATTTTAAGCAAAGAAACTTAAATTTCATTGAAATTCCATAACAGGGTGCGAATTGAGTATAAGATTTGAAGGTCTTTAAAAAACATCCCTCTCAACTTTAAACTATCTTACATAGGGAAAATAATGGAAATTAATAAGTATTTTGATGCTTATGAAGAAATTTCAAAAATCGAATGAAAATAGTGAGTTATCGCTTACATTTAAAAAAAAAAATCAACTTTTAGGATTTTTTGAAATATTTTAACTGCACATTAGCCAAACTATTAAATTCCATTTGGGGCATGTCCTGCCATTCAGGATGCCTATTAACTATTTTTTACGCATTTTTTAAGCAAAAAAACTTGAATTTCATTAACATTTCGTAAGAGGGTGCGAAGTGAGTATACGGTCTGAAGGTCTTTAAAAAACATCCCTCTCAACTTCAAAGTATCTTACAAAGTAAAGAGAATAGGAATAAAATAAGTATTTCGATACTTTTGAAGAAATTTCAAAAAGCAATTAAAAATCGTGAGTTATATCGCTCACATTTTTTTTTGTGTAAAAAATGCAACTGTCAGAATTTCGTGAAATATTTTAACTGCACATTAGCCGACGTATTAAATGCCATTTTGGATACGTTTTTCCATTCAGGTTTTGCCCATTTACTATTTTTACGCATATTTTAAGCCAAAAAACTCAAATTTAATAACAGGGTGCGAAGTGAGTCTACAGTTTGAAGGTCTTTTAAAAATATCTCCTTCAACTTTAAAGTATCTTATAGAGGGAAGAGAATGAAAATAAAATAAGTATTTCGATGATTTTGAAAAAATTTCAAAAATTGAATAAAAATTGTGAGTTATCGCTCGCATTTTTTGTAAAAAAATGTAACTTTTGGGATTTTGTAAAATATTTTAACTGAAAAATAGTCACTATGAAATTCCATTTAGGGCATGCATGTCCTGCCATTCAGGATGCCCATGAACTATTTTTTACGCAGTTTTTAATCTAAAAAATTCGAATTTCATTAAAATTTTGTAAATGGGTGCGAAGTGAGTCTAAGATCTGAAGTTCTTTAAAAAACATCCCCTTATATTCAAAGTATCTTATAGAATGAATAGAATAGAAATAAATTAAGTATTTCGATACTTTTAAAGTGATTTAAAATATCGACTAAAAATCGTGAGTTACAACACACATTTTTTTGTAAAAAAATGTAGACGTTGGCATTTTGTGTAATGTTTTAACTGCACATTAACCAAAGTATTAAATGTCATTTGGAACATGTCTTGCCATTAAGTGTAACGACCCGTCCCAAAATTTTGGGATTAATTAAGATTAAATTGTGAATTAGCGAGGCTAATCGGGGATTAGTCGAGGATCATCGGACGATCAGAGCGGAATTACGATTTTGCCCCTAAATGAGGGCAAAAAGTTAACTTTTGACCCGGGAGATCCAATGCACGAGGACTGAGGACCGTTAAGTAGATCGAGTCGATACGAGTCTATAGACAAGCGACACATCGAATTCAGACGTTCGACGAAAAAGTTACGGGATATGGAAGTTTCGGGGTACTATTGCACGAATTACGAGACGAATGGACTTTTGTCTTGAGTGTGGCCCAGATATTTTTTTCAGGCCCAATGGATGAGTGACAAGTGTCACTCATATATTGCCCACAAACACACATACATGCACCCACCCCCCTCTCTGTTTCATTCGATCTCACCCGAAACACAAACACCACAACCCACCCCAAATTTCACAAATCTTCATCTTCTGTTGTTGGCATGAATGGGGAGGTGAGAGAACGGACTGAGACGAGCAGGATGGTGGCCACGGCGAGGGCCACTATAGACGGTGGCCGGAAACCCGTGAAGGTACAATTTTTGTTCAAAATTTGAAATCAAAATTTGAGTGTGTATGGGATGTTTCCATTGATTGGGTTGTGTTTTTGGTGGTTGTACGAGTCACTGGGGATTGAAATTGAGGGCTGAGGACAGCTGAGCAGCCCAGACAGGGAGCTGGAATTCTAGCGGGAATGTTCATCATTCAACATGTGAGTTTTAGCCCGTGTTTCATGATTTCAATTTAGGGGATCAGTTCTTGGTATTGAGACGATCAAAATGGAAGAAACCAGATTAATTTTGGTGGTCGGAGGTAGAAGAACGGACCGGTTCGGGTTTGTGGGTCTGCGTGACCCGGTTGCAGAGATTCGAGTAGACCCCGTCAGATGATAGGGATGATGACATCATTGATGATGTCATCTGATGACGTCATCATGTCAAGTCTGACATGTGTCAGATGTCAGTGATGACATCATTGCTGACGTCAGTGATGACATCACTACTGACGTCAGCGATGATGTCAGCGTTGTCTTTGACCGTTGACTACTGATGTCAGCGTTGTCTTTGACCGTTGACTACTGATGTCATCGTTGACTTTTAACCAGCCAGCTTGGACCCGCGCGTGGGGACGCGTGGGCACGTATTTCGAGGTGAGACCATTGCCATTTTAAAGGTTTCGATGATACGAATCCAATTGTGGTGGTTTTGAGTCGATCATAGATCGTTAGGTTGGTCAAATTGAGGTGGCATGATTTGATTGAGGAAAAATTTGGAAGGGCCCACCAGATGAGTGACAAGTGTCACCCATCTGATAGGCCCAAACCCCAATATTTTGGGTCCTTATCCCCATCTATTTCAGTCATCTTCATCCTCTTCTGCCATACCCGTGAAACACCCATAAACCATACTACCCAAACCCACACTGACACCCCTCAACCCTTACCCTTTGCTTATGGTTTGAATGGAAGAATGACGGGGAGGTCGAGACGATCGTGGTGATGGCTACGGTAGTGCAACGACGGTGAAGTAAGGGGAAAAACCCAAAAGCCCATATTTACTTCAAAAATGGAGTTTTACATTTGGGCTGTTATTGATCGTTTTAATGTTTTGGATGAGGTTCTGGGAGACCATACGAGCCTAGGGGACTCGATTTCGAGGCAGGAGGTGGTTTGAGATGGCCAGAAACCGAGGAGGAAGTTGGCCAATTACTGTTCATCATCCAAGCAGGTATTATAGTTCGAGTTTCTTGGTTTGGATCACCTAGATCGATTAGGGATGGTTAGACGATTCTATTGGAACAAATTGGGAGGAAAATGGTAGAGGAATAAAGGTTTTAGGACTGGGTCGGATCGCGGGTATGGGCAACCCGTTATAGGGGACCCGTCAAGAGATTGAAGAGGAGATGACGTCATCATCTGGCAGTTGTCAAAGGTGGCCTATGGGATGGCGACACGTGTCACATGTCAGTGCCTAGTCAACATTGACATGTCAGTGACGTGGCCCAATCAAGGGCTGCCACGTGTCATTGACATGTGAGTGACGTGGACCAATGGCAGGCTGACATGTGGCACTGTAAGATCTGACATGTGTTAAAGTTGTCAGATGACATCATGCTTACGTCAACGATGACCGCTGACGTCAGCAACGTTGAATTTTGCGTTGACCACGCGCATGAGCGCGAATTTTGAGGTGGGTCCAGTGGTATTTGAAGGGTTTCGACGATTCGGATCCAATGGTGGTGGTTTTGTGTCGATAAGAGATCGTTAGGTTGGTCAAACGAGATTTTTCACCTCGGGAAAAGTGTCTGGGACACGTTGAATTTTGCGGGAGTTTTGGAGTTTTATCCTATAGACTTGTATAGATAGTTAGTGACCTTCGAGTGTGATTTGAACAGGACCGAAAGTCCCGGAGATGGCGAATTAGCCTCGAGGAGGCTTATGACACATGTATTGAGGCAACAACTAGGACGGTCTATGAGTGGACATTTGTTTTATAAATATGATGCATGTCAGGACCGGCCCCGAATCCCTTGGGATTAACGTGGGACCCGCCTGATCCCGTCTGACACCACGTGTCAGACCAGTGAAAATTTCATCTCTGCCCTCGTCGGGGCTACAGATTGCATTAGGATCGTAGGAGGAGTGGAGTGATGTCTCGTCTCTGCTACAGCCCGCATCCGCGATCAACCTGAAGGGCATTAAAGCACGAAAACTGTGAGTGGACAATTTAAACATTTCATTTAAAAACATTTTCATAAGAAGATATTTTATGCCCTTCATAAATACATACGCATGCATTCCAAAAACCGTTTAGTAAAACATTCATAAAATCAATCAATTCATCAAACATATTTTTGAAATCATTCAAGGGTTCATGCCCGGTTCCCATAAACTGTCATGACCCACAAACACCTTTCAAAGGTTCATGCCGGTTCCCATAAACCGTCATGAACCATAAATCCATTTGGGTCCTCGACCCGAAATCACAATAAATCAAAACAATAGGGACTCAACCCAATTCACATCACGTGGGTCTCAGCCCCAAGCTATTCTCAAAATATCACAAACGGGGTCTCCGCCCCAAATCACTTTCACAATTTCAAATACGGGGGTCTCCGCCCCAAATCACTTTCTGAAACATAAAACACAGGGTCTCCGCCCTCAAATCTCGTATACGGGGTCGCAGCCCCAAATCTCGTATACGGGGTCGCAGCCCCAAATCACTTTCTAATCATAAAACATAGGGTCTCCGCCCTCAAATCACTTTTCCATAAAACCCCATACGTATCAACATACGTATAACCCATCCGCGGCACTTCCGAGAAGATGCCAACTCGGGGCACACAACCCCTAAGGAACACATCCCCGAAATAGTCACGATGTCAAATCCATACTAGTGTGCACACTACTCGGGGTCTCACTCCGAGTCTTCTCCCAGGAATCTCCATCTGGGAGGCTCAATTACTGGATCTAGTCCGAGCTCTCTCTCTGGATCTAGTCCACTCATCTCTCTGGAATCTGGTCCGGGACCACAACATAAGTAACCACCACTCCTAGAACGGGATCCTTATGGGGATACTCACTCTGGTCTGTGGATCGTGACTCTCCAGGTCGATGTCTGGAGGAGACCATATAATCAAATGGAGGGTTCAATCACATTTTCAAATACTCTTTTCTTTCTTTCTCAAATCTCATTTCTCAACTGGGTCTCAAACCCGATTCATCTCAATAGGATTCCTCGAATCCGATTCAAAACCATTCCACAGACCTCGGCCTAAATCCTCAGCTCAACAGGGTCTCATGCCCGAATACTCGTTTCATAAATCGAACTGGGACTCAAGCCCGGTTTCACAATCAACAGGGCCCTAAGCCCGAACCATGACTCAATGGGACCTTACGGAGCCTTAAGCCCGAAATCTCAACTAAATGGGTCTCAGGCCCGATATCATCAATCAACGGGGCATCAAGCCCGATAGTACTACTAACTGGGCCTCAAACCCGAATCGTAAACCAACTGGACCCCCGGCCCGATCGTATAACACAAATGGACCCTCGGTTCGATTCCTCGTCATTTCAAATGGACTCCAAGTCCGAGAGTTCATAAATCAAATGGGTCTCGTGCCCGATTTCATAATTCTAAATCCGAAATTCATTTATTAAACTCTCGTTGAAAACCTAGAACGTATATGCATCGTATAAAATCGTAAATCTCGAAATACGTGCAAATACGTAAATCCTAGGCTACCACAAACAAATGCACTCATGGCATCACAAAACATATATTAAAACAATTATAAAACATTTATGCATGCATCAATTTCGAAAGAAGGGTCCACTCACAGACCGTCCGAAGCCGCGCCTCGATACGCGTGCCATAACCGTCTCCCGGGCCAACCGTCGCCTCCAGGATTCCCGAACCTGTCCAAATTAATTTAGAGGGTTACTAACTATTTAAATAACCCCTCACTAAAGTCCCGTAATTTTTCGGAATTTCTAACTATTTTTAAACGCGAACCTAAACCTTCGGACAGTCCGAAACCTATCGAAAAGATGTCCGATTGACACGAAACCAGTCCCAAAATTTTCGTTACATCGAATAGATGAAATAACATGTTGGAAACTTCCCCAAAAGACTGGACACGTGCCCTCACGCTCCCCAAACAAGCCCTGCGAGTGGGCCTCACGTGCCAGGGTACTGTAGATCGTCTTCAACCTTCAGCGGCCGGTTCAGACCGGCCGGCCGGGTCCAACTCTGCAACTGGACCGGCGTGACCGGTCCAGCCCATTTTCTTCCTATTTTTCGGTCCGTTTTCCTCCATTTCAATCCCTAAATTCCTCTTTTAATATTTCCTATCATTCCCAATTAACTAAACCACCTAAAACCGATTAAAACCCGTAAACCCATTTTGAACCATACGGTTAAAACTTCCCCGATCAACCTCCACGGTGTCTCAGCCATTAAACCCATTAAAAACCTTCCTAAAATTTCCCTAGCAACCTAATAAATGTTCCATGATCAACTAAAATGAAGCATAATGTAAAAATCGACAAAATGGGAGATTTGGGTCTAACCGGGTACCTGTTCGGGTTTGGGCCTCCGTCGTGCACGGTTGTGCTTCCCTGGCCGACCACCACTTCTTTCAGTCATCTCCTCCCTCTCAGTTATGGTCCTAGGGTCCATGGTTGTGGTTGGGGTGAAGAGTGGATCGGTTGGGCTTGTTTGGAAACAAAGAAAAATGAACGATGCACGGGAAGGTTGGATGCATGAATGTGGGATGGTGGCCAGTGGATGAGTAACACTTGTCACTCATCCATTGGTTGCTGAAAAGAAACTGGGCCCACAAAAGTCAAACGGTCCTCGTAAAATGTGTAGCCATGAATAGTATCCCGGAACTTCCGTGAACCGTAACTTCACCGTCGAACGTCCGAATTCGACGTGCCGTCTGTCTACGGATTCGTATCGTCATGATCTACGTAACGGTCTTTGGCCCTCGACCATCGGACCTCCCGGTCAAAAAGTCAACTTTTGACCCCTTTTTCCCAAAATCACCAAAATGCCCCTAAACTTCCGAACGTCATAACTTCCTCCTCGGATGTCGGAATCGAGCGTGCCACCTGTCTATGAACTCGTGACGTCACGAACTACGTCACGGTCATCGGTCAAAGTCCATTTGACCGTCCGAATGAAAAGTCCACGGTTTGTCCATTCTATGGGCAAAATCGTCATTTCGCCCGAACGTCCGCTAATCCTCGTCTAATTTTCGATTAGTCTCGCTAATCCATGATTAATCCTTAATAAATCCTGTTAATTTGGGACGGGTCGTCACAATGCATGCATAACTGTTTTGTATGTTTTATATCTATATTTGAATGCCTTGAGTACGTATATTTGTGGTATTTGGTATTTACGTATTTGCATGTATTTCGAGGCGTATGGTTTTATGTTGGATTTATATGTGCTTGTGTTTTCAATAATGGTTTGATAGAATGGTTTTGGATTTGGAAATATGGAATCGGGCATGTGACCCATTTGATTTGGAAACTATCGGACTTGAAGTTAATTTGATTTAATGAGATCGGGCTGGAGGCCCATTTGATTTACATGATTGGGCTAGAGGCCCAGTTGAGTACGATATCGGGCATGCGTACCATTTGTGGTTTATAAATGTGATTTCGAGTTCGGAGACTCTAAAACGGATTTGGATTTGAGTACTTGGATTTCTGGATTTACGATGGTTTTATGGAAATTCCGGGCATGACCCTTTTGTGATGTTTTGAAATGATTTTATAAAGATGTTTCCCATATACCATCCTTACATGAGGATATGTGGATGGTCTCCTCCAGATGTCTGGGACACTAGGGAAGTCATGACGCATTACCAGCGAGGGGTCATTACACGGAGCGAGCAGACCGTATAGTGATTTTGAAGCAGAATTGCTATTATTAGACGTTTGAGACGTCAGACAACTGAGATGTCAGAGATTGACCCGGAGAGACCCCAGGCAGCACGCGTTGGTTAGACTGTGAGATATGACGTCTGGGACGTCAAACATTTGGGACACTAGACATCTGAGATGCCGAGGATGGGTATTTGGTAAACATGATTTATTGAATTTATGAAATGGTATTTTTGTGTTTATGGATTTGGACAGTGGCCCAATGGATTTGAATTTACGGATTTCAGTGTTTTACGGTTTTGGGCTGTGTTCCCACACTTGGTTGATTTTATGGTTTTGAGTTAAGGCCCTAATGATTTGAGGAAAGAAATGGTTTTGGTTTTCGAAATAGTTTATTATATTTGAATTAACTATTTTTCGTATAAATGCATAGTTTTAAGTGAAGGACATAAATGTCTTTTATGAAATGTGTTTTATTAAATTATTATTTTTGTCCACTCACAGCTTCTATGGGTTTTAATGTCTTTCAGGTTGATCGCGGATGCGGGCTGTAGCAGAGACCGAGACATCACACTCCTCCACTAATTCTGGCGCGCTCTGGAAGCCCCGTCTGGGCTGTTGACCTGAGTTATCCCTTGTCTGGCCTTCGCGTTACATAGGGGTTAGATGGTTGTCTGGCCTTCGTGTCACACGTGGGTTAGACGGGAGCATGACACATCCCACGTAAGCCCGGGGGGATTGGGATGGGTCGTGTCATATGACAGTCCCTTCTGCATTTGGTGTGATGTGGTGGACATCCGAGAATTTCAGGTAGTTAAGTAATTAATTATGATCATCAAGATCAAGTCCATGATCTATACTTCCGTTATCACGGTGAAATGTAATCGATTTTCACTAGTTATGTTTCACTCGACTCAATATAACGCATCGTTTTATTTAATTGGCTTTCATCATCTGGACGTCACCGTCCAGATATTAGCTAGCATGCCTCGATCTACGTTTCCTAAGTGGACTTTTGGATCGGGGTGTGTCAATTTAGTATCAGAGTGATGATTTTAGGACATGTCGTTAGTTTTGAACACTTAATAATCATACAACCCAATTTCCCAATGTCAAAGCAACTCCTCGAATAGAGAGAATCACTACTTAACATAAATCTTATCTCATTTATGACCTAATCGTGAGTTTCCATTAGTGGAATTGGAGTTCGTATTAGTCTTCGGTATTCTTTGGTGGTGAATAGTTAGTGAATTTCCCGCTTTTTGAGAAGCAGACTTTAATTTAAATTGAGTTTGCGACATGAGGAGTTGGCAAACCAATTTCAATCTGTAGTTTTCATATTCATTTTAGTGATTAAACTTTTGTTTACTAATTTACCCTCACTTATTAAATCATCTTTTTTCTTCAGGCGTTTATGAAGCAAGAACATTTTAATGATTATAAAAAAAAAATAAAACCATTTTGAAGTTCTGACTTTATATTATATATTATATATATGCTAGATTTGACACCCCTTCATATGCTAGATTTGACACCCCTGTGCGTCAAAAAAGGGCCACATTTTTTTCTTCCCTTATTTTCTTTCCATTTAGTTCTGACTTTATGTTATATATATGCTAGATTTGACACCCCTGCATATGCTAGAATTGACACCCCTGCGCGTCAAAAAAGGGCCAAATTTTTTTCCTCCCTTTTTTTCTTTCCAATTAGTCCTCTTAAAAGAGACCCAAGGGTGGATTACGTAGATAAATTAGATGTTGAGCTGCATATATTGTAGACTATAGTAGAGGGGAAAACATAAAATTTATTTGGAAATGGGACGGTGAAAGTGAAAGAGGGACAAGACACTACTATAGTCTATAGCACGCTCTATGGTACAAAAGACGTTTGTTTTGAATACACCAAATATTCAAAATTTATTCACACACCACAACACAAGCACCAAACATGATATCCTACACCTACAAATAGCAGCACATGCCTTATATCATGACATTCTTGTAACTCCTTGATTAACTTCTTGTTCAGGCCCTCCCTAATTACTCTGTTGATCGATCACTTCATTGCTTGGCCCATCTCCTCCTCTTCCTCAGCTCCAGACTGACCCTGCTTCTGCCCGACCACCATGTCTTTCGTCGTCTGCGCGATCTCTACCAGAGTCTCCCCAATTGCTCCCAGCACGCCCACATTCGGCCCCTCTACTTCATCTTCAACGACGTCTCCTCCTCTTCCAATGCCATGCTGCTGCTGTTGCTGCTTCTGCTCTTCTCCTCCTTGAGAACTCTGAGAATCCTTCATGTAAAACACACACACATACACACCAACTCCATTGCGCAGATTAGATCAAATCCGACACAAAAAAAACTTAATTTTCATTTTAGATTGAATTTTGACTTCCTTCTGTTTACTGTCTACGTACTCTGATTTTCTCTCTATAGATTTAGTTATGCAAAAATGCATTTAATTTGATCGGTGTTATCCAATCTATGCATTTAATTTGATCGGTGTTCAAATCTAATCCTACACAGACAAGCCTGTATTTCTTCAAATGAATGACTACCACGACTCGTGTATATATGTATATATATAACTCATACCTTTTGTTTGGTTTGCTCATAAGATGAGGATAATCGGTTGCCCTCTCCCTCATACCCTGCACCTTCCTTGCTCCATGACTTGCTCTCAAATCCCTCATTTTCTGGTCCTTCACTTTCTCTTCCTTGGTTACTCAGCTGCTTCAAAAAACGTTCATATAATACATAAATAATATATAGTATCGCCCTTTATCAATCAACCAAAAATTGATAAAAAAAAGTAAGAATTTTACCATGAATCCCTCATTGATTCTATATATATAATCAATAGGGCATGTTGCCCATTATTCACACTTTTTTGTTTATTAATTAAATTACTATAGATTACAATAATTACTGCTAGAGAGACACATTATTTATAAAAAAGAAAATTAAACGAAATTTCAGCTTATATTGATGGATATATTCTACACATTAATTAGTGTGTGCTTACAATATGATTAGCGATCCTACTAATATTAGCGTGTGTGATTAGCTCCTAATATCGTCCTATATATTGATCAAACAATAATGCTAATTAGGATTTAGGAGACCACAATCAAAGCACATTTGCGAAAACAAACTATTCAAGCACATTTGCAAAAACAGGCTAGTGTAATCAGACTACGGGTTTATAATTAAAAGTAGTCTATAAATGGACATATATTGATCCTTATCAAAATAAGACAAACATTTTGAATACAAACAAGCTTAATTAGCTAGATACGTAGCCGTTAATTATATACCTGTTCCTTATTGGCCCGGTCCGGTGTTGATCTCTTGGCCTGGAATTCTCTTCGAGCCTCCTCTCTCTTCCTGGCAGTGAATTCCTCCGCCTTCTCCCCCGCCACCGTCGCCGCATCCTTAGCCATACTGATAGGTTTGGAAACAACATCCACGACTGCATGCCCGGCCCCCTTGACAACCCTGGCAGCCAGCTTAGTTCCCTCCACCGCCGCCTCCGTAGTGTAATACGCAGCCGTCCACCCACCCACACTCGCTGAGTCCTTCAAACCAACCGCCACGCCACCAGCATAGGACGCCGCAGTTTTTCCGCCCTCCACAGTCATGTCTTTGGCCTTCACAGCTCCTTCCTCCACATAATGCAGAGTGGTCTGTCCTGCAGACACCGCCACGTCCTTGGCTTTTTCGGCAACCGGAATGGTTTTCTCCGCCACGGACTTGCCGGCGGTGCTGAATGCCTGTTTTGCAGTTTGTGGTCCTTGCAAGAGTGTCTCCTTTTTGCATTCACCTTGACCACCTTTGTCGGACTCGGAATATTCTTTTTCCTTATTGGCTGCCGCATAACGCTCCTCCGCTGCCCTAATTGCCTCCACCGAATTCTGCTGCGCTGTTCCCCTCAGCTTCGAGATTTCTTCCAAAGATGGTTGCTTCTGTTGTTTGTTTTCTTCGTCATCAAGACTGGCTTCTTCCTCTTTGCCTTTAATCTCCCACACTCTTCTTTTGTCCTCCTGCTCCTTCTGTTGCTGCTGTTGACGATGTTGACCTGCCGCCTCCTGTTTGGACCCAATCATTTGTTGTCGGGCTTTCAGGTCGCTGCTTTCTCTGGCTTTATAAGTATTATTGCCCTGCTGCTCGAGGTTCATTTTCTCAATACCTTCCCCTATTTGTGTGCTTCGGCATTCTCTATCGCCGCCACTAACTTCAAACTTCCCAACAGAGTATTGGTGGGCTCCACCTTCTCCTTCTCCAGTTTCGCCTTGCCTTCTGCCTTGTTGACTTTGACGTTGACCATGACCAGCACCAGCTCCGCCTTGTCCCTGATGACCTCCTTGGCGCCCTTCAAACTTGTCAAAAGATTGATGGGCTCTTCCTTGTCCTTGACCACCACCACCACCTTGGCCTCTCGCGCTCTCTTCAATTTTACCCTTTAACCGACTAGCTTCAGCTTCACGTTGACCTTGACCTATATCTTCATGGCGCTCTTGCTTTTCAAATTGACGGGCTTCGCCTTG
Source organism: Prinsepia uniflora (assembly GCA_032719365.1). Lineage (NCBI taxonomy): Eukaryota > Viridiplantae > Streptophyta > Magnoliopsida > Rosales > Rosaceae > Prinsepia > Prinsepia uniflora. The sequence goes on along the minus strand of CM064864.1, from coordinate 964,552 downwards.
GCTTTTTTGACTTTTTTCACCATGTTTCTGTTCACTATCGACACTTTGTGTTTGACCACCGCAACGGCCTTGATTTTTTTTAGCCTCAGCCTCTTTATCTGCCACCATGTTGGCCATCCTTGCTTTATCCGCATTTGCTTCTCTCTCTTTCTCCTTTTCCTTATCCTCGACTTGATCCTTAAGAGACTCAAACTTATGGGACCGGAACTCATGAGCCTCTCTTGCTTTTCCCATGCCAGTATCACCAACCGTATTCCCACTCTTAGCTTTATCATCATCATCATCATCACCACCACCGTGCGATTGTTCTTCACCGGTGACGTCAGACATTCTCGCAGGCACCGTCATTGCCTCGAAGTGCGTGGTCATCTTTGGCACTTTATCTTTCTCTATGTGAACCTCTCTCTCCGAGGTCGTGTTCTCCCTTCGCGGCTTCATTTGCTGCTCTGAAGACATTTTCCAAATTTCTAATTTCTTACACTTTTTTTTTTTTTTTTGGGTTTGGAGATCAAAATGAAATTGAATATGAATAGGATGATATTTTTGTTGTAGTTACTGTGATTGGGGGACGGGATCGGGTGTTTTTAAGCCAACAGTGGCGGTGGAAATAAGGAGGTGAGTGAGGAGGTGAATGCATGGAGGAGGACATGTGTTACGCCAGTCAGCACCACGTGGTAAGCTCGGGAAATTTGTGAGTAGAGAGTCAGAAATAGTGCAACTCAGGAGTTGACACGTCAAACCCTCATTGTTTCAGATTAGCTAGGATCCTCTTATCTCAGTGTCTTCGGTGTAGGGAAATGTGGAAGGAGTGACCGCTTCCCACGCAGCTCAATCTGATCTTCAGTTTTGCAAAACACTTGGCATGTCCATCTAGTTGGATTTCGATTTTGGCCGGGGTCATGAGGATATATATATATATGACACATGGTATCACGAGGATACCAGCCTAATGAGGGCTGTTGCTTAATTTTTGAAGTTGTATTCGATTGGAATTGTTTAGAATTTAAAAAGTATTTAAAAATTCTCATGTTTTAAAAAAAATCTATATTTAATTAAGGTACTTAAGAATTTTTAAAATGCGCTTATAAATTCCTATGTATTCAATTAAGTTTTTAAAAAATGTCCACATAAATTATAGGGTATTCAAAACGATAAAAATTCTAAAGAATTTAATTAAGTAGTGAATTTGGTGGAATTTTAAGATAAAAAATATACATACTAAAAGTTGAATTCTCGAGACATGTCTTCAGTTTTTGAATCAGCCTTCACACCTCTATCTCCAAGAAACCAAGCATCACGCTTCCATCTCCAAGAAACTCAATTAGAATCCGATATAGTTTCTAATTAAAGATTGAAAAATAAAAATATTATATTAATTTTAGCTGATTACGATTGTGGGTTTGTGTTAAATTTTCCTTTTTATGCCTTTCCATTTTTACTTTTTTTTTTTTGCAGCTTTATCACTCCATTCACTTTCTTGGTTTTTACAGCGAGCTTGGCTGTTGGCCAAGCCATGATAGTAATGTTGAGGCACCTCTAGTAATTTTGGAATTGGTGGGACGTGTTGGGGATTGAAGATAACAAATTGATTATAAATATTGGTGACTCCCAAGCGAAGACGCGCGAGAGCTAACTCTTCAAATTGTTTGGATTGTTGTTCATCTTTATGGAAGAAAGGACATAGCACTACAAGAAAACATGTATGTAGGCACAATTGTTAAGGACGTCGGAACTTTTATTGTGTCTTTAATTTATATTAGACACCATTGTCTTTTCATACGTGTTTACTATACAAAGGGCACATCTAATGATGTCATAAAAATTAGGAAGGAATACAAATATTTTATTAGACACAAAAAAGTGTGACTAATAAAATATGTAACGGCTGTTCATGGCTTGTGGCAAGAAAGTTGGTTTTGGGAACCCTATTTATTGTATGTATTGTCTAAAGATCAAACAAAAATTAGTATTATATTCATTCATTTGTGTCTTATGACTCTTATCTCACTTCCAACCGAAAAAAGAAGACTTTTATCTCACTTTAATTTCAAAATGCAACAACTCCTCTTTTTTTTCTTATACAAAAAAAAAACTATATTTGTGACTTTTGTTAAAGTATTTTAATTTAAAATTGCTTTTAAAATCTCCGAGCCATAGCCTCTTATATTATTTTGGATCTCAGCCTCTCCTTCATGCTCTTAGTCTCTATTTCTTCATTTTAGATCTAAGTGAATCTGCATAGACCTAAATGGATCCGCATAGATCTAAATGACGTGCATAGATCCAAATCAGATTAGTTGGAGCTATACGAATTCATAGTTGGGTGCTCATCTCTATGGAATGAGACCGGTGACCGACAGAAGTTGCCCCCGCCTTCGCACCATGTAGTGCAGACAACGACTGTAGTTCCTATACGCAACAACGATGCTCTCCGGGCAGCGGTAATAACCTTTTAAGTCGGCAATTTTTATGTTCATATCCAACCATGCATGCCATATACCAAAATTTAATTGGCTTGTGATGTCGATTTGCTAACTTGGGAATGAGATGTGACTATGACATATGAATAAAAAAAAATTGCAGTTTCAGTTAATCTTATTAGTTAAAAGCTCTCTTATACAACAATTTTTCCTAAGATGTATTTTGCAGAAATTCGGCAGTTTGGATTTTTTGGGTTGCAATCAAGGCAATAAAGATCTGGGTTCATAAATTTTTGGGAGAAGCTTTCAATTTGTATATGGATGTGGCTGAAATTTGAATGTAATATGCTTTGTTGGGCATTTTTTATTGATGGATTTGAATGTGATATTGCTCTTTTGCTTTAATTATTCAGTATAGCTTTAGTTGTCTAAACCAGATTGCAAATGGTGACGACCAATTTTTTTATTTGTCACAGGAAGGAAATTGTGTCTTTCAAGTGCATTTTTCTTGAAATTCTGCTGACAGTTGTGTAAACCAGATTACAAATGGTGCTACCAATAGGAAGTTGTGTAAATTATTGAGTTCTACACTGAGATACGCTACATGAGGTACTCTTATCAAAAGAAAGTTGTGTAATTAAATTTTTACATATTACAAATAGTGCTACCAGGTTACAATATGTACTATATGTGAGGTACACTTCCTTAATCCAGATAAAAAAGAGTAATAGTTGACTTCAATACCCATAATTTCTGTTAATTGAGAATGATTTTTTATGCAGGAATAAAAAAAGGGAGAAAGAAGAAGACTCGAAGAGGGAGAGACCCACATTATGTTTGTTTTCTTTTATTTATGTCACTTTAATTGAATAATTGTTGAAATTTCAAGAGTTCTAAAGTTATTTTATATGTAATATGTGATGGGATAGATGAATTTGTTGACTTTCACATCATGATCCTTATCTTCACATTTCAAAACAAATTTAGGCATCTTTCTTGCATCATTGAATCATGATCTTTTGTTAAGTATTTATTTTATTTCTATTGTACTCTCTTTTTTATTTGGTTTGAATTTGAAAGCTTGGTATCTTTAGGACATATATGAATGAACATAAACATTTTTTTTTTATTATGGGGCCAAGTTGCAATCTATGAATTATTCTCTTTGAGTTTCGGTGCTCGATGCGAGTTTGCAAGAGAAGACTAATTCGGGCTATAGTAATTGCATACTATAGCATGAATTATTTTTATTTAAAAATTAGAATAGAAGACAGTAATATATTTGTGGCCATAAATTTAACAAAACACGTGGATCCACTGTCAGAAAGAGACACAAAACATTAATGTCCTTTAGTTTTTGATAATTGAGCACAAAGTATTTTATTTGTATCCTTTGAACAAAAGGTACGCCCACAGTAAATATGGTCTTGTTATAGGACACAAATATTTGTGTCTTCAGAGCTAAAAGACATATAATTATTGGTGTACTATGCCTGTTTTTTTTTTTTGGGTAGTATGGTGATAGGTAAACACAGAGGATAACATGGCAGTGCTTGCATCACTGTGTCTCAGTTGGAAGGAAAAGTTTTGGATAAAACTCGGTATCCTTTGATTTTGGTTTGTTAATGATGTCAATTTAACTAAAAATAAAGTAAGCTAATATAAAGTTACATGTTTATACAAAATGAGGATGGAAGAGAGACCGCGAATAGGAATAAACACTAAGGGCTCGTTTGATATACCGTATTGTACTGACTATTTCTGTAAGACCCGTGTCCTGGAGGGAACGGTGAACAATCCCACATTCCTGCGAGGGGGGAATGGTCTTGGAAGGGAATGGTGGTGTGCCTTAAAGGTGTAGGCACACACCTATCTAGCATGAGGCCTTTTGGGAGCTCAGTGGCTTTGAGGGGGATTGGAACCCCAAAGTTAAGCGAGTTGAGGCTGGTGCAATTCCATGATGGGTGACCCCCTGGGAAGTTGCACCATGAGCGGGCCCTAAGGGGGTGGATTGTAAGACCCGTGTCCTCGAGGGAACAGTGAACAATCCCACATTTCTGCGAGGGAGGAATGGTCTGGGAAGGGAATGGTGATGTGCCTTAAAGGTGTATGCACACTCCTATCTAGCATGAGGCCTTTTGGGAGCTCAGTGGCTTTGGGGGGGATTGGAACCCCAAAGTTAAGCGAGTTGAGGCTGGTGCAATTCCATGATGGGTGACCCCCTGGGAAGTTGCACCATGAGCTCCCGAAAACAAAACCGTGAGGGTGATGCCCAAAGCGGACAATATGGTGCTAGATGAGTCGGGTCCTGACCGAGGAGGGTCGGGTCCTGACAATTTCAATCGGATAGACTAATCTGTCCACCGGATAGACTGATTATTTAGTCGGGCGTTTGGTACCTTTCCGGATTAGAATGCCGACTATATTATACTGACCGGATTATATTATAGTAATTGACGAAATACTTATATCTTAAATATTAATTATGTATGTCATTATTTTTATTATTATTTATTTTAATAATAATAATTATTACTATTTATTACATTTTTATTAATTAATTATTTTTAATTTTATCATTATTATTTATTAAAATATCATTAATTATTAATTATTAATTTATTATTATTAGTATTTATTACTTTATTACTTTTTATTATTAATATTTACTAAATTAATATTTTATTTTTTATTATATTACTAATTATTATTATTATTATTATTATTATTATTATTATTATTATTATTATTATTCTTATTAGTAGTATTAGTATTATTATATTTTACAAGATTACTAGTTATCCGACTATTTAATATGGAAAATTTCGAGCGTATTATTTTAGCGTGTCTGGACCGTATAAAAATATTCAACCGTATTAACTTATACGGTGACTAATTAAAATGACTAGTATCAAACACAGGTTTCAGATTATTTAGCCTATCCAGAATGTAATACAGCATACCAAACACACCCTAAGAACATTCAGTGAAGGGAGAAAGGACCAATGAGCCTTAAAGCAAAAGACTTGGCCAAAAAATACCACCAAAAATGAAAACATGAAGTAGATATTTATATAAAATTCTATACAATTCAATAAATCTATCACTTAAAGGAAATTCTTAAAAATTCTCTGTAATTCTAATTGAATACACCTGTCACGACTCGGCCCATTTAGCACAATATTGTCCGCTTTGGGCCCAGCCCTCACGGTTTTGTTTTCGAGAGCTCACGTGCAACTTCCCAGTAGGTCACCCACCCATCATGGGATTGCACTAGTCTTCACATATAAGACACTTCACCTTTTCCTTCCCGAGCAATGTGGGATTGTTCACCAATTGTACCTTTCCAAGCTCACGGGTCTTGCTCACCGTTCTTGCTTCTCAAGCTCACGGGTTTTACTCACCATTCTTGCTTCCAAGACTGGGTCTTACCATCCACCCCCTTGGGGTCCAGCGTCCCCTCTGGTACACTTCTGGTCGGGGTCCGGCTCTGATACCATTCTGTCACGACCCAACCCATCTAGCACAATATAGTCCGTTTTGGGCCCAATTTTCACGGTTTTATTTTCGAGAGCTCACGTGAAACTTCCCAGTAGGTCACCCATCATGGGATTGCACCAGCCTTCACTCACTTAACTTTGGAGTTCCCAAAGAATCCAAAATACGTGAGCTCCCAAAAGACCTTGTGTTAGAGAGATGCGTGCTCACACATATAAGACACTTCACCTTTCCTTCCCAAAACGATGTGGGATTGTTCACCGATCTTGCCTTTCCAAGCTTACGAGTTTTGCTCACCGTTCTTACTTCTCAAGCTCACGGGTTTTACTCACCGTTCTTACTTCCAAGATCAGGTCTTACAACACCCCTTATGTCTATTTCTGCTATTTCCTTTCTCATAAAAAAAATATAAAAATAAATTTACCTCTTCCATGTCAAAAATTTGAAAGTGGGCAAATTTTAAAAGCTGAGATATGGGGTATTTTTCTGAGACTGAAGATGACCTGGGATTTAAGAGCAACACATATTATCTTGGAATCTGACTAGGCGGCGGTAGTGTGGCTGGTACAACGATAGATATTCCCACTAATGCTAGATAATTCTAGTTTAATTTATTATTTTATTATCGTCGGTGGCAACATACAATTCTTGTAAAAAATTCTCTAGATAAATGTGCATTAATTTCAACGAAGTAAATAAGACTATCTGACAAAGCTTGCAGGCCCGAGCCACTCAACTCCTATCTTCAAAAGAAAATGAAAAACAAGAGCCTTGAGAAGTTGAGAGGTGTATCGTGTGTATAGTATATACACACACAACGTCACAACACAATCTAAGATCGATGGAATTGGATTCTAATAAGCCTCATGCTGTTTGTGTTCCGATTCCACTTCAAGGCCACATAAAAGCAACACTTCAATTAGCCAAACTCCTCCACTACAAAGGCTTGTATATAACCTTTGTCAACACGGAGTTCAATCACCGGCGCTTGCTCAAGTCTCTTGGCCCCAATTCCCTCGACGGCTGGCCAGATTTTCGGTTCGAAACAATCCCAGATGGCCTTCCCTATTCAGATGAGGATGCCACCCAAGATATGTACCTGCTTTCTGAGTCCCTATGGAAAAATTTCTTGGCAGCTTTTGTGGAACTCATAAGACATAAACTCAACAACAATGCTAATAATATTAGTCAGCCTCCAGTGACTAATATTGTTTCAGATGGTCTCATGCCATTGACAACCGTAGCTGCCAAACAACTTGGAATCCCCATCACTCTCTTCTTTACTATTTCAGCAAGCAGCGTTATGGGCTGTAAACATTATCCTACTTTGGTGGAAAAAGGACTTGCACCACTCAAAGGTGAAACAATATAGTTTAGTTTTAATTATGTATTAATACATTGTTTACTTGGCATATTTATAGAGAAATTATTATATGGTATTATGTGTTATACTTACATGGTGTATTTCTCGTTCACTTATAATTAATATAAATGGATATTTATTAATATTAGATCCAAAAAATAGGATATATATATATCGTTTATTCATATTAAATTATGTGTATAATGAATATATTATGGTCAATATTATGTGACGATAATATATAGCATTTAATAAATTAAACTTTTCCTCAAATGATATATATGATGAGGAGGATTTAAATTAATCTTGACCAAGATCAAGAGTTAAATTTCTGATATTGTTGTGTGGCCCTTGCTTCTATTTCAATCCTACATGATATGCACAAAACCCAAATCTTTATTTAGATTCCAATCCTACAATGGTAAACATGTCATCATATTCAAGAAATTTATTTTCTTTTTCAAAGATATCAAAAGTCATAATCATCGAGAGTTGAATTCCTCATATTGTATGGGTCCAATATCCAACTCTATATTTTGATTCCGATACTACATCCATAAACATTTCATAATTACTATTATTGATTTGCATTCTTTAGAGATGCATGAAATTATAATTTTCATCGATTATCAATTAACATCTTTTCTCTTTGCCTTTTGTTTGCCGATGCCAATTTTCTTAATATAAATACTTTGGTGCTTATAGATGAGAGCTGTTTCATACTAGACCAAGTGATAGATTGGATTCCAGGAATGAAAGGTATTCGTTTAAGGGATCTCCCAAACAGTTTTATTACAACAAATCCCATCAATGAGAGTATCTTCAATGGCATCCTTCAAGTAATGGACATAATTCATGAAGCTTCACAAGTTATTATTCATACTTTCGATGCATTGGAGCCTCATGTTTTGGATGCTCTTTCATCAACAATGTCTCAACCTGTTTATGCCATAGGCCCTCTCCAGTTACTTCTCAATCAGGTACCACAAGACCATTTGAAGTCCTTGCGATATAGTTTATGGAAGGAAGAAATTGAGTGCCTCCAATGGTTGAATGATAAAGCCCCAGGCTCGGTTGTTTATGTGAATTTTGGAAGCATAACGGTCATGACACCCCAACAACTAGTTGAGTTTGGTTGGGGGCTTGCAAATAGCAAGTTTAATTTTGTGTGGGTGATTAGACCTGATTCGGTTATGGGTGAATCTGCGATTTTGCCGTTAGAGTTTGTGGATGAAATTAAAGAAAGAGGTCTAATTGCGAGTTGGTGCCCACAAGAGGAGGTGCTTAACCATCCATCAGTGGGAGGATTTTTGACACACTGTGGTTGGAACTCGACAATTGAGAGTTTGTCTGTAGGAGTGCCTATAATTTGCTGGCCATTCTTTGGCGATCAGTTAACAAATTGTCACTATACTTGCAAGGAATGGGGGATTGGTATGGAGATCAATAAGGATGTCAAAAGAGACGATGTAGAGAAGCTTGTTAGAGAGTTAATGGAGGGAGAGGAAGGTAAGAAAATGAAGAATAAGGCCAAGGAGTGGAAGACATTGGCAGAAGAAGCCACAAGTCCACTTGGTTCTTCATCCACAAACTTGGACAATTTAGTCAAGCAAATGCATTTACAGCGAAGCTAATTAAGAAGATGCGACGTACATTGAAAATTTTGGTTTATTAGCTACAATCTTTAAATTGTATTTGCATTTTAGGTGTGAAAAGTTTATCTTCTAAATATAAGATTTTTATTGTGTGGCTCTAAGTTGTGTAAGACTTGTTGTACCACTAGGGAGAGGGAGCAGATCAGGACATGATTCTAATATCTTGTGTGAACTTCTAGAATTTTATAGTTAGATGGGGAACGTACTAGAATAAGTATGGTGATGATTTTGTAAAATTTGAAAAATCGAATTAATCCTAAGTTGTAGTATATATATTTTTTTTGAAGAATGCAACGGTTGAGTTTTCCTACAATATTTTTCGTACACAGAGAAAATTTGTACAAATGAAAAGCTTTATTTGTTTACCGTGGGAAAACAAATGAAGATGTTAAGTTATTTACAAGTGCAGAAAGTTTTATTATTTGGAGTGCAAGAACGTTGTCACCAGAATCCTTAACTCCATACATCTAGTAAGGAGGAGAGAGAATAGTAATCTGGTAATTTTCCAATTAACTATATCCGGTAATTTTGCACTTTTCTTTACTCCTCTTTATCTGTTTTTACAGCAAGCAAAATTAAATTTACAAAAAATAAACTGTCACTCACTCACTCAATCAAACAACACAATAGGCAGTTCAATTAGTAAACTTTGCATCCGGGTTTCTCATGTACTTGAGCCACATATCAACCCTCACCCTTGATGAAATATTCCACAAAAAATCCTGAACTTTGGATGTCCCATGTTTCCCCTTCTTCCCTGAGCCTTTGGCCAATCCATATGCAAGCAGCCATTGCATTGCTGTCAGCCTCTGCTTCTCACTATCCCAAGCATTCTTCTTCCCTCTTGTCCTCACCTTCAATGCCCCTACATGTAAACTTGCCACTTTGAATCTCTTCTCATCCTCCTCCTTCTTTCTCCTCCTCCTTCTTTGTGTCACCATCTGTTCTCACTGCATAAATAACCGCTATCATTGGCCCTCCAACTGCCTCGAAACGCCTCACCAAGTCCCTCAACTGGACAACAACTGCCAGGGTTAATGTCTCTGGAAGATCCAAGCCATCAGAAGTTGCCAAGCTGTGGTTTTTGATCCAATCTTCAAGTGACATTGAAGAAGCAAAGGGACCATTTTGATCCAAAAATATTTTAATAATCGTGCATGATACTGCTCACGTCTGACAAATGATCCAAAATTCTGATATTATCCTCAACACTTGCCATAAAAAGGATACTCATACCGATTTACTGATCATGCATCCACCTCTCAAACAACCCTGATCTTCTTGCAACGCCTAGAAGGTCAATAAAACCATGAAACGAGTGGGTACTGGATGAAAATAACATTTTAAAAACAAATTTTCCGAGAAAAATAAACATTTACAATATCTAGATACAATATCACAACAAAAAATAACCAATCATCGACTCCCTCGAGCATCAGCTATCTGGGAAACACCCCGAGTTTCAGATGTCTGGAAACGGTCACAACAACAACGTAGTAATCCCCATGCATCAGCTGTCAAGGAATGCCCCTACCATCGACTGCGTGAGAATGAACACAATACAATCACCCCGAGCTACGATCGTCTGGGAAACTCACAACAACAACATTGGGCACAATCCATGGATTATATCATACAAGCGTCATAACCAAATACAACCAATCTTCAAGCTCAAATATCAGTCAAGATGAACAACAGTACTACGCGTAAGCCAACTCAAAAACTGCATATAGCACTATCCTAATCAAATCCGGTAACTATATACACTAACACACTATCTCAATAAACAATTCGATTTTTCATAATATCCCTACTCGTGGAGCTCACACTTATCTTTTCACTCTAGTTATTTTTTTTTTTCACTATGGAAAAAGATTGATTAATTAAGAAAGATGATAAGAAAAGATGAGAAGGAAAACTTGAAAAGAAAAAAACATGATGATAAAAAATGGTGACACAATTAAAAATAAGAGAAAAAACAAATAAAGGGAAAGCTTCCAATTTGACCCCCAAACACCGAATTGATTATTAATTTTATAAATAGCATCCTTGCTTGTGAAACACCCAATGATTCTTTATTTCTTAGCCATATGTTTGTGGCTTCTAGACAATTCCAATAATACAACGATAGATATGCCCACTGATTATAGATAATTTTAGTTTAATTTATCATATTATTATCGTCCATGTCAACATACGGCCATTCTCTAGATAGGTCTGTATCATGTAGCCACTTTAGCTAAATTTTTAGAATTATCATTATGTTTCTTGTGTTGTTTTTAGTTGTAAAAGTTCTCTGGATAAATGTGTTTGAACAAAATTAGAGTACTCAAATATTCAAGTGTAATTCTAATATTTAAGTATTGTTGGAACTATGAAGCAAACAAATCCAATACTTGTACTTCAGAAATAAAGTATTATAACAACATCACACACATACGTACTCCTTTTTTTTTTTCTTCGTTTCTTTCTTAGCTCTCATACACATATGAGCTTACAAACATACTTCTCTCTATTATTTCTTTCACACAAATCACACACTTCTAACTTAATTACATGTATTCTCAATAAACAAGAATTCCTAAACCTCGTTAATCACAAAGCCAATTTTATTTTGGGTTCTTCTTGGCCAACTAGCAACACATCTAACTAACCATTATTATTGATTTTCCAATCCTATATATAGGTTTACCACTTGGACTTTGCTTCTTTTTCAAACCACAAATTTGTGGAGTTTCCTTACTAGAGAAGGCTCTAGCTCCATGCTTTGGCTTCTTTGAAAGCCTCCGAATTTGACTCAAGTTCATCATTGCTCGTCAAGATCTTGACCAATTCAATTTTGACTCAACTTTATATGGTAGCCATCAATTTTGACTATGTTGAGATAATGTTGTGTACTTCGACAAAATGTGCATTAATTTTTAATTTCAACAAAATAAAACTATTTGATAAAGGTAAGGTGGTAGGCCCTATCCACTCAACTCCTATCTTCAAAAGTAAAGAAGAACAAGCCTTGAGAAGTTGAGAGGCGTATAGTGTGTGCAGTATACACGCACTAAGCTAGTCACAACACAATTTAAGACCGATGGAATTGGATTCTAGTAAGCCTCATGCTGTTTGTGTTCCGATTCCAATTCAAGGCCACATAAAAGCAACACTTCAATTAGCCAAACTCCTCCACTACAAAGGCTTCTGTATAACCTTTGTCAACACGGAGTTCAATCACCGGCGCTTGCTCAAGTCTCTTGGCCCCAACTCCCTCGACGGCTGGCCAGATTTTTGGTTCGAAAAAATCCCAGATGGGCTTCCCTATTTGGATGAAGACGCCACCCAAGACCTCCACCTGCTTACTGAGTCCCTCGGGAAAAATTTCTTGGTGCCTTTTGTTGATCTCATAAAAAATAAACTCAACCATGTTAATCAGCCTCCCGTGACTAACATTGTTTCAGACGCTTTCTTGCCATTCACAACCGCAGCAGCTAAACAACTTGGAATCCCTCTCACTCTCTTCTGCACTATGTCAGCAAGCAGCTTCATGGGCTTTAAACAGTATCCAACCTTGGTGGAAAAAGGACTTGCACCACTCACAGGTGAATCAATATATATAGTTTACTTTTAATTCTGTCTTAATATATTTTTTACCTGGCATATTTACGGAGAGATTATTACATGGTACTATGTTACACTCATGTGGTTGTTGGGATGTGAGGATTGAGACATTGGAAAAAGTGAAAATGAGTTATTGGGTAGCTTTGATTATTACCAATTGGTACGAAATCTTAATGTTTATTATAATAATAAGTTTAATCACCACACGTGTCACATACTGTCATATTACTAATTGTTTTGAGAATTAGAGTCTAAATATTATAATTAATTTTAAATCAAAATGTAAAATATATTGTTTTAATCGTTCACTTATATTAAATTATGTGTATATGTAATCATAATATATATACGATGGGGATGGTAGCATTTAATAATTTTTCCTGAAATGATATATATGATGCCATGACGGGGAGTATTTGAATTATTGACCAAAATCAAGTTAAATTTTTGATATTGTTGTGTGGCCACCGTTTTCTATTTTCAATCCTATATGATATGCACGAAACCTAATCTTTATTTTGACTTATATTATCGAGAGTTGAATTCCTCATTCCGATAATTCTCATTATTACTATTATGGCCTTATATTCTTTAAACATGCATGAAATTATAATTTTCATCGGTTATCAATTAACATCTTTTCATTTTCCCCTTTGTTTGCCAATGCCAATGTTTTTAATATAATTACTTTGGTGTTTGTAGATGAGAGCTGTTTCACCAATGGGTTTTTAGAACAAGTGATAGATTGGATTCCAGGAATGAAAGATATTCGTTTAAAAGATCTCCCAGACGCTTTTATTACAACAAATCCCCTCAATGAAACTATTTTCAATGGCATCCTTCAAGTGATGGACATAATTCATGAAGCTTCACAACTTATTATTCTTACTTTTGATGCATTGGAGCATCATGTTTTGGATGCTCTTTCATCAACAATGTCTCCACCTGTTTATTCCATTGGCCCTCTCCAGTTACTTCTCAATCAAGTACCACAAGACCCTTTGAAGTCCTTGGGATATAGTTTATGGAAAGAAGAAATTGAGTGCCTCCAATGGTTGAGTGATAAAGCGCCAGACTCGGTTCTTTATGTGAATTTTGGAAGCATAACGGTCATGACACCCCAACAAATAGTTGAGTTTGGTTGGGGGCTTGCAAATAGCAAGTTTAATTTTGTGTGGGTGATTAGACCTGATTTGGTTATGGGTGAATCTGCGATTTTACCGCTAGAATTTGTGGATGAAATTAAAGAAAGATGTCTAATTGCGAGTTGGTGCCCACAAGAGGAGGTGCTTAACCATCCATCAGTGGGGGGATTTTTGACACACAGTGGTTGGAATTCGACAATTGAGAGTTTGTCTGCAGGAGTACCAATGATTTGCTGGCCATTCTTTGGTGATCAGCTAACAAATTGTCACTATACTTGCAAGGAATGGGGGATTGGTATGGAGATTAATAAGGATGTCAAAAGAGACGATGTAGAGAAGCTTGTTAGAGAGTTAATGGAGGGAGAGGAAGGTAAGAAAATGAAGAATAAAGCCAAGGAGTGGAAGACTTTGGCAGAAGAAGCCACACGTCCACTTGGTTCTTCATCCACAAACTTGGACAATTTAGTCAAGCAAATGCATTTACGGCGAAGCTAATTAAGATGTGACATTGCAAAGAATTTGAAATAAACATATTTACATAACCGTTTTATAATACTTTTATAAAGAAATAAACAGTGAAAATTTATCAAATATTAATATATGTATATATATAGTCGATAACTTTCTAATTCAATTTAAATAATTATTTCTATTAATTATGGTGACAATTTAATATTTATTTAATAGTCAAAAATAATAAAATATATAAAAGATGTTTTTATATGAGTTAGTTAATTCTATTTACTTTACAAGATATATTTAAATAACACTGAATTCAATACGTCGTAATGCTAGATCGCTAATTATGTGACTTAATCCAAATAATTCTTCTCCATTTTCGCTATATCATTATATTGAAAAAAGAAAAACAATTTAGTTAATTTAGTGGTATTTCTATTTAGGTTCGCTAAGTTAATTAACTAAATTACCGCTGTTGGACAGGTGTCTAACAGCTATAACCGAGCCTGTCGTAACCAGCTCTATCTGCTAACAATTGGAACTTGCAACGGTGGCCACTGGAATCCCTTCAAAAGAGCAGAAATAATTAAAATTAACAACCCGGAGGAGGAGTACATACAGAAGTCATGAGCTATATGGAACCTAATAAGCCTCATGCTGTTTGTGTTCCATTTCCAGTTCAAAGCCACATCAAGGCAATGCTTCAATTAGCAAAACTCCTCCACCACAAAGGCTTTCATGTGACCTTTGTCAACACTGAATTCAACCACAGGCGCCTACTCAAGTCTCTCGGCCCCAACTCTCTCCACGGCTTGCCGGATGATTTTCGTTTCGAAACGATCCCCGATGGGCTTCCCTATTCAGATGAAGGCGCCACCCAAGACCTCCTCCTGCTTGTTGAGTCCCTAGCGAAAAATTTCTTGGTGCCTTTTGTTGACCTCATAAAAAATAAACTCAACAATAATGATAGTAATAATATTAGTCAGCCTCCCGTGACTAATATTGTTTCAGATGGTTTCTTGCTATTCACAACCGCAGCAGCTAAACAACTCGGACTACCTCTCACTCTCTTCTTCACTATTTCAGCAAGCAGCTTCATGGGCTATAAGCATTATCCAACCTTGGTGGAAAAAGGACTTGCACCAGTACTCAAAGGTGAAAGATTTCATACATCTAATTTTATAAATATTATGTTCATTACCTGCCACAGTACCCACCTGTTGAACATGGAATATTCCAAAAGGTGAACTTCTAAATTGAGGTATGTTATTCTAATCTTTACTCGTCACTCAAATTCCTCATTCCAACAAATTGGATGATAGTTAAATTGGAATTTGAGTGACGAGTAATGTGATACTCAGTGCAGGGTGCATTTGGACGAGAAATTTCAAAGTTTCATTGAATTTGAGTAAAATTAGTTCCAAAGTTTTATTGAATTTGAATAAAATTAATTAAAAATGAGGAACTAAAAAATATCATGAAAGTGCTGCTTTGGAAAGTCATCTCTTCTAATTTGTTAGGCTGATGTGGTGCATGTAATTCTTGATAGAATTTGAGATTCCATCCCTAAAACCGGGGAGTTGGCCAAACCTATTTAAGACACATATTCTTTTTGAGCCTTTCCGATTTGGTACTTTTTACTTCACATCCTAACATACCCCTCATGTACGGCGGATTTTCCAACCTAT
Organism: Prinsepia uniflora; assembly: GCA_032719365.1. Taxonomy (NCBI): domain Eukaryota; kingdom Viridiplantae; phylum Streptophyta; class Magnoliopsida; order Rosales; family Rosaceae; genus Prinsepia; species Prinsepia uniflora. Next base: position 948,715 of record CM064864.1, on the reverse strand, counting down.
CACGTGAAGCACACTCGTGTGAGCCCATTGTCTCACAACTCCCTCAATTTGTTTTTTCGTGTGAGCCCTTTGTCTCAACACCTCCCTCAACTATTTTTTTTCTCACCATGCCCCGTACGTATGGTGCATGTTATGCCAATCATGCGACGAATGCATGGGCAACGTATGGTACGGTTAACCCGCTCTGATACCATGATAGAATTTAAGGATCCATCCCTAAACCAATTGGTTTTAGGGATAAACCTCAAATTCTATCACTTCCTTACAATACCCATATTTTTGTTTTTTGGAGCTTGACCACCCGCTTAGAGCTTAACGATTGGTCTAGGCATTTTATAAAACACCATTCGATCATATTGCACATCACTCAACTCCATCCAATCAACATCCAATTTGATAAATTACAGAGAAATAGAAACAGAATCAATCCCTAAACCAATCAATTTCAGCTAGAGAGTGAGAATTAGAGTGGCATATCTCAATCCGAAAGCTCAAGATACCAACGATATGACCAATGAGTCTAAGATAATTGTCATCTTTCTTGCTTCATAAGCAATAACTCTCACACACACACACCTTCCCTTCCTTGTTTTATGTTTTCCATTTTATAAATTGTAAACTCAACCAATGTACACATCAACATAAAATTAACATCACCTTCAACTAGAAAAAAAAAAATATCGATGAGTGTAATTCAATTGCTTAATTTGACTTCGATCGATTTTGGATTAGTAAACATGTCATAATTATAATTATTAATATTTAAACTCTTCAAACATTGAATGAAGTTTTCACTAATTATAATAAAATTGGGTGTGTTTGTAGATGAGAGTAGTTTCACAAATGGGTTTCTAGATCAAGAGATCGATTGGGTTCCAAGAATGAAAGATATTCGTTTAAGGGATCTGCCAAATAGTTTTATTACAACAAACTCCAATGCCATAATTTTCAATTCCATCGTTCAAGTGATGGGTATAATTCATGAAGCTTCACAAGTTATTGTTCATACTTTTGATGCATTGGAGCCTCATGTTTTGGATGCTCTCTCATCAACAATGTCACCTCAAACTGTTTACGCAATTGGCCCTCTCCAATTACTTGTCAATCAAATACCACAAAGCCCTTTGAAGTCCTTGGGATATAGCCTTTGGAGAGAAGAAGCTGAGTGCCTCCAATGGCTGAATGACAAGGCCCCAAACTCGGTTGTTTATGTGAATTTTGGCAGCATAGCAGTCATGACACCCCAACAACTTGTTGAGGTTGGTTGGGGACTTGCAAATAGCAAGGTTACTTTCTTGTGGGTGATTAGGCCTGATTTGGTTATTGGTGAATCCTCGATTTTACAATCAGAGTTTGTGGATGAAACTAAAGAAAGAGGCCTGATTGCGAGTTGGTGTCCTCAAGAGGAGGTGCTTAACCATTCATCAGTGGGAGGATTTTTAACACATTGTGGTTGGAATTCGACGATTGAGAGTGTGTCTGCCGGAGTGCCTATGATTTGCTGGCCATTCTTTGCTGATCAACAAACAAATTGTCACTATACTTGCAAGAAATGGGGGATTGGTATGGAGATCAACAATGATGTCAAGAGAGACGAAATGGAGAAGCTTGTTAGAGAGTTGATGGAAGGAGAGCAAGGTAAGAAAATGAAGAATAAGACCAAGGAGTTTAGAAGATTGGCAGAAGAAGCCACAGGTCCACTTGGTTCTTCATCCACAAACTTAGACAAGTTAGTTACGCAAATGCAATAATTGACAACAAAGCTAAGAAGATGTAACATTGCAAATTATTTTTATTAGCTACAATCTTTCAATTGTATTTGCATTTTATGTGTGAAATTGATGATGCTCTAATTATAGTACTTTTATTAATTGCGTGGCTGTAAGTTGTGTAACACTTCTTGTATCACTAGGGTGCACTAGGGTGGCCAGGACATGACTCTAGAGATTGAAAATATATGTAACATCTGTGTGAACTTTATAATTAGACGAGAATTGCAATAAATATTTTGATGATTTTGTGAAATTTCGAAAACCGATTTAAAATAGTACACCATACCTCCTTATTTTTTGAGGAATGTGACTGTTGAGTTTTCCAAGATATATTTTATGCGCTTGGAATTTTCAGACATCTCTCGACTTACTAGTTTATCAATTATTAGTTTTTATTTTGTCTTTATCGTCTGGTTGGGCAAGCTTTTGTCCAATATGATCACTTTCATTTTTCTAATGAGTGAGCTGTAAGCATGCATTTTCCTTTGCAAAATAATTTTTATTAGAAACTATCTGTTGTAAATAATTTAATATTAGTGTTTATTTATGTAAAAATACTAGGAATAGTATAATTATTTTATATATTTGTTTATTTCTTATATTATATAAGGAATTATGTAAACTCTTTAATTATTTTATACAACATATTATTCAGAATAGATCAGAACGCTCTTCTCAGACCCTTTAAAGTAAGGTAAATTACAGCTGTCCAACAGCTGTCCAACAGCTATAACCGAGCCTGTCGTAACCAGCTCTATCTGCTAACAATTGGAACATGCATCGGTGGCCACTGGAATCATCCCTTCAAAAGAGCAGAAATAATTAAAACAACCCGGAGGAGGAGTATATTGATGTACATACAAAACTCATGAGATACATGGAAACTAATAAGCCTCATGCTGTTTGTGTTCCATTTCCAGTTCAAAGCCACATGAAGGCAATGCTTCAATTAGCAAAACTCCTCCACCACAAAGGCTTTCATGTGACCTTTGTCAACACTGGATTCAACCACAGGCGCCTACTCAAGTCTCTTGGCCCCAACTCTCTCCACGGCTTGCCGGATGATTTTCGGTTCGAAACAATCCCCGATGGGCTTCCCTATTCAGATGAAGGCGCCACCCAAGACCTCCGCCTGCTTGTTGAGTCCCTCGGGAAAAATTTCTTGGCGCCTTTTGTTGACCTCATAAAAAACAAACTCAACAATAATGATGGTAATAATATTAGTCAGCCTCGCGTGACTAATATTGTTTCAGATGGTTTCTTGCTATTCACAACCGCAGCAGCAAAACAACTTGGAGTACCTCTCACTCTCTTCTTCACTATTTCAGCAAGCAGCTTCATGGGCTATAAGCATTATCCAACCTTGGTGGAAAAAGGACTAGCACCAGTACTCAAAGGTGAAAGATTTCATATGTCTAATTTTATAAATATTATGTTTATTACCTGCCACAGTTTGAACATGGAATATTCCAAAAGTTGAGCTTCTAAATTGAGGTATGGTTACTCTAATCTTTACTCGTAGCGGAAAACGATTGGTTTTAGGACTGATTTTCTTGCATTCGAACAAATTGGATGATGGTTGAATTGGAATTTGAGTGACGAGTAATGTAAGACTCAGTGGATGCAATTTAGGGGTGTATTTGGAAGAGCAATTTCAAAGTTTCATTGAATTTGAGTAAAGTTAGTTTCAAAGTTGAGTAAAATTAGTTCCAAAGTGCTGCTTTGAAAAATTAAAAAATATCAGGAAAGTGCTGCTTTGGAAAGTCATTATCAAGTAGCTAATTTGTTAGGCTCATGTGGTGCATGAACTTCCTGATAGAATTTGAGATTCCATACCTAAAATTAATTGGTGATAGGGGAGTAGGTCAAACCCATTTAAGACACGTATCCCACGTATCCTTTTTGAGCTTTTCCGATTTGGTACTTTTTACTTCATATCCTAACACACCCCCTCAAGTGTAGCGAATTTTCCAGCCTATCACGTGAAACACACTCTTGTGAGCCCATTGTCTCACAACTCCCTCAAATTTTTTTTTTCGTGTGAGCCCTTTATCTCAACACCTCCCTCAACTATTTTTTTCTCACCACGCCCCGTACGTATGGTGCACGTTATGCCCATCATGCGACGAGTGAATGGGCAACTTATGGTACGGTTAACCCTTCTACGTGGGTTAATCCGCTTTGATACCATGATAGAATTTGAGGATCTATCCCTAAAACCAATTGGTTTTAGGGATAGATCCTCAAATTCTATCACTTACTTACAATGCCCATATTTTTGTTTTTCAGAGGTTGACCACCCGCTTAGAGCTTAACAATTGGTCTAGACATTTTATCAAACACCTTTCGATCATATTGCGCGCGCATCACTCAACTCTGTTGAGTATATAAGAGCTAAGAAGAAAGTTAGTTAAGAAGTTAGTTAGAATTAGTTAACACTGTAAAAGTTAGTTAGTACTGTAGCATCAGTATATAATCCTCCTTCTCTACTGTGAAGATTAGATTGGCATCGATCATATTTTGTTCACTCTCTGTTCTAAAAGACTTAGAAGATTAATACAACCATTGAATCCTTTTCTTCCTCTCTTCACCTTCATTACAATATTCTTTTCTTCCTCATACATTCCATCATTCCTTGATGCCTTCTCACATGGTATCAAAGCCTGAAAAAATGGCCTGATTCTCTTCTTCTTTCCGCTGTTCACGCATTCTTGATCTTTGTTTTGTTTTCTAGTTTTCACGGTAGAATCTACAGCACAAAGATTGCAAAAGACTATCGGTTGTCATTCAGTGTGAATCTATAAAGCAGTAAGGCAAAAGCTGCAAAGACCACCTGCAATTCTTCAGCAAAGCCAGTGGAGAAAACTGTGCTCACCAGGTGTTTGTGAAAACGTTTTTCTGTTTTTTCTTGGAGATTCTTCTGTTTCTTTGTCGTGATTTCATTCTTTTTCTTCTTGAAACTGTGTGATCATAGTCTTGTGACAATGGTTACCTCCTCTCAACTTCAGATTCTGCAATCCCCTATCACCAGTCTTATCCCCACAGTAGGAAGTTCTGTTAGTGTTAAACTTGATGATCACAACTTTCTAATGTGGAATTTTCAGATGGAATTGCTATTGAATGTTCATGGTATTATTGGTTTTGTTAATGGCACAAATCTGTGTCCTGTGATGGTTAATTCTGAGTCTAGCAGTGACAATGTGTCTCAAATGGAGGCTATTCAGATATGGAATATGCACAATCAAGCCTTAATGCAGCTAATCACTACAACCCTCTCAACCACTGCCATGTCTTGTGTTATTGGGTGTCGTACAGCTCAAGAAATGTGGGTAAGTCTAAAGGAGAGGTTTGCATCTGTTACTAAGGCCTCTATATTTCAGATGAAAACTGAACTTCAAAATATAAAGAAAGGGCCTGAGAACGTGACACAGTATTTGCAGAGAATAAAGAATGCCAGAGACATGTTAGAGTCTTGTGGTGTGCATTTTGGTGATGATGACATTGTTATCTTAGCCTTGAGGGGTTTGCCTAATGAGTATAATACGTTTAGGTGTGTGATTAGAGGAAGAGAAAACACAATCCCCTTAAACGATTTCAGGTCTCAACTTCTTGCTGAAGAGAGTGCCTTGGATCATTCAGATGAGCAGGTCCCTTTTCTGTCCAAGACCTGTTGCTAATGGCCAGAATCCTACTCTCAGTCAGTTTTCTGCTTCAGGTACACCTGGACTACAGGGTCCTTGTCAACAATTTCCTTACTTGGGGTCAACACCACAACAACCAGGGTGTCCTCCTCAACAGTTTAGTGAGAACTTTCAGCATTTTGGCTATGGAAGTGGTTATGACAATGCTCAACTGTATTACAGACCACATAACAATGGTGGAAGAGGCAGGAAAGGAAGAGGAAATTATGGTGGCAGATATCAAGCTCGAGGCTATAACAACTTTCAGAATTCAGGTGCTTTGCCTAAGTGTCAGATTTGTGGAAAGAAGGGACATTGTGCTGCAGACTGCTACCACAGACATCAGGAACAGACACAAGCTCAGGATCCTGAGGCATGCCAAATTTGCTGGAAATTTGGTCATTCTGCTGTCAACTGCTATCAAAGAGGGAACTACACCTATCAGGGTGCACCACCACCACCTGCCCTTGCAGCTATGTCAATCAGCCCTCAGTCTATGTCAGTTCCACAGTACACTGCGTTGTCAGCCACTCCTCACTTCCTGCCTGTCTCTCAGAACCAGACTTTTCCACATTACATGCCCTTTCCGCAAGTCCAGGACTTCTCTCAATTTGCTCCTGCTCAGCATCATCAAAACCAGGACTACTGGATTGCTGATAGTGGTGCATCTGCTCATATGACAGCAGACTTGTCACATTTGAGTACAGCCACACCCTCATCTATGTCAGAATCAATTCTCACAGCTGGTGGTCCAGGTCTGCAAGTAGCTCACACTGGGAATTCTGCCCTTATTACAAATAATCCTTCTTCACAATGTTTCAAACTGAAGCAAGTGCTTCATGTTCCCAAGATCTCTCAAAACCTGCTTTCTGTGCATTGTTTTTGCAAGGATAATAACTGTCGATTTGTATTTGATGAACTTTGCTTTGTGATACAGGACAGAATCACAGGGAGGGTGCTGTACAAAGGTCTGAGCAATGAAGGGTTGTATCAAATTCCTGTCCAACTTCCTTTCACTTCTCCATTCAGTGTCTGTCTACCATCAACCTCAGCCTTGCTGTGCAAGAAAGTCAATAGCCAGGTTTGGCACAAACGTTTAGGTCATCCATCTAATGAGATAGTTTCTGTGTCCTTACAAAAATCCAATGTTCCTTGTCCTACTGATTCTGCGCTTGACATCTGTGAATCATGCTTACAAGGGAAATTTACTAAGCTCCCTTTTGTTTTTCCTGCATCTAAGTCAGTACACTTGTTTGAGGTTATTCATTCTGATGTTTGGGGACCAGCTCCTGTTAGGTCTGTGGAAGGGTTTAGATATTATGTTAACTTTGTTGATGAATGTACCAGATATACATGGCTGTTTCCAATGAAGAACAAGTCTGATTTGTGCTCTATCTTTCTGCATTTCTATGCTTTCATCCTAAACACATTTTCTGTTTCAATTAAAGTCCTTCAATCTGACAATGGTGGGGAATACCTTAACTCACATCTCAAGCTATTCCTCCTATCTAAAGGCATCACACATCAAACTTCTTGTCCTTATACACCTGAGAAAAATGGCCTTGCAGAAAGGAAACATAGGCATATAGTTGAAACAGCAGTTACCTTGCTACAATGTGCTGTGCTACCCTCCAAGTTTTGGTCTTTTGCTTGCTCATGTTCTGTCTACCTAATCAATCGTATGCCCTGTCATACTTTGCTAATGTCTTCCCCTTTTGAAAAACTTTTTGGGACCCTACCTGATCTCTCTAATCTTAGGATCTTTGGTTGTGCTTGCTTTCCACTACTTAAGCCATATAATCAACATAAACTCCAACCTAAAACAGTAAAGTGTGTATTTCTAGGATATGCTACTCATCAAAAAGGGTATATCTGTTACAATCCTACCTCTGCTCACATTGTGACTTCCAGGCATGTGCTCTTTAATGAATCTGATTTTCCTTATCAGTCACTGTGTTCACACACACTCCCTTCTCAGTGCTCCTCACCTGTTCTTGCTTCTCCTCCTTGTTCCTCTTCTCCATTATTTTCCTCTTTTCTCCCATTCCCCATTGCTCAGCCTGGCCAGGTTCCTGTGACTTCTGTTCCACAACCTCACAGTCCGTCCTCCTCCACATCTGCTCAGCCTACATCTGCAGCATCTCCTATGCCTCCCCTTTCTGCTGATTTTTCATCAGTTGATGATTCTGTCATGACAACTTTTCAGCCGCAGTGTCTTGAGGTAGTTTTGCCTATCAGTGGGGTAAATATGCACCCTATGCAAACCAGATCCAAGAGTGGTATATCCAAGAAGAAGGCCTTTCACTCTGTGCACTCCACTTCTGATATTGATTTCACTGTGACTGAACCTACTTCCTATAAAACAGCATCTTCTGTTCCTGTGTGGCAGCATGCTATGAAGGAGGAGATTGAGGCTCTCTTGGCTCAGAAGACTTGGGATGTGGTTCCTCTTCCCCCCAATCGCAATCTCATTGGGTGTAAATGGGTCTATCGAATCAAAAAGAAAGCAGATGGTACAATTGCCAGGTATAAGGCACGGCTGGTTGCTCAGGGTTTCAATCAAGAGGAAGGGTTAGACTATGGGGAAACCTTCAGTCCTGTGGTAAAGCCTACCACTGTCAGACTTATGTTAGCCTTGGCTGCACAGTTTCATTGGAGGCTGAGACAATTGGATGTGAAAAATGCTTTCTTGCATGGGGACCTGAAAGAAGAAGTGTTCATGAAGCAGCCACCTGGTTTTGAGGCTGCTGCTCCTTCTGACTTTGTGTGCTCACTTAAGAAATCTCTATATGGCTTGAAGCAGGCTCCTAGAGCCTGGAATGAGAAGTTCACAGGTTATCTTCCTGGTTTGGGGTTTACTTCGACATGGTCTGATGCCTCTCTATTTGTTAGGCAATCCTCAGCAGGTCTGGTGGTTCTGCTTCTCTATGTTGATGACATTATCATCACGGGAAGTTCTGATTCTGAAATGCAGACTGTGATTGACGCTCTGACCTCTGAGTTTGACATGAAGGATCTAGGTGACTTAAGCTACTTCCTTGGGATCCAGATTACCCATACTCAGTCAGGTCTGTTCTTATCTCAGTCCCAATACATAACTGAGCTCCTTACCAAGACAGACATGCTTCTTAGCAGCTTTGTCGACACTCCATCAGTCCCAGGTTGTCGATTAAGGAAAGATGATGGCCCTCTCTATTCAAATCCCTCCAACTATCGCAGCATTGTTGGTGCTCTCCAATACCTCACCTTCACTAGACCAGATATAGCTTTTTCTGTGAATCAGGTCTGCCAGTTTATGCAATCACCATGTGATTCTCATTTTATGGCAGTTAAGAGGATCTTAAGGTATCTCAAGACTACTTTGACTCATGGTCTTTTCTATCAGCCTGGTTCCTTGGTCCTTGAAGCATTTACTGATGCTGACTGGGCAGGTGACCCTAATGATCGTCGCTCTACTACTGGTTTGGTGGTGTACCTTGGTTCCAACCCCATTTCTTGGTCCTCCAAGAAGCAGACCACGGTGTCCCGATCAAGCACAGAGGCTGAGTATAGAGCCCTGGCTATCACTTCTGCTGAGATTGCCTGGATTTGTCAATTACTTCGAGCTCTTCATGTTCCTTTGCTCAAAGCTCCCCTTGTTCATTGTGATAGCACTTCTGCAGAGAGTCTGTCTGCCAACCCCACCTTCCACTCTCGGGCTAAGCACATTGAGGTGGACTATCATTTTGTTCGTGAGAAGGTGATCAGACATGAGCTTGATGTTCATCATGTTTCCTCTGCTGATCAGGTGGCCGATATTTTCACCAAAGCTTTGCCCGAAAATGTCTTCCAACTCCACTCTTTCAATTTGACTCTGGAGCCTTCAAATTGAGGGGGGATGTTGAGTATATAAGAGCTAAGAAGAAAGTTAGTTAAGAAGTTAGTTAGAATTAGTTAACACTGTAAAAGTTAGTTAGTACTGTAGCATCAGTATATAATCCTCCTTCTCTACTGTGAAGATTAGATTGGCATCGATCATATTTTGTTCACTCTCTGTTCTAAAAGACTTAGAAGATCAATACAACCATTGAATCCTTTTCTTCCTCTCTTCACCTTCATTACAATATTCTTTTCTTCCTCATACATTCCATCATTCCTTGATGCCTTCTCACAAACTCCATCCAATCAACATCCAATTTGGTAAATTACAGAGAAATAGAAACAGAATCAATCCCTAAACCAATCAATTTCAGCTAGCGAGTGAGGATTAGAATGGCATATCTCAATCCGAAAGCTCAAAATACCAACGATATGACCAATGAGTCTAAGATAATTGTCATCTTTCTTGCTTCAAAAGTAATAACTCTCTCACACACACCTTCCCTTCCTGTTTTATGTTTTCTATTTTGTAAATTGTAAACTTAACCAATGTACACATCAACATAAAATTAACATCACCTTCAACTAGAGAAAAAATAACGATGAGTGTAATTCAATTACTTAATTTGATTTCGATCGATGTTGGATCAGTAAACATGTCATAATTATAATTATTAATATTTAATTTCTTCAAACATCGAATGAAATTTTCTCTAATTATAATAAAATTGGGTGTGTTTGTAGATGAGAGTAGTTTCACAAATGGGTTTCTAGACCAAGATATTGATTGGGTTCCAGGAATGAATGATATTCGTTTAAGGGATCTGCCAAATAGTTTTATTACAACAAACTCCAATGCCATAATTTTCAATTCCATCGTTCAAGTTATGGGTATAATTCATGAAGCTTCACAAGTTATTGTTCATACTTTTGATGCATTGGAGCCTCATGTTTTGGATGCTCTCTCATCAACAATGTCACCTCAAACTGTTTACGCAATTGGCCCTCTCCAATTACTTGTCAATCAAATACCACAAAGCCCTTTGAAGTCCTTGGGATATAGCCTTTGGAAAGAAGAAACTGAGTGTCTCCAATGGCTGAATGACAAGGCCCCAAACTCGGTTGTTTATGTGAATTTTGGCAGCATAGTAGTCATGACGCCCCAACAACTTGTTGAGTTTGGTTGGGGACTTGCAAATAGCAAGGTTACTTTCTTTTGGGTGATTAGGCCTGATTTAGTTATGGGTGAATGCTCGATGTTACCATCGAAGTTTATGGATGAAACTAAACAAAGAGGTCTGATTGCGAGTTGGTGCCCGCAAGAAAAGGTGCTTAACCATTCATCGGTGGGAGGATTTTTGACACACAGTGGTTGGAATTCAACGATTGAGAGTGTGACTGCCGGAGTGCCTATGATTTGCTGGCCATTCGTAGGTGATCAACAAACAAATTGTCACTATATTTGCAAGAAATGGGGGATTGGTATGGAGATCAACAAGGATATCAAGAGAGACGAAATGGAAAAGCTTATTAGAGAGTTGATCGAAGGAGACAAGGGTAAGAAAATGAAGAATAAGGCCAAGGAGTTTATGAGATTGGCAGAAGAAGCCACAAGTCCACTTGGTTCTTCATCCACAAACTTAGACAATTTAGCCAAAGAAATGCATTTACAACAAAGCTAAGAAGTTGTAGCAATTTTCCATATTTTGGCTTTCAATTGTATTTGCAGTTTAGGTTAAAAAATTGATGTTCTAATTAAATATAGGAATTTTATTGTGTGTCTTTAAGTATGTAGGACTTGGGGGAGGTCTATACATGACTTTGGAGTTTAAAAATATAAGGAATATCATATGTAAGCTTTCAGAATTTAGAATTTTATAATATCAGATGAGAATTAGAATAAGTATTTTGATTGTTTTGTGAAAATTTGAAAACCGACTTAAAATCATGAGTTATAACGTTTTTTTATTCTTATATTTTGTGCATTTGGAATTTTTAGAAATCTCGACTTACAAGTTTATTAAATATTTAATTTTTATTGTATTTTATATTATTTTTCTCTTTATATATATCCTCTGGTAGTGCAAGCTTTTTGTCCGCTTGACTAGCTTATTACTTTTTTAATATGAGAGTTTATTTCCTTCACATTTTCATGCATACATCCGACGTATATGGTCCATATATATAACTCATAACTAAAACGTAACTACAACTTATAATTATTTAGTGAATTTTTTTTAAAAAAAAAACAAATTTTACATCTCAGGTTTGATTCTTATACATATATAACTACAATATATCTACACTTCTAGTGATATTTTTCTATATAATTTTAGGTCGAGCTATCCATTGTTTAATCCTTAATAACATCAAGATGTCACTTTGCTTTCTGACGCGGTCATGAAAAAAAATTTCTTGGCTCCGTTTCTTGCACTCCTCAAGAAACTAAACGATGATGCCATAGCAACGTCGAAAAATCCTCCAGTTAGTTGCATAGTTTCAGATGGTTTCATGTCACCGTTCACAATCACAGCTGCTCAAGAAATTCAAACCCCTATAGTATTGTTCTATACTATTGCTGCATGTAGCTTCATGGGATTTAAACAATGTCGAGCTTTGGTCGAAAAAGGACTCACGCCACTCAATGGTTTTTTTCTCTCTCTGTCATTTCTGCTTTCTGCCTATCGGTTTTGTCTATTTGTTTGTTTTTATCTATCAATTTTACTTTCGTCTCCTTCACTTAAACGAAATAATTTCCACCCTCCCATTTTCACCTTCTACACTTTTCGATCGGTTTGTTTCCATCTATTAATTATGCTTTCAGTTACCCAGCTTGAAGATTGACCCGCGTATATTAATTAACTATTTCTTGTCTTCTAAACATCATGACATTGAAATTTTTGGTGTTACAGATGAGAGTTATCTGACAAACGGGTATTTGGAAAAGGTGATAGATTGGGTTCCAGGAATGAAGGATATCCGTTTAAAGGATCTTCCAAGCATCCTTTGGACGACGAATCACAATGACATCGTGTTTAACCTTGTAATGGAAGCAACTGATAGAGCTCATGAAGCTTCAGCTGTTGTAGTTCATAGTTTTGATGCCTTGGAGAAAGATGTTTTGGATGCTCTTTCATCTATGCTTCCACTTGTCTATGCCATTGGCCCTCTTCAATTGCATCTCAATCAATTACCAAAAGACCCTTTGAATATGGGATATAGTTTATGGAAAGAAGAAATTGAATGCCTAGAATTGCTAAACACTAAGCAACCAAACTCAGTTGTGTATGTCAACTTTGGAAGTATAATGGTGATGTCACCGGAACAACTTGTGAATTTTGTTGGGGACTTGCAAACACTAAGTTGCCCTTCTTTTGGGTCATTAGACCTGATTTGGTTATTGGGGAATCTGCGATTTTACCACAAGATTTTGTGGAGGAAACGAAGGGTAGGAGTTTAACTGCGACTTGGTGCCTGCAAGAGCAAGTCCTTAACCACCCATCTGTCGGAGGGTTCTTGACACACAGCGGTTGGGGTTCAACCATTGAAAGTTTGACGGCGGGAGTGCCTATGATCTGTTGGCCGTTCTTTGCTGACCAACAAACAAACTGTTGGTATACTTGCAACGAATGGGGCATTGGCATGGAGATTGATAACGTTGTCAATAGGGATGGAGTTGAGAAGCGTGTGAAAGAGTTGATGGTGGGAGAGAAGGGTAAGAAGATGAAAAAAAGGGTTTTGGAGTGGAAGAAACTTGTTGAAGATGCTACTGGTCCTCATGGCTCATCGACCACAAACTTGGAAAATTTAGTGAATCAAATTCTATTAAGAAAAAACCCAGCTAAACGTCGACACTCGTAAACAGGGCCGGTCAGAGGGTAGGGCAAAAGGGGCTTAAGTTCTGGGCCCATAATAATATAGGACTCAAAATTATTAATATATATTATATAATATAATAAACAAATTAAAAAGTATATAAAGCAGATAAATAAATAAATAATGTAAGAGTGTGTAAGTTTGATATTGGTTTAAGTTTTTTAAATGGTGCACTAATTTCTTTTATTGAATATGAAAGTTGTAGTCTACTAATCTTAAATGTGAGTATTTTCATATATATATATATATATATATATATATATAAGTTAGAAATATTGATTTGTCTTTTTTTGGTTTATGACCTGAATGTAATGTTTTGGATATGAGGTGCTTTTTTTTTTTTCTTTTCTTTTTTGAGGGGTATTGTCATAAGGGGTTTTCCCTGTCAAAAGTTTTAATGTGATCTCATTGTATAAAACTTAAATAATCAATTTATAAAAAAATATATTTTAATAACTAGGTTTGCCAATTAAGGGCACATTTTTTATTTTTACCTCGGGCCATCAAATGTTAATTTGGACAGGCTCTACTCGTAAGAACAAGAAGTGATTAATATTCACAATCTATTTTTTTCTTTTTTGCATTTTTAGTTTACTTTCTTTCAGAAATTGTGTTTTTTATTTTTTATATCAATATAAAAATGAGTATAATTTTTTTTTATTGTGCAAAAAAATTCGTCTCTTGGTGATTAATTAACATCTTGTCAAATTAGTCAAATTCAGTTGGTTATAGTATTAACTTGTAAATAATTGGTTTCAAATTTAAACCTCAATAATATATTTTATGGAAAAAATTTCAAAAAATTCTCACTTCCTTGTAATAAAAAAAAAATTACTTGACGTATTTGCCTAGCTAGCTATATCAGTAATCCAAATTATTCACGCATAGTTTTTGGCATGTGCACTAATGATAGATTAAATGTTATATTTATACAGAATCAACAGTAAAAATATTTTGTACCTTTTTCAACAAAGATGAAATGAAAATCTTTGAATATATATTGTCTTTGACGTTTCTCTTTTTAAAACAATGATTTCTTCTTCCTTTGGCAGTACGTAATTATATGTTAGACATGTTGATTCATGTTGTCATCACTTACCTTCATGTTTTTGACTTGTAGTCTCTCCTATTTTCGGCTGCACTCCTTGACCGGTATTTTTGAGCTTTGTCCAATGTACTCATTAAATAAAAAACTCGTCCCTTATATATCAACCAATTATAAACATTAAAATTACATTGCCTAAATAGTAGAAATAATCTAATTAAGACGTACTCTAATTAGGAAAAAAACATACATCAGGAAAACAAGTAATTAAATTCTAGGTAAATATGCATTGCCCAAACCCTATCCAGGCATGGACCTAGACCCTTGAAAAAAAAAATGGAAAAATCAAAGAATTTTTTACTAAACTTCTATTAAGAAAATTAGCTTCAAATCAATTTAACTCTAATTTCAATGATGGTGAAGTGGGTCTAGTTCAATTGGTTCTAGCGTTAAATTGTAGACAATTGGTTTTAAATTCGAAACCCGATGACACAATGATTGCTCGATCAAAAGTCACCATGCCACATGACAAGTCAAAAACCTATTAAGGCATATCAAGCTCCTTAAGACACCAGTTTCACTTGCAACCTGACTTGTCGGAACGCGCCAAAACATGTGACCATGATCGACACCATAACGATAGACAAGAAAAGGGACACTATAACGATAGCTAGACAAGAAAATGAAGAATGAAGATGAATAAAGTTCGGTAAAATCAACATCAAGACCTGTTGGATTATCAAGTTTATTCACTACATTTTATGAATACCAGGAGAAAACCCCTCCTGAATCAGTAAAAACAAAAGTTTGTTTGAAGGAGAAGAGGAGAAGATGGCGCACCCTAATTATTAATTTTTTCGTTTTGAGAAAAGAGTTTGAATCGAACTCTTGTTATAGACTATATACGAACATTATGATGTCGATTCAACTTATTAGGCGCCTAGCTAGAGAAGGCATGCACCTAGTCATACTTCGCCTCTTGTCTTCTTTTATTGTAGCTTTCCTAATCAGGCTTTCATGCTGTTGATTAAGTGTCCTTATCATTCTTTCCATTGATTTTTATTTGTGGTCAATAATAAAGCAGTTGCCATGTTAGATAAGTCCTAGAGCGCTAATGCAAATTCAATTGCTGCTAATCATTCCATTTCTTCTGTGATGTTAACATAGAAGTCAGTAATTATTTAACAAAAGATTTGTCCATATGGAAAGTTCAAACAAAGAAATGGACAGCCTACAAGTTGAGCTACAAGACAATAATGGACCATATATTATTGAACGTTTAGCATCACATGACTACGTACTTTCAAAGATTCTATACACGTTCAAGATCATTCAACAAGTTATGAAAGTAAAGCTCAGTGCCAATTTATATATCAGTAACCTAGCTATATACATTAGTGAAAGCACTGAAATGCAAACACAACCTCACAACATGGCTTGCACATCACTTGCTAACAAGCCTCATGCCGTTTTCATTCCAGCTCCAACTCAAAGCCACATAAAAGCAATGCTTAAATTTGCAAAGCTCTTCCACTATAGAGGCTTTCACATCACCTTTGTCAACACCGAGTTCAACTACAAGCGATTTCTTAAATCTCTTGGCCCTAACTCCCTTGAAGGATTGCCTGATTTCAAATTCGAAGTCATCCCAGATGGCCTTCCAGAGTCTAATGAAGATGCCACTCAAGATGTCACTTTGATTTGTGATGCTGTCAGAAAACAAAATTTCCTGACTCCGTTTCTTGCGCTCCTGAAAAAACTCAACCAGGATGCCATAGCAATAAGGTCGAAAAATCCTCCAGTGAGTTGCATAGTTTCAGATGGTTTCTTGTCACCTTTCACAATCACAGCTGCTCAAGAAATTCAAACCCCTATAGTATTGTTCTATACTATTGCAGCATGCAGCTTCATGGGATTTAAACAATATCGAGCTTTGGTAGAAAAAGCAGTCGCACCGCTCAAAGGTTTGTTAATTTCTGTCATTAATTTGATTCTTCGACCATTTCTGCTTTCTGCCTAGCGATTATGTCTATTTTTTTTTCTGTCTATTAATTATGCTTTGGGTCTACTTATTTTTAAAAGAAATAATTTTTACAACTCCAATTTTCAACTTATGCACTTGGCAATGGGTTTGTTTCTGTCTATTGATTCTATTTTCAGTTACTCAACTTGAAGACTAGCCGGCATATATTAATTAACTCTTGCTTGTTTCTAACATGATGAAATTGAAAGTTTCAACGTGTTGTAGATGTGAGCTATTTGACGAACGGGTATTTGGAGAAGGTGATAGATTTCATTCCAGGGATGAAGGATATCCGTTTAAAGGACCTCCCAAGCTTCATTCGGACAACAAATCGAGATGACATTGCGTTTAACCTTGTTATGGAAGCAACAGATAGAGCTCATGAAGCTTCAGCAGTTGTGGTTCATAGTTTTGATGCCTTGGAGGAAGATGTTTTGGATGCTCTTTCATCTATGCTTCCAAATGTCTATGCCATTGGTCCTCTTCAACTGCATCTCAATCAATTACCAAAAGACCCTTTGAATATGGGATATAGTTTATGGAAAGAGGAAAATGAATGCCTAGAGTGGCTAAACACTAAGCAACCAAACTCAGTTGTGTATGTCAACTTCGGTAGTATAACAGTTATAACACCTGAACAACTTGTTGAATTTGGTTGGGGACTTGCAAACACTAAGTTGCCTTTCTTTTGGGTCATTAGGCCTGATTTGCTTATTGGAAAATCGGCAATTTTGCCACCAGAATATCTGGAGGAAACAAAGGAAAGAAGTCTCGTTGCGAGTTGGTGTCCCCAAGAGCAAGTCCTTAACCACCCATCTATTGGAGGGTTCTTAACACATAGCGGTTGGGGCTCGACCATTGAGAGCTTGACGGCAGGAGTGCCTATGATTTGTTGGCCATTCTTTGGCGACCAACAAACGAATTGTCGATATACTTGCAATGAATGGGGCATTGGCATGGAGATTGATAACGAGGTTAGGAGAGATGGAGTTGAGAAGCTTGTGAAAGAGTTGATAGAGGGAGAGAAGGGTAAGAAGATGAAAAATAGGGTTTCAGAATGGAAGAAACATGCTGAAGAAGCTACTGGCCCTCATGGCTCTTCAACTACAAACTTTGAAAATTTAGTGAACCAACTTCTATCAAAAAAGACCTAGCTAGATTCATAAGAATAAGAGCTGATTAATTTTCACCCTCCATTTATTTTTCTTGCATTTTTCTCGCCTTTGACTATATCGAGCATAATCAAATTATACAAGCATATAATTTTTGCATATATTCACTAATCGTAGATTATATCAAATATATACAGAATCTACAGATCGAAGACATATTTTAACAAAGATATATGTAATGAAATTATGACGAAGTTTTTAAAAAAAGATAATTACATTGTGCTACTTAACAGTACCTATTTTTACTCAAAACCTGGGAGTCTTAATTATTAAAAATAATAACTTCTTCAACTAATCCATTTTCATTCATAAGTCCTTAAAATAATTTGCAAGAAACTATTGCCCTTATCCTTCCCTTTCGTGCTAACATATTTGCATGCCTATCCATTAGGTAATGGATACTCATAATAATTTTATATTTATTTTTTAATTACGTATCTTGCTTTTTTTCTTCTTCAACTAATCCATTTTCATTCATAAGTCCTTAAAATAATTTGCAAGAAACTATTGCCCTTATCCTTCCCTTTCGTGCTAACATATTTGCATGTCTATCCATTAGGTAATGGATACTCATAACAATTTTATATTTATTTTTTAATTACGTACCTTGCTTTTTTTCTTCTTCTAATTTCTTCTTTTGCTTTTTTTTTTATCTCCTTTGTTATAATAAACATCATATAAAAATTTAAAAGTAAAAAATTCTTTGATGAAAAACAAAAAAAGCTAAGAAAAAAGAAATTTATAAATAAAACAGAAAAAAATGAATAAATTATAATACAAAAAATAAATAAAATTAAGGAATAATCGTAAAAAAACAACAAAAATAAATGGAAGAATTTTACTCCAATTTACAAATGACTAATCTATCACTTCACTCATCTCCTTCAACGGTGAGGAATAAATAACCGATGAGTTCTACCCATGATGAAAATATACTGATGAGTTCTATCCAGGATGAAAATATCCATATTAATAGAGATAGCCATCTTCATAGTTATGAAAAGATAACGACGTATATTTGGAAGAAAAAAAGTTGAAAAATATAAAAATATTTTTGTATTTCTTTACAAGTATACTTTGTATAATATCTCTTAATATCAATTAACATTCAATTTGTATTGGACTTGGGAGTGGGCTTTGACAGTTCGTTGATGAGACTGAGAGGCAGAAGAGAAAGAAGAAGCAGAAGGTGAGGAGAGAAATCATATGGAGAAAGAAGGTGGAGAATGGTAGCAAATTCAATTACAAAAATCCCAATTATTTACGCAGGAGACAAAAAAAAAAAGTTAATGGGAGCCAAATTCACTATGAATGTTTACCAACTTTGAGAATCGTGACGGGGAGAACTGATCGGATGGCCCTCCTGGCTCGCTTGGAGATCGTATGAAGGCTTGGGCACAATAAAATTGAAATTGAAGACTGAATTTTTTTGGTTCGGGATGGGGATTGAGTTTTCTTCTTTCAAGCTTTTTTAGACAAGACTTTTACTTTCAATCTCACTCGTTGGGACGTCAAAACCTGTGATTATGATCGATATCATAAACAAGAATAGGAAGAATAAAGATGAACAAAGTTCTTTATAATTAACACCAAGACTTGTTGGATTATCAAGTTTATAATTCAGTACACATCCCTATGAGTATCAAGAGAGTCCCCCTTCACTCCAAAGAAGATCAGTCGAAGAAAAAGTTTTTTGAAGGAATATATTTCTTTTTTTTGAGAGGAGGCTCGAGTTTTGGATTAGGAAAAAGTGTGTTGAAAATTCAATTCAACCGTTTAGAATTAGAAGTACACACAGAGGAGAGGTGAAAGAAGATGGCGTACACTAATTATTTTTACGTTTTGAAAAGAAAAAAAGTTTGAATCGAACTCTTGTTATAGACTATGAGCTTTACGATGTCGTGGTAAGGACAGTAAAATAAAACAAACATGTGCCTTTGAATTAAAAGCGCGTTTAATCCTCAGATTCAACTTATTAGGCGCCTAGAGAAGAAACGTAGGCATACTTCGCCTCTTGTCTTCTTTTATTGTAGTTTTCCTAATCTGGCTTTCGTGCTGTTGACACTGTGTCCTTATCATTCTTTCCATCGATTTTTATTTGTGGTCAATAATAAAGCAATTACCATGTTATAAGATAAGTCCTAGAGCGCTAATGAAAATTCAATTGCTGTTAATTAATCATTCGATTTCTTCTGCGATGGTAGCATAGAAGTCAGCAATTATTTAACAAAAAAATTTGTCCGTATGGAAAGTTCAAACAAAGAAATGGACAGCCTACAAGTTGAGCTACAAGACAATAATGGACCATATATTATTGAATGTGCAGCATCACATGACTACGTACTTTCAAAGATTCTATACACGTACAAGATCATTCAACAAGTTATGAAAGTAAAGCTCAGTGCCAATTTATATATCAGTAACCTATATACATTAGTGAAAGCACTGAAATGCAAACACAACCTCACAACATGGCTTGCACATCACTTCCTAACAAGCCTCATGCCGTTTTCATTCCAGCTCCAACTCAAAGCTAGCCACATAAAAGCAATGCTTAAATTTGCAAAGCTCTTCCACTATAGAGGCTTTCACATCACCTTTGTCAACACCGAGTTCAACTACAAGCGATTTCTTAAATCTCTTGGCCCTAACTCCCTTCAAGGCTGGCCCTGATTTCCAATTCGAAGCCATCCCAGATGGCCTTCTAGAGTCTAATGAAGATGCCACTCAAGATGTCACTTTGATTTGTGATGCAATCAGAAAACAAAATTTCTTGACTCCGTTTCGTGCGCTCCTCAAAAAACTCAACCAGGATGCCATAGCAACGTTGAAAAATCCTCCAGTGAGTTGCATAGTTTCAGATGGTTTCATGTCACCGTTCACAATCACAGCAGCCCAAGAAATTGAAACCCATATAGTATTGTTCCATACTATTCTGCAAGAACAGAGAATCAAATGGAGAAATTTGTTAATATATGTCCTTCAAAATTGTCCAACTAAAAAGAAAGGTCATAATAGAATTTATAAAAAAATATTTGGATAATACCCATATATCCATACCAATTTATAAGATTTTTAAAATGTCTTTAAAATTTGTAATCTAAAAAATTTCTTTAAAAATATTTAAATGTCATAATTGAATACACCCCCCTTACTCAACTTGTAGACTGGACATAATATATTAATTAACACTTACTTGTCTTCCAAACATAATCAATTGAAATTTTTCATATTGTAAATGAGAGTTATCTGACAAATGGGTATTTGGAGAAGGTGATAGATTTGATTCCAGGGATGAAGGATATCCGTTTAAAGGATCTCCCAAGCTTCCTTCAGACAACGAATCGCGATGACATCGTGTTTAATTTCATGATGGAAGCAACTGATAAAGCTCATGAAGCTTCAACAATTGTGGTCCATAGTTTTAATGCCTTAGGGGCAGATGTTTTGGATGCTCTTTCATCTATGCTTTTGCATCTTTATGCCATCGACCCTTTTCAATTGTATCCCAATCAATTACCAAAAGACCCTTTGAATATGGGTTATAGTTTATGGATATAGGAAACTGAATGCCTAGAATGGCTAAACACAAGGCAACCAAACTCAGTTGTGTATGTCAGCTTTGGAAGTGTAACAGTCATGACAGCCGAACAACTTGTTGAATTTGGTTGGGGACTTGCAAACACCAAGGTGTCGTCCCTTTGGATCATTAGGCCCGATTTGGTTATTGGGAAATTGGTGACTTTGCCAGCAGAGTTTGTGGAGGAAACTAAGGAAAGAAGTCTAATTGCGAGTTGGTGTCCACCAGAGCAAGTCCTTAATCACCCATCCATTGGAGGATTTTTAACACACAGTGGTTGAGGCTCAACCATTGAGAGCCTGACGACGGGTGTGCCTATGATTTGTTGGCCGTTCTTTGGCGATCAGCAAACAAATTGTCGATATACTTGCAACAAATGGGAAATTGGCATGGAGATTGATAATGATGTTAAGAGAGATCGAGGTGAGAAGCTTGTGAATGAGTTGATGAATGGAGAGAAGGGTAAGAAGACTAAAAATAAGGTTTTGGAGTGGAAGAAACTTGCTGAAGAAGCTATTGGTCCTTGTGGCTCTTCAATCACAAACTTTGAAAAGTTAGTGAATCAAGTTCTATCAAGAAAAACCTAGCTAGCTAGATGTCATTCATAAGACCAAGAAAGGGTTAATTTTCCAATTTTTTTTTTTGCATTTTTTGGTTTATTTTGTCGAGAGATTCAATTTTCAATTGTTTTTTTTATAAAACGATTAAAGTAAGTATAAATAAAAAAAGTTTACTATCAAAACAAATTCATCTCTTGTTGATAAACAAATTCATCTCTTGAAACTAATTATTGTTCGCTTGCCTCACAATTGCTTTAATTAGAAAAAAAGTATGCAGATCGAAAACAGAACTCATTTACACTGTCTAGTAGTAGCCTCTACTAATGGAATGCCTTCACTTGAGTTAAAATGCCTACTTTCTTCCTGGCTTGCCTATTCAGGGACTGATCGTGAATAAAGGCCTGTCACACTCAACTCATCTAGCATCATTCTTTACATTTCACCAACAGAAAGAGACCCTACGAGTGGTCTGCGTCCATCGCTCTGCAGATAAGGCTCTGCATGAAGGTCCAGTAATGTAAGACCAGTGTCTTGGGAAGAACGGTGAGCAATCCCACATCACTCGAGGAGGGAAAGGCAATGTGCCTTATATGTGTGGGCACGTATCTATCTAGTACAAAACTTTTTGGGAGCTCACTGCTTTAGATTCCTGGGGAACTCCAAAGTTAAGCGAGTAGGAGTTTGTGCAATCTCAAGATGGGTGACCTACTGAGAAGTTGCATGTGAGTTCCCAGAAACAAAACCGTGAGTGCTAGGCCCAAAGCGGATAATATTGTGCTAGAGGAGTTGGGTCGTGATATTGCCATTGGGAATATTTGTTCTCAGAAAAGGAAAATGGAGCTCAACTTGGCAAGTGCCTTTCATCGTTCACAACGTGAAAGAGAAAAGATCATATATTTGAGAGACGATGAGGGCATAATGGTGACGAAAAAGATAAAGACCCTTGCCAAAATCGAAATTTAATTAAATGGTGAGCATGTACATTCAGTAAAAAAAAAATACAATCAATCCTTGGCCACTTTAGTGAGGCCCTCTACGAGTCCTTGGCCATTCTAGTGTGGCCCTCCGCTCTTGGGATGCCTCTTTCTCCTATTTTAAGGATAAACTATATAAAAATACCCAAATTATATGCCCGATTTCAAAAAGTACCTTAACTATAAAAAGTTTCATTTCCATACCCCAACTATAATATTGATTTCAAAAAAGTACCTCCGTTAAGTTTTCCATCCAAAACTCAGTTAACAGTCTATGTGGTAAATAGTAAATGTCATTCACCATTTGATGTGGCAAATTTCAATGGGCATTTTGGGAAATTTTTTAATTCTTTCCCTTCTTCCTCTTCACCATTCATCATCTTCATCTTTATCAATCATCAATCATCATCTCATTTTCCCTAACTCTTCATTAATCATTAATCAACAATCATCATCCATAAATCCAAAATCCAAAATTAATCCTCCCCAATTTTTCCCAGAATCTTCAAACCTCAAATCCAAAAACTCTGAATCCATTATATCTCTCTCTCTCTCTCTCATTCTGTCTCATCTTCTCATACACGAAGATATCCACCGCCTCTCTAAATTTCATCTTCCATATTTACCTCAAATTATTTGATTAATTAAATAATAGCCATGAGCAAGGCTCAGATACCCAAACCACTGCACTTTGGTCACACAAAACTCCATTGTCGACCTCACTTTTGCCCAATACGTCGCCATTCGGAACCCCAACACGACAGCTTTCAACCACTTCGACAGCACTCTCCAACTCCTCTACTCAGGCAGCCAAGTTGGCTTTATGTTGATACATGTTGGCAAGATCAAAGCGGGCTAGACCCAATACATGGCCGCCACCTTCGTCGTTCAATCCTTCCTGATTTTCGATCCCAATTAGGTAGTTTATTTGGTCTAGAACCAATTGGGACCCACCTTCAGAGATGCATATAGCTACATCGGCTTGACTAGCGCCAACGAAGTATAGAACAATAAACATTGTTCATTGGGGCATTAACAATTTATAGGCAATCTCAGTTGCAAGTTTTCAGGCAAACATCGAGTATATTTCAAGTCTTCCTAGGTAATTTTCCAGAGAGATGAGGGTCAAATATGCTATTATGTAAATCCGCGATTAGGAATGAATCAAAAATAAAACCAGCAATGATCTAGTGTCAATTGTCCTTCACAACTAACTACAGGTTCTAGAAAATTTCAGATCTTTGGTGGGTTTTGACTCCAAGGCTTACAGAGCCATGTTCCATTTCAAGTTTCCATATGTCGGGTGTGGGGATTTTGGGCTTTTGTCGGATCATAGCTCGCCAGTCGACTTTGTTGGGGGTTCCAGTAAGATCGAGAGCGACGAGGAAGAGTACCTCGCTAGACTGACTCGGAAAATGGCTCGCTCTACTCTCATGGATGGATTTAAGATCTCTAACTCTGTTTTCATCTTCGAGAATCCAAAGGTATTAATGAAGTAATTTTAGTTCGTTTTTCTGTTCTATTGGGGTTTTTGGGATTTTTTTCCTTTCATGTTTGAAGGCTCGAGTTTTGTTGTCCGGTTCGCCACAATCGACTCTATGCGTCGTTGCGAATGGTTGTGGTTGTGGGCAAGGGTCGAGTTGTGGAAGCCCAAAACTGGAGCGAGCGAGAGAGAGAGAGAAAGAGAAAAAGAAAGAGAGAGAGAGAGAGAGAGAGAGAGAGAGAGAGTGAGAGAGAGAGGGCGATATATATATATATATATCTATATATATATATGGGAGGAGACGATTAATTAATGTATTCTGGGTTTTTGTATTTGAGGTTTGAAGATTCTGGGAAAAAATAAGGAAAGTTCATTTTGGATTTTGGATTTATGGATAATGATTGATGAAGAATTAGGGAAAATGAGATGATGATTGATGATTGATGATTGATGAAGATAAAGATGATGAATTTATAATTGAAATTGTTCCCAAAATGCCCATTGAAATTTTGCCACATTAGATGCTAGGTGGCATTTACTATTTGCAATATAGACAATTAATTGAGTTTTTGGATGTAAAACTTAATGAAAGTACTCTTTTGAAATCGATATTATAGTTTGGGTATGGAAATGAAACTTGTTATAGTTAGGGTATGTTTTGAACTTGGGCATATAGTTTGGGTACTTTTATGTAGTTTATCCTATTTTTAAATACTTGTGAGTGTTCCCCAAAGTTCCCTCTTCCTCTTTTGCAGGCTACTCATCGCAGCAGCATCCTCTTAATCTTGGCTGAGGATGTCAATGCAACACTGGAGCTAGGTGTCTCAGACGGTCCTCAATCAAGCTACCAACGCCATTTTCCAGGTGCAGGCCTCATCAACCTTTTTCGTTAGCTGGTAGATTGGGTCTTCCTCCTCAAAGGCAGAGGTAGAGTCATTAGATGTAACTATGGAATTGTGAGATATTTTTCTGAAATTTGACAACTCAATCGATGAAGAAAGGTATGAATAAATGGTTGATTATGGTTGGTATTTATAACCAAAAGATTTGGTAGGGAGATACGTGAGAAGCAATGAGAATTAAAAGCAGAATTAGTGCAGTCATGACTTCTGCGTATCTCAAGGAAAGTTTTGAACTACAAACGGTACCGCCAAAACCAAAATGGGCGACCAATGTTAGACAAGAGAATGCGAAAAGGCCCACGGTTACAACAAAGTCCAAAATTACAAATTCAACAGTCCACTAAGCATGGCTTAGAGGCCCACTTTTTGTATTCTGATATTAAAAGAAAGGGTTGCCTCCTCAATAGAAGCTTCATAAGCTTTTTTCTCTCCTATTTTAAATTTTTCCTAGGCAACATCCCTAAGAAATCTGGAAAATTCATATTGTTTCCTGATTCGTGCATGAGCTTCTTTGGCCTCAGTACGTTGGGCACGAAGAACCCCCATTTCCTAAAGCATTGGGCGGTACATACCTCCTATGAGAACAAATTCATCATAGGCAATGAGGTAGCTTTGACGAAGATCATCTAGTTCAACACAGGTAGGTACATCTGTCGAAGGAGGTTGCTGATCAGAATGGCTCAATAGAAGGAATTTCTGAAAATTCTCCAGAAGTGGCACAATCAGGAGAGAAGCTGATAGAGCCGCAGGGGAGGATCGAGTAAAAACTTCCACTATCGAACCAACTCTCCTACATCAGAATAATTGTCTCTAGCTACAGAGGACGTGATCACATCCTTGGTAGCCCCCAACTTGGATGATCCAGAGTTCAAGGATAATGCAATGTGAGAAACAGAAGAAAAAAGGAAGCCGCATTAAAATCTAGGCGTTTAAGTTCAGTGGAAAGACCTATCTACAAAGCTTAGAAATAGACTCAAGACATCAAAGAAATAATCCCTCATGAGACCAGATGCTTAGGAACATGAATTTATTGATGGTATTTCTAGCACAAGACCACTTGAAGATCGTTGAATCTGGGCTGGGCAGAAATGGCGATTGTCGATGAAGAAACTACAGGAGATGGAACGTTCAAGGGGCTTTGATCTTTCATGCTTGTTAAACGATCGAGAACAAGGGGATCATATGGAGCGTTTTTCAATCCGAAGGAAGGGATTGTTAGTAGGGACCACTAATGGCTTTTCCCCGTTCAAAACTTCTAAACAAACAAACGAATATGAAACTATGGGCTAACAAGTGATAGAGTGAAGCATTAGAAGGAACAATGCCTATTGAAGCACTGTTGTTTCTTGACTTCCGATGTCTAACCAACACTGAAACGGCCGGATCAAAACTTATGGCATGCTCCAACAATAGAAAATGACGTACCCACACTTCCCTAGGGGAGGAACTAAAGTTCTCCTTGAAATAGGAAGCCCACCACGAATCAAAAGCAGATGTACACCCATAAAAGGTTTTAATGGCTAGCGGGAAGATCACATATACATTGGACATGTTTTTTTCTGGTATGGTATGATACGGGATGTGACAGTTTCGGTATTTCAGGATGATATGCACACTCCTAAGAGAGACGAAGTGGAGAAGCTTGTTAGAGAGTTGATGGAGGGAGGGAAGGGTAAGAAAATGAAGAGTAAGGAAATGGAGTGGAAGAGATTGGCAGAAGAAACTACTGCTCCGCTTGGTTCTTCATCCAAAAACTTTGACAGTTTTGTGAAACAAATGCAATTAAACAAAGCTAAGAAGATGAATTACACACATATGGGTAATTAATTCAGCTTTAATATGCTTGCTACCATCTCAAATTCCCAACTGTGTTTAGGTATAAGTTTTAGATTGATCGATGAGCAGGTTCGAATTTAATTCGTACCTTTTGAGGGCGTGAGAAATGATGAATGGGGCTTAAGTTGATGAATGAAATTGGATTCTCTCCATCTCTCAAACAAATATTCTTCCTTTTACTATATGTGCTTAATTCAAAATACATTATTCGCACGAAGAGTTCAAGAGTTGGAAATTGCTCAAGAATACTGCTATTCAAACCAAGTAGGTTTTCAGAATCCAAAATTCAATTTCATATTTTTATTATTAGTTTAAAGTTGATTCAAGCCCTGGAGATATGAACCCTAGGACTATGTATTTGAATTAAAATTGAATTGCATATAGTTATCATACATGTTTAGGATTGAATATTTTTGCTAAACAGTCAATTCAAATTGTTCAAGTCCCAATTATTTGACCATGGAATAATATGAAATTTAAAAAAAAAAAAAAGGGACGAGCCTTGCCGTTTGGCCTCTGCTCGGCCAGAAGCCGTATGCATGCTACAATTGATATTGGCTGCAATCGCTATTGTCTGCAATTTTGAGTTGTTGACTCTTTCCATTCCAAGGCCTACCTTTGATATTTAGGTGCAATTGATACTGCTTGCAGTTCTCCAGGACTAAGGCATTTCTTTCAAATGAAATTATCTCATTTCATTTGTCCTCTAGCAGTAGGAAACCCTAAGCCCTCTCTGCCGTGAGAGTCTCCCCTCTCCGCCGTGAGTCTCCCCTCTCCTCGTGATAGTGTTTTTATCCTTCACAAGCGGGATCGAGTTTTCGATCTTGACTTTTACAAAGCATAATTAAACACGCAATATTTTTCCACCTTATTTCCCTACGTACCCACAATAGTAAAGAAGCGGTGCATACGTACTCTCTAAACCGACAAAACCCAAATAAGTATCACCCACCTACCTTATAATCTCTCGATCCAGCCTTATCGCCTTAAATTTACGCCAACTACCTCGCTGTTCATCAGATCTGTACGTGTTTAATTTGAGGCCCGTCTGGCCTATTGAGATATGAAGGAAATGTTCTCATCGAAAAAGGACAATTACAATTGGTATCTTATAAAATTTTAATTTGGCTACTCCTCTCATTACTAATTGATTTTGGGGTGTAACCTTAACTTATTACCTGGTATCAGAGTGAGGTTATCCTACGTACCCATTTAAACTGTCACGTGATAGACTAGAAAATCCGTCATAACTACAATTTAAGGTGGAAGCTTGATGGTTTTTTTTTTTTTTTTTGGTTAAGTAACCGTTGATGGTTGTTTCCCCCCGGAGTACGCCAAGCATTAAACCTCACAAGTTCTAGGTTGCGCTGGAAACTTTTTGAGGTTAGTCTCTCGTAGATCCTTTTTGTCTGCAGAGTGCTATGAGGAGTATTTTGGCTCTGTTTCAGGGTGGGTCTTGAGAGACTGGAGTCTGGTCCGCTTGGTGCAAGGAGGGGCTGTGGTCCACTATCGTATTGCGCTTTCAGGTTTTTTGTGGTATAGGTCTTGGGTGTTTGATTTTTCGGTGTGTGTTCAGAGTGGTGACATTTGAGGTAAAGAAGAATGAAGAAACATGATAAGATTGGCTTTAATCTGGGATTAGAGCTGGCTTTAATGTAAAGCAGTAGTGAACTAATTGACCAAAATCTATGCTATCAAGGAGTTATCGATGGATTAATGGAACCACCAACATTTTCAAAGCATTATTAGAGAAATGGGAGAACTTTTCTTTCTGAAGAGCAGAATGATCTTTTTGAGCTGGAGTTGTTAAGGCTTGGGTCCTGCCTTGACAATTCGATACCTTCGGGAGCTGATCCGGAGGAACAGACCTACTATATATTGTGTTTTTAGCAGACGAAGATGAAACATGATAAGTTATTAACTAATTAAGCCTACGTAGTGAGCTTGAATACATGCATTGCCATGAAACATGATAAGTTATTAACTAGGTCTATGTACGTGAGCTGGGATACATGCATTGCCATGATTGTCTGCCGATTGGTTCCGCGGGTGGCTGCTGCATATGGTGGAATGATGACACTGAGGTGGAGGTTCGTTTTAGCTCAAAGAATTTAATTCATAGTAATATAAGGCTGTGTGGCTGTAGTGATTGGTATCATGCGTCATGGGTGTATGAAACACCATATAGGGAAGACAAGGAGGCTTTTTGGAATTGGCCCAGAAGGAAATTTACATACAGACGACTCCCATGGATTTGTATGGGAGATTCTAATGAGTAGCTATGGCATAATGAGAAGAAAGGTGGAAAAGATGAGGCAATTGGAAGAAGAAAGTTCTTGCTTTTATTTATGGAGGGATCATGTCTATTTGCTAAACTTTTTGTCCAGATCATTAAATTGAGGGTCACACTATCTGAATTCTCTTATATAGTCTATAAGATTTGATAATATCGAAGAGTTTACATCGAAATTATTCAATAACCGATCACATGTTCCTTGGGATTGATGTTGAACATTCGGTTCTCAATGTTCACACTCAAAATGGTCTAAATGGTCTCGCATAAAGATTTATTAATTAACCATGGTAATGCGCACCGAGATTCTAGTTTCTGCGTGGGGCAATGAAATTTTGCACCCAACTATGTTGGTCTAGTTGAGGTCCACTATCATCGAACCCTATTTCGTGTTACATCTGGTGGCTGGATACAAACTTGACGTTTCATACTTACGCGTTTTTGGATGTGCAGTTTACGTGTCAATTGCACCGCCACAACGTACAAAAAATGAGACCTCAACTTTGGAGGGGCATATATGTTGGTTATGAATCCCCTCCATTATATTCTATTAAGAGCCCTTGATAGGTGATATATTTACAGCTATATCTCTGGATAGTCACTTTGATTAGACAGTCTTCCTGTCATTAAGGGGAGATAAGAACGTCAACGTTCGTGAAAAAAGACGTGAAATTACATGGATTGTTCCCCATTGAGAATTATATATCTACAGAGTGTAGTTAATAATATGCCAGACATTTTCTCTGAAATAGCTAAAGTGACGAGATCGCATATACCTACTGCAAACATGGCTGCAAGGTGAGATGTCCAGGTAGGACACATCGTCCAGATGGATGAGGTACGACCATGGCGGCTAACTAGTCATATGCCCATGTCTAGAATCGAGGTAAACTAATAAGTTCAAAGGATTCTCATTCCTATAAGAGGAAAAGTTTGGTACAATCAAGACCCTTAGGCACCTTAATATCAACTAGTCCTTCTCATGAGATAATTCCGGATTATGGGTATGTCTTAGAAGAGACGACGTTGGGGAATGCTCCAGTTTCTAAACCTACTCCCGAGAATAAAGAGATCTCAATCAATTATGCATACTTATATGAGATATAGAATCAGAATGGTATTATCATCGATGATTATATGTATTCGCTTTTGCTACTGAAATAATAATTAGTGATGAAAACGAATCTCGCTTCATTGATGGATGGATGCCAATGTAGAGAAGACTGGCCAAAATCAAAAGAACCTATCCAGCAGATTCCTTGATAAAAATGAAGTTTTTTGGGCTTGTAGTTCCCACACTTCCCTATGTTAAACCTGCATGATTTAATGATTTAAATGAGTAGTCATAAAGAAGCGTAATGAGAAAGATGAGATTGTGAGATACATAACTCATTTAATGGCGCACAGATTTTCTCAACGCCCAGTGGCTGATTGTCAGGACCCACCCCGGTTTCACCCCGAAACCCGAGGTAAATCCCGCTCCCGTCTGACTCCCCGACACAAAAACTCAAGTAAAACTCACTCAAATCCAGTCAAACGCAGGAGTAATTAGACACAAAGTCCCGAAGGTAGCATTTACAGAACATAGTACGAACATACAAAGAAAATAAAACCGATAACTACACGCACACGGAAGCCTTTACTCTACTCTAGGAACCCTCACGTCACTTCTATGCCTCAGACTCTGCCTCGACGTCAAGACCCCGCGCTAGCTCCACAACCTGGAGGGCAATTAAAACAGAAAATGTGAGTGGACCAGAAAGTACCAAAGTTCAAAAACCATTTTATAAGAAAACCGAGTTTAACCCTCCGTTTTCAAACCACATGCATAACCAACAGTTATAAACACATTAACAAAAGAATCATTATAAAACATCATAAGAAACAGAAGCACTATAAAATACCGTACGAAATCATAACATGAGTATCTGCAACCGTATCAAAACCATAAATCCCAAATCATCATTTGTCCGATCAAACCTGCTGGATTTATCCGAGTCTTTAAACTCCCGAGTCTTTAAACTCAATCCAGGCCTTAATCATATCCGAGTCTTTAAACTCCCGAGTCTTTAAACTCAAGGCCTACGGGGGAAATCAATATATATCCGAGTCTTTAAACTCCCGAGTCTTTAAACTCAATCCGGGTCTTTAAACCCAATCCGGCCGGTCCCCCGTCACATATATCCGGGTCTTTAAACCCAATATCCCGATCCAGCAAATTCAATCCCAAAACCATTTGAAAACCATTTATTAATCCATATCCAAACCCGAATCCGAAATCACTGGTCCGAAGCCCTTCCGGCATTCAGAACCGTCATTCCGAATCCAAATCCGAAATCCACTTTCCGAAAATCATTTAATCACCAAATCATGTTGCAAAATCCCTTTGTAAACAATCAAACTAGTTATCCTTTAAAAATCCCAAAACCCTGGCATTTTCCTCAGAAATCGACATTTCTCGTAAAACGTGCCAAATACCGTATTTTCTCGAAAAACGTGCAACAATGTAAAACCAACCAAAACATATTCAATAAACATAGAATCATAATCAAAATCATAAAACAATTATAGAAAACAGTTATGCATGCTCGAGTTTAAGGAAAGGGTCCACTCACAGTACTGAGCCCTACTCGCGTCCCGAACGTCTAGCCCGTTCCTCGGCTTCCTCGGGAAATCCCGATCCTGTCAAACACCGCCAAATTACGTTACTAGCACGTCTACGAAGGTTCACCTAAATTCCTTCAAAATTCCCCGAATCCTAAACATAAGAACCAGGGACCCTAAACTTCCTCCCTCGCAAAACTACACTCAAACGACTTCCGATTGACCCGAAACCAACTCCATCGAACTCACAACAACTCCTAGACCAAAAACTATGTTGACCGTTTCTCCCAGAACCGCCGCACGCGCCTCCACGCGCCGCCCAAAGTGGCTGCGCGTGGCCCTCACGCGCCTGCTACAGTGCCACCGTCAACCTCGAGCCAACCCGGTTCGCAACAGTAGCCTGCAACTCGGACCGGCGAGACCTGTTCTCCACCGTCCGGCCACCATTTCACCTCCTTTCTTCACCATCTTCATCGTCCAACCTTAATCTATCCATCCCCCTCCTCCTTAAAACTCGACACGGCCCCTACACCGTCAACTCAAGCTCGAACCAGACGGCCTGAACTCCCCTGTTTCGCGATCCAGCCACTCCGGTCACCCCCCGTCACGGTGACTGTCCCAGACTCTTCCTAGGACCTCACTGAACCTAATCCAACTCTTCTAAACCTTCGACTCCGTCCCTGGGATCACGACTCTTAGATTGAAACAAAACGGGAAAACAGGGCACACAGAGTCCCTCCGTCACGCCAACCACCACCGTGCACCTCTCGTCACGGCAACACAACCAGACGGTTCCTAGGACTCAACTAAATCCCCTAAACCACTATAGACCCATCGATTCAACCCCTAGACTCACGACTTTCGACTCAAAACTCGACGGGAAAACAGGGCAAGTTTACAAGGATGAGGGATTACCTGCAACCGTCCACCACCGTGCTCGCCGCCGCGGTTCCTGGAGTCCACAACGTCGCCTCAGCCTCCTCTCGAGGTCAATCACACTTACACACGGCCACAGCACCACCAGCTCCCTCAGTTCCTCTCTGTTTTTCTCCGAAGTTCCCGTGGCTCTCAACTCACTCACACACCACCTGCACACTTCTAACCTTCTCAGCACCACCCCAGCATCTCTCAACCTCCTTCTGATCACTCTTCACTCACCAGAACTCAACAACATCCACGATCACCTTCCAATTTTCCTCACCGCCTCACTCTGTTTCTATCTGGGTCGAAGAACACTCACACTTGCACGGTTGCACCCAAATAATTGGACCGTGCACACACTGGAACCCCCCAGAAACCACTCCACCTTTAGCACGTGTCACCATCCTACCCTTCATCTCACATGTGGCTCAATCTCAACCCTTCATCTGTCCTTACCTGTTGCACACACCCCAGAGCACAAAAGACCAAAATGCCCTTCTGTTTTACCCAAAATTACAGCTTTGCCACTACCTTTCTAGACCTGTAACTCCCACATCGTACGTCCGATGAATACGTGCCGCCTGTCATCGAACTCGGGACGACGAGATCTATCTAACGGTCTTAGGTCAACTTACCAAAACCCGTTCGTATAAAAAGTCAACGTTTCCCCCCTAATTTCGCCACATTCCGAACATCACAACTTCCTCCTCGGATGTCGGAATCGGGCGTGCCACCTGCCTACGGATTCGTAACGTCCTCAACTACGTCCTGGTCACCGGTCAACTCCCACTTGACCACCCGAAATAAAAGTCAACATTTCTGCCCGACCCAGGGGCAAAATCGTCATTCTAAGTTCCCGGACCCCTCGGGACCACCTAACCCTTGATTAACCTTACTAATCACACCTTAATCACTCTACTTATCCCAATTCTCGGGACGGGTTGTTACAATCTACCCACCTAAAAAGAATTTCGTCCCCGAAATTCCACAGCTAGTTCCCGACACCTAGGGTCTTCTAAGGAACAACCTCTCCTAGGTTTCCTGTCTATCATCTCCACCTTGGGTCTTTCACTCCATCCCCAGCTACTGTCACCACAGCCAACCCTAGCTATGTAACAACTACATGGTGTATGCAAGGGAAACTCTATGAACAGAAAACAAAGATATTATAAAATACCTCATGTCACAGTACCCGACAGAAGTCATAGAGTACCTCCTCGTATACCACCACCCATCTCCCTCGGCTACCATTCCGGCCACGGTCAGACTAACTCCACAAAGTCCTAAAGGCAAACTCTAGCTTGTGGGTTCTCTCCTTCCACAGTCTCCAATCGATCAGTTATAGTCACTCCTTTCCTATACCTTCCGTCACCCTCCTACGGAACTTAACTCCTAGACTCTACCCCGAAATCTAAACACCAAACCAACAGGACAACCAAAAGTAAAGCAAGTACCTGTCCCCACGTCTGGTATCGCCTGATCCTCCTGCTGAGTCATCGAGAACACCCGGGTCTGAGATCCTGACGCTCTACCACGACCCCTCGAACTACTCGTGGCTATGCCACCACCTCCTCTAGTGCCCGCTGTCCCTGAGGCTGTACTCTGTCCGGACTCCGCTACTCCTCTGCCTACCCCACCTTCCTGTGGCAACAGTGGACACTCACGTCGAAAATGACCTCGCTCCCCGCAGTAGAAACACACGTTCCAGCCTGGTCCACTACTCGGTCTCCCTGTGGACGCTACCGACGTCGCACTCGCTTGCGGAGTCGGCGGTACTCGATAACCCCAAAATCCTGAACTCTGGGCGCTACCAGGCCTACCAAAACGATCATCGCCCGACGAGGACGATCCACCGAAGTTACCTCTTTTCGGTGTCCGCTGGCTCGAAGCTCCAGGAATAGATAGTTCCCGGCGTCGTACCGGCAAACTAGCCTCAACTCGCACCGCAGCATCTGACAGATCTCGGAGGGTAGCAAAAGATCCAGCCGTCACTACGGCTCGAATCTCACCACGCAAACCCAACTCAAACCTACGGCATTTCTCGGCTTCAGTGGCCACAAAGGCAGGAGCAAACCGAGACAACATCTGAAACTTCCGTTCATACTCTGCCACGGTCATATTCCCCTGCCGGAGCTGCAAAAACTCCGCCTCCTTGGCATCTCGGAAAGAACGAGGATAATACTGCTCCAGAAACCGTTCCCTAAACGTCTCCCAGGTCACACTGTGAACATCCCAACCGGACAACTCAAGGGTATACCACCACTCGTACGCCGCACCATCTAGTAAAAATGCAGCCAACAATACTCGCTCCTCCGGCGGACAATGCATCACCGCAAAAATCCGCTCCAGTCTAGTACTCCACCTCTGGGCTTCCTCAGGATCAGCCCCACCACTAAAAGTAGTAGCCCCGAGCCGCTGGGCTCGCTCAATCGTGGCACTCTCCGTCTCTCTGGCTACTTCTTCAGGTTGTGGAGAGGGTCTACGTCTCGGAGGCATCGTCAACCGCACACTGAAAGAGGCATAGAAGTAGTCAAACAACTGAAACACAACCTCACAAACCGACAGACCCAACAAACTCGACAAAACCTATGCTCTGATACCAATTGTCAGGACCCACCCCGGTTTCACCCCGAAACCCGAGGTAAATCCCGCTCCCGTCTGACTCCCCGACACAAAAACTCAAGTAAAACTCACTCAAATCCAGTCAAACGCAGGAGTAATTAGACACAAAGTCCCGAAGGTAGCATTTACAGAACATAGTACGAACATACAAAGAAAATAAAACCGATAACTACACGCACACGGAAGCCTTTACTCTACTCTGGGAACCCTCACGTCACTTCTATGCCTCAGACTCTGCCTCGACGTCAAGACCCCGCGCTAGCTCCACAACCTGGAGGGCAATTAAAACAGAAAATGTGAGTGGACCAGAAAGTACCAAAGTTCAAAAACCATTTTATAAGAAAACCGAGTTTAACCCTCCGTTTTGAAACCACATGCATAACCAACAGTTATAAACACATTAACAAAAGAATCATTATAAAACATCATAAGAAACAGAAACACTATAAAATACCGTACGAAATCATAACATGAGTATCTGCAACCGTATCAAAACCATAAATCCCAAATCATCATTTGTCCGATCAAACCTGCTGGATTTATCCGAGTCTTTAAACTCCCGAGTCTTTAAACTCAATCCAGGCCTTAATCATATCCGAGTCTTTAAACTCCCGAGTCTTTAAACTCAAGGCCTACGGGGGAAATCAATATATATCCGAGTCTTTAAACTCCCGAGTCTTTAAACTCAATCCGGGTCTTTAAACCCAATCCGGCCGGTCCCCCATCACATATATCCGGGTCTTTAAACCCAATATCCCGATCCAGCAAATTCAATCCCAAAACCATTTGAAAACCATTTATTAATCCATATCCAAACCCGAATCCGAAATCACTGGTCCGAAGCCCTTCCGGCATTCAGAACCGTCATTCCGAATCCAAATCCGAAATCCACTTTCCGAAAATCATTTAATCACCAAATCATGTTGCAAAATCCCTTTGTAAACAATCAAACTAGTTATCCTTTAAAAATCCCAAAACCCTGGCATTTTCCTCAGAAATCGACATTTCTCGTAAAACGTGCCAAATACCGTATTTTCTCGAAAAACGTGCAACAATGTAAAACCAACCAAAACATATTCAATAAACATAGAATCATAATCAAAATCATAAAACAATTATAGAAAACAGTTATGCATGCTCGAGTTTAAGGAAAGGGTCCACTCACAGTACTGAGCCCTACTCGCGTCCCGAACGTCTAGCCCGTTCCTCGGCTTCCTCGGGAAATCCCGATCCTGTCAAACACCGCCAAATTACGTTACTAGCACGTCTACGAAGGTTCACCTAAATTCCTTCAAAATTCCCCGAATCCTAAACATAAGAACCAGGGACCCTAAACTTCCTCCCTCGCAAAACTACACTCAAACGACTTCCGATTGACCCGAAACCAACTCCATCGAACTCACAACAACTCCTAGACCAAAAACTATGTTGACCGTTTCTCCCAGAACCGCCGCACGCGCCTCCACGCGCCGCCCAAAGTGGCTGCGCGTGGCCCTCACGCGCCTGCTACAGTGCCACCGTCAACCTCGAGCCAACCCGGTTCGCAACAGTAGCCTGCAACTCGGACCGGCGAGACCTGTTCTCCACCGTCCGGCCACCATTTCACCTCCTTTCTTCACCATCTTCATCGTCCAACCTTAATCTATCCATCCCCCTCCTCCTTAAAACTCGACACGGCCCCTACACCGTCAACTCAAGCTCGAACCAGACGGCCTGAACTCCCCTGTTTCGCGATCCAGCCACTCCGGTCACCCCCCGTCACGGTGACTGTCCCAGACTCTTCCTAGGACCTCACTGAACCTAATCCAACTCTTCTAAACCTTCGACTCCGTCCCTGGGATCACGACTCTTAGATTGAAACAAAACGGGAAAACAGGGCACACAGAGTCCCTCCGTCACGCCAACCACCACCGTGCACCTCTCGTCACGGCAACACAACCAGACGGTTCCTAGGACTCAACTAAATCCCCTAAACCACTATAGACCCATCGATTCAACCCCTAGACTCACGACTTTCGACTCAAAACTCGACGGGAAAACAGGGCAAGTTTACAAGGATGAGGGATTACCTGCAACCGTCCACCACCGTGCTCGCCGCCGCGGTTCCTGGAGTCCACAACGTCGCCTCAGCCTCCTCTCGAGGTCAATCACACTTACACACGGCCACAGCACCACCAGCTCCCTCAGTTCCTCTCTGTTTTTCTCCGAAGTTCCCGTGGCTCTCAACTCACTCACACACCACCTGCACACTTCTAACCTTCTCAGCACCACCCCAGCATCTCTCAACCTCCTTCTGATCACTCTTCACTCACCAGAACTCAACAACATCCACGATCACCTTCCAATTTTCCTCACCGCCTCACTCTGTTTCTATCTGGGTCGAAGAACACTCACACTTGCACGGTTGCACCCAAATAATTGGACCGTGCACACACTGGAACCCCCCAGAAACCACTCCACCTTTAGCACGTGTCACCATCCTACCCTTCATCTCACATGTGGCTCAATCTCAACCCTTCATCTGTCCTTACCTGTTGCACACACCCCAGAGCACAAAAGACCAAAATGCCCTTCTGTTTTACCCAAAATTACAGCTTTGCCACTACCTTTCTAGACCTGTAACTCCCACATCGTACGTCCGATGAATACGTGCCGCCTGTCATCGAACTCGGGACGACGAGATCTATCTAACGGTCTTAGGTCAACTTACCAAAACCCGTTCGTATAAAAAGTCAACGTTTCCCCCCTAATTTCGCCACATTCCGAACATCACAACTTCCTCCTCGGATGTCGGAATCGGGCGTGCCACCTGCCTACGGATTCGTAACGTCCTCAACTACGTCCTGGTCACCGGTCAACTCCCACTTGACCACCTGAAATAAAAGTCAACATTTCTGCCCGACCCAGGGGCAAAATCGTCATTCTAAGTTCCCGGACCCCTCGGGACCACCTAACCCTTGATTAACCTTACTAATCACACCTTAATCACTCTACTTATCCCAATTCTCGGGACGGGTTGTTACACTGATTACGAGGAGACGTATTCTCTCGTAATGGGTATCATAACGTTCCACTACCTTATCAGTTAGGTAATTTCTAAAAAACTGAGTATGCGGCTTATAAATGTAGTTACTGCTTATCTCTTTGGAAATCTGGATACAGGGTGCGAGAGAGAGAGATATATATATATATATATATATATATATATATATATATATATATATAAAAGTTCCTGAAAGACTTAAGATACATGATGCAAATAGTTCTAAACCATAGAACACGCTTTTCATTCATTTGATGCATTTATTTTACAGATTAAAACAATCCCGACAGATGTGATGTAACTGTCTAAGTGAGTATTTGATTAGAGTGAGTTATGTGAACAATGAACTACGCCCATGGTGTTTATTAAGAAAGTAAATTCTAGGTTTGCTATTGATTGGTACTCTAGAAAATACCAAGGAAACTACTAAGCACTTGTAGTTGCAATTTGAAATGAAGGACCTTGGGATAACGAATTATGTCTCAGCCTGGAGCTTGAGCACCGTGCAGATGAGATTTTAGTCTATCAATTGAATTACATTCATAAGATATTGAGACGCTAATGAGGATAAAGAAAAACCTTCCAGCACAACCATGATTATGCGTAGTCTAGATCCTAAAAAAGAGATGTTTTGCCCTGCAGATGATAACGAAGAGATATTGAGGCTAGAAGTTTCATATCTAAGTGGAGTAAGCTCATTATTGTACTTGGCTCAATGCACTAGACCAGATATTTCATTTGCTGTGAACTTATTAGCTAGATTTAACTCTGCACCAACACACCACCATTGTAATAGCATAAAAGACTTTATGATACCTCAGAGGTACAACGGATATAGGCTTATTCTAACCCTATGCATCGAGGAATGAATCAAATCCCCTTGGGCCTAGGAATGATGCATTGCCTTATTGGGTATGTTGATGCAGGTTACCTATCAGAACCACATAAGGCACGTTCCCAAACTGATTATGTTTTTACCATTGGGAACACACCAATATCTTAGAGGTCTACGAAATAGACCTTTTACAATGTTTTCGAATCATGCAGAGATTTTAGCTCTTCACGAAGTAGTTCGTGAATGTATATGGCTAAGAGCCATTACAGGACATATTTGAAGTACTTGTGTACTGTATTCCACCAATAATGAACCAACGATTATCTACGAAGATAATACTACATGCATTGAGTAGATGAAGACCGGTTTCATTAAAGGAGACAACACTAAGCATAATGCACCAAAATTCTTCTTTGACCAGTAGTAGTAAGAACATAAAAAGATTGAGATTAGGTCAATTCAATCTCAAGAAAACTATGCATACATTTTCACCAAGTCATTACCAGATGCCAAATTCAATAGAATGTGTGAGGTATTGGCTTACATAGACTAGTTTATCTATCTAGTCTATAGTTTTTAGGGGGAGTCGAGATCATGAAGAGTATCCTGAAATATACTAAGTATCCGGAAGTATACTGAGTGTCCCAAAGTATACTTATATGAACATCGTGTACTCTTTTGTCCTACGATCATGGTTACTTTGTCCCATTGAGTTTTTTTTACCTGGTTACGTTTTAAGGAAATACATTTTTGGTATGGTCACCTAGTTAACAATGCATCCTGAAGATGATATGATTCTACTCATATATATTTGCTTATCTTTTCCCTTCGACCATGAGTTTTTCCCACTGGGTTTACTAAACGAGGTTTTAGTGTAGCAACTCTAATCCATCTTATCCTAAAGATATACTTTTTGTTCATTATCCAGAATAGATGACTTCAATTACCTCTCGAGTTTTAGATGTGATTGCTCCGTATCCACGTGCATTGCACTCTTTTTCCTTTGACTATGGTTTTTATTATCTATCAAGGTTTTAACGAGGTAAAATATAGACGTGTAGCCAGTAATACTAATTACACGGAATATCCGAGGGGGGGGGCGGGGAGGTATGTTATGTTGCTATTTATGTAAGAGCATTTATGTCCATGTATTTTACCCAACCCTAATACAATATAATAGAGTTTAAGTTGATGAATGAAATTGGATTCTCTCGATCTCCGAAACAAACATTCTTCCTTCTACTATATGTTCTTGATTCATAACAGCTACGTACCTTTTTGTTTCTTTATTATGACCCCATTTATATATTCTTGTCACTAGTATTATGGACTTATAAAACTGGTACGTATAATTTATTGAGTCTAATGATATATATGATGGGAAACTACCATGTTGGCTTTGAAGAAAGATGGCATTGCACTCTGATTGTATAATAGGGTCGAGGATGTACAATTTCCTCTTTTTCATGCATTTATGTTGATTTTCCTATTGTCACTTTCTGGTTTCAATTTTTTAAATTGGAAAAAAAAAAAATCAAACAAAATAGGAATTTACAAGCAGAGTCCTGAGGTGACTTTATGTTGTAATCTCGCGTGTGAACTTTAAAAAACCTACAGTAAGATGAGAATGGGTAATAAAGCTAGTGTTTTATGTTTTTGTCAAAACTTTATAAAAATTGACTAAAAATCGTAAGGGTTGTATTGAATTCAAATTTACATGGATAATTGCAGAATTCTTTCGAAGTGATCAACTTTTATAGAGCTAATGATACAATTATATAGAGTTACATGACCAATTTTGCAGAGTCATGGATGACTTAATTGAGGCACAAATTGAGGCGCCAATTAGACTTAAATTCCATAAATAGCTTAAACCTTATTCAATAGAGATTCCTATATAGATTCTTAATTCATAATGGATTCTATTATTTTCAAGTCTAATTACCTGTTTCACTAATCATCCACTTATACTCAATATTCTAACATCCAAGTCCATTTGACTTATCATTGTTGGCCTTTAATTGAGGTTTGATGAAATTGAACAATTTTGATTGTGGTCTTATACAATCTGTTTCCCCCCTAGAATCATACATATAATGATCGACTCAAATTAGATCGTGACCATACTTTCATTTTTGTTTATTTTTCAGTCATCAACTTCTACAAGTCTTGGCTTTTAACCTTGACTACTTTTTGGCTTTTATCTTCATCTTCTATGAACAATTTATATGCAATCTCACAGAAACTTCTAATGAGAAAATCTTGAGAATATTTATATTCGTTTACAAATTTTTGAGTGCAAATTCTATATTTTCTGATTTTTTGTCTATCTCACCAAAATTGAAATTGTATGGTCATTATACTCATATTGGCTACTAAAACCATATGGGTATTAAGGCCATATGTAGAATTAGATTATATTGATCGATATAGTCATAGATGTTTGTTGAATTATATTGGTCGATCACCATAGTTCCAAAAAACACAATGGCCCTGAATTGGTTGCTTGAGTCATATTGACCGTAAGAGCCATCTTCAAAATTGAAGCCGTTGTAGTTTAGATGTTGATAGGAATAATGTCATTCCATGTTGTTGCTCACAGAGTGGATCCCACCTGGCATGTCAAAATATGTTTCCCTCTTTTCTTCCAGTCTTGATATTTACTAGGGTTCAAAAACTTACCAAGTCGGCAAGTTATTCTATTAGCAAATTTACTTCCTTGTTTATAGATGATTTGTTGATTTTATCCGATCATGTTAATAACAAGGATTTTGGTCCAAATTAGCTTCAATTCCATATATTTTTGGATATAGACATGATTTTGATCTTTTTTTCATGTTTGTCTTTACCATATTATCTTCTAAATATGATGATTCTCTTCCATTCATAAATTCAGACATGTGGACAATTGACATTAATCATGATTTATTTCTTTGTAGGCATTTCATTATTTGGAAAATAATCAAATGATATTTGGTTTACTTATTTGCTGTCTTCATTTATTTCTTTCCCAATTTATTTAGTTTATTTATTTCTTCAACATTCAGTACCACTATATAATAAGCAAACTACATACATTTTTGTGCAGGCATTGAAATGCAAACACAAAACCTAAACAGCATGGTTTCCATAGCAGCTCCTAACAAGCCTCATATTGTTTTCATCCCAGTTCCAGCCCAAGGCCACATAAAAACAATGCTCAAATTTGCAAAGCTCCTGCACCATAAAGGCTTCCACATCACTTTTGTCAACACCGATTTCAACCACAAGCGATTTCTTGAATCTTTAGGCCCTAACTCTTTTAAAGGCTTGCCTGATTTTCAATTCAAAGCCATCCCAGATGGCCCCCCAGAGTCCAATGGAGAAGTCACTCAAGATCTCATTTTGTTTTGTGATGCGGTCAGAAAACAAAATTTACTGGCTCCGTTTCGTGCCCTCCTCAAGAAACTCAACGAGGATGCCATAGAAACGTCGAGAAATCCTCCAGTGAGTTGCATAATTTCAGATGGTTTTATGTCACCATTCACAATCACAGCTGCTCAAGAAATTGGAACCCCGATAGTATTGTTCTATACTGCTGGTGCAAGTAGTTTCATGGGAACTAAACAACTTCGAGCTTTGGTCGAAAAAGGACTCGTCCCACTCAAAGGTTTGTTTCCGTCTATTGTTTATCCATTTATGTGTTCTATCTATCGATCCTCACCATTCGTTTATTTATGTCTATTGTTAATGATGATCGCTTTTTTTTCCGTCTATTGATTCTAATTTCATTTACTCAACTTGAATACTGGTTGGAATTTATTAATTAACTCTTGCTTGTCTTCTAAATTAACATGATGAAATTGAAACTTTTGGTGGTTATAGATGAGAGCTTTTTGACAAATGGGTATTTGGAGAAGGTGATAGATTGGATTCCAGGGATGAAGGATATCCGTTTAAAGGATCTCCCAAGTTTCCTTCGGACAACGAATTGCGATGACATCGTGTTAAACTTCATGATGGAGGCAACAGATAGAGCTCATGAAGCTTCAGCAGTTTTAGTTCAAAGTTTTAATGCCTTGGAGGAAGATGTTATGAATGCTCTTCAATCTATGCTTCCACTTGTTTATGCAATTGGCCCTCTTCAATTGCTTCTCAATCAATTACCCAAAGACCCTCTAAATATGGGATATAGTTTATGGAAGGAAGAAAATGAATGCCTAGAGTGGCTAAACACTAAGCGACCAAACTCAGTTGTGTATGTCAACTTTGGAAGTGTAACAGTCATGACACAGGAACAACTTGTTGAATTTGGTTGGGGACTTGCAAACACGAAGTTGCCTTTCTTTTGGGTTATTAGGCCTGATTTGGTTTTTGGGAAATCGGCGATTTTGCCACCGGAGTTTGTGGAGGAAACTAAGGAAAGATGTCTAATTGCAAGTTGGTGCCCGCAAGAGCAAGTTCTTAACCACCTATCCGTTGGAGGGTTCTTGACACACAGCGGTTGGGGCTCAGTCATTGAGAGCCTGACGGCAGGAGTGCCTATGATTTGTTGGCCTTTCTTTTCTGACCAGCAAACGACTTGTCGATATACATGCAAGGAATGGGGCATTGGCATGGAGATTGATAACGATGTCAAAAGAGATGGAGTTGAGAAGCTTGTGAAAGAGTTGATGGAGGGAGAGAAGGGTAAGAAGATGAAAATTAGGGTTTTGGAGTGGAAGAAACTTGCTGAAGATGCTACTGGTCCTCATGGCTCTTCAACCAAAAACATTGAAAATTTAGTGAACCAAGTTCTATCAAGAAAAACCTAGTTATATTTGTTGGATCAAAAGTGATCCAATGAATATTAGTGGGACACTTTCCATTGTAACAATGGTTAGCTATCATCTAAAGGTTGTTAAAGTTAGTTACTATTGTTAAGGGAGTTTGTCAGAGTTAGCTAGTTACAGTATATAAGTCATATTGTAAGCTCGAAATTACTAAGATCTAATCAAAGAGTTCACATTCTCTCTCATTTCTCTCATTTCTCTCTACTCTCTTATCTTCATCTTCTTCAATTGTGTATGAATGCTCTTCGGTCTATGCTTGAGAGCTTGAACCATATCTCGGACTGAGACTACATTACCATCCCTGGTTGACAACTGTATATTGCCAACTGTCCTCTTCTGTTACATAGTTAGTTAGACAGTTAGTTGTTAGGAACTCTCTGCCTGTAGTATATAACTCACAGTAGTGAGATCGATTCATCATCTTGTCATCTTATTCTAAAACTATCAATAGACAAGCTTTCCATCTTCTTCTTCATTTTCATTCTCTGCAAGATCACTCTTTCTTCTATCATGGTATTAGACCTATTTTCTTCATTCTTCCGCTGCTCTTCTCTCTCGAAAATCTTCTTGTTCTTTCTTCAAACTTCAAGTGCACACAAGGTGCCTGATAAAAGTCTTAAATCAGCAAAAAGGCTGTTTTTCTCTCTCGAAAATCTTCTTGTTCTTCTTCAAACTTCAAGTGCACACAAGGTGCCTGATAAAAGTCTTAAATCAGCAAAAAAAAGGCTA
Source organism: Prinsepia uniflora (assembly GCA_032719365.1). Taxonomy (NCBI): domain Eukaryota; kingdom Viridiplantae; phylum Streptophyta; class Magnoliopsida; order Rosales; family Rosaceae; genus Prinsepia; species Prinsepia uniflora. The sequence goes on along the minus strand of CM064864.1, from coordinate 904,096 downwards.
GATAAAAGACCTTCTCTTCTGATATCTTCTTGTTCTTGCCCTCGTCTCTCTCTTCCTTCTTGAAATCTTTCTAATCTTGATTCTTTCCTTAAAATGGTTACTATCTCCCAGTTACAGATCCTGCAATCTCTATTGCAAGTTTGGTTTCAACAGTTGAAATTTTGTCACTGTTAACTCAGCAAGAAGCTGAGACCTGAACTCATTACCTGAACACAATCTCCTCTTAATGAGTTCAGGTCTCAGCTTCTTGCTGAAGAATCTGTGATTGACCAAGCCAATGAGCAACTACCTTTTCTGTCAGCAATGGCAGCAACCAAGAACCGTCCAAATGTGCTTCAAAGACCCTCTATTGAATGTGGTTCCTCCAATCTATCTAGTCAAGCCCTGTACACTGATAATCAAGGTTCTCAGGGCACTCAAGGCTCCCTACCTCATCAAACTAGTGTTTCTGGCCCCCAAGTCTCCAACCAGCAGATTCCCCATCAACAGTTTTCTGATGCTCCATACTCTCAGGAAAACCATCAGCAGTTCAGTGGAATTTTCACCATTTTGGTATGACAATGGTTACCAAAATGCACCCTATTATAGGTTCAACTACTCCAATTGTGGAAGGGGCAGAAAAGGAAAGGGCAATGGTAGAGGCAGAGGCTACCAGCAATACCAACACAATAGACATCAATCTCTGGGTTTTATGGTCCTAACTCCTACTCCTCACAAGGAATTCTTGGACAACCAGCACAGGGCAATCAAATGTGGCAACAGCCCTAAAATGCCAGATATGTGCCAAGAAAGGTCATACTGCAGTTGATTGTTATTACAGGTATCCTGATCAAAATTCTCAAGACTCTGAACCTTGCAAATTTGTTGGAGAACTGGCCATAATGCTGTCAATTGCTACCAAAGGGGAAACTTTTCCTATCAAGGTGCACCACCATCACCAGCACTTAGTGCTATGACAGCAACTACTTCCCTAATAATCCACAACAAAATCAAGACTATTGGGTTGCTGACAGTGGTGCTACTGCTCACATGACATCTGACATCTCTCAATTGACCATGGTGACACCCTCTCTTTCAGCAGATACTATCACCATAACAAGTGGTTCAGGTTTGACAGTTGTACACATTGGAGTACCTCTCTCATTACTAATACTCCCACTCTTCACTCTTTTCAGATGAATCAAGTTTTACATGTGCCTAAAATCTCTCAGAATTTGCTTTTTGTGAACTTTTTTTTGTAAAGACAACCATTGTTGTTTTATTCTTGATGAATCCTGCTTTGTGAACTCTCATAATTTTCTTTTTGTGAACTCTTTCTGTAAAAACAAGTCAGATTTCTGCTCAATCTGTATACACTTTCATGCCTTTCTACTCAATACTTTTTCTGTTTCAGTCAAAAAATTTCAATCTAATAATGGTGGTGAATACATCAGTTTAATTTTTCAAACTTTCTGCTTTCAAAGGGAATTTTACATCAAAGATCATGTCCTCATACCCCTGAACAAAATGTCTTGCTGAAAGGAAACATTGACATATCCTTGAAACTGCAGTTACACTTCTACAGTCTTCCTGTTTACCTCCCAAATTTTGGTTTTATGCTTGTTCTTCTTCTGTCTACCTGATAAATAGAATGCCCTTCACTACCTTACACATGACATCTCCTTTTGAGAAACTTTTGGCTATCCACCAAGCCTCCACCACCTTAAAACTTTTGGCTGTGCATGTTTTCCCTTTCTTAGACCCTATAATCAAAACAAACTTCAACCCAAAACAGTTAAGTGTGTCTTTCTTGGTTATGTTGATAAACACAAAGGTTATGTCTGCTTTGATCCAGTCTCAACTAGGATTGTTGTGTCCAGGCATGTCCTATTCAATGAGGTAGATTTCCCATATCAATCTTTATTGCCTAAATCGATACCAAGTTCCTCATTTCTGCCTGCCTTTGAGACCTGTACTGGCTCCACATCCCCTTTTCTTGTTCCAAATCCAAATACAATCCCTACTCAGCCTATTGTTGCTCAGTCTCCTTTATTACCTGTGGCTTCTGTTCCTCCTGCCCTAGTCCTGCTCTCACCTCCAACTCATCAGATCAGGCATCAGCAGACTGGCAAATAATCCAAACACAATTTTCTCAGACAGTAAGTCTTTGTCTCAGACTTCAGTCCCAGATCATCACACCCCTGATACTGCCACTATCACTACTTTTCACCAGAGTTCCTTGAGGTTGTTCTTCCAATCCAAGAGGTCAACATGCATCCTATGCAAACCAAATCCAAGAATGGTATCTCAAAAAAGAAGGCATTTTACTCTTCCCTGGCAGATTTGGATTTTCTAACTATTGAACCCTCATCCTACAAGCAGGCTGCATCTGTTTCTGTTTGGAAAGTGGCAATGGAAGAGGAAATCACTGCCTTATTGGCTCAACACACCTGGATTTTGGTCCCTCTGCCTGCTCCCAAGAACCTAGTCGGGTATAAATGGGTGTACAGGATTAAAAGGAACCCATATGAGACTGTTGCTCGATATAAGGCAAGGTTGGTTGCTAAAGGTTTTAGTCAAGAAGCTGGTTTGGATTATGGGGAGACTTTTAGCCCTGTTGTTAAGCCTACAACAGTCAGGTTGGTTTTAGCATTGGCTGCTCATTTCCAATGGAAGCTAAGGCAGTTAGATGTAAAAAATGATTTTCTACATGGGGACCTTAAAGAAGAGGTGTACATGATGCAGCCTCCTGGTTTTGAAGCTGCAGTGCCTCAAGAGTATGTTTGTCTTCTCAAGAAGTCTTTGTATGGTCTGAAACAGGCTCCAAGGGCTTGGAATGAGAAATTCACCAGCTTTCTTCCTGGTTTGGGGTTCAACAGCACCTGGGCTGACTCATCCTTGTTTGTCAAGCAAACTCCTACTGGTATTGTCATCCTTCTCTTGTATGTGGATGACATTATCCTCACTGGGAGTGCTGATTCATCAACTCAAGAAGTCATCAATGCCATTACCAGTGAATTTGAGATGAAAGACTTAGGAGACTTACGCTATTTTTTGGAAATTCAGATCAAACACTCTGACTCTGGTCTATTTCTCTCCCAGTCCAAGTACATTTATGATCTGCTTGTTAAAACTGACATGGTGCAAAGTAGCTTTGTGGACACTTCATTTGCTCCAGGTTCCAGATTAAGGAAAAATGATGGTCCTCTCTATAACAACCCTCAAAACTATAGGAGTATTATGGGCGCACTTCAGTTTCTTACCTTCACTGTAACGACCCGTCCCAAATTCCATGATTAGATTAGTGACTAATCACGATTAGTGAGGCTAATCCGTGATTAGTAGAACGAAATCGGACGAACGATGCGAAATGACCGTTTTGCCCCTGGTGGTGGCAAAACGTTGACTTTTCATTCGGGCGGCCAAATGGACTTTGACCGATGACCGTGACGTAATTTGTGACGTCACGAGTTCATAGACAGGTGGCACGTTCAATTCCGACGTTCGAGGAGGAAGTTATGACGTTCGGAAGTTTAGGGGCATTTTGGTAATTTTGGATAAAAGGGGTCAAATGTTGACTTTTTGACCGGGAGGTCCGATGGACGAGGGCCGAAGACCGTTACGTAGATAAGGACGATACGAATCCGTAGACAGGCGGCACGTCGAATTCGGACGTTCGACGGTGAAGTTACGGTTCACGGAAGTTCCCAGTTACTATTCACGATGACACGTTTTACGAGACAAAAAGTGCAGTTTGTCTCTAGTGGGCCCAGATATTTACTAGAGGCCCAATGGATGAGTGACAAGTGTCACCCATCCACTGGCCACCATTCCTCCATTCATGCATCTTCCATCCATCTTCATCGATCAATTTTTCTTCCTTCCCCACAAACCCGATCGAACACCCAAGCCCAATCCAACCATCCTTCCCCTTTTGACCAGAACAGAGAGACCAAGAGGAGGAGTGAGGACAAGCAGTGGTGGTGGCTGGCCGGGCAGCAACCGCCGTGGACGGCCGAGGTGCAAGGTGAGCCATTTTCTCGGTTATGTTCAATTTCCATTATTTTTAGATTTGGATGTTAGGGATGCTTTTGGATGTTTAGAAGATGATTAGGGAGTTGCTAGGATGATTTTAAGAGGATTTGGAGGGTGCTTCACGACGGAGGGAGCCGTGAGGGTGGTCGGGAAAAACAGGGCCGTGAGACCCTTTAATTTTGGTTAGGATTTAGGAGGTTTTGGTTAGTTGTGTTAATTGGAATAGATTGGAAAGGAGAAAATAGGATTTTTAGGATTGAAATGGAAGAAAATGGACGAAAAATGAAGAGTGTAGGGGCCTGGACCGGTCACGCCGGTCCAGTTAGACCGGAATTGCAGAGAAAACCGGACCGGCCCGGTCGGACCAGTTCGATCGCTGGAGACGACGGGCACTGTAGCGGCGCGTGAGGCCCACGCGCAGGCAACTTCCAGTGGCGCGTGTGGGCGCGTGCTAGGGTTTTTGGGGATGGTTCCAACATACGAAATTATCTATTCGATGTAACGAACATTTTGGGACTGGTTTCGAGTCAATCGGACACCGTCTCAATATGTTTCGGGGCATCGGAAGGTTTAGGTTCGAGATTAAAAATAGTTAAAAATACGGGAAAATTACGGGGCTTTAGTGAGGGGTTATATAAGTAGTTAGTAACCCTCTAAATTAATTTGGACAGGTTTGGAAGTCTCGGTGACGGTGATCGGCTCGGGGATCCGTATGGCACGCGTATCGAGACGCGGCTTCAGACGGTCTGTGAGTGGACCTTGTTTTCTAAATTGGTGCATGCATAAATGTTTATTATATATTTTAAATACTTGTTTGTGATGCCATGAGTGCATTTGGATGTGCGGTTACGTATAGGCACGTATTTCGAGGTTTCGGCCCTATACGGTTCCTATACGGGGCTGTAGGTCTTTATTGGTCTAAATGAAATGGTTTTGGATTTCCAAAAGGATAATGAATATGATTTGATAATGTTGATTTGGATATTCGCGAATTATATGGTTTCACGTATTTCGAGGCGATTTACGTGCTTGCACGTAAATCGAGATTTTTCAGTTTTACACTGATTTTCCATTCTTGTGGTTTTGGATATGATTTCATGAAATGATTTTGGAGTTGAAAAGGTAATTCTCGGACTTGAGGTCCATTTGATTTACGGAATCGGGTCAGAGGCCCAATTGGTTTACGATTCGGACCGGGGGTCCAGTTTCTATGTGGATTCGGGCCTAGGACCCAGTTCTGTGTTACAAATGGTTTTTACGGTTCATGACGGTTTATGGGAACCGGCATGAACCCTTGAAATGGATTTACGGGTCATGACGGTTTATGGGAACCGGCATGAACCCTCGGAAAGGATTTTATGGATTATGACGGCTTATGGGGGCCGGGCATGAATCCTGGAAAGGTTTAAAGAATGATTTCAAAAGGTTTTTCATATTCCATCCTTTATATATGATTGTCTCCTCCGGGGAGGGTCGTTGGCCTGGGTGGACCCCGGAGTAGTCACGGAGCACTGACTGAGTGGAGTCGCCCCCCAGTTGGGTTCCTTACTCTCAGGATGGGCATGGTTCGTTACCTCTAGGGAGGGTCATTGATCTACGGACATTGACCTGGGTGGACCCTGGAGAGACTTGGGTTTGAGACCCCGGTTAGCACACGTGTAGCTTTATTTTACCGTGACAGGTTCTGGATATGAATATATTGGATAAACATGGTTTCAATTGGTTTGGGAAACTGTGTTTTATAATGATAAATGGATTTGGGCTGAGATCCCACATATGTTTACTATGTTCTGGTTTTCTGTAAATGGGTTTTGGGCAGGAGCCCGTGTGACTTGTATTTACGGAACTTGGGGTTGTGACCCTATTTATGGATGTTTTAACATATATGATTGGATAAATGGTTTTACTATGCATGCATGCTTTTTAGTGGAGGGTATAAAGGTCTTTGATGAAATATGTTTTTATAAATTCTTTATTTTTGTCCACTCACAGTCTTTCTGTTTTTAATACCCTTCAGGTTGACATCGGATGTGGACTGTAGCAGAGATCGAGATATCACATACCTCCTCCGGATCCTGGCGTACTCTGATAGCCCGGGAGGGCAAAGGTCGGAAGTATCCCTTGTCTGACACTCCGTGTCAGACGGGAGCAGGGTCATCCCGCGTAAATCCCAGGGGGATTGGGATGGGTCCTGTCAACGTGGTATCAGAGCGGGGTTGTCTCTATTCGAGCAACCGTGTAGCTCTTGGAGTATGTACGCAGGTCGAGGATGTGATATCTCAATGAGCTACAGTTCGTGGTCAACCTGATGTTGAGGTGCCGATACGATAGTTAGTAGGATTGGCATGCCTTGGTTCGGCATTTGAGGTCGGGGTTGCCATAGTTCTGTCAAGGTTGACAGTGTGGGGCCCTATGAAAGGGTTAACGTATTCGTACGTTAGATTTTGATCGTGAGACGGTTCCTTGGGATCGTCTTCACGATGTCGTAGGATCGGTTCCGACGACTGATTCGATGTTGTGACCATTAAATGGTCGGATTATGTTGAGTTAAATGGATTTACTGCAGTCAGCAGTTAGCAACCGGATTCAAGGATCCTGATTGGACTTACGGTAGGATTGGATTGACGTCTTTATGATGTCCAGACCGCGGGGTCGGTCAGATCATGGATTTTACTGCCTTATGCAGTTGGGTTCTGGGGAACTCTAGGTGTGATCGTGGAACCCTACCGTATGTGTATGGTTCGGAAATGTGAGTTGACGAGTGGTTTGACTTGGACGACTATTCGGATTTGGATTCGTTAGTCGGTCTAGTCATGTCAGCTTGTGTTGGGACTGCACTTCGTAGTCAGGGTTGTACATATCGGTTAGACCGAGTTGGTTGTCGTGCTACTTCAGTTGTGGGTAGGTGCAACTAAGGTCATGGGCGACCTGGTAGACGACATTTGGGTTAGTTGGGGTACGGCTGGTTAGTGATTGGTGGGACAAGGTATCAAGGTTGGTACTTGTCGATGGAATCCCTGAGTGGGATACAGAGTAGTTGGTACGGGCGATTGATTCCGTTGGATACGGAGTCTGGATATAACGAAGTCTGGTAGTTGTGTCTGCACGAGTAGGTGGCAGGCATTACTACCGAGGATGGTTGTAGTTACAGTTGTTGGGAATCGGGGACGTTCAGGGGACGTTTTCCTTTGCTCGTTTGAGATGTCAGGGTGACTGTACCCAGGGTTGTTGGGTACGACGGAGGCAGAGTTTCTCCTATTCGAGCAGAGGTACGGGATCGTTGCTCGGTATGAGCGGAGATCCAGAGTTGTCTGATTGGCACACTTTGTGCTGATGCTGACAGGTGGTGTACTGGTACTAGTGCTGGTGCTGGTGCCGGTGATTGTGATGACGGTGAGTTACGAGTCGGGATGTGACTCCGACGTGATGGGCTTATGATTGGTATCTGTGGTTCGGGAGTGAATCACGGATAGTGATGGACTGGATAGGATCCAACGGTAGTTGAGACGTGAGAATCGAGTACTGCCGTGGGGGACTAGCGACCAGTTGATCAGTGTTGGCCAGATTTGGTCAGGATTGGTCAGATACGGCGGTATGCAGAGATTTGACTGCAGATCACAGCAGGGGTCTGTTGTGACTTTTCAGTAGAGTGGTACATCAGATTAGGATGAATTGACATCCTTTTGGATGTACATATACGGTCGTAAATGGGCATGTGTCCATAACCAGTCTAACGGGGACATGTGGTTGATGTCCGGGTATGTTGTTTCCAATTTTGTTGGAACTTCGAAATCACAAGAGGTTGCGATTGAGGTGACGAATCGAATGTGGGTTTTCCGTATTAGTATTGGATATTTCGAAGTCGTTTTGGGTGACTTCTCAGATTCTACCATGATTGATGATGGTAGATGATGTTGATGATGTAGATATTGTTAGTTGCCACTAGTACGCCGATCGTGTATTAGTTGGTGGACCCAGGATTTGTTTTGGGTCATCATGAGGAGTTGAGTATATCAAGGTTAGGTGACTGAGATTTCTCATTTTCTGCTTAGTGGCAGACGCTGTTGGTTTACATGATGTGGTGAGTGCAACGGGGTTTTGGTTGCATTCACGTAGGATGAATTTTGATGTCATAGTCTTGTATCATCTTTGATTTTCCTCGGTGGAATGACAAGGATCGATACGAGGTAATCAGTGAGAACCCACTGTCTCAGTGTGTCTCGTCGTTGACTAATCTATTTAGATGTGGGAAATGGTCTAGGACTTTGGGCGTTGGACGATCCTCGATCGTGACGTCTATGGTCGGTTGACGTAGTGATGGATCTGGATCGTGATTTTGATGATCCAGATAGGTGGAAAGTTTATCACTCTTACTTGGATGTTGAGTGGAGGATGATGGGACTGAACTTCTTTTCGAGGTAAATCCCATATGGCTTACTCGCCTGAGTAGTTGTCCGATGAGTATTTTTCCGACGTGGTCGGATTTTGTCAGCCTTAGATGTGTTGATGTTGAGATTGGCATCCCTATGAAGTTAATTGATGGTAATGTGGTAATCGAATGAGCAGGTAACCGATAGGTTTGGTTTTGGTACGTCTCGATAGACGTGAACGATATTTCAGGTTTTGGAATCAGATTTCTGGATGACGATTCAGGATTTGATTTTGGAACTTGAAAGAGGATTTCTGGATTTGGGTTTTGGAATCGGATTCTGGGTGACGATTCAGGATTTGATTCTAGAGCTTGACTGTGGATTTCTTTTATGGATTTGGGTTCGGAATGGTCATACCTAATGCCGGTTTACGGAATGATGATTTCGGATTCGAATTTGGACATGATTATGGATATGATTTCTGGGTTTGGATTCGGGATTTCTTACGAAATTGCGGATTCGGATTCGGATTTGGGAATAGATGATGAGTTGGAGTTTTGATTTGTCTAATGCTGAATTGGACAAATGAACTCCATAATTGAAACGTGATTGACTATGACCTAGGTGGTTGTAGTCTGATTAATGGGTAGAGGTACGTACCTTGTACGTTGTTCGAGGTACAATACCAGGTAGACTTGTCGTGCCTGGTGACGGTATATAGGATATACCAGTGGTACGTGGTGAGCGTGTTGGTAGTCGGCTTAGTTCCGATACCATTGGATTAGTCGAGGTCGTGAATTGGACATTGGATACTATGCATTGGGTCATAGTGATTCTGGTGAGTCCAGTTACACACAGGTCGAGTGTTTTGTTGGTATACGTATACTCAGGTTGAGTGAGTTGGTGGTTAGTGTAACCACGAGTGAGTATGGTGACAGTTTGTCGGAGGTGTCGACGTGAATCGATTAGTGAGGTCTGATGACTCCCAGTGGGAGCAGACGTCAGGATAGGTTAGAGATTGAGGAAGGAACCGTAGAGTTGTTTATGTCAGCGAAAGGGTAGATTTGACAAGTGGGTCGATCATAGGATACTGGGGCTACTCTGATACTGACAGGTGGTGTCAGTTCGGAGCGTCCGACTTCTGCTATTCGACGTGGTCGAATGTAGACGATGCGACGTGAGCGTTAGTGGTACGTCTGGGTGCAGACGAGTAAGTATTATTCTAGTTAGTTGGCGTACTAGCGTACACGTGTTGCGAGGTAGATCGAATTATTTCCACTAGGTGGTTGTGGAATCATGATAGTAGGAGTTTCGAGAGCGAAACTAATTAAAGAGGGAAGAACGGTTAGATTATATCGGTTGGAATTTCGGGGACGAAATTAATTAAGGAGGGAAGGTTGTAACGACCCGTCCCAAATTCCATGATTAGATTAGTGACTAATCACGATTAGTGAGGCTAATCCGTGATTAGTAGAGCGAAATCGGACGAACGATGCGAAATGACCGTTTTGCCCCTGGTGGTGGCAAAACGTTGACTTTTCATTCGGGCGGCCAAATGGACTTTGATCGATGACCGTGACGTAGTTTGTGACGTCACGAGTTCATAGACAGGTGGCACGTTCAATTCCGACGTTCGAGGAGGAAGTTATGACATTCGGAAGTTTAGGGGCATTTTGGTAATTTTGGATAAAAGGGGTCAAATGTTGACTTTTTGACCGGGAGGTCCGATGGACGAGGGCCGAAGACCGTTACGTAGATAAGGACGATACGAATCCGTAGACAGGCGGCACGTCGAATTCGGACGTTCGACGGTGAAGTTACGGTTCACGGAAGTTCCCGGTTACTATTCACGATGGCACGTTTTACGAGACAAAAAGTGCAGTTTGTCTCTAGTGGGCCCAGATATTTACTAGAGGCCCAATGGATGAGTGACAAGTGTCACCCATCCACTGGCCACCATTCCTCCATTCATGCATCTTCCATCCATCTTCATCGATCAATTTTTCTTCCTTCCCCACAAACCCGATCGAACACCCAAGCCCAATCCAACCATCCTTCCCCTTTTGACCAGAACAGAGAGACCAAGAGGAGGAGTGAGGACAAGCAGTGGTGGTGGCTGGCCGGGCAGCAACCGCCGTGGACGGCCGAGGTGCAAGGTGAGCCATTTTCTCGGTTATGTTCAATTTCCATTATTTTTAGATTTGGATGTTAGGGATGCTTTTGGATGTTTAGAAGATGATTAGGGAGTTGCTAGGATGATTTTAAGAGGATTTGGAGGGTGCTTCACGACGGAGGGAGCCGTGAGGGTGGTCGGGAAAAACAGGGCCGTGAGACCCTTTAATTTTGGTTAGGATTTAGGAGGTTTTGGTTAGTTGTGTTAATTGGAATAGATTGGAAAGGAGAAAATAGGATTTTTAGGATTGAAATGGAAGAAAATGGACGAAAAATGAAGAGTGTAGGGGCCTGGACCGGTCACGCCGGTCCAGTTAGACCGGAATTGCAGAGAAAACCGGACCGGCCCGGTCGGACCAGTTCGATCGCTGGAGACGACGGGCACTGTAGCGGCGCGTGAGGCCCACGCGCAGGCAACTTCCAGTGGCGCGTGTGGGCGCGTGCTAGGGTTTTTGGGGATGGTTCCAACATACGAAATTATCTATTCGATGTAACGAACATTTTGGGACTGGTTTCGAGTCAATCGGACACCGTCTCAATATGTTTCGGGGCATCGGAAGGTTTAGGTTCGAGATTAAAAATAGTTAAAAATACGGGAAAATTACGGGGCTTTAGTGAGGGGTTATATAAGTAGTTAGTAACCCTCTAAATTAATTTGGATAGGTTTGGAAGTCTCGGTGACGGTGATCGGCTCGGGGATCCGTATGGCACGCGTATCGAGACGCGGCTTCAGACGGTCTGTGAGTGGACCTTGTTTTCTAAATTGGTGCATGCATAAATGTTTATTATATATTTTAAATACTTGTTTGTGATGCCATGAGTGCATTTGGATGTGCGGTTACGTATAGGCACGTATTTCGAGGTTTCGGCCCTATACGGTTCCTATACGGGGCTGTAGGTCTTTATTGGTCTAAATGAAATGGTTTTGGATTTCCAAAAGGATAATGAATATGATTTGATAATGTTGATTTGGATATTCGCGAATTATATGGTTTCACGTATTTCGAGGCGATTTACGTGCTTGCACGTAAATCGAGATTTTTCAGTTTTACACTGATTTTCCATTCTTGTGGTTTTGGATATGATTTCATGAAATGATTTTGGAGTTGAAAAGGTAATTCTCGGACTTGAGGTCCATTTGATTTACGGAATCGGGTCAGAGGCCCAATTGGTTTACGATTCGGACCGGGGGTCCAGTTTCTATGTGGATTCGGGCCTAGGACCCAGTTCTGTGTTACAAATGGTTTTTACGGTTCATGACGGTTTATGGGAACCGGCATGAACCCTTGAAATGGATTTACGGGTCATGACGGTTTATGGGAACCGGCATGAACCCTCGGAAAGGATTTTATGGATTATGACGGCTTATGGGGGCCGGGCATGAATCCTGGAAAGGTTTAAAGAATGATTTCAAAAGGTTTTTCATATTCCATCCTTTATATATGATTGTCTCCTCCGGGGAGGGTCGTTGGCCTGGGTGGACCCCGGAGTAGTCACGGAGCACTGACTGAGTGGAGTCGCCCCCCAGTTGGGTTCCTTACTCTCAGGATGGGCATGGTTCGTTACCTCTAGGGAGGGTCATTGATCTACGGACATTGACCTGGGTGGACCCTGGAGAGACTTGAGTTTGAGACCCCGGTTAGCACACGTGTAGCTTTATTTTACCGTGACAGGTTCTGGATATGAATATATTGGATAAACATGGTTTCAATTGGTTTGGGAAACTGTGTTTTATAATGATAAATGGATTTGGGCTGAGATCCCACATATGTTTACTATGTTCTGGTTTTCTGTAAATGGGTTTTGGGCAGGAGCTCGTGTGACTTGTATTTACGGAACTTGGGGTTGTGACCCTATTTATGGATGTTTTAACATATATGATTGGATAAATGGTTTTACTATGCATGCATGCTTTTTAGTGGAGGGTATAAAGGTCTTTGATGAAATATGTTTTTATAAATTCTTTATTTTTGTCCACTCACAGTCTTTCTGTTTTTAATACCCTTCAGGTTGACATCGGATGTGGACTGTAGCAGAGATCGAGATATCACATACCTCCTCCGGATCCTGGCGTACTCTGATAGCCCGGGAGGGCAAAGGTCGGAAGTATCCCTTGTCTGACACTCCGTGTCAGACGGGAGCAGGGTCATCCCGCGTAAATCCCGGGGGGATTGGGATGGGTCCTGTCATTCACCAGACCCGATATCACGTTCTCTGTCAATCAAGTATGCCAGTTTATGCATTCACCCTGTGAGACTCACTTCATGGATGTCAAGAGAATACTTCGATTTCTCAAGGGAACAAGTCACTTTGGCCTTCTGTATCAACCAGGTTCCCTTGATCTTCAGGCTTTTACTGATGCAGACTGGGCTGGGGATCCTAATAATCGACGATCTACAACTGGAATAGCAGTTTTCCTTGGCTCTAATCCAATTTCCTGGATGTCTAAGAAGCAAAACACTGTCTCCCGATCAAGTACTGAGGCTGAGTACAGGGCCTTGGCCATTACAGTAGCAAAATTGTTGGATTCGACAACTTATGTGCACTCTTCACATTCCCCTTCTTCGAGCACCACTGATTCTTTGTGATAGTACTTCAGCCACATGCCTCTCAGCCAATCCAACTTTTCACTCACGGGCTAAACATATCGAGATAGACTACCATTTTGTCCGTGAAAGAGTCATTCGAGGTGATCTTGATGTGCAACACGTCACCTCCTCCGATCAGCTTGCAGACATCTTCACCAAAGCCTTATCTGAGTCCCAGTTCCAAGTTCCCTCCTACAACTTGACGTTGGAACCCTCAAATTGGGGGGGTGGGGAGGTGTTTGTTGTGTTAGAAGACTAAGACTACATTACCATCTCTAGTTGACAGCGGTATATTGCCAGGTGTCCTCTTTCTGTTAATAGTTAGTTAGACAGTTAGTTGTTAGAAGCTCTCTGCTTGTAGTATATAACTCACAATAGTGAGATCAATTCATCATCATGTTATTCTATTCTGAAACAACTAATAGTGAAGCTTTCTATTTCCTACTTCATTTCATTCTCTTCAAGATCCTTCTCTTTCTTAATTCAGCTATCATATATTAATTAACTCTCTCTTGTCTTCTAAACACGATGACATTGAAATTTTTGGTGTTACAGATGAGAGTTATCTGACAAACAGGTATTTGGAAAAGGTGAAATATTGGGTTCCAGGAATGAAGGATATCCATTTAAAGGATCTTCCGAGCTTCCTTTGGACGACGAATCACAATGACATCGTGTTTAACCTCGTAATGGAAGCAACTGCTAGAGCTCATGAAGCTACAGCTGTGGTAGTTCATAGTTTTGATTCCTTTGAGAAAGATGTTTTGGATGTTCTTCCATCTATGCTTCCACTTGTCTATGCCATTGGCCCTCTTCAATTGCATCTCAATTAATTACCAGAAGCCCCTTTGAATATGGGATATAGTTTATGGAAAGAAGAAATTGAATGCCTAGAGTGGCTAAACACTAAGCAACCAAACTCAGTTTGTGTATGTCAACTTTGGAAGTATAATGGTGATGTCACCTGAACAACTTGTTGAATTTTGTTGGGGACTTGCAAACACTAAGTTGCGCTTCTTTTGGGTCATTAGACCTGATTTGGTTATTGGGGAATTGACGATTTTACCACAAGATTTTGTGGTGGAAACGAAGGATAGGAGTCTAACTGCGACTTGGTGCCTGCAAGAGTAAGTCCTTAATCACCCATCTATCGGAGGGTTCTTGACACACAGCGGTTGGGGTTCAACCATGGAAAGTTTGACGGCGTGAGTGCCTATGATCTGTTAGTCGTTCTTTGCTGACCAGCAAACAAACTGTTGGTATACTTGCAACGAATGGGGCTTTGGAATGGAGAGTGATAATGTTCTCAATAGGGATGGAGTTGAGAAGCGTGTGATAGAGTTGATGGTGGGAGAGAAGAGTAAGAAGATGAAAATAGGGTTTTGGAGTACGTGGAAGAAACTTGTTGAAGATGTAATTGGTCCTCATGGCTCATCGACCACAAACTTTGAAAATTTAGTGAACCAAGTTCTATTAAGAAAAACCTAGCTAAATGTAGACACTCGTAAGTAGGGCCAGTCAGAGGGTAGGGCAAAAGGGGCTCAAGTTCTGGGCCCATAATAATATAGGGCTCAAAATTATTAATATATATTATATGATATAGTAAACAAATTAAAAAATATATAAAGCAGATAAATAAATAAATAATGTGAGTGTGTAAGTTTGATGTAGGTTCAAGTTTTTTGAATGATGGACTGATTTCTTCTATTCAATATGAAAGTTGTAGTCTACTAATCTTGAATATGAGTATTTTCATATATATATATATATATATATATATATATAAAGTTAGAAATATGGATTTGTCTTTTTTTTTTATTTATGACCTGAATTTAATGTTTTGGACATGTGGTACTTTTTTTTTTCTTTTTTTGGGCGTATTGTCATAAGGAGTTTTCCCTATCAAAGGTTTTAATGTGGTCTCATTGTATAAAACTTAAATAATCAGTTTATAAAAATTTATATTTTAATAACTAGGTTTGTAAATTAAGGGTACATTTTTTATTTTTACCTCGGGCCGTCAAACGTTTGGACCGGCTCTACTCATAAGAACAAGAAGTGATTAATATTCACAATCTATTTTTTTTTTCACATTTTTAATTTATTTTCTTTCAGAAATTGTGTTTTTTTTTATATCAATATAAAAATGAGCATAATTTTTTTTATTGTGCAAAAAAATTCGTCTCTTGGTGATTAATTAACGTCTTGTCAAGTGAATTAAATTCAATTAATTCTAATATTGACTTATAAATAATTGATCTCAAATTTAAATCTTAATAATATATTATATAGAAAGTTTTCAAAAAATTCTCACTTCCCCTCTAATAAAAAAAAAAATTACTTGACGTCTTTGACTAGCTAGCTATATCAGTAATCCAAATTATTCACGCATAGTTTTTGGCATGTGCACTAATGATAGATTAAATGTTATATTTATACAGATTCAACGGTAAAAATATTTTGTACCTTTTTCAACAAAGATGAAATGAAAATCTTTGAATATATATTGTGTTTGACGTTTCTCTTTTTAAAACAATGATTTCTTCTTCCTTTGGCAGTACGTAATTCTATCTTAGAGATGTTGATTCATGTTGTCATCACTTCATTTTTTGACTTGTATAGTCTCTCCTATTTTCGGCTGCACTCCTTGACCGGTATTTTTGAGCTTCGCCCAATGTGCTCATTAAATAAAAAAACTCGTCCCTTATCCATATATATAACAATTATAAACATTTAAATTACATTGCCTAAATGGTAGAAATAATCTAATTAAGACGTACTCTATTTAGGAATAAAAACATACATCGATCAGGAAAACAAGTATGACAACTTTGGAAGTATAACAGTACAGTCATGGCACCAGAACAACTTGTTGAATTTATTTGGGAATTTGCAAACACTAAGTTGCCCTTCTTTTGGATCGTTAGGTCTGATTTAGTTATTGGAACATCGGCAATTTTGTCATCAGAGTTTCTTGAGGAAACTAAGGAAAGAAGTATAGTTGCAAGTTGGTGCCCTCAAGAGTAAGTCCTTAACCACCTATTTGTTGGAGGGTTCTTAACGCATAGCAGTTAGGGCTCAACCATTGAGAGCCTAACGGCGGGAGTGCCTATGATTTGTTGGCCGTTCTTCGGTGACCAGCAAACAAGCCGTCGGTATACTTGCAACGAATGGGGCATTGGCATAGAGATTGATAACGATGTCAAGAGAGACAGAGTTGAGAAGCTTGTGAAAGAGTTGATGGAGGGAGAGAAGAGTAAACATATGAAAATTAGGGTTTTGGAGTGGAAGAAACTTGCTGAAGATGCTGATGGGTTATTCCCTCCATTAAGTGGAGGGGAATTTGCACAATAGATGCTACTGATCCTCATGACTCCTCTACCACAAACTTATGAAAATTTAGTAAATCAAGTTTTATCAAGAAAAACCTAGCCAGATTCATAAGAACATGAACTAATTAATTTCCACACCCTATGTTTTTTCATGCATTTTTTATAGTCTAAAAAAGCTCTTCTCTTTGACTATATCGATCATAATCAAATTATACACGCATATAATTTTGGCATATATGCACTAATAGTAGATTCACTACTAAATTTATTATTAATAGAGGCATTTAACATTCGCCCCTAATGGTATTTATAGGGGCAGATATGTTGGAAAACCGCCTCTAATTGAAAGGAGAGGCGAAATCCGTAAACGCCGCGCCCCTATTGTTCATAAAGGCAGAAAATTACAAAGATCTGCCCCTAAAGATTTTGTTGCCATGTTGGATAAAGTAATATTAAACGATTTTTAAATATTAATTACAAGCAAAAATCCACCCCAAATACTTTTAATTAATAAAAAAAATCTAACAAAATAAATCAAATTCCATTTATTGGTTTTCAAGAATTATTTAATTTTATATCGTTCTATTTTTTTTTCCTACTCTCCAAACATGAAAGGGAGATTTTTCCTTCCGTTCTTCAGTTCAAGTTGTATGCTCATCTGACTCGAGTACTTGGAACTTCATCGTCTCTCAAAATATTCCTATGCCTTTATCTTCTTAATTCGTTGTAGAACATGTAAATCCCTCCAACTCTAATTACTTTCATCATAATCTGTTGAAAAACGAAATACAACCATATTTATCAGACTGAGAAGCACAACAGAATAAAAAATATAAGAAGAAATCGTTACAGAACTCAAAATCAAATACCATAAACAATTAGTTGAATAAAAAAATCAATAAAGAATTGTTACCTCTAATTTTTAATGAGAACCATTATTCAAATCAATTTCAATTGAAATTGTTCACTATCAATTCTTCAAAAGTCGCCAGATCTACCTGCAAAATAGGGAATTTAGAGGGAAAAAGAGAAAGAAAATCTGTTATCTAATAGGATAATTCAAACTAAGACTCCATGTCGCAAACCTTCATTCTTCCTTGAAATATTGACCGAAAAGAAAAAAAAAAGATGAGGGATCAGATTAGATCTACACAAGTGAAGAAAATAAAGGAGGAGAAAAAAGGAGAAGAAGAAGAGAGAAAGGGTGCGGCACCTAGAATGAGAGGAATAAGAGAAGTGGGCAAGTGGGTCTTCAGAATTAGGGTTTTATTTAAGTTTGTATATATTCTTTTATTAAAATATCTGCTATATTCAAAATAATTGAATGAAATATAATTTAGAAAAAGGTTCATCCGCCCCTAATGTTATTGATAGATTTTAAAAAATTAAAAACGAATCTAGGGGCGTTTGTGTTTATTACTAAAAGTTTACATTAATAGAGGCAATTATTCTAAAGGTGCATCCGCCCCTAATGTTATTGATAGAATTTAAAAAATTAAAAACTAATCTATAGGGGCGTTTTCGTTTGTTGCTAAAAATTTAAATTAATAGAAACAATTATTTTCGCCTCTATTGTATGAATTAGGGGCGTCGCCACATTTCCGCCCCTATTGAAAATTAATAGAGGCGAAATATTTTCAACAAAAAAGTAACGAAATTATGAGGAAATTTCTTTAAATCATTGGGTATTGTCTTTGAAATTTCTCCTTCTAAATTAAAAGTAATGATTTCTTCTTTCATGCCAGTAAGTAATTATATGCTAGAGATGTACGTTGATTCATGTTGCCATCACCTAATCTCTGACTTTTAAGGTGGGCATATACCAATTAATGGCGGACGTCCGTATTCATTTTTTTTTTCTATTTTTTTTTGTCTAAATAGGCTGGCTGATGTTTTGATGATGTCTTTGTTTACATATCTCGGGTCGGAACAAATTACTATGATATATCTTTACTACGGATTATAAATTGATACTATGATATATCCTTACTACGGATTATAAATTGATTGAAATTTAGATGGGTAGTTTTGCATCTATATATCATCTAACGGGTAGAGTATGAATTTCCAATATACTAATCAAGTAAAATTTCATCCATTATCCGGCCATTATCCAAATTAGTTTCAATAAAACTGATTAACAGCCCTATTTGTATCCCATTCAAAAATTTAGAGCCCGAAAATATGATATTACTAAAATGCCCCTACTTGTATGTAAACAAGTTGCCATTTGAATGGGCCAAGCTTTAAGTTTTGATTGATATTGAGATTTTGGATGACGATTAGCTCCCATAAACGCTCTCACTATTTTGTTTTAATTGTAGATATTTGAAATTGTAATTTTGTAATATTAATTTGAACTTGTAATATTATTTTATAGTATTTTTAAATTTTATAAATGTACTAAAAAAACCAATGGTATTTTTACCTATTTTTTTTTAATGCCCGACTCTCTTAATGCCTCCTATCGCAGTCACCAGCACTGCTATCCTCTCGATAAAGGAACGTACGTGGCGGGTTGTGGGCTGTTCCTATAAATTGTGGGTTTTTATCCTCTATAATCAATTTAAGATTTAAATATAAATAATAGTGACAATATGTTATACCATGCTAGCTAATCTTTTCGATTGAGATTTATTTGATAAAAATTCATATAATTTTACTTTAAAAGAGTTCGATCTCATTATCAAGTGAGGCTAATTCAGTTAATTTTAGTGTTGACTTGTAGATAATTGGTTTCAAATTCAAACTCCGATTACATATTATTATGGATAATTTCCAAAAAATTTCCTGTGTAATTTAAAAACAAAAGTTCTCTCATTGATAAATTTGTTTAAAAGTTCCCCAATAATTAAAAAAAAAAAAAAAAGAGTTCTCTCATTGACAAATTTGTAAGCAACAATTCTTCTTTTAGTGTTGTAGTCGGTAGATATATATGTTAGAAGAGAAAACAAAAGGTTATCTATGTTTCTAGCCTTTGAAATCTTCATTGGCATGCACCACTTTTGTAGTGCGGTTGGATGTGCAATTATGTGGCCAGACATTTGTAGGCGTGTAAGCAGAGATTGCCCAAATACGTATCTAGAATTCTAGATTCATTCTTTATTTGTAAGAGTTTATCCAAAATCTTACTCATTGGCCGGCTAATAGATACGTGGGTATCTTATGACAATTTATTTTTTATTTTCCCTTTCATTTAGTGGCCGTTCGAAGTATATATAGTGAATGCTCGTAGCATCTAAAGAATACCCGTAGATAATTGATGTCCTACCCATCAGATAATGGGTAATTTTTACCCGTTAATATCTTTATCCATATAGCAAATACTTATGGATAATTATGATCTCCAAGTCTATCCAAGTGTAGAAAAGTTCATGATTGCTTTAGCAATTAAAAAAAGTTGACTGATTGAATATTGAGAGCTAATCGAACTCTTCTTATAGAGTAGATGAGCTATACGATGTACCCACGACGATAAAGGAAACCTTGTGCATTTTAATTAAATGCTTAATCATCGGATTTTCGGACTATTAGGGGCACGATATGGGGCAAAGCCAAGGAGAAGATACCTAGTCCTACTTTGCGTCTTCTTCTTCTTCTGTGTTTGTCCTATATCATTAATTTCGGAATTGAAAGTTCAAAAAAAAGAAAACAACAATTGCCGTACAAGTTCAACTAGAAGACCACAAATGGACTACTATTACCAACTAAAAGTACATCACTTTCTTTTCTAAGATTATTCTTCACGCAAGATCATTCACCGATCTTGGTTGAAAAGCTAGTAATAGCTCATGCACTACCACTATATATATAATTAGCAAACCACATACATTTGTGCAACCATTGAAATTCAAACACAAAACCTAGTTGAGCAAAATGGTTTCCACAGCAGTTCCTAACAAGCCTCATGCTGTTTTCATCCCACTTCCAGCTCAAAGCCACATTAAAACAATGCTCAAATTTGCAAAGCTTCTCCATCATAGAGCGGCTTTTCACATCACCTTTGTCAACACCGAGTTCAACCACAAGCGATTTCTTAAATCTCTAGGCCCCAAGTCCCTTGAAGGCTTGCCTGATTTCCGATTCGAAAGCCATCCCAGATGGTCTTCCAGAGTCCAATGAAGATGCCACCCAGGATGTCACTTTGATTTGTGATGCAATCAGAAAAAAAAATTTCTTGGCTCCGTTTCTTGCCCTCCTCAAGAAACTCAACAAGGATGCCATAGCAACGTCGAATAGTCCTCCAGTGAGTTGCATAGTTTTCGGATGGTTTTCATGTCACCGTCAACAATCACAGCTGCTCATAGAACTTGGAGCTCCTGTCGTGTTGTTCTATACTATTGCTGCATGCAGCTGTTCATGGCACTTAAACAACACCGAGCTTTGGTCGAAAAAGAAATCGTGCCACTCAAAGGTTTCTTTCTGCTTATTGATTCTGTATTTATGCTTTTGTGTATATTGATTATGGTCTATTGGTTTTGTTTCTATCGATCTATTGATTTCGAGGTTATATCACATGGTCGACATATATAATTAACTCTTACTTCTCTTCTAAACATGATGAAATTGAAATTTTTCGTGTTGTAGATGAGAGTTATTTAACAAAATGGGTATTTGGAGACGGTGATAGATTGGATTCCAGGGATGAAGAATATTCGCTTAAAGGGATCTTTCAAGCTTAGTTCGGACAACGAATCGCGATGACATCATATTTAATATGGTGATGGAGACAAGCATACAGATAGAGCTCATGAAGCTTCAGCAGTTGTGGTTCATAGTTTTGATGCCTTGGAGGAAGATGTTTTGGATGCTCTTTCATCTATGCTTCCAAGTGTCTATGCCATTGGTCCTCTTCAACTGCATCTCAATCAATTACCCAAACGACCCTTTGAGTATGGGATATAGTTTATGGGAAAGAAGAAAACTGAATGCCTAGAGTGGCTAAACACTAAGCAACCCAAACTCAGTTGTGTATGTCAACTTTGGAAGTGTAGCAGTCATGACACCAGAACAACTTGTTGAATTTGGTTGGGGACTTGCAAACACTAAGTTGCCATTCTTTTGGGTCATTAGGCCTGATTTGGTTATTGGGAAATCGGCGATTTTTGCCACCCGAGTTTGTGGAGGAAACTAAGGAAAGAAGTCTAATTGCGAGTTGGTGCCCGCAAGAGCAAGTCACTTAACCACCCATCCGTCGGAGGGGTTTTTGACACACAGCGGTTGGGGCTCAACAATTGAGAGCCTGACGGCAGGAGTGCCTATGATTTGTTGGCCGTTCATTGCCGACCAACAAACGAATTGTCGGTATACATGCAATGAATGGGGCGTTGGCATGGAGATTGATAACGATGTCAAGAGAGATGGAGTTGAGAAACTTGTGAAAGAGTTGATGGAGAGAGAGAAGGGTAAGAAGATGAAAATAGGGTTTGGAGTGGAAGAAACTTGCTGAAGATGCTACTGGTCCTCATGGCTCTTCAACCACGAACTTGAAAAATTTAGTGAATCAAGTTCTATCAAGAAAAACCTAGTTAGATTTTCATTCTTCATTCATAAGAACGAGAGAAGTGATTAATTTTCAAGCTCATTTTTTTCTTGCATTTCTTAGTTTATTTTTATCTAGAGATTATATTCTATTTTCATTTGATTTATATGACGGTAAAACAAGTGAGTATAATTTTTTTTTTAATGTTTAATTAAACAGATTCATGTCTTGATGAGTAATTACTTGACGTCTTCGACTATCCAAGTAATCAAATTATTCAACACATAGCTTTGGCATATATGCACTAATCATAGGATTATATTAATTAAATATATTCAAAAATCAACCGAAGGAAGATTTTTTAGGTTAAAAGTAATGATTTTCTTATTCCATGCCAGTAATTAATTATATGTTAGAGATGTTAATTCATGTACGTTGTCTTCACTCACCTTAATCTTTTTGACTTGTAATCTCTGATATTTTCGGCCGCGGTCGACCTTAATCTCCGACTTTTAGGAATGGGCATAATAATACCAAGGACAATGGCTATTCATGAGCTAGGTTTGTCTAAATGGGCTGAAATTTTGATTGATAATTTTTTATCGGTTATTTTTCGAGGTTTTTTTTGTATTTTCACAAATTTCACTTTATATTATGGAATTTAATAACATCCTGTTATTGAGATGTGAAGAAAATGTTCCACATCGGAAAAACACAACTACAATTGTGTCTTATATGATCTTGGACTACTCTCCTCATTACAATTGATTTTGGGTGGAACCTGAACTTTTTTACACCCATGAGGTTTTAACCTATAATTCTTTGTGTCAATATTTATTAAAAATTAGTGACAAGATCAGCATATAAAACAAATCCTTGGTAAATTTGTCCTTCAAATAAGAGCGTTGCTATCTGGACCATCTTCATTAACCATAGAGCTTGTAATTTTGTAATATTTGAACTTGTTAATGCTATTTTCTAGTACTTTTAAGTTTTATAAATGTACTAAGAAACAAAATGTTGATTTTAAGAATTTGGAGAGGGTTTGTTTGTACTTTTTATGGGTGTTTATATAAAAACCCATTGGGGATTTTTTGTATTTTCCCAGACCTCCATCTTCTTGTGTCAAGATTTAGTTAAAAACTAGTTGTAGAGTCACGGTCTCGTTCAATGTTTAATGTTTCTTTTAAGGGAATGGTAGAAATAAAAGATAAACCAACAAAAGAAGCCTCTCTATCATGAATGACTAAAACTGAAAGTCTCCACATGTCAAAGTTTCAAACCAAAAATTTAGAAGAAGAGAGTGGCGTAGCGAAGAGAGACGGAATGAACGTGAAGCTTCCAGATTAACTAGTTGAGAAACCGGTGTCAAGTGAAAATAAAGCAGGAGCATTTTAGGCAAACAACTATACAAACAATTTAAGAAATAAAAAAGTAAAGAGCAAAGTTGAAAATCCATAACATGAAGGGCAATAAAGGAATTTATTATTTATGCACTGTTCCATGAACAGTGCCCATCTCCACGGACTTTAGTATATAGAACTAGTAGAATTGCCCGTGCGTTGCTACGGGACTTTTCAATGTGTTATGAAGATGTATGTTAAATTTGTTAAGTAATTGAAAATTGATGGTACAAAACAAAAGATATATGTATTATTTTATATGTACAATAGATTAGTGCATACAAAAGATTAGTACACTATTTTACATATACAAAAGATTAGTGCACTATTTTACATATACAAAAGATTAGTGCACTATTTTAGATGAACAATAGATTAGTGCACTATTTTACATATACAAAGATTAGTGCACTATTTAAAACAAAAGATTAGTGGAATGTTTTACATGTACAAAAAGTTCCCAAATGATTGGTTTGTCACCAATCTGTTTGCAAAAGATTAGTACATTGTTTTACATGCACAAAAAGGTCCATCTGATTGGTTTGTCTCCAACCTCATTTAGTCTCTCTCATCACTGTTGGAAATAATATATGGATTAGAATATAGAAATTGTAGGTATTTAAATGTTATGTTTAATAAGTTAGTATTTATAAGAACTAACCTTTTTTGTTTTTTGTTGGATTCAACAGCAAAAAGAGCTTGTTTGATTGTATCAGCTGGCCTTTTTTTGGTTGATGAGCTGCTTGGTGTTGTTATGGGTGGAGGTGTAGGTGGTGGTATATTGCATGCTTGACTTTGGTGAGGATTGTTATCAAAAACTCCTTTGATTACCAAGTCATTCATCAGTCCCAGTCGAACTTGGAAAAGTTTAATTTTGCCTTTTGTTTGAAGTATGGCTTGTGGGAAATTTTGTTGATCAGAGTGATGTTGTTGATTGACTAACTCTTCACATGATATGCCAAATAGATCTTGAGCTGGTTTTCCCATAAGAAGAGCAGTTGCTACATCACTTGTGTCTTCTATGATCAAAATGACTTTGAACCTATAATAAGAATTAAATAGGAAGAATTGTTAAAGAGTAGTTAGGAATTTGAGGTAGCATGGAATAATAGTAATAGTAGATTATTGGACAGTTTGTTAGCATAAATAATAAGAAAACAAACCAACATGGAATTATTATAGAATTGGTTCTAATGATTGTTTTTATTGGACAGCCAAACCAGCCCCTATTGTGCTAGCACTTTCACTCAAAGGACTGCAATCAAAATGACATAAGCACATCCATATCTATCTTAACTGCACAGATAAAAAATAATCTACATATTCGACTATGTTCCAAATAGTAACATGCATATATGACCTTTTATGGCCAAAATGGACTTGAGCATGTAATCCCAATAGGTCAATCACCATGCTGTTTTTTATCATTATATATGATATGATAAGGATGGGATAAAAAGAGAAACCATACTGCATATGCTAATTATTTGCATTTAGAAGACTTTAAAAAAAAAACAATTGATGTCAGAGCTGAACTGCTAACGGAATCCAGATATGCAAATTAGCAAAATACCACTAAAGAAAGTGTTAAATGAAAACCCAAGGAAGGCTCATTGTTAGGACTCTTGGATCTGAAATTGGATTTATATCATAGCATGGAAGAGATATTTACCAAGGCAATGGTTTTTGGATACTATGATCAGTGCAGGTAAATAGATCACTTTGTGCTTTTGGTTTGACTTGTTTGTAACAAATTGGACAGGAATGGTACCACCAACCATTTGTTGTGTTAAACCGGGTCACTGCTGCTCTGCAAAAGAGTGTGGTATGCTGCAGTATATATGTAATGTTATGAACATCTGTTAGGAATTTTGAATTAGAAAATTGTATATATTAAAAAGTTATAATGTACCTTGTATATATCTGGATCCAGAATGTTTAATTGTTGCACCGATAATGTTTCTACTGATTGTAATTGTTTAGGTCCTAGTTGTCTTGTTGAGGTAGGTAAAATTTTTATGGCCTCAGATGGGTAGGCAAAACTGGTTTTTTTAAATTCATGAATAAGAGCATTAGTTAGTAAATTTGGGAAGAGTTCTAATATAAATACAGGTATATATATATATATATTGTATAGATTCCTATGGAAAAAAGTAGTAAGTTCTCTTACATTGTTTTGTAAGCTGTAGCTTCAGGTATATCTGGATTAAGAGAGATGATTGTGGCACTGGTGCTGGTCAGATTAAGGACATCTATATGTGATATAAGAAGCTAAGTTATATAATTTGTCTTTGAAATTATGTCAATCTATAAAATGTGTGTATGTTTTTGTACCTCGAAATTCTTTGACCCGAAGGCTAGTAACAACAGCTAAGGCTGGTGGAGTTAGTTGCTGAGCAGCTTGCAAATCAAAACTCCTTGCAACATCTCCCCATAATGTGACTCGAAGATCATTTCTTCTGCCATTAGAATAATGAGCCTATATGTATATATGTATATATATATATTGGATGATAGTTGTTGCAGTTTTGAGAGTAGTTACCTGATATTTTGGAGGTGAATGTCACATTTGACCTCAATGTTGTTATCAATTGTGAGTTCTTCTAAAGGTCTGATTGTTTTGATTCTTCCAAAAACATCTTTGTAAGTAATATATAAATGTTAGTGAATGTATTAAGGGAAACAGAAATATGGAGCAAGTGATAATAAAATGAGGGGTTTGAATTCACCTGTCAAGAGTTCATTTTTGTTTATGCGATTACTTAAATCGCTATATTCAGAGAGATAAAAGCGATGGCGGATGATATAGGGAAAAGGATTTTCTGACTTGGTAAAAATTGTTCTTGAGTTGAACATAAGTTGAATAGCGTGTGGAACAACTTTGAATGTTGGTGAAGTACGCCGGGTATGAAACTGTGTAATTTCATATATTTGTCCATCTTCCATATGCGGCTTAACTAATTCATAGTTAGCTTCATCTGCTATACTTTCAATTGCATCTTCCTACATGTATGGAAGATTAAATAGTAAGTTTAGTAAGGTGTAAAATATATTAAATCAGATTAAACTGTGTATTTACCATTTCATCCACTAATATGCAATGTAAACCATCATATATGCTGGATTTGAATTTTTTAGGTCTCCACATTCGACAAATTCGAGCTCGTATTTTGATGTCAGACTTGAAAGGTTGGATATCTCGAATTTTTGTGATATACATAGTTGAGAAAACCTGCAAAAGAAATAGGGAATTATGTTGAATAGATGTTTAACATTGAATATAACTGTATAGTGGATGGAAATCTACGTTCTATATATGTAATAGAGATATGTTATGGGTATATGTAATTTTTTGTTCTTTTTTTTTGTCAAGTGTTTTGTTAGTTTTGATTAGGTTAAGAGAAATTATAGAAGTAGAACTATGAAGAAAAAGATGAAGGCATATTCAAGATAGAAAGATTGTAGTAATTACCTGAAAGAAAAGAGGAAAATAGGTTGAAAGAGTGTAGAAAAGAATATCGATTTAACTGACTTTTTAATGAAATAGAAAAGTTTGATGAACAATAGATAGATGGAAATGAAATGGAAACTTGTTTGCATTAAGTGAGTTTTTTTGGAGAAGATAAAAGTGTAGATGTAACTTACTTGTTTGAAGATGAAAGATACGCAGATTTTTGGGGAAAGAAGGTGTTTTGATTTGAAATTGTGCAGGATAAAGAAAGGGTGGAAAGGTGAAGGAGGGGATATAATGAAAATTCAGATTAATCTTTTGAGATATTTTGATAAATAATATTTTATTTTCTGTTGGGTTTATTATCTTCTTGGTTTCCGTTTTTGCTGATTAGTCTTTCAGATATTTTAAAGTGATTTTTCTCCTTGGATTTATCTGCAGGGCACAATATTTAACAGATTGAATGTAGATAAAAGTAGATAAACATAATGAAACAAAATTACAAACCTTTTCAGTGTTATTTGGAGCTGCAAATGACTTGGTATAATCCCTAGTGTTGAAGGCACGTAACCGAGTTCTTCCAATGCAACTTTTGTGGACGGAGGCCTAAAGTAGTTGTCTTTGGAAAAAAAAAAAAGAATGAAGCAATAAATAAGATTAATCTCAAAAATCATTTGCAGCTACATTAATTTGCAAATGAGCATATAGAAACAATAATGATCACAAATAAGAAAGCATTTGTACCAAAAGATTTTTAAACCTTAGTGTAACATAGTTAATGAAGAAACTAAAAAAAACGAACTATATATATCTTGTTTAGAGGTTAAATCTTAAGAAAAACAAAAAAGAAGTAAGAAATATGAGAGAACTACATTACATGTGCAAGCGAACATTATCAAAGTTGTGTTATGATCAATTGTTTAATTAATTGGAGATAAAAGAGAGGGAGATCATACTTGATGAGATCACAGTCACTACTCCAACCACACTTGATTACCCTACGAATTTTTCAAATCTCCTGCAGGATCCAGAAGAAATTATGTACACAATCGAAGAACAACCAACTTCAAGAACAAATTAATTGAGGAACTAATGAGAATAGCAGAAATCAAAATCCAAATTGTCATATTTAAGAGAAGCAGTCCTTAAAAACAATTATAATAATGAATGTACTGAATCAATTAGCAGAAGTCAGAGGCCTGTGAAAACCATATGAGTAAGAAAGACTAACGATTCTCTATCTCATAGCAAAGATGAGGTTGTTTGCTTTTTAATGTGCTGACCAAATTGACCATTAGGGTAAATAAATAAACAATGGGAATCTCAGAATGGAAGACTGTACCTTTATCGAAAAGCATCGAAAATCTTTGAAAAGTTCTCCGAAGTCATTAGTGATGGTCCTAAGGACTTCAAATCTATACTGCATTTGTACGAAAAAACAGAACAATTAACATCCTCTGAATCTCAAATTGAACACTATCTTACGGTTTATTGAGGGAATTAAAAAGTGAGGGGAAAATTTAAGCAAGAAACAAAGAAGATTTAATGCATATTAACCTCAAATTCAGAATTTCCCATATCTATACTCCAAACAAATTAACAAAGTTAACATCAAGAAAGTGATGATCCGATAATAATAATTCAAAAAGATGATCTGATAATAATAGTTCAAACTATTTTTTCTAATCAAAGAAAATGAAGGATTGTAGCTTCTTCAATTTTAGATTGCTATTACATTTAGTTAAGCTTAAATGGTTTTAAACTGATTTTATTTGATTTATGCATATGTCAATGATGGTGTTAAATATACTTTGTCAGTAAAATTGCGTCAAATTTCTACTATCAAATTTCTACTATCATAAAACAATTTTTGGACCTTACTTTTGAGTTCTTTGTAATAATCTAACTTATTCAAGACACTGAAAGTAAGAACACTCAAAAATAAAGAAACAGGAAGTAAGTACCCCTAAAAACAATATAAAATTAGTTTGTAGCTAATAAAAAATGAGAATTCAATTCATAATACAAATCATAGAATAAAAAGTAAGACCATAAATAAAAATTTACCTTTAAACTCAGCCTAAACCGAAGCCAAATTCTCTCTTTTCTTGAATACTTGCAAAAAAATAACATACAAATATTCAATACGTCAAATCTAACCTAATAATCAAACTTAAGCATAAAATAATAAAAGCTAACAATTTATTCTAAATCAGAAATCAAAATAAAACATTAAATGAAAAGAATATTCAATTTTTTTTATGTGAGAATATTCAAAATTTTAGATTGAAGATATTATACCACCATAGTTAAGTTCAGTTTTTCTAGATCTTCTTGTATATTTGAACACATGTACATATGACAAAAAACACAAAATGTAAGATGTTATATATGTTGGTGATTCTCTTTTGTTTCCATTTGTGAAGAAAGGAATGGAACGTTTCAATTTAACTAAGTTCTAGTTTGTTGAAAGCTAAATTGATATATGGAGTATAGTTTGAAAGTTATTGAAAAGAAAAGGAAAGAAGGAATTGAAACCTGTAAAGAAGTTAGATTGATCAAGAAATGTAGACGTGAGAGTAATCCATTTTCAATGTTGAAGTGCTACCTTGAGGGAACTTTCCAGAACTGTGTGAAATGAAGGAAGAGTATAGAGAGTTGTTAGAGTTCAAAAATCGAAGAAATTGAAGTAGTAGAACAAAATAAATACATAGCCAAAAAAATTCAAACAGATCATTCTAGAAACTTTGCAGAAATTTGGTCTTGAACTCGAGTTTGCTCAACTTTCATCCTGCTTTTGTGTGAGAGCTGAATAATAGGGAAGAAAAACAAAAATATGAATTAAAAATAATTAATATTGTTGAAAATATATTATATAATATAAAAATTAAGAAAAGATAGATAATGGATTATTAATGTTCGTTTAAATTTTGAAGCACATCTTTGTACACTATATTTTGTGTGTATTTGTTGACAGTATTTCCTTCATTGTCTATTAAGATTTTAAGACCTTCTTTTGATGTGACTCGAGAAATTGCAACATATAATTGACCATGGGTAAAAACAGGTTGTGGTAAATATAAACCTACTTGTTTTAAAGATTGTCCTTGACTTTTGTTTATTGTCATTGCATAGCATGGTTTTATTGGAAATTGACGACGCTTGAAAATGAATGGCCATTTATTTTCAACTGCAGTAAGTGTAATTCTAGGTATGAAAACCTTATGGCCAATATTATTGCCAGCAAGAATTTGAGCTTCTATAATTTTGTCATATAGTTGAATAATGACTAATCTTGTTCCATTACATAAACCTGCAGTTTGGTTAAGATTTCTTAAAAGCATAATAGGCATTCCTATTTTTAAAATCAAAGTATGCGTAGGTAGACCATTGAACTCAAGGTTATTAAGGAATTCGGGAGGATATAACATGTTAAGATTATCACTATTTGTGTTTGAAGAACACAAAGAATCAACACTTAGATATGTAAATTTATCACCAGGTAATAAAGTAATTGCATAATTATTTATTTCTGTAACAGTTGAATTTCTAGGTGTAACTATGGCACGCTCTCTTAAAAAAGCAAAATCACTAAAATTGGAAATAAAATCTGGATAAGTTGCAATAAATATTGAACGAATAGAATCTGTAGAAGAATGAATGAGCAAATCTTCAGGTATTTCTATCCAAGATTTATCTGTATCAATAGGATCATTGACATTATGAGTACTAACAACTTTACCATCCCCAATTTGTAAAATCCAAGTTGCAAAATTTGCAATTTTTTCTTTTTCTGGAAGACTCAATCCACATTTAGATAATCTCATATTTTCTTTCAAGTGGAAAATTTTAAAAGATGGCCATAAATAAGAATTGTTAATTGAAGCATTGATGACATCTTCCTTAGTTCCATTTGGAATGACAGGTAATATTTGTCTAAAATCACCTCCTAATAACAAAGGCTTTCCACCAAAGGGAAGATTAGTTTCAGAAGATTTTGAATGTAGTAAAATATCAGAAAGTGATTTGTCCAACGCTTCAAAACAATATTTATGATTCATTGGAGCTTCATCCCATATAATTAAATCTGTTTTTTCAATTAGCTTAGCAAGATGAGTTCCTTTTTTTATTTGACATGATGAACAATCAGTCACAGTTAAAGGAATTTTAAATCTAGAATGAGCTGTTCTTCCACCAGGTAATAATAAGGATGCTATTCCTGATGATGCAACAGCCAAAACAATTTTATTTTCAGATCTAAGTCGACTTATGATTGTATCCCATAAAAAAGTTTTTCCAGTGCCTCCATGACCGTAAACAAAGAAAAGATTTGATTTTTTCTCATTAACAGTCGCAATTACAGAATCATATACAATTTTTTGACATTGGTTAAGCTGAGCTACTAAAGTAGCATGTCGTATTTTCAAACTATTACAATCATAATTTAATTCTTCTCTTAACTCTTTATTTTTTATTTCTAACATTTTTTGAGCATCAGGCATAGGCAAATTGTACTTGCTTAAAGAACTCGAGGATGTATTAAAAAGTTGTTCTAATTCAAATAGAAGAAAGTTTTTTAATTCATTTTCAGGGAGAATTAGATTTGGCATTTGAAAATCAGTTTTCAATTTATATATAATATCATCACACATGGTTTTCCAATGAGAATCAAAAATATTCATAGGGTTAGCAACATCACAATACAAAATAATAGTCACAAAAAGTTGTCTCAATTCAGGGCTTGACGCTACATAAGTAGCAATTGATAAAGCGTCAATCCATTCTTTATCATCTCCTAGTAAACCCAAGGCTTGACATGCATCGTGATAAGATTGATAAATCAGACCATTAATAGTTTTTATATCATCAAAATTGATAGCACCTTTTTTTAAGTTCAATAGCATTCTCAAATAATACAACTCACCCGAAGCAGGATGGACGTAAGCTATTCTACCGATTGAAAAGCCTCGTTTTCTAGGTTGCCAAACTTTGTTTTGTGTATTCCAAACAAATTTAGAAGGAAATTCTGCATAAGTTAATGTTTGTGCTTGTTCAAAAGTTTTATTTGCTTCAAACCAAGCTGTCAACATTGTATGATCATAAGCTCTTTGATTAACAATTGTTTGAAGAGATTGATCAGCATTGAAAACAATGTTTTGTTCTAAAGGTAGGTGCACGGGTAATCGTTCAATGGAAGGATGCCTAGAATGAATAGAATATTCGAAAAGTCTCCAAATAGCTTCAGGTGGTGCTATATATCTACAATTAAGATACATTAAAATTTCATCTTTTGTATTTTGTTCAAAAATGACTCTTGCTCTATCTGTGCCTTTGTTTACATATTTGAATAAATATTTTATAAGCATAGATTGACAACAGGATTCAACATTTATATGAGCATTATATCTTAAAAGTAATTCTGCATTATAAGGAACAACAAAACAATTATCAATTTTAATCCCATTTTTTACAACAAAATTTGTTGAATTCTCACAACGTTTGTATATTGGAAAACCATTGGTCTCAAAAACTGTTTGATTTGTGTACATCTTTGGGAAATGTTTAGAACATTTATTATCGTGCATGCAAGGAGATTTTGGATTTAACTGTCCGCAAGGACCATGAATCATAAATTGTTGAACAATATCATAAAGTTGAGGATTGCGAGACTTATCTGGTAACTCAGCTGAAATAATGGAGTCTATATCTGAAGCAGAAGAACACTTGTAACTTGATTTCAGCCAGAAAAGCATATGAGAATGAGGCAAGCCTCTTTTCTGGAATTCAATTGTACAAACATCTGATATGGACAATGAAAAGGAACAAAAAATAAGTTTTGTTAAGTTTAATAAAACATTTGAATCGAGGGAAAAATAATTTATGACACTAACCTGCTTGGATTTCACCAAAAGGTATGCCAGACTTAATAAAAGTAATCATATCATCAAATTTCATTTTAAATACTCTAGCAATTATATCAGGTCTATCTTCCGGTTTATAGCCAGGTTTTTTCTGGAATTCTCTAACAATCTCAGGCCATTTAACATTGCAAGTAAATGTGATGAATAAGTCAGGATTTCCGTACTCTCTACAAATAGCCATAGCATCTTGATAATTATTAATCATATATCTAGGACTACCAGTAAATGAAGATGGAAGGACAACTTTTTGCCCAACAGTATTGCCATCATTATCACCTCTCAACATTGCATCATATATGCCCTTATAAATCTCACTTCGTAAATTTTTTTGATTTTGTCTTATGTAATCTAATCTATCCTCTTCAATGGTAGCATATGCATCAACTAAATATTGTTGAAATAATCGACCTCCTTTTAACAAAGTGGGTAAATGCAGGTCTCTTTCTTGTATTTGATAGGCTATGAAAGCTCGCATTGACACTCTTTTTCGACAACCTTTTTGACTATGAACATTATCAGTCAACTTTAAATTAGGACTATATCCATCCTCACCATATGGGAAAAGAATTGGATATTGCAAAGACATAAATTTGGCATGTAATTTTGTAACACGCTTTAAACCCCTTTTCTTTAATTCAATAACGATGTCTCTATTTGAATCAAAAAAACCAATATCACCAACTATTAAACCACCTATCTCATCACAGATTGGTTGTTGATATTGATTACTATTGTTTGATGAACTTCCTAACAACGTTATTTTTAAAGAAGGAATGTTGTTAGTTTCAAATTTATTTTTCATTGAGCGAAAAGTTTTAACCAATTCATTTGAAATATCAAACATATTCACCAAACCTTCTACAATCGATCTATCAAGCATATGGTTATTTTCATTAGGACAAAAAGCTTGAAGACGGTTATTCACTTCATTATCAGTATCATACACGTAAAGTTGGGCAAACTTAGGGCATTCACCATCAAAAGGTAATAAAGAACCCATTAAATGACAAACTTGACCACTAACTTTGAAAACATAAGGACTTGAGCCATTATTAATTGAATGTTCAACTTTCGCTCCCATTGAAGTGAAAGAAAACATGGAATTATAAGCTCTGATATTGCGTCTAAATGATGTACTTTTTGTACCTCCATTTGGATCTAATAAGTGGTCTAAAAAATTTGGTGCTGGATTTGCAAAAGGAAGTTTAACTTTTCCATTTTGACAACAAAGGGTAAAGATTGGTTGACCCTGCCTTGAAAGTCGTTTGATTGATTCATCTAACCAAAAAAAAGCTCCACAATGAATACATTTATAATCCTTATCTCCAAGATCTATATATTGTCTGATAATGTTAGATCTTCTTGCTTGGAAAGAAGCTTGACCTTTATGTAGATATTGATAATCAATATTATTAACATTTTGATTATCAAATTGTATAGCATGTGAAGAGGTAGAAACATTTTCATTTTCAAAACAGATGTTGCTAGTAGAGCCAGAATTAGAAGAACCAGTAAATTCTAAGTTATTTATACGGGTAATTCTAGTTTTTCTAGTAAATGGAATCGGATATTCATCGCTAGTATTGTAAACAATTTCATTATCATTGTTTGAAGTAGATGATGAAGTAATATTTGATTCATTTTCTATAATATCACTTAGTTGAGTATGTAATGGTCTCTTAGACATGTTGATAATCCAAATGGCTAGGACACCAAAACAAAATATATCTGTAAAAGGTAAAAAAGAAATAAAATTAAGTCATCAACTGACAAACAACATTTATATGACAAAAAATAGAAATCATATATAACGCATTAATGAATCTGACAAAAGGTGGATTTGATAATAGTTCATTTGATAGGGGGAAAATTATACTCAAATAGTACTGTTTTTAAAACTAATTAAGTAAAAAGTGATGATTAAACTAACCTTGATTGAGGGAAAAAGTAGATGTTGAAGAATCGTTATTATAATTGAAACCCTTGATAATTTGTGATTGAGCTGTTAATTAGAAAAAATGTAGGGCAACATAAGAAAATGTTAACAAAATTTGAAAACAGCTTAACAGTGTATAGAAATGAACATGGATTGAAGCTTATAAAAATTAGTAGTAAAATCATTGGGAAGATCACAGCCCTCCACAGCTGAACCAAGCCGTTTGGCAATTCTTTGGAAACACATGTTAGGTTTATAAATCATTGATTCATCAATCATTTTCATTTGCTTTTGCGTCAGACTTCGAAGCAAAACCAAACACCAAATCAAGTAAGTCCTCTGCTTTACTATGTTCTTTGTTCTTCTCTTAATTTTAGATTATCAACGCAGCATTTCTGCCACAGTTTTTGCAATTTATGTGGCAATTCAGCATCATTTTTTCTGGTCTCCTTTTTTTTTTTTATGGATTGTGCTACTTTAGTATTTATTTTTGTTTCAATTTTTTATTCATTGATCCTCTCATTTTAGTACCAAATTTCATATGAGAATAAGATTGTTGTTTGTTGTATGACAATGTTATTAAGATCATCAACAGACTAACAACATTTATATGACCAAAACAAAATAGAAATTGTATATAACGCAATTAGATGCTCAAGAATGGTTATTGTAATCAAAACCCTTGATGGTTCATAACCCAATTCATAATACAAATTATAAAAATAAAAATAAAAACAACAACAACATAAGACAATGAATTAAAACTGACCTTTAAAATAATACCAAAGCTAAATTCCCGGTTTTGTTCAATACCTGCCCAAAAACAGAACACAAAATTATAATCACAACAATAGCAATCTAATAACAAATACAATCAAGATCTTTCCAGTATCAAAAGCAACCTAATAACAATCCCGATCTGTTTTCCCTTGCGAATGAAATGAAAAGCGCAAAGAAAATAACTCAAAAAAGAACAATCCATTGTTGTCTTTCTTTTTGGCTCATACCGAAAAAAATTAGTATCCATATGATTTATATTCAACATCCATATCATTCATTCTTGCATACAAATACACATTGTTTGAATTAATCACACGTACAATAATTGTATCTTCGTTCATAAAAAAAAATTAAGCAGTTTTAAGAAAATATAATAAGCCCTATGGTTTAAAAACATAAACTATCAAACAAAAAATAAAAAGCTTGAGCAACTTCAGCAAAACCTGCAATTTAGAATTTACAATCCCTACATTCCTAAAGCAAAACCAAAACTTGCAATTAAAAATCAATTGAAAATCCAATAAGCCAACCACTGCAAAAAAAATCCCTAAATAAATTGGAAAGAATATTTATTTAACAAAACAAATAAAAACTTACCTCAAAAATCCCAAA
Source organism: Prinsepia uniflora (assembly GCA_032719365.1). Taxonomy (NCBI): domain Eukaryota; kingdom Viridiplantae; phylum Streptophyta; class Magnoliopsida; order Rosales; family Rosaceae; genus Prinsepia; species Prinsepia uniflora. The sequence goes on along the minus strand of CM064864.1, from coordinate 868,035 downwards.
ACCAAACCCAGATTCTTCCTCGTTTCCCTTTGCGAATTTGAGTGGATTTTCTATGGCGACAAAGATAAGAGAGGTGTTGGGCAAGGAGTCGATTTTTCGGCAAGAATTGAATGGTTGCTACAGTGGTCGGGAAGGATTGGAGCGCTGCGGCTATGGGGGTGCGGCTGAATATGGTTGAAATGGAGTTTCAGTAAAGAACGGGCACAATAGGAAATGTCATGTTCATCAAAGGGTTAAGGGAGGGCAAGATAGTTAATTCACTATTCATTATACTGTTCACGGAACAGTAACCCGACACACGGGTTTTAGTAGATAGTAAATTAGTAACATCAACATGAAAAAAAATCTTTACATGGAAAATTTGTCCTTCAAATAAGAAAGTTACTGTTTGGACAATCTTAATTGACCACACTAATTCTACTTATACTACAAAGAAATAAATACAAAGTAATTCAATTTATTAAAATAACACTCTATTAATTTCCACATCAGATAATTCAGGTGATGTGAATGATTTCAAATATCATTTCTCTCCTCAAATAATTGCATAAAATAATTATATAATAAATACACCAAGGGAAACAAAAAGGATCTAAAATACACTAAAAGAAGGAGACAAAAACCTTGATCTGGAAACCCTATATCCATCTCTTCTCTCCAATCTTCCCTTTCCTCTTTTTTTCTCATCCTTTCTCTCTCATTCTCATGGGGAAAAAATTGGAAGAATTTCATGGTGGCAGCAAGCACGTACAATAGACTTTCAATCTCTCTTTGAGAAGGAACACATCATCAATTTTCAAGATGGATTTGGGTCATGGTACCCTTGAAATGATTTGATTGTTATTGATTCTATGCAGATAATTAGACTAATTATTGTTCATGGATTTTTTGAGTTTGGTGTTGATGAGGAGATTAGGTTAGATAATATTCACGTCTGTGTATAAATTAGGGTTTAATTTATTCTAAACAAGATGATTTTTATTGTGATGAAAAAATTGAGTTTTAATTAGTTGGAATATTAATCATATATATATATATATATATATGATTTATTACTTTTAAAAACACAAGAAGTATAAGGTGTGGCAGAGAAAAAATCCAGTAAAGAAGCAGACCAAAAATTCATAGGTTCGCACCTCTGTTGTCAGAAGTATGGTACTATGGTGCATGGTGATCTGGTGGTTCTCAAGTTCAACCAGAGATGATTATCTACGTGGATATATATAATTTTTTTTGAAAAATATAAATTTTATTTATAAAATAAAGACAAACTACAATAGCTTGACCACAAACATGATTAAATACCTCCAATAATTAAGCTCAATATTTGTCGAAACGGTCTAGATCGAGGGAATAATGCATAAAATAATATAATTGAATCTCCTATATGTCGAAACGGCCACATATTGGACTTATTTGTACAAAGCAAATTAAATAAAAATAAAAAAAATAAATAACCCAACAAAATGTACAAATAGGCTACTTCCACCGTTGTCGCTGCTTATCATTGTCGTTATTGCCACCTCCATGGAATTTCGATGATGACGAGGATAATGACCACCGCCATATCGCAGATGTGTCAATCCGCCGTGATTGACACCATTAACACAAGTGTAGTCAATGGCAGATCTAGGAATTTTAGTCAGAAGAGCCAACATAAAAATTTGTACGCATGCAAATATCCTTTAAAATTAAAGGATTCTATTAAAATTCATAACTTATAAAAAACTACAAACTGCAGTTGGATGATTTGGATTGGATATATATTTTAATTACGAGGGTAAATATCTATTTTAATCAAGTATGGCCGACCACTTAGATTGAATAAGTCATTGCTACAGAACTTCAATCTTTGTTACAATTATTAGAATAGAAAACCAAACAACAAAACCAGCAACCTCTCCACAGAGGCTTAGAGTCGGGCTGAGAGCAAGAGGTAGAGAAACACGCCACAACGTCAGGGAAACCGCCCAAGCAATTACCTGCTGCATGTAGCTCGTCCTCACTCCTTTGTTGAGATGTAAGGAAAATGTCCCACATCAGAAAAGTACAACTACAATTTGTGCCTTATAAGATCTTGGGCTACTCCCCCCCATAGCCAATTGGTTTTGGGGTGGAACCTCAACTTCTTACATGGTATCAGAGCGGGGTTATCCCACGTGAAGGTTTAACCGTCACACGTGTCACACGTATCCAATCAAATCGTCACGTGATAGGCTGGAAAATCCGCCACACATGAGGGGGCGTGTTGAGATGTAAGGAAAATGTCGAAAATGTCCCACATCGGAAAAGCACAACTACAATTTGTGCCTTATAAGATCTTGGGCTACTCCCCCATTGCCAATTGGTTTTGGGGTGGAACCTCAACTTTTTACATCCTCTTCCCTGATAACTGATAAGGCCAATTCTTTAAGGCAATTAGCCAAACCAATCGCCAGCGCCCAAGAACAAATTATCCAATGATATTCACTATTCAGTTATCAAATTTTAATCAAAATAAAATTCGTACAGAATTATCTTTGTCATCTAATCCGGAGTCTAAACAAAGTTATATAACAATTTCAAATTAAATATCAATTACTCGAAGAGAATTAGATTTAGGAATAAACTTACTTTGATTTAATGGAAGCAACGGTACGTCTACCTCTACAACCTCCACATCTCTATCTGTTGATTTTGGCGACTCAGTACGACGACCGACGGCGGTGGGGGAGAGAGACGAAATCGCGAGCTTTGTGCCCCCGTCGAGTTCCATGGCTGCCTCTGATGGTAAGCGGTGGGCTTTCTTCATTTTGTCGGTTTTCTTTAGAAGATTCTTTACACAAGAACAATCAATGCAATTAATGGACTACTTATTCAACAATCATCACTTTTAAAAGATTCTTTACACAAGAACATTCAACTAGGTTGAAAATTATAACTCACTACCATTCAACAATCATCAATTTTAAAAGATTCTTTACACAAGAACATTCAACTAGGTTGAAAATTATAACTCACTACCAATATATATATATACACATACATTTGTGAAAGCACTTAAATGCAATAACAAAAAACCTAAACGTACAACATGGTTTGCACAACAGTTCCTAACAAGCCTCATGCTGTTTTCATTCCACTTCCAGCTCAAAGCCACATAAAAGCAATGCTTAAATTTGCAAAACTCCTCCACCATAGAGGCTTTTACATCACCTTTGTCAACACCGAGTTCAACCACAACCGATTTCTTGAATCCCTAGGCCCTAATTCCCTCGATGGGTTGCCTGATTTCCGATTCAAAACCATTACATACGACCATCCAGAGTCCAATGAAGTTGTTGCCCAAGATGCCGCCGTTTTGCTCTGTGAAGCGGTCAGAAAAAAAAAATTCTTGGTTCCGTTCCGTGACCTCCTCAAGAAACTCAATAAGGATGCCATAGCAACGTCGAAAAGTCCTCCAGTGAGTTGCTTAGTTTCAGATGGTTTCATGTCACCGTTCACAATAACAGCCGCTCAAGAAATTGGAACCCCTATAGTATTGTTCTATACCATTGCTGCATGCAGCTTCATGGGAATACACCAATATCGAGCTTTGGTCGAAAAGGAACTCGTGCCACTCAAAGGTTTGTTTTTCACTATTGATTCACTATTTTGTCTTTTTGTTTATCGATTCTGTCTATTAGTTTTGTTTTTTTCTGTTTATTGATTCTGCTTTTGTCTACTTCATTGTAAATGAGGTATATATTTTCACCTTGTGCACTTTTCAATAGGGGTGGCAATGGGTCGTGTCGTGTCGGGTTCGTGTCGTGTCATGAATTCTGTTTTACCCATTTATGCCCAACCCGAACCCGACCCGTTTAATAATCGTGTCAAGAATGTCCAACCCGAACCCGACCTGTTAATGACCCGTGTAACCCGTTTAACCCGTTTAACCCATTTAATAAACAGGTCATACTCAAAACCCAATTAACCTATGACCCGTTTGACCCGTTTAACCCATTTAACATGTTTAACCTATTTAAATTATAAAATTTAATAGATATTTATGTAGTAAATGGGTAGATATATGGGTTAGTAATGACACATTTATTAAATGGGTCAATATATAAGCCAATATACGGGTTAACCTATTAACCCGAAATCTACCCATTTATTAAACGGGTTGACAGGTTATTAAACGGGTTAACAGGTTGACCCGAAACCCACCCGTTTAATAAACGGGGTCATAACAGGTTGACCCGAAAATGACCCGAAATTTTAATCGTGGCGGGTTGACCCGCATAAATTTCGTGCGGGTTTCGAGTCGTGTATCGGGTCGTGTCAAAAATTGCCACCCTTACTTTTCAATCGGTTTAGCAATGTTTATTGATTATGATGAAATTGAAATTTTTGGTGTTGTAGATGAGAGCTATTTGACAAATGGGTATTTGGAGAAGGTGATAAATTGGATTCCAGGGATGAAGGATATCCGTCTAAAGGATCTCCCAAGCTTCCTCCGGACAACGAATCGCGATGACATCATGTTTAACCTCATGATGGAAGCAACAGATCGAGCTCATGAAGCTTCAGCCGTTGTGGTTCACAGTTTTGATGCCTTAGAGGAACCTGTTTTGGATGCTCTTTCATCTATGTTTCCACTTGTATATGCCATTGGCCCTCTTCAGTTGCATCTCAATCAATTACCAAAAGACCCTTTGAATATGGGATATAGTTTATGGAAAGAAGAAACTGAATGCCTAGAGTGGTTAAACACTAAGCAATCAAACTCGGTTATGTATGTCAACTTTGGAAGTATAGCAGTCATGACACAGGAACAGCTTGTTGAATTTGGTTGGGGACTTGCAAACACTAAGTTGCCCTTCTTATGGGTCATTAGGCCTGATTTCATTAGGCCTGATTTGGTTATTGGAACATCGGCAATTTTACCACCAGAGTTTCTTGAGGAAACTAAGGAAAAGCAGTCTAGTTGCTAGTTGGTGCCCGCAAGAGCAAGTCCCTTAACCACCCATCTATTGGTAGGGTTCTTAACACATAGCGGAGTTCGGGCTCAACCATTGATGAGCTTAACAGCGGGAGTGCCTATGCTTTGTTGGCCGAGCTTCGCCGACCAGCAAACAGATTGTCGATATACTTGCAATGAATGGGGCATTGGCATGGAGATTAGTGATGATGTCAAGAGAGATGAAGTTGAGAAACTTGTGAAAGAGTTGACTGGTGGGAGAAAAGGGTATGAAGATGAAAAATAGGGTCATGGAGTGGAAGAAACTTGCTGAAGAAGGCTACTTCTCCACTTGGTTCTTCATCCAAAAACTTCGAAAATTTAGTGAATCAACTACTGTTATTAAGGAAAAACCTAACTCGATAATTTCATTGATAAGAATAAAAAAGTGATTTTCACACTTCATATTTCTTTTCTGTTTATTAATTTTCCATTTACCTGTGTAATTTAACATTTAGAAAAATTGAAGATTAGCATATCTTTTTTTCAGTAATCAAGTTATACATTCATGGATTATATAATATACATAGTCCAATAGAAGAAACATCAATTGATATACCTTTTTTCAAAGGCTGGCGTCCAGAGGGGAAGGAAAATGACTCCATTTTTGAAGATCGGGATACGCCGGTTCTCTTTTAAATCCAAGGTTGTGAAATTATGAGAAAGTTTCTTTCAAAATCTTTGTGGATTGCCTTTGACCATTTCTCATTTTAAAATTGACAATATCTGTATTGCTGACGCTTCTTAAAGTAATTATGTTGGGGATGTATTCCTGTGGTGATCATCAGTTACCTTAATTTTCTAACTTATTGTAATCTCCTATTGTGGCGGCTCTCCTTAATCTCCTACTTTTCAACAGCTATCTTTTAATGCCTCATCGGAGCCACTAGCCACGGAGGAGGCAGCCCCTTAATCTCCTTAATTATGTCGGGAATTTCCTTTGTCTCGGAGGCAGCCCTAACCACTACCTCGATCCGATGACACGAACTTATTGTTGGGTGAGAATTTAAATTTGTTGCTCATCATTAGATAGTCTAGCAATTAGACTGAGCTTGTGGTTGTATGTTTCATAAATTTTGGGTTGGAAATTTTACTTGACACAGGAAGTCCAACATGTCTTTACTTTCAAGTGATTCCTTGGTTAACAAACTTTTTTTTTTTTTGTGGAAGTAAAAATTATCATCACTATAAGAAAAGATAGGCTTAGTACACCAATAATTATATATATATATATTTTGACTCTATAGACATAATTATTGGTATCTTATAACAGTGGACACATTGTAGCCACTATTAATTGCTTGTGCATAGCACTAGCGTGCCGTTTGATCAAAGGATACAAACAAAATGATTTTGAGGACAATTATAAAAGATCAAAGGACACTGATGATCTGTGTCTTTTTTTTTCTTTTCTGACAATGGATATACACATGTTTTGTACACTCATGGACACAATTATGTTATTGTGTCCTTTATTTGTAATTTTTAATTAATATTATAGATACCAAAAAACATAGTCACACTTATATTATTGTGTCTTCTATTCTAATTTTTAAATAATATCACAGAAAAATTTCATATACATATATAACACTACATTTAGATAAATATCTACAGTTTATTTGCTGCAAAAAATAAATTCAAATATGCGCTACAGTAAAAAATTTATCAATCCATATTAATAAACCATCAATACATAGAAGGGCATAAGCAACAAAAAATAACACTTGTTTTATGCAAAGTTGGAGCTATAAAACAGCTCTTAGCCTAGAACCACCCTCAAAGTGCAAGTCAAGAATTAATAATGTACATATATACGTACATCATAAACCTAGTGCCTTATAAATAATACATCATATAGTTCATTTGCCTTATAAATATGCAACCACATTTGCCTTACAAAAAAAAAAAACATGTATTTCATCAACATATTATGCCAAAAACTAACAACAATTACTAAGAAGACATTGTCAAATTCTACCATACTCCACTAACTAGAATTATCGTTTTGATAATTGTCGTGGAAAGCTGAGTAGCACCCCGTGAAAGCTCCACGTAATTTTGATTTCCAAATTGGGTGGTTTGAGACCCCTGAACTACAAAATTGCTGACTTTGTGCAAAGTGGTCACCCATAGAACTCATGTCTACGTTGATCCCTGCCTTAACTAACATGAATTGGAATTGCTCAGCCATTTTTTTATCTAGGTACATAATTCATTAATAATTATTGCCAACAACTATTTTTAGTTGTTGATGGAGGTGCATGCCTCAGAAAATGAGGATGGATTCACATGAAAAAACTATTACTTAGAATTATTGTAATTATTACTTATTAACTGTGTTCTTAACTTTTTTTATTATATGGCGTTGGGGACGGGGAATATTGTAAAATTGTGGCATACATGGGTAAATAAAGGTAATGAAATCTCCATTAGTTAATCCCATTACCAGGCTTGAGTAATTAAGAGCATCTCCAAGAGAGTCCTTAAAACACATTTTTTTTTATCTCAATTTGGGGATATTAAAACTAGGCTCCAACAGAGTCTGGATGCCACTCTCCATTTTAGAATTTTGATATTTTAGCCGGGGTTTTCGATCCCTAAATTTATCAAAGAGAAGCTCAAGAGAAAATTGGAATTGATATCTCCCCAAGCTTATGTTGAGTTCATTAATTGAGATAATTTGAAAATTTATCAAAAAGAAGAGAAAAAGTAGGAATTATGCACTATCTCACTAAATTTGTTGGATTCATTGATTGGGATTTGAGATTTGAGATGTGGTTTTGTTTTTTGTTTTTTTTTTTACGAACGTATCTGCTTTCTATTCAACTTGGATTCATTTGTTTTTTTTAGGAATATTAAAGTTATATTATGAATACCTGTGATTTTGAAATTGAGAATATTTAGATGTTTAACTTGCAACAAATAAATTATTCAAAAATTTTTCCAAAAATAGACAATACTAATCACTTGAATGAACTTTTTAAATAAGTTTGCTAAAATAGGTTTCCAATTATTTTAGCTAGAATTAGGTAAAGCTCTGGAAACGCTCTAATGGGATTACCCTAACAAGTCTCGAAATCCAACCATTAAAATCTTTATAGATAATACTTGCATTCCACCTTAGCAGTATCGCATACCACCATTTCAATTTATCAAATTGTTATTATAAATATATCATGATCGAGACCATTAATTCTCTAAGCTTTCATGTGAAAATCATCTTCTTCAAAAATCAACAGAATTTAAAATCGTTTTGGTCATTTAATATACATTAAATAAATTAACAATTTTAGTAAAATTTAAGATATTTACGACGAACCGTCTATTTAGTTGATATTATATGAAGTGACTAAATAATTCTAAATAATTTATTAGTTTTGTTTCAAATTTTTGTGTAAACGGTTTCTAAATGATAATGTAGAAATTAATGGATTTCAATCATAATATATATAATAATTATTATTATTATTGGATAAATTAAAAAATATAAAAAAAAATACAATCAAAACTTGTGCCTCATGCTGCCAACTATATGAATGATTAGCCTAGATTAGCCTTTGGTTAGGGTTATCATAACTCTTGATCAGACAATAATGGAGTTGTAATTAGTTCGATTATGATCCATTTCGTTTGCAATTAAATTATTTTGAAAAACACAAGAAAAGACAAAAGGTAAAGCATTGTCAGATTCTCAGAATATGAATGACCATTCATCACCATTCATCATATTGATATTTGTCTGGTTGTGTACACACTATCTTAAATCTACTGTACGTCATATTTTTTATAAGCTCAATAGCGCCCAAAAAGATTTCATAGGAGTATGTAGTGGAGTTATAATCTCAAAAGGGCCCCAAAAAGATTTCAAATCTAGGAAAAATAAAGGTAACAAATGGTTACTGACTGGGACTGTGGGAATCATACCAATCAAGATTTTACAGACAAGAAAATCTCTCGAAGTGACATATACGAAAAATAATAGAAAGACTCAGCTTCTTCCGTCCCACTATTTAATTATAGTACGAAATTTTTTTAATTTAATAAGAATTTATAAATTATAATTTGAAATTTTTTTAATTTAATGAGAATTTATAAATTATTTAATTTGAAATTTTATAGATATAATTTTTTTGATTTATAAATTTTAATATTTTGAATATTAATTTCAAAAAAATAAAGAAATTATAATTTTACGTGTTTTAATTTATTATTTGAAATATTATATTATTTGAGATAGAATTTCAACTTATCATTTGAAATTCTCAATTTTCTCTAGATTTTTTTATGCAAATTTACCAAATTCTGATTTAGTTTCCCAAACGAAGGAAAATTGATTTTCCGCTCACCAAATACTCACATCGCGTCAAATTACCTGTTTATTTCTTGAAGTCAATACACCCTTAGAAAAATATTTAGATTTATTTGAAATATATTTTATATTTATTATTATTGATATCTCCCACTTATACGTCTAAAAATATGTTAATTAAAAATAAAAACACATATTACGTACATATGAATAACTAAAACACGTTAAGTGGGTCTAACTCAGTTAGTTCTAACATTGACTGATAGACAATTAATCTCAAATTTGAATCTCGATGACATATTATATGAAAAATTTCTAAAAATTTCTTTATTCTCTATAATTAAAAAAAAAGAAAAAAAAGAATAACTAAAATAAGACCATGTGAGATTGCAAATACGCTCACGAAATACAAGATCGGCTGACTTC